>OX451737.1:344021288-345221288 GCA_948472305.1 Vicia faba | reverse complement strand
ACCAAACATTTCTTACTTTCATATCTTTGGATGCAAATGCTTTGTCTAAAACAATTACAAAGACAGTCTTGGTAAGTTTGATGAAAAATTCGATGAAGTTATTTTTCTTGGTTATTCTCTTTCTAGTAAGGCATATAGAACTTATAATAAAATAACTTTAACAATCGAGTAATCTACGCATGTTTCTTTTGATGAATCTAACTCCTCCAAAGAGGATATTGTTTTTTTAATGATGATGATGATGATATAGTAGAAGTTCCTCAAGAAAATACTTTCAAAGACATCAATAAGGATCAACCGAAACAACAAGAAGATGTTTCACAACAAGATACAAATCACAATGATCTACCTCAAGAATGGAGAACTCATTGTGATCATCCAATTGACAAAGTAATCACTAATATAAGCAAATGAGTTTCATGAAGACTAAATCTAAATATGCTTGCTTAAACATGGCGTTTGTCTCTCAAATTGAACCTTCCAAAGTTAATGAGCCTTAGGAGACGACCAATGGATGATTGTTATGCAAGAAGAGTTAAACCAATTTGAAAGGAATCAAGTTTGTGAACTTGTCTCTAGGCCAATAAATAAACACATCATCAGAACAAGATGGGTGTTTAATAAAAAAACTTGATGAAACCGGTATAATTTTTTGTAACTAAGCAAGGTTGGTGACTCAAGGTTATAATCAAGAAGAAGGAATTAACTTTGAAGAAATTTTTTCTCTGGATGCAAGGTTAGAATCTATTCGTCTTTTACTTGCTTATGCTCGTTCTTTAAACTTTCAGCTATACCAAATGTATGTCAAAAGCACATTCTTGAATGGATACATCAATGAAGAAGTCTATGTCGAACAACCCCCGGGATTTGAAGACTTCAAGAATCCTTCACATGTCTTTAAGTTGAGAAAAACTCTTTATGGTTTGAAACAAGTACCAAGAGCATGGTATGATAGACTTAGTAATTTTCTATGCGAAAAAGGTTTTGAAAAAGATAAAGTTGATAAGACATTTTTTAACAAGAAAATTAAAGCTATCACTTTATTGGTTCAAGTCTACATTGACGATATCATATTCCGTTCAACTAACAAAGAAATGTGTGAAGAATTTTCATTGATGATGTAAGGAGAATTCAAGATGTCTATGATGGGTAAGATGAAATATTTTATTGGACTACAAATTAAGCAATTAAAGGATGGCATCTTTATCAATCAATCCAAGTATTGCAAAGAACTATCGAAAATGTTTGATATGGATAGTTGCAAAGAAATGGCTACTCCTATGGGCTTCGGTACATATGTAGATCAACATGAATTCAGTGTTTCGATTAATATTACAAAATATCGAGGTATGATTGGTTCATTGTTATATTTGACGGTAAGTCATCCTGACATAATGTTTAGTGTTTGTCTTTGTGCTCACTTTTAGGAAAATCAAAAGGAATATCATCTCATGGAGGTAAAAAGGATAATGAATTATCTCAAAGGAACAACAAATGTTGGCTTATTGTATCCAAAAGGTAGTGTTTGTAACTTAATTGCTTATTCTGACGCGGATTATGTAGGTTCTGAAAATGAAAAAAAAAAGCATGAGTGGTACATGTCACATTATTTAAAATGCATTAGTATCTTAGGCTTGCAAGAAATAAGCATGCGTTGCTCTTAGCACGACCGAAGCAGAATACATAGCATCAGGCAATTTTTGTGTATAAATTCTTTGGCTTAAGTAACAACTTCGTGACTACGCACTCGATCTTGGTTGTGTACCTCCATGGTGTGACAACACAAGTGCGATAAATATTACAAAAAATTTGGTCATGCACTCAAGAACCAAACACATTGATATTCGACATCATTTTCTCCATGATTATGTACTTCAAGGCGATGTTGAAGTCTCATTTGTTGGCACACATAATCAATTAGCAGATATTTTCACAAAATCTCTTGCTAAAGATCCTTTCTACAAAATCCGTTGAGAACTTGGGATTTAGAATGAACACGACATATGACAAATGCTACAAGTATTTATTTATTAAATATTCATTATAATTCATCTATGAATCCTTGCTATAACATGTTTTTTGTATTCAAATAAACATTCATATTTTCTTAAACATGTTCCCTTGATGTTATATGTGTTTTTATAAACTTATATTTAGTAAATTTTGAGATACAATGTTACTGTTTTTTTTTTTAAATCTCTCAAGTAAGTGGTTACCAGTTACTTCGTTAAAAATTCTAGACTTGTTTTTTGCTTTTGATTGTTGAGGTAACCAGTTACTTGGTAAAGTAACCGGTTACATTACTAGTTGTTTTAGAAAATTTTATATTTTTCTTATTTTCTTCCAATTGCTTTTTGTTTAAAAGTGTCATTTATGTGGTGTTACATTATTGGTCAAATCCTTATCTCTTCCATAATCTTTATTACCCACTCATTTTTCATCAAATACCATCACAATCTCATTAAAATCCCACCTTTACAAAATCTATTATATTCCTTTCACTTTTCACAACCTCATATTTCCTCCATAGAAACTATTCTGAAAAAGCATTTATTCACATAAGTTATTCTCAAAATCCCTTCTAAAACCCTAGTTCCCATCTTTCGCGCTTCATCCATGGCTCCACCAAGAATAAATACTGGAAAAGAAAAGATTGGTGAAGGCTCTTCCAACCCAAACTCTGACTCTGACACTGAAACTATTCAAAAATCTACAAGATCAAGGAGATTGCCCTACAACTACTATACCAGACCTCTGACACCTGCATAGTATGGTAATCTTTCCTCCTTTCCATCTACAAGCTTTAAGTTTCATCCTTTTATATAGTTTCAAGGTATAGGTAGTTTCATAGAGGATTGTGGATTTATTTACCCAGATTTATTTAAGGAATTTTGTGCAAATCTGAAAGTTTCAAGTGAATATACTATTTCCTCTCTAGTTAAGAAAAAAAGATACATGTCTAACATTAGAGGAAGTTGGAGTTTGTTTGGGTATTCCTACCACAGATGTGCTACTAAACCAGAATTATATATGTAACGAAGAACCTTTTAAGTCATTCAAAACACGGGGATACTACTATAAGCCATATTTCAGAACAAGAGGTTGTTAACAAAGCACATTCAAGCCGTATTCATCGTTACTCGTCAACTTTATCAGTTAGTGACTGAATGCTCCATTACTTGATTGCTTATATTTTGTTGCCAAAACACTCTAACCACTCACAAATTAGTGACCTTGACTTACAACTTATCTATGCTTTTAAGATTAACATTAAGGTAAATTGGGCATTTTTCATCTACTATAACATATCACACCAAAGGAAACTCAAAGGTGGAATTCCATATTCTCGCCCTATTTCCAAGTTTTTGGAATATTGTGAGGTTGATTTGAAAAGGGAACCAAAACAAGAAATGTTGGTTAAATCATCGGAAGTGTGTAAAAGTGGCTAACAAAAACATGGGAATTTTTCAAGATGATGATGGTATATACAAACATATTGAGAAAGCCCCTTCTTCCTCAAATGGGGATCCAAATCCAACTCCGTCTCCGGCTCAATATCCTATTCCGAAAGGTTGTTATAAAAATTATTTTCTCTATCATTCTACGCGTTTAGTGGAAGACTAGCTTAATACTCGTATGAACAACCTCTCCATAACAGTCCTCAATGAAATTATGAATTCTCGTCACAACCAAGGGGAGAATGTGGGAGAGGAAATGGATTAAGAGGAAGACTAAAGGCTATTTCATGCTTCTTATCTCTATTTTGCTACAATTATATAATTGCTTTATTTAATTGTTAAGATTTTGTTATTTTCCTTTTGTTGTATCGTTATTTCCATTTTATGTTGTATGCATTATGACAATATCATTAAGTTGTGTTTTTGTTAATTGTGAATGAATTATTTATTCTATGTTTATTCTATGTTTCAATTCTTTTCTTTTCCCCCATCCTTTTTGATAATAATAAAGGGGGAAAGAGACATGTGTATGTGCTTGTATTTGCTTGTGTCCAAATTTGTGCAACCACATAAGTGATTCTTGTGCAAACTCACTCCATGCTTCAAATAGAGCATTGATTTATGGGGAGTTATCAGCATAGGGTTACCATGCACATTAGGACTAGTCAAGAAATCCAAAGACACTCACACTTCTCAAATTTCAATCGTTGACATCATCAAAAAGGGGAAGAATGTGAAGTCAAGCTTCTCCAAATTCTATGTTTTGATGAAGTCAACAAATGTATGTGTATCAAGAAAGGATGAGCAAAAGATCAAGAAGGCTATGGATCAAGATTGGACTACTTAAAAACTAAACTTGATTGATTGAATTTCGATTTAATGGTACAAGCCTTTAATTTAAGTCTTGGTATATTTTAGTGCTAAAAAATTGCATTTCTTTCATATATATGCATAAATATTTTTTAAATCTATTCGCATTGGTTACACATCATTTTCTAAATTTTTTAGAAATTTTTGTCCCAGTGTAACCGGTTACCTGAGTAAAGTAATCGGTTACGTCAACTTTGATAGAACCTGCTTTTAACGTGTTAGGCAAAATTTCAATGAAGTAACTGGTTACTTTAACAAGGTAACTGGTTACCAAAACAAGTTTTTTGAATCTTTTTTAACGTTACAGCAATGTAACTGGTTACATGAGTGAAGTGATCGGTTACATCACTGAGCCAATGCCATTTTAATTCTAAAAAGTTAGGCAAACGGATTTGTTTTTGCATCCTTTGATCATGACATCTTTTCATTATTTTATACTCATTCTAAGAGGTATTAAGATGTTATAAATACTCTACCTTTTCAGATTCAATTCTTTACCTCTTTCATTACAATTTTCAACTTATTCATTACTTTATTCTTAAACAAGTGTTCTTGATATCAAAATTTTTATTGAAAATTTTCTGCAAACTTTATCAAATTTGTCCAGAAAATTTCCAGCATCATTCATATTCATTTGACCACTCATATATCATTGAGAATTACTTACTTGAAAGATAAGATCAATCAAGTGATTGATACATTGTTTATATCATTCCAAACTCTTATACAGAGTCAAAATACTTGTTGTAATCTTGTTGTCCAGTATTTGTTGGAAGCAAGTGAGTCATTAAGGGAGGTTTGTTATCTTAGTATACTTAGTGAAAATCCAAGAGGATTGCTCTTGGTGTTTGTGTTGGTCTTGTAGAAGTTCCAAACCATAATAAAATCTCTTACATGTTTTAAGGGGACTAGAGTATTTTCAGATTGTGAGGGGAACCAGGATATATACTTGTGTCATTTATTTTTCTGCAGTTTACTACTTTCATAAACTCACCATAAACCAGAAAAATAATCCAAATATCATCTAAAAACTAATAAAAAAATTTAAGTACCTAATTCTCCCCTCTTAGGCGCATTTCATACTTACAGTGGCAACCCATCTATGCCACCAACCCGGATGGCACTTGTAACCGGAGTCCACCTACCCATATCCGATTAAAAACATGGCTCATTAAAGACTATAATGGTCGCCAACACATAAAACCAATGTTATGTAGCTTTGAACACCTTCCTTCATGGTAACGACGACTTTTATACAGTTCGAAGGCTAAGGGTCACATCTTGATTGGGGCTCTTAATAGAGCTAAAAGAGGACTATATAAGGGGCTCTTGTAAGAGGGATAACCAAAAAATTCATCTTGGTACAACACACACCATTGTCATAGCTTCCAAATCCCCCAAATAACTTACATAAATCTACCCCCTGCGGCTCTCCCAATTCCTATACGGAAGCTATTCGTTTATTGTTCCTACGCAAGAACATAACCATATTTTTATGAAGTACACTACTTCTAAACAATAGGTATATCAATGTCTTTTTCAAACTTTAACTTAGTCATAACCCTCTGACCAAATCATAGTGTCAGTTCATGATTCATTTTTAGACAGTTCATAAATTTTAACGAACACATGTTCACAGAAGTTTAGCTCATCATAGCGTTCTTCATGCATCTTGATCTTGATCTTCTGGTTGGAAGATGATATGATTCTGATAGCCAATTAACCTGTCTATGAAAACTAGTGAACTTTTGCAAGTTCCAGAATCAAACATCAAACAAATTGTTAGCAGTAAAAGAATTATATCATGTTTGGGTTTTGAGATATGAGATTAAGTACTATTAAAATCATATACTCTTTCTCCCTCTTTGTTAGAAATTAAAAATGATTTAAAAGACAAAAAGAAGTGATTTTTCATTAAAGACCAAAAGGATAAAGATACAATTTTTTTAGACACAAATGAAAAACTATTCTTAAGTTATAATACAAAGGGCTAAGGCTCTAAGCATCACCCTTCTTGTCAAACTTTTCCATGAACTTCATCACAACATCAAACAATTCCTTGAAGGAAGTCACTTGAGCTTCAATCCTTTCATCCCGCTGATCCAAGCATTGATGAATGATATTATTTTCTTCCTGATGTATGTCCAAGACAGCCTTTATCTCCTTTAATGTCTTTCTTATTTCCTGCTTCTTGGATTTCTTCTTGGTCAAAGAGGGCCCTCCTAAAAATTCTTTTTCAGAATGTTTTCTCTTACTCTAAACCTTTTTCTCCTTATCAGATAAGGCAGAGAACACAGGATTAGGTTGTTGAAAAATGGAGGAAGGAGTATATTTATTTTTAAAACATCTTCCAGAATCAGCTTTTCAGTTTCCTTAATTCCTTCAGTAATTAAAGACATGTCTAGCAAATATTTGTTGTTGAAAGACTTACCCATTACGACTTCTGGTACAGATTATTGATTTACAGAATCTATAATGTTTCTATCAATCAGGAAAGCAGAGATGAATCTTCCATAAGGAATCCAATTCCTTTGATTCTTGGACATCCTTTTGAAGAAGCTGACAGATTAACGAAAATTTAGAAGAATTTGTCGAGCTTTTATGGAAGATAGTTCCAATGAGAATCCTGAACCAAATGCTTAGGATATTGAAGAGGTTGTTTACTGACTGAGAATCCTTTCTTTTTTTGAAAATGACTGAAGAGATCTTGTGAATATCCTCAGAAGTTTTTTTCATTTTCATTTCCCAAGCAACGCTATTGTTATGACATCGAACGCCTGATCCATCGTGCTGGACAAGTTTGGCAATATCTTCCTCACGAATGCAGATATCTTTACCAAAAACTTTGGATCTGATTTGACTCTGATTTGAGATCAAAGTGTTTGACCAAAACTCTTTGACTAAAATAGGATACATAGGACCTTTTAAGTCTATGAGCATTTCAGCGATAACATAAAGCTGGTCAATATGAATCGCTAATGTTATGATATGATCATCATTTTCATGAGATTGTTGTTATTTTAGATGAGATTGTTAATCATTTGATAGAGATAAAGTCATTTTTAACGAAGAGAAAATAGGAACATATGGTTTTAGGGTTCTAGAAATTTAGGGTTTACAGAGTGACATCGTAGGAAAAAAAGGGTGAAATCTTGTGAGGTGAGGTTTTTTGAAGAGGTTTTAGTAATGATTACTAAACCTAAAATAGTGAAACTGATATGACAGGAAGGAAAGCATAAAGATTTATCACTATAATCCCAAGATAATCTTATTACCTAAAGCACCACATTAAATTTTAGGCGTGGTTCAAATAGGACAATTGTCTTAAGTTGAATCAATAACCTTTACTTATCTGATAACACATTTAATGAAGTAATCTCTTTAATAACCATCAGATAGAGATATTCTTAGAAGAATATTCTAAACATGGAACTTCTGATAAATGAGAGCTTCATTGGATTCAAGTACCATATCCCAGAAGTTAGTACAAAGAATGATACATACGTTAGATGTCAACTTCGTTAAGCTAGAGGATTGTATGCTGAGTGTGGATCATTTCTTCATACATCATCTTTTTCAGAGAGGTAATAGATTTCTTTTGGAGTAGCCAGACACCAATATTTTTTTAGGCGTGCGTAATAAGCATATGCATATCCTACTACCAGAAACAATCCTCCAATATGTAATGAACTTAGTCTAAGCTTCCTCAGCTTCTGAATGAGTATCTTTTGAGTTTTGACTTTCTTTCCTTATGCAACAACTTCTTTATCTTCTACATCTGAGAAGGTAATAACCAGACCCAGAATAAGTCTTATTGAGACTCTGTTCTGATTGTAACACATTGTGTTTGCAACCTCTATTCAGAAGTTCTTTTCAATGTTGGTTTCATTTATCATGGTCCTGGCCATTTCTCGTAAAATCCTATTTTCCTTCTCTGCAATTCCATTTTGCTGTTGAATTCTTAAGGCAGGTGAAATCATGGAAATTTCCATCATACCGCTTCTCAAGGAATATGTTCTCATGATCACTCATAACCTTGATAGATCATAGACTAATCAACTGTTTCAGAGTATATGATCTTTTCCTTTTGACCACCTCTAAAACCCACGATGCCTTCAAGCTTAAGTTTCAAGCTTTGGAACAAATTTATTTTTCTCGCCATGTGTTGCAAGCAACAAAATTCCAAGTACCATAACAGGTGCTTCAACTGAGCTACTGAGAATATCTACAACATATATTATTTATTTCTTGGGTACCCATAATTTTATGGGTCCTCTCCTGTTAGTTCCCCTAAACTTTTTAGCAACTTTGGGTTTAACAGCAGAATAATCATATTTGCAATAATTAAACCTGGATGATTTTGACAAAGGTTTTTCCTTAGGTTCAGAAGTAGATTTCTCTTTTTCTTTTCACTTATCTTTAGGAAGAAACCCAACATAGACAAAATGGGAGTGAAGCGTATTAGGTTTGTCTTCCTTATCAAAATTAGAGTTTTCATATGAGTTATGACCAATACCAATTTCCCATTTCTGCTCACCCCATAGATCATAGAAGCCATCATGCTTCCCCTTATGCTTCTGGAAAGGAACTTCTGAAAGGCTTTGTCATACTTTTTGATTACATCATCAATACTCTCAGAAGCTTCTGAAAGGGTTCTCGTGCCTTTGAGGGCAAAGTTCTCATATTTAGGAAAAAAGTTTTCTTCGTTTAAAACAGAGATATCTTCCTTAAGCTTGCTGTTTTCAGAAGATGTGGATTCATGGGGATTTTTAAGTTCCTTGAATTCAATCTTGAGTAACTAATCTTTTTCCATAATTTCAACTAAAGAAAACTTTAATTAAGAATGCGTAAGGTTAGAAAACACCTCTTTTGAGAAAACCTCTTATGTGTCTGATTTTGAATATGCTTCATATTATGGAGGGATCTTTTCAGTAGTCATTCTAACTTGAGCCATCAGTTCCACGTTAGCATATTCTTCTTCTGATTCATCTCCATAATCATCCCAGGTTTCCATCAGTCTTTTTTTCTTTCTCTTGAGATCTTTCTTCTTGAACTTGTCCTTTCGTAGTTTAGGACAATGATTCTTGTAGTGTCCTGGCTCATTGCACTCATAACAAGTGACTTCTTTGACACTAGACTTCCTCTGACCAGAAGCAGACTCGAAGCAACCACGTATCCTTCAAGTACTTTTGAACCTAATTCCTTGATTTTTCTTCCTGAGACGGTTAACCCTTCTGGATAGTAGAGATAACTCATTTTATTCTTCACTAAAATATTCTTCTGAATCCTCAAACTCTTCAGCTTAAAGAGCTTTAGACTTCTCATATCTTCTTACATATTTGAGGGCAACAATCTTTCCTTCTTCTAAGGTTCATACTGTTCTAGCTCAATCTCATTACTTATTAGAGAACTCACTAGTTCTTCTAGAGAAGTATTGTTGAGATGCTTTGCAAGCTTGAGTGTAGTTACCATAGGCCTCCATTTAGATGGCAAGCTTCTGATAATGTTCTTCACGTGATCTATTGTTGAATAACATTTGTTTAGAACTCCCAGTCAAACAACTAAGGTTTGAAACCTTGAGAACATCATCTCAATTGTTTCATCATCCTCAATCTTGAAGGCTTCATACTTTTGAATCAAGGCTAGAGCCTTGGTCTCCTTGAATTGATCATTTCCTTCAGATTCATTTTGAGAGAGTCAAATGTAGACTTAGCTAAGTCTTTATTTATGATCTTATCTTACTCAGTATAAGAAATAGCATTCATCAAGATAGTTCTTGCTTTATGATGATTCTTACAATTCTTCTTTTGTTGATCATCATAGCTTTCATTTCAAGCTACTTTCCATTCTCATCTGTAGGATGTTCTTAGCCATCAACTAATATATCCCAAAGACCAACATCATGACCAAGAAAGAAACTTTCTAGTCTGTCGTTCCAGTACCCAAACTTTTCACCATCAGAATGGGAGGTTTAGCATTGTAGTTATCTTTATTAAAAATTGGAGCTGGTGGTGGTGGAACACGATCAACCATAGTGTTTCTAAGAACTCATTTGGATCTTTATCTGACACGGTTAATTGTTTGATAGAAATCAATACCAGAACTAGAGTTGTGATGCCAATTGAAGGTGCAAGAAACCCAAGAAAGGGGGGTTTGAATTGGGTTCCACCCAATATAATCTTTTCGCACCACAAAATATAAATATAACAAGTGAATTAGAATATATGAATACAATTATTTTTATCCTGGTTCACTGTTAAGTATATTACTTTAGTCCACTCAACAAGGTTATTTGTCTTATACACAAGAACTTAATAAACTCTAATCAACTATATTATAGACAACCATAATAAGTTTGATCAACCCTATTGGAACCCCCAATAAGTATGTTGATCCTTATTGCAAACGATTATGACTATATCCATAGTCTTCTTGAGAATCTAGACTACATAAAGTCTCTCAAGGAACCTATCAACAATAGTTGATTATAAAGATGTGTATTCAAAGATGCTTCTACACAAGCATATTACACAATGCTTAAGTACAACAACACAAAAGTGTTGATAGCAACATACGAACAAAAGCTCCTTGCTTATTTAAAAAACTATACAAAAGATTTCTCTACATAGTTTTTGTGCAGCTATTTAGTGTATTTTTGTTGAACTGATTCATTGATTTCAAATTCTCCCAAGTACTTATTTTATAGTGTAAAGAATAGATCTGTTAAAGGGTAGAATAGGAAATAAAAATACAGATGTATTGTTCCCAATGGTCATGGTGAGACTGGTAGACAATAGTACAAAAAGGTTTGTTCTTGTGCCACTATAGAGAGTAGATATCACATTGTACTTTTTTACTTTTATATTCACTATCACACAAAATTTCTTAGTCTTGATCTTTGTCTTCTATGTCTTCAGAGGCTTCTAATATAATTGTTAATGAATCATGTTGTAGAAGGATCAAAACTATGTATCTTCCAGAACCTAAGTCATTAGAACCTTAAAGAGCTTGTTCAGAGAACTTTTTCCTTCTCAATGTTGAGCACTTCGTGTTCAAATTAATGTGTTCAGATCTTTAGAACTTGTTTAGCATAACCTCATCTTCAGCATCTTTAGAATTTGGAATATCATAAGTAAAGCTTTAGAAGTCCTCCAAAGCTTCCTTGAATAAGTCACGATCATAAGCTCTTTTACTAGCGTTCCTTAGAACCGTTGCATAAGAGGAATTCCTTAATCTTAACTTAACTTGTAACACACCAAAGGTGTTCTTCCAAAGTGTTTAGTTCAGAATCTAATGACGTCATGCACCTTCTTGATAGAGTCAGAACATGTATAGCAAAAGCCACACACTACATAGAAACTGTTAGAGTACATAATTGTTCTCAAAGATAACATGTAAAATTATCATCAAAACATAAGGCTAGATGTAGAACCAACTTTGTTCTTACAAATTCAAAGCAACCACCTGTCCTTCTAGTACTTCTGAACCTATTGCCTTAATTTTTCTTCTAGAGATGATTAACCCTTCTAGACAGTAGAGACAACTCATCTTTATCTTCATCTGAATCTTTTTCTAAATCCTTAATTTCTTCAGCTTGAAGAGCTTTGGACTTCTCTAATCTTCTGACATACTTGAGCACAATAGATTTCACTCTCTTATGAGGTTCATCCTGATCTAGCTCAATCTCCTGACTCCTTAGAGAACTCGCCAATTCTTTGAGAGAAGTGTTGTTCAGATCCTTTACAAGCTTGAGTGTAGTTACCATGGCCTTCATTTGGATGACAAGATTCTGATAATCTTCTTCACATGATCTGATGAAGAATAACCTTTATTTAAAACTCTCAGTCCAACAACTAAAGTTTGAAACCATGAAAACATCTTTCAACTACTTTATCATCCTTCGTCTTGAAGGCTTCATACTTCTGAATTAAGTCTAGAGCCTTAGTCTCCTTGACTTTATCATTTCCTTTAGAATCATTTTGAGAGAGTCAAGTATAGACTTAGCTGAGTTTCTATTTGTGATCTTCTCTTACTCAATGTAAGAAATAGCATTTAACAATATAGTTCTTGCTTTATGATGATTCTTACAATTCTTCTTTTGTTGATTAGTCATAACTTTCCTTTCAAGCTACTTTCCATTCTCATCTGTAGGATGTTCTTAGCCATCAACTAATATATCCCAAAGACCAACATCATGACCTAAAAAGAAACTTTCTAGTATGTCTTTCCAGTATCCAAACTTTTCACCATCAAAATGGGAGGTTTAGCATTGTAGTTATCTTTATCAAAAATTGGAGCTGGTGGTGGTGGAACACGATCAACCATAGTGTTTCTAAAAACTTATTTGGATCTTTATCTGACACAGTTAAGTGTTAGATAGAAATCAATACCAGAATCGAAGTTGTGATGCCAATTGAAGGTACGAGAAACACAAGAAAGGGGGGTTTGATTTGGGTTTCACCAAATATAATCTTTTTTTAACACAAAACAAAAATATAAATAGTGAATAAAAATATATGAACACAATTATTTTTATCATGGTTCACTGTTAACTATATTACTCCAGTCCACCCCGCAAGGTGATTTTCCTTATACACAAGGACTTAATTCACTCTAATCAACTAGATTAGAGACAACCATAATAAGTTCGATCAACCCTATTGGAACCCCCAATAAGTTCGATAATCCTTATTGCAAACCATTATGACTGCAGCCAAAGTTTTCTTAAGAATCCAGACTACACAAAGTATCTCAAGGAACCTATCAACAACAGTTGATTACAAAGATGTGTATACAAAGATGCTTCTACACAAGAAAATTATACAATGTTTAAGTACAGCAACAAAAAAGTGTTGATAGCAAGATACGAATAAAAGCTCCTTGCTTATTTACAAAACTATACAAAAGATTTCTCTACAAAGTTTTTGCAGCGGTTTGGTGTAGTTTTGTAGATCTAATTCATTGATTTCAAATTCTTCCAAGTACTTATTTTATAGCTGAAAATAAGAGATCCTTTGGAGGGTAGTGTAGGAAACACAAATACAATTGTATTGTTCCTACCGGTCATGGTGAGACTGGTAGACAATAGTACAAAAAGGTATGTCCTTGTGCCACTCTAGAGAGTAGGGTCACAAAGTACTTTTGTACTTTTATACTAACCATCACACATGATCCCTTAGTCTTGATCTTTGTCTTCTATCTTTTTATAGGCTTCTAATTTGTTTGTTGATAAAGCATGTTGTAGAAGGGTCAGAACTATATATCTTTCAAACCCAAGTCATAGAGCATTTTAGGGCATGTTCAGAGAACCCTTGCCTTCAGAGTCTTTAGCACTTGGTCTTCAAAAGAATGTCTTCAGATCTTCAAAACTCGTTCAATAGAACCTTGTCTTCAGCATCTTTAGAACTTATAACATCAGAAGTAAAGCTTTAGAAGGCCTCCCAATATTTCTTGTACAAGTTAAAATCAGAAGCTCTTTTACTAACGTTCCTTAGAACCGTTGCATAAGACGCATTCCTTAGTTTTGACTTAACTTGTAACACACCAAAGGTTTTTTCCATAGTGTTTAGTTCATAATCTGATGACATCACACATCACACGCCTTCTTACCAGAGTCATAACCTATATAGAAAAAGCCACACACTAGATAGAAACCGTTAGAGTAAACAATTGTTGTCAAAGATAACATGTAAAGTTATCATTAAAAAATAAGGCCAAATGTTGAACCAATCTTGTTCTAACACATTTATGGGATACATGATGTCACATGTTTATCTATTGTCTTCTTATTTTGAATATGTTCTATTGACTCTAGACATGGGTGCACATCTTTCCCAACTTGTCACCCCCATTCTTTCCTTCTTCCATGGTCATAAGGCTCAATTATCCACTCTTATTGTGCTTTTTCACTAAGCCTAGAGTACTAATCGCGAAAATAGACCCTAGTAAACCTGAGAAAGATCTCGTTGACTTATGCTTAATTGTGTTCTTTCTCTCACGGCCTTGCTTTGGTTGGAGGGCCATCGGGAAACCTTAAATTATATCATATACCAATATTAGATGACATTTTAACTATTTTTAGGTGTAAACAATGTCTTGGTGTGTTCCACTTACGACTTACCTCGAGATGTCAAATGATGCGGCATAAATAATGATATGATGCACCTGAACAATGTCATATTTGTGATTTTAAAGCAAAAAATCAATTGTTACAAATTCCGTCTTTACTTACAGCTATTTAATGCCCTTTTGGTCATTTTTTATCCACTTCATTGGATTGTGCTTCTTCCTTTCTATCTTACCTTATCGATTTTCTACCTAGTTTCCAATCATTTTCACATATAAATATTAATGAACAAGTTGGTAAAGTTGTTACTTATCCCTCATCCATGTCTATATTTTTTTATCATGGTGGGATGTTTTTCAAACTTCAAACAATATATCTCAAACCATGACACATTTTTTATTGAGAAGTGTATCCCTTTTCCATGTACATAGGATCCTAGTTATATACTTACCTTAAGTCCATCTAGTCTTACAAATAGAGGTTCTAGTGGAATTAAGTGAGCTTGACCATGCTCTATAGCTCCATTGAAGCCTTGAAGGCTCGTTCCTCTAGGAATATGGGCAAACTAGTTATGATGATAGGTTTCTTTTATGTTTTTTATGAAAAATGAGGTTGATTACTGACTTAATCAACTATGTTCCTTTATTTTGTAGCTAAGAAGAACCCTCTCAACAATGTTGTGGAGAGGTTTGACTATGTTTCAGAATGTAATTTTTTTATTCGTGTAATACTAGTGAATGAGGATGTGGTGATAAACTACAATAATCTTCGGCTATGATTCAATAGTAGAAGGTGTACCTACAAACACCTCGAAGCTCAAGTTAGTGACAACGACTTGATAATTTAAAGTTATAATTATGTCTACTTGAGACTTATTCATTATCTTTCTTTTATAGTCATATCCTAGGATTTTCAAGAACCTTGAACCTTTTGTTTATTGAAATTGTCTTGGAGGACACGTGTCATGAAATCAATGTAAGTACAATCAGATAGTCTTCTAAATCATGATAGCTCTGATGAGGTGTACTTCTAAGACAAGGTCATCTCAAGAATGCAAAATATTATAACCTTCATAGTTGACGCTTACGCCTTTCAATCTTAAATTTAACAAAAAAAGCCCAATTTCAACACATGCTAAAAAATTATAGTTAATTGTATATATGTTTCTTGATTTCGTGTAAAAAGTACTATTATAATTACAAGTTAATCCCTAATTAAATAGTCATATTCTCACAATTTTAAGTAATTAATGCACAAATAATTTTGGAAGAAATTCAATAAATGTGCATAGACTAGTTGATATTTTTTGATATTATAGGAAAAAAATTATAAAGAATTTTACTTATAAATAAGTTATAATAAGTTTAAAGGGAGTAACTTACATGGTCGATGTTGGTGTGTTTATATGTCTTCCTGATCTAAGACATCCTTGGGTGCTTGGTCATGCTTAATATGATAAGATGACAAGGCATAAACATTTTCTGGACCCAAATTTCTTGGATCATTCCTTGGATATAGACGTTCATAATTGTCTTTTAAGGTTTTCGAATGAATCTGATGATTAATGTTGTTGGTCTTCTACCATAAACTGTATGATGTTAGATCCAAGTGAGTTGGATCTTAGACTATAACATAATAGTATCCATTTAAGCCATATATGACAAGTTGTATCATGGTTTCTTTTAATGTTATTTGAGTATAGGTTGCCTCAGGTAGTGTGGATGTGAACACGACCATTTTGTAAAGTTATGACAATTGCTAGGTGTTGCACCCCAAAATTTACCCTCTTGTTTCTACCTTAATTGGCTTATGTTTCATTTTCATACACGTTCATGAATATTATTGGGTCTATGATTATGGGATCAAGGTTTCTTGTGATTTGGGTTTTCCCCATTCAAAGAGAAAGATATGGCACTCAAGGCAATGCAAGGTTGAACTATCATCATGGTTATTCCTTCAATCCTAAGGTCATCATTCACTTCAAGGATTCTTAGATAAATCTAAAGATAGGGTTTCATTGTTTCAATGTTGATCACAAGTTTCTATTCAAGTTGATTCAAATTAGGGTTTTGGTCAAAGACAACCAAGGGTTTACTTTTTTACCAATTATTGATTTTATTGTTCAAAGTATGATCCAAGGAATACTTGTGTACATCATTGGCCTTCTCGAAGTACTTCAAGTGATTCCAAATTATATTTGAAGAGGAATTGATTCTATTGAGGAAAAGTCAACAGATGCTCAAAGTCAAAGGTTGACTTTTGAGACTTTTGGTCAACCAGGGACATTTCAAGTCAATATTAATGAAAGTGTGAGGGTTTTGAGAATTTTTCTAAGTACATATTTGCATGGTCAAGTGAGTGACTTTCCAAGGGTATATCTCTCTCCTCCACGATCCAAAAATTGCAACCAAGGACTGAACTTGAAGATATCATTTGATACTACATGTTTGTAAAAGATTTGAGATCAAAAGATTTATTTAATAGGGAGATATGTCAAGCTAAAGTGGATGTTTCAAGTTTGAGCAAAATTGAAAATACTTAGAAATATTTGTAAGTGTTGGAGCATTGTTATATGCATGACTTTCCAAGGAATTTGTGAACAACTCAAGCCATCATTTCATACACTTGGGGTTTGAAATTATAAAGGACGCTTAATAATATACCTTGGTAAAAAATTTGAGCCAAGAATCTATCTTCAAGTGGGATAAAATTAGAGCTAAAGTTGAGACTTCAACCTAGTCAAAGTGACCAAATGACTCAGAAATTTTCTAAGTGTCCAAGTCGGTTTTGATGATGCCACTTTGAGGTAAATTTGAAGAGTGTTCTAAGAATTTTCTCAACATGATTCCAACACCAAATATGTTACATTCCCTAACCTCTTTCATTTGATACCAAGTTTGAATTATTTGGATCACTATGCTAAGATTTAAACTCTTGCAAAGTTTCTTGTTTGAACATGAACCATCAACAATTCGACCTTGCCATTTTTCCCAAAGGATGTCATGATTTTTTTGGTTTTATGTGTGCTCTCATAACAATCATCAGGTCCCACGCACCTTGAAGAAGTGAAAAACACAAGAAGGGGGGGTTGAATTGAAAACTTAAGATCAAAAGCGCAGTATACATGATATTTTTATCCTGGTTCGTTTGATCTCAAACTAATCCAGTCCACCCGTCAAGGTGATTTCGCCTCTCTCCAACGAGGACTTAATTCACTAATCAAAAACTGATTACAATCACTACTTTGACAACTGCCAAAGTCTTCTTGAGTACAACCACAACTCGGTTAATCTCAAGGAAAAACTAGCTTAATCAAGATGAAAGAGTATTTTGTGTATGGTTGTTTTTCTTTACAAAAACAGTATCACAACTGTGATATTTTACACAATTTTTAGCGTAGAAAAGAATATGTAAGCTTGCAGCGTTTTTAGAGATATCTTTCAGTCGTGTTCAAAATCGTAATTGATTTGTCCTCTTAGCTTGTTTATATAGGCATAGAAGTCCTGTCCAACATAAAGCGTGATAATGGACATTCAATGTTGTTTCCATATTGAGAAGATTCTTGTCTGAATGAAGCCGTTGCATGTGATGCTGTCTTGATTGAATAGTAACGCTTCAGAATCTTAGAATCTTGCATGCTGAAATTGCTTCAGAACATTGATGACTTAGAGATGTGAGGATATGATGGTATATGAAACTTATGTTCAGAATCAGAGTATTCTTCACTTCAGCGCAGGTTCTGATCATCATTCTTCAGCACAGATTCTGATTACCTCAGCTTGAAAGCTTTTATAACTTAACTTCTAATGCTTCTTTGGTCAGAATTTCTGCATACAAAATAACACAAATTTAGAGTGTATATTTGTTCTTTGTGTTTGTTATCATCAAAACTCTAATTAAGGGTTGTAGAATCAAACTATGTTCTAACAATCTTCCCCTTTTTGATGATGACAAAAACTAGGATTTTCAATGAAAGATATAGAACAAAAAGCTTAAGAGAGACTCCCCCTAAGTTGATTACTTCCCTGAAGTTCCTTCCCGTCATAGATTTTGATGCATCTCTTTCTGTCCTTATCAGAATGTGTTCATGTTCAAGCTTTTCAGAAAATATAGAGATTAAGATATTCATAATGTTTGAGACTTTGTTCTGGTATACTGTTATTGAAAATATCTTACTTTCTCCCCCTTTTGTCAGGTATCAAAAATCAATATAATCATAGTAAAAAAGGATGAATTATATTTAAAACAGAATGCAATGACAATTTTCAGAAACAACGAGGATAAGAAAAAAAATTACAGATAAACAGTTTAAAGAAAATCTAAGAAGGAGGGGGAAGACGTGTGAACAACGCTTTCAACAAGCTCTTGATCTGAGTGCTTGATTCTTCCTGCTTTCTCAGAATGTCTTTGATTTCTTTTGTTGTATCTTCTTATTTATCCAAAATACCCTTGATCTCTTTGTTTGTATCCTCTTGCTTATCCAGTCTGGCATGGATTAAGGCATTCTCCTTCTTCAACTCTTCCTAAGTTTGCATGACTAGAGAAGAAGCTGGTGTATCTTCAAGGGTTTCATGTTGTTCAGAACATTTTGCAGCCTCTTCTGATTGAACAACTTCTTCTGTTGCAATCATGTTTTCTGGATCAGTAGTCAGAGAGTGACTATCAGAATCTGGTTCAGAGACTTCTGAAGGATGGTGCTCTTTCCAGGGAGCATTATCCAGCGAAAGAATTTCTTTCTTGTACCATTGACTCAGAACTTGATCTTGGAAGGCTTTCAGCTGATCAATGAAGTTCTACTGAGCCCTTTCATAGCCCAATTCTTTCAGGTTCTGAGTTTCAGAGTTGAGCCATTTTCTGAATCCTTCCCACAGAGAATCAGAAGCAGCAGGATTAGAAATCTCCTGACTTGCTTGCTTCAAAGAATTAATCCATTCCTGCATTTCTGTTTCAAAAATCAACATATTCTTACCAACATCTGATTTGGTTGAGGTTGGTTTAGGTTTGGGAGTGGCAATTTTGTTTGAGGTGGAAGCTAGTTGGTCCAGCACTAGTGGATCGATGATAAGTCTGAGGTTGTCAGTTGGACGATTGATGGGTGATGGAGTGGAAGAGTCAGAAATCAGGATTGGTGAGTTAGGGGTGTTTGGTGGTGTAGATTCATATGGTGAAGGGATTTCTAGAATATCATGAATAGTGAGAGGTAAGCGAACCGTAAGGGGTTCTGTTATTCCAAAGATTGGGATAGTGGTATCATAATCTGAAGGGGAGTCTTCAGGTTGGTTTGCGGTAGCGTGTTGAATTTCTGGTTCAGGAATTTTAGACGATGGGTTTTCAGAAGAAGGAGTGAGTGAGTTTCCATTCTCTGGTTAAGGTGAGTTAAGGTTCAGATGTTTTGGTTGAGGAGAGTGTGGTTGTTGATTTTCTGGTTGAGGAGAGTGTGGTTGTGGATTTTCTGGTTGAGGAGAGTGTGGTTGTGGATTTTCTAGTTGTTGTTGAGTGTTTGGATTTTCTGGTATTGGTGAGGAAAAGTCTTGATCAAACAGTTCAATGTCAGATAGAACTTTAGCAAGTTCTGGTTGATGATGTTCTGGATTTGGATTTGGATTAGGGGAGTGAGGTTCATTCAAAAAATTTCCAAGAGTTACAGATGGGTCAAACACTATGTCAAAATCCTCAAATGTTTGGGGTGAAGGATTTTCTGTTGGTTGAGGGGGACTGGTTTCAGATGTTGGAATAACTATTGATTCTACAACAGAAACAAAAGATGGGTTATCTTTGTTTTTCGCAGCTTTAGGTGTCTTTTAAGAGGATCCTTCTCCTGCTGCCTTCCTCTTTTTGGATTTCTTTAGCACAACCTCTGGAGCTAACTTGTGAAGATCTTGAATGTTGATTTCTGGAATAGTCCCATCAGCCTTGCAAGCTTCAAGGTATCTGACTATGATTTCTAGAGAGGCATCTATCTCAGAAAATAGTGGAAAATCCTTCAGATGGATTCTCCTAGAAGTGATGACCTCATGAGAAGCAATTGTTGTTTCCTTCTTAATGTTCTCAATAATCTTCATTTTCTTCAGATTCTTGGCATTCAAAGGTTTCCCAGCGGTTGCTTCCAGAGTACTGATTTCTTGAGCCTCTGTCAGATGTTCTATCAGCCTGTTTTCTGTTAGAATTTCTGAAATTAGTCTTCCTAGAGGAATCCAATCCCTCTTAGTTCTTTCGTCTTCTCTTGTCTCTTTCACACTTATTCTGAGATGGTTGAAGAGCAATTTTGGAAGGTTTATCTTGGTCTTTTTTGCAATGAACTAAATCAGGAACTGCTGATCAATATTGATGTAATCAGGAGAGCTTGTAGGCTTCATGTGATTGGTACATCCCAGAATTATTCTAGCCCAGATTCTGTGATGATCCTTCAAGTCTCTGATCTTGCTAGATGGCTATCCAGACGTGAATATTTCCCTGGCAATAGATTTTAGGTCAGAACACCTATCATCCATATCAATGCATCTGACTCCACCGCCATTGTACCCAATGAGTTTCCCAATTAAATCTTCTGTTATCACTATTTTCTTCCCCATAACATATGATGTAACCTGGTGGTTGGATGAGGTAGCATGAATCCAGAACTCTTTGACGAGAATGGGAAAAGTTGGACCTAACAGACGGTCAAAATATCTGTTCCACCCCTGTGCAGTTACGTCTTCATATAAATTAAACCCATTTTCTTGTAAGCTTTCAAAATCAATGATCAATTCAGAGAGAACTTCCAGGTTGTCAACATGAGTGAGTAGCGTTCTAATAGGTTCTTCATATTGTTCCATTGATGAAGATTCAGGAGCACTGAGATTCTTGAGACTTGATGATGATGCCATTGTTCACACGGGTTCTTTGAAGTAAATTAATGGAAAGGGTTTTTGAAAAAGAAACTAGAACAAGAGAGAATATAGAAGAGGGTAAAGCGTGAATGAATGAAATAGTAAATTTAGTTTATATAGGTTTTTAGAAAACGTAAACAGTAACAAGAAAATAAGTAATGATTATATGCATTAATGAAACCTGAATTTAGGGGATTTAGAGAGATATTGAACAGTTCCCACTAACAAGTGTCTCAATGCATCCAATCAGAGCCTTGGACCCTTCAGAATTTGAACGCGTGTTTAGCCTCAGATGGTAGCTTGTGAGAGGATGACAAATGTTTGATGATGTGAACTGCACGCCTCTATCCTTGAAATGAAACGTTCATATCTTCATAGATAGATTCTGAGGCAACTGTACTTCTAACTTCTGAAGACAAGTTGATCAGATGTTCACAGAAAACAATAAAGTTCTGAGGGTTAAGATATGCAAATAAAACATTTTATTCTAGGAATAACTTCATGCTGAGATGTTTTAGAATGAAATTGAATCTATCTTCAGAAAGGGGTTTTGTAAATACATCAGCCCATTGATGGTCTGTGTTAATAAATTTTAAAGTAAGAATTCCTTTCTGAATATAGTCCCTAATAAAGTGATGTTTTATTTCTATATGCTTAGCCCTAGAATGCAAAATGGGATTTCTACTGAGACATATGGCAGAAGTGTTATCACAGAAGATGGGAATGTTACTCTCAAATATGTTGAAGTCTTCAAGTTGACTTTTCATCCAGAGCATTTGAGTGCTACATCCAGCAGCTGCTATGTATTCAGCTTTTGTTGTTGACAATGCTATTGTGGACCATCTCTTGCTGGTCCATGAGATCAGATTATCTCTCAGAAACTAGAAGCTTCCAGAAGTGCTTTTACGCTCTACTATGCCTCCAGCAAAGTCAGCATCACAGTATCCTACTAAGCTGTATTCATTGGATTTTCTATAAAACAAACCCAGATTAGTAGTACCTTTCAGATACTTGAAATTTTGCTTAACTGCTGTTAAGAAAGATTCTCTAGGATCTGATTGGAATCTAGCACATAAGCAAACACTGAATAAAATATCAGGCCTTGAAGCCGTCAGATAAAGGAGAGAGCCAATCATACCTCTGTAGATTTTCTGTTCTACCTTTTTACTTACATCTTCCTTTTCCAGAATGCACGTGGGATGCATTGGAGTCTCTGAGGGCTTACATTCTGAGAGGTCAAATTTTTTTAGAAGTTTGCTGACATATTTGCTCTGATGAATGTAAGTTCCTTCTGGAGTTTGGTTTATCTGAATGCCCAGAAAGAATTTGAGTTCCCCCATTAAGCTCATCTCAAACTCTGCCTGCATGCACTTAGCAAATTCTCTTCCCAGAGAAGGTTTAGTGGATCCAAAAATATTATCATCTACATAAATCTGACAAACTAAAATTTCATTCTTAAATGTCTTACAGAACAAGGTTGTGTCCACTTTCCCTCTGGTGAATTCCTTTTCTAACAGGAAGTTACTTAGTCTTTCATACCAAGCTCTGGGAGCTTGTTTCAGACCATAGAGTGACTTCTTTAGTTTGAAAACATATTCTAGGTGTTTGGAATTCTCAAACCCAGGGGGTTGGTGCATATATACCTCTTCATCTATGTAGCCATTTAGGAATGCACTTTTGACATCCATCTGATATAGAGTGATGCCATTGTTTACAGCAAATGAGATTAAGAGTCTGATAGATTCTAACTTGGTGACTGGAGCAAAGGCTTCTGTATAGTCTATCCCCTCTTGCGGACTATAACCTTGTGCCACCAGTCGTTCTTTGTTTCTGATGACTTCTCCTTGCTCGTTCAGTTTGTTTCTGAACACCCACTTTGTTCCAATGACGTTGAATCCTTTTGGTTTGGGAACCAAATCCCATACGTCATTTCTGGTGAAATGATTTAATTCCTCCTGCATTTCAAGAATCCATTCATTGTCTAGAAGAGCTTCATCAATTGTTGTTGGTCCAATCAGAGAGACCAGTCCCATGAGGGATTCTTCAGAGTTTCTTAATGTTGATCTTGTTCTAATTGGATCATCCTTCTTTCCCAGGATCTTATTTTCTGGGTGAGCTATGCTGCTTCTGGATAACCTTTTCTGGAGTTGATCAACAGAAGGTACTGGATCACTTGTAACATTTCTTTCTGAAGTTGTTGGAGCGTCTCTGTTGAGAACTTTTGATGAGTTGTCTTTAGTACCTGTGAATTCAACTTCTATATCTGCAAAGAATTCATTCTGCTTTGACTTTTAAGGGTCAAGCTTATCATCAAATCTAACACTGATTGACTCTTCAACAATCTGTGTTTCTGTATTGTATACTCTGTACCCTCTTGAGCGTTCAGAGTATCCTAACATAATACACTTTTGTGCTTTAGATTCAAACTTGTTCAGATAATCTTTAGTATTCTGAATGAAACAGGTGCATCCAAAAGGATGGAAATAAGAAATGTTGGGCTTTCTGTTCTTCCACAATTCATATGGAGTCTTTTCCAGAATAGGTCTTATAGATATTCTATTCTGAATGTAACATGCTGTGTTAATTGCTTCTGCCTAAAAGATCTTAGCAATGTTAGTCTCATTGATCATGGTTCTGGCCATTTCATGCAGTGTTCTGTTCTTTCGTTCTACAACTCCATTTTGTTGGGGAGTTCTAGGACAAGAGAATTCATGCAAGATGCCTTTTTCATTAAAAAATGATTCAAAATTTTTATTTTCAAATTCTCCACCATGATCACTTATGACTTTGACAATTCTAAGATCCTTTTCATTCTGAACTTAGTTACAGAATGCAACGAACAAAGTGTGACTCGTCCTTCTGTCTTAAGAACTTTACCCATGTCCATCTGCTATAGTCATCTACGATCACTAACCCATACTTCTTGCCACTAACAGACACAGTTTTTACAGGTCCAAATAAGTCTATGTGCAGAAGTTCTAATGGCTTAGAGGTGGAAACAACATTTTTAGATTTAAAAGCAGGTTTTGCAAATTTGCCTTTCTGACATGCTTCATACAAAGCATCTGAGTTGAACTTCAGATTAGGAAGTCCTCTGACCAGATTGAGTTTGTTAATCTGAGATATTCTTCTCATACTAACATGCCCCAATCTTCTGTGCTAGACCCATTGCCCATTGTTAACAGAGAGAAGACATTTTACATTCTGGCTCTTTAGTTCAGAAAGTTTTATCTTATAAATGTTGTTTTTCCTCTTTCCATTAAAAAGGATAGTTCCATCTTTCTGACTAACAGCTTTGCATGAATTTTGATTAAAGATTATATCATAACTGTTATCACTTAATTGACTTTTAGATAACATGTTATGCATTAATCCATCAACTAAGAGCACATTATTTATAGAAGGAAGATTTCCATTTCCTACTGTTCCAGAACCAATGATCTTCCCTCCTTGGTTGCCTCCAAAGCCCACGTAGCCTCCAGGTTTAAGTTCCAGGCTTTGGAACATATGCTTTCATCCTGTCATGTGTCGAGAGCATCCAGAGTCCAGGTACCATGAGTGGTGTTTTAGCCTTGATGCTAAAGATATCTGCTACATATATAATTTTTTCCTTAGGTACCCTTATCTTCTTGGGTCCTGGTTTGTTAGTTTTACCAAAATTCTGGTTGAATTTTGGTTTGACAGAGTAATCATTACTAGTGTATTTTAGGTCATGTGTGTGCCCATATGTGAAGTGTGATTTTAGTGGTGTGCGTTTTATGACAAGGTCCATGACTTTCTTAGGTGTAGATACCTTACCTTGGTATCCTATTTCTTTTCTGCCATTGCTGCTAACTCTATAGATCATTGAAGCCATCTTGCTTCTATCTATGTTTTTAGCCAGAAACTTCTGAAAGTTGTGATCATACTCTTTGATGATCTCATCAGCATTACTGGGAGTCTCTGAGATTATTTCTTTCTTAGAGTTTTGTAAATAGTTTTCTAATTTTGAAACCTTTTCTTTTAACTCAGAATTATCTAATCTAAGACTCTAATTATTTTCAGAGTCAGAGACAAGATCCGTTTTCAGGTTCTTGAATTTGACTTTGATTTGTTGATACCTTTCCAGGATTTCATTCAGACTTTCTGCAAGTTCAGCCTTAGTAAAATTAATAGTGAAGTCAGGGAATACCTCTTCAGTGTCTGATTTTGAGTCTGAACCAGAAGCTTCACTGTCTTTTGACATGTTTGACATGAGAGCTATGTTTTCTCTTTCACCATCTGACTCTGAGTCAGCATCAGAAGTGTCTGAATCGTCCCATGTTGACATGAGGCTTTTCTTTTTCTCCTTGAAGAACTTCTTTTTGGGCTTCTCCTTCTGAAGCCTTGGACATTCACTTTTGTAGTGCCCTTGCTCATTGCACTCATAGCAGATGATGTCCTTGTTATTTGACTTTCTGTTTCCTGAAGAACCTTCAGATCTTCTGTGTCCAGAGGAGGACTCAGACTTTCTGTATCTAGAGGAGGATTCATTTTGATTCTCTGACCTTCTAGGATTTCTGAACTTCCTTTGTCTCTGCTTCCACAGTTGATTGACCCTTCTGGAGAGGAGAGATGTGATCGGTGGATCTGGAACCGACTGTTTAACGCTGGTTCGCGAAATGTCGCGGAAGCAAGAGTCGCCACCGTCTTTTATTTTCTCCAACATGGACAGGACAAAAGCACAGTAAAATTCCTTATGAGATAGTTTCTCGGTTTGGGAGGTAGATTTATAGAAAGGGAAGGTGTTAGCACCCTTTCTATCCATGGTTATCCATGGGCTCTTAGATACTTGCTCATTGTGTTTTCAAAATGGCTTGCTTTTCAATTGTGAGTGGGTTTGAAAAAGTTTCATTTAAAGATTTCAGATCGACTCTTGTATCAGTCCTCAAGAGTGTTTGAAAAATTGTTTTGAAAGGTTTTTGAAAAGTGTCAGTGTGAAAAGAGTTTTGATTTGTTTTTGAATAGAGAAAGTATCTACGAGTCATCTACCTACCCTAAGGAATTAGGCTGTGTAAATGTCCTTAAGGTAGTGCCATTCCACCATTGAGAGGTAGGTAGCACCACCGTTGGAGGTGTTCGGGTCAATTCGTTTGTAGGGACAGTGTGGTCACCAGAGCAACAGTAGGACACCTTAGAAGCTACCCTTATGCCATTGATCCTTTTTAATTCCGAGGCAACCGTTTCGAGGCAACTGGATCATGTCATGGACATAAGGACTTACTAAAACGTCCTATACTCGACGACCACGTTTCGAGGGCAAGGCAACAGTGAGGCGTACCCTAAGAGTGGTGTGTGAATTTGTGTGTTATTTTCAGTTTAGTATTTATCTTTTGATCATGGCATGGTGAGCTACGTATTGTTTTTAATTAGTCATTCATTCTTTCATGCAAAGTTTAGCAGTTTTAAGAGTGCGGAAATTTAAATGCGGAAAATAAAATCCTACGCTATTACAAGACGCGGGTCTATACATCGCCAAATTAACAGAGACCCGTTTTAATAAAAGATGCGGAAAGTAAATAAATTCCTAATTACTATTACATGGCTTGAGCAATTACATAATATTTGGAAGGAAATAAATTAACGTGCGAATAGAATAAAAATAGAACGTTCGAGGGCGTTGGACCCTTTTGAAATTAAATTGAATTAAAAGTTAATTAATTATTTAATAAAAGAAAAGAAGTGTTTTTTAGGTTTTTGTATTTATGAAATAAAGAAAAAGAATTAAAAGGAAACCCTAAATCTAGATTATTTTAATTATTAATGAAAATATTAAAGTTAACCTAATTTACTAGTTAATTAATTTATTTACATGTTTATTTACAAAATTAATGATAATTAATAATAATGATAAATAATGATGATTAATAATTTATTTAAGAAAAAGATGAAAATGTCAAAAAAACCTAATTCTAGATACTTTTTACTTATTAAGAAAAAGATTAAAGTTTAAAAACCTAAATTAAACTAAGTTAATTGTTAGAGTTTATTTACAAAAAAATAGGTTAGTGATGAAATTAATAATAATTAAAGATATTTGTATTTTTGATTTTTCTGTTTTTATTATAGAAAATTATTTTATGGTGAAAAAAACAATTAAAACAATTAAAAAAGAATTAGAAAAGAAAATAAAATAAAATTAAAAAGGATGCAAACCAAGGGAGATTTCAGGCCCAAGGGGAGGTTTTTTTGAACGGTCTGCATTCTTTGGCTATTGGATTGGGTTTCATAGCCATTTGTGTTCTGGCTGTTGGCCATTTGTGTTCTGGCCTCAACGTTCCTTAATCTTCTCAGGATGTATGTCTCGCCATGTATTGGTGTCATGCATAAGTTGTTCTACTTTGGCCATTTGGCTTTTGGCTTTTGACCATTTGGCTTTTGGCTTTTGGCCATTTGTATTTTGGCCTCAACATTCCTTAATGAACCTGCATGGGATCCTGTCTAAAATCTGCAGTGTTGAATCTCACGAACACATTAAATAAAATCATAAAATGCAAATAAAGCCAATATATGAAGAAATTTAATGTTTAGGCACAATATGGCATGTATGAATGATTATACCCTTTTGATCATGGAGATCAAACCAATCTTACCCTTACTGGAAAATTAGTGACATGAATGCTTTTATGCCTTTTGGATCATGGAGATCAAGCCAGCCTTACCCTTACTGAAGAAGTTGTGAGGTGTTGGTTTGTAACTATGATGGCTTGTTTGTAGTGAGAGAGGGATTTGTAATAAGGATTTCAAGGTTTTAGGGTTCTTGAAAGAATTTGATATTCTAACAGTGTTGTGGCAAAGGTTTTTTTTGTCTCTTTTTCCCTCTCCGGTTTGTGTGAAAAGAAGGTGATTATATAATGGAAATTAGGGTAAAGAAAATGGGCTTTGAATGTACAATTGGGCCTCCAATATTCACTTGAGTTCGTCACTTTCCAGGCTAAATCGCAGGGACTTAAGTGCAATTTTTGAAGTTGAAATGTGAAATCAAAATGTAGCTGACATCCACTACGCCAAATAAGCTATTTAATAGCGCTTTTTTTGTTTTTGATAGCGCTTAAAAGTGTTATTAACCGCGCCACTATTGTAAATATTTCTTATTTAATAGCACTTTAAAAGCGCTATTAAAGTACCAATTTATAATAGCGTTTTAATTAAAGTGCTATCAAAGTCAGTATTTTGCATGTTTTTTGTTTGTTTTTTTATAGCACTCTAAACAAAAAGCGCTAATATATAACATATGTTTGATAGCGCTTTCAAATAAAGTGCTAATAAATGGTACATATTTGGTACAATATTTTTAATAAGTACAGTACAATATTTTTTCTTACACAATCATTTTTTTTGGTGTAAATATAAAATAACTATATTCAATTCAACACAAATAACGCTTTAAGTTACTCATTGCATATATATTATGATCCATCAAATACCAAATAACATTTTAAATTACCAAATCCTATTGTTTCCAAATATCATAACATATAGAATATTAAGAGGGCGTTTGCATAGCCAAATTTGTAGATGCCCATCTATGAGTACTTCAATCCAAATCCAAAAACATACAATCAAATTCTCTAAACAAAACACCAAAAAAATAAGAAAGGATAACAAAACAATCCCATGTAGTAACCACCTTCATGAAGTCTTGCTATTATGCTTGATTGGTTGACCTCTGGAATTCCAAAAGTCTTGCTATTATGCTTGATTGGTTGACCTCTGGAATTCCATTGAACCTATAACAAAATTAAAGTGCAAATAAAGAATCAACAGTCTCACTAATAGTGTTTAACATTCAAATAGTTTCAAACAACTAACTCATAAAAGATAATCATGTATGTAACCATCACTCATACATAGTTCAGTAAAAGGAAAATTGCCAAGAGAGTAAACAGTATCATAAAACTCTAGCTATTTTACCTCAATTCTCTTTCCATTGCTTTTGGCTTTGTGAATTTTTTGCAATCGGGTCACACCACGTTTACCAACTGTTTTCTTACTAGACGAACCACTTTCATCATCAATAGAAGCCATATTTCACCTATAAAAATTTAAAAAGTTATATACCATACAAGAATAACATTAAGAAGCAATAACAATAAAAAAATGAAAAACAAATAAATAAACCATACAAGATTAAGTCGGCCTTTTCCTCTTCCTTGTAGTTGGGCTCCTATGAAGGGCTATTTCTCTCCATTCGTAGCTCTAGATGATCAATTCTCTGAATGCCCCACAGATCCACTCTCCCCTTCTGTTTATTTCTTCCACACAGACTAACAGAATTAGTTACGATCTTTTCTCTCTCTTACTGCCATCTTGCTCCTCTTAGGATCTTTCCATGACACTTTTTCAGCTCTTAGTTAGAATACACCTTCCACACTCTTGGGCTGTGAGGTATGTTTTGGCCTACTAAACACTCGTGTGCTTCATTCACATTATGTGGGTTGCTATCAGATGCAACATGATTCAAGCTGTGTATGTAATTTCAAAAGTTTAAATACTAATTTCTCACACATTTACAGATACTATTGATGATTTCTGACCTAGGTATGTGTGGTATGATAGTGGTACACAATACAGTGCTAATATTTAGATCTTTAATTCAAATGAAAAACAGAGAAATGGTAAGTAGTAAAGCAAGTGTCTCAATACCTTGAGGAAAGATGGAATGATCCGACATGAGAAGAGCAAAATCACATTGCTTATCAACCTGGGAAACATCAACTCGCGAAGCAGGACGCTGACTATCAACATTCTTCTCAACAGTCATTAGGAATTCTTTGGTCACTAGAATGTGAGACTAGAAAGTACCAAAATAGATGCAGGTCAGAGATCATAATACAAAACTTCCTCATGCAAAATCTTAACTGCTTTTTATTCGTGAAAATATGGCAATTCACAAAAGCCATTTTTATTAATAAAAAAATGGTGATGATAAAGATGGTTGGAAATTGGAATATGCGATACAAACAACAACTATTCCATTAATGGAATATGCAACATCGATAACTAACTCATGTCCGAAAATCGGCTCAATCGGATAAACGATGAATTAGTTATGAATTTTTGAAGTTTCAGCTCAGATAAACTTATTTTGGGCTCCAGTGTCGACTCTGACACGTTCTTCAATAAAAAACTGGTATTGATCGGAGCATAATCCGGTCTCGACTTTTGAAGCAAAGTTGTAGATCTATGAGTCAGTGACCTTGTGTAAAAATATGAGCTCAATCCGATAAAAATTGACCGAGTTATGAATTTTCGAAGTTTCGGCCCAGATGAAATAATATTCAGCATTCAGGATTTTCAGCGTGTCACGCACTCTGAGCAAAAAACGAAGGCCTTTTGAATACCGTTTGAACTCAATACCTTCTGTAAAAATGTAGCCAACTCAATTTGTGAAATTTTGGCGCCGGAACCAGCTCGATACGATGAAAATCGACCAAGTTATGATTTTCTGAACATGACGCAAATAAACTTTTGTCACAAATTTTCTGTACGAAAATACTTGATAAATCCACATTTTTGAAGACCTTCTGATCGAAATTGGCTTCTAGCCGTGAGAGCTGAAAACGTAGATAATGTCAAGACAGAATTTTGGCCACCGAAACGGGTTCAAAACGAGCCACGATCTTCAAGTTATGAATTTTTTAGCGCGTAAAAACTTCACTTTCAGCACACTTTTTTACCGTATTTCTTCGAGAAAACTCACACATTCGGATACCTTCTTTAAAGAATTGACTCTTGAGCCGAACCTGAATTTGAGAATACGTTATCAGAGATATCTTGGCGAAAGAATACCTGAATATGACGCGCCGGGTTGGACTTGTGAATTTTTCTTGAAATATTTTGAGAAATATGGGAGGGCAAATTTTGGGGTACAACAAGAGACAATTCATCTTCTTCTTATGAGGATCCATCAGAGGTTTCTTCCATAGCCTGCAAAACCTTAGAATCAGATTTTTTATTAGATTTTAATGCTAGTGGCTTACCTTGATTTTGAGGTTCATCTTCTTCTAGCTCTATCTCGTGACTTCTGAGGGAGCTGACAAGTTCCTCCAGAGATATCTTGTTGAGATCTTTAGGTATCTTAAGTGTTGTGACCATTGGCCTCCATTGCTTGGGTAGACTTCTGATGATCTTCTTTACGTGATCAGTAGTAGAATATCATTTGTCAAGAACCTTCATCCCAACAACAAGAATCTGGAATCTTGAGAACATTGCTTCTATAGATTCACTGTCTTCCATCTTGAATGCTTCATATTTCTGAATGAGCGCAAGGGCCTTGGTTTCTTTGACTTGTATGTTTCCTTCATGCGTCATTCTTAGAGAGTCAAACATGTTTTTGGGTGTCTCTCTGTTTGAGATTTTCTCATATTCTGAGTATGAGATAGCACTGAGAAGTATTGTTCTAGCTTTATGATGGTTTCTGAAATCATGTTTTTGCTGGTCAGACATCCTTTTTCTGTCTATCTTTTGACCACTTTCATCCACTGACTGTGTGTATCCATCAATTACCATGTCCCATAGACCAGCATCATGGGTCAGAAAGAAGCTCTCAATTATGTCTTTCCAGTAGTCAAAATTTTCTCCATCAAAGATTGGAGGTTTTCCACTGATTCTGTCCTTGTCCTCATGATAGTCATTGCTGATGTTTTGGCTTGGTCCCACCATAGTGTTTTTCTAAAGCTTGGATCTTGTACTGACACGATTAAGTGTATGAACTCAGAACCAGGCACTCTGATTCCAATTGAAGAAGTGAAAAACACAAGAAGGGGGGGTTGAATTGAAAACTTAAGATCAAAAGCACAGTAGACACGATATTTTTATCCTAGTTCGTTTAATCTCAAACTACTCCAGTCCACCCGTCAAGGTGATTTCGCCTCTCTCCAACGAGGACTTAATTCACTAATCAAAAACTGATTACAATCACTACTTTGACAACTGCCAAAGTCTTCATGAGTATAACCACAAACCGGTTAATCTCAAGGAAAAACTAGCTTAATCAAGATGAAAGAGTATTATGTGTATGGTTTTTTTTCTTAACAAAAACAGTATCACAACTGTGATATTTTACACAATTTTGAGCGTAGAAAAGAATATGTAAGCTTGCAGCGTTTTTAGAGATATCTTTCAATCGTGTTCAAAATCGTAAACGATTTGTCCTCTTAGCTTGTTTATATAGGCATAGAAATCTTGTCCAACATAAAGCGTGATAATGGACATTCAATGTTGTTTCCATATTGAGAAGATTCTTGTCTGAATGAAGCTGTTGCATGTGATGTTGTCTTGATTGAATAGTAACGCTTCAGAATCTTAGAATCTTGCATGCTGAAATTGCTTCAGAACATTGATGACTCGGAGATGTGAGGACTGATGGTATATGAAACTTCTGTTCAGAATCAGAGTATTCTTCACTTCAGCACAGGTTCTGATCATCATTATTCAGCGCAGATGCTGATTACCTCAGCCTGAAAGCTTCTATAGCTTAACTTCTGATGCTGCTTTGGTCAAAATTTCTGCATACAAAATAACACAAATTTAGAGTGCATATTTGTTCTTTGTAGAATCAAAACTCAATAATTTCATCAAAACTCTAATTAAGGGTTATAGAATCAAACTATGTTCTAACACACCTCACTCAAATATTTCCCTAAATGAGCCTACAAGCAACCTGCCATGCATGCAAACATTTTGCCATTTTGCATAAAAATATAATGTTGAGGTTTGCAAACAAATTTGCTTCACTCGCATACCTCCTTGCTAGATCATCTATTCACACTCAAATTCAACTCTTCTCTCATCTCAAACCAAGATAAACATTCTTCCTCCAATTCTAAACTTGAAGCTAGCAAGAGGATCCATTTCAAAGTTTGTTTTCAAGTGTAACAAACTCCCAAACCTCTTGTAACTAACTCCATGCCATAGGTTCATGACCAAGCCTTAATCAATAGCTAAAACATCCTGATATAAGTACCTTTCTCTCTCCCGAAACTTCATTCATCAACATTCACCATTTTTCTCAGATCCAAAGCTCAATTTTCTCTCAAAAACCAGAAACTTGAACCTCTCTATTCTCTCAAGATTTCTCTTCTTTATTGCTTCAATCTTCATCTCCACCATGAACACAACCTTCTGAACGTATTTACCTTCACGTGGAACCATCACAAAGCTTCTGCAAACTTCATCTTCTTCATATATTGATCAACTTTGGTTTGAAAGTTTGAAGAGGATTCAAGAAAAATAAAGATTCGATCTACATTCCTCAAGCTTCAAGGAAGCATTCTACATCGTTTTCAGCTCCCATTACATGCGTCGAACAGGAAACATACCTTCTCCATTAGGTACCATTGGAGATCCTCTATTCTCTCACTTTAATGCATCATTTCAGGTCGTTCTTGTTTCTAGAATCATGCTTAGAATGACATGAGTTGAAGTCCTATCTTTATAGGCTTTGTTTTTGCATATGTGATATGTAATTTCATTTTGAATCCGTTAGGGTTTCGGCGCACTTTCCTGATTGCATAATTTTGAGAAATAATTGATGAAAATTGAGTTTAGATTCGAGTTCAGGAGATGATTTCAAGTGGGAACATGTTTCTCGTTTTCATTTTTTATTGATTCCACCATTGTCGCCACCTTCAGTGCGGTGGCTATTTGTTGGAGAAGACAACTGAGCTAGGGTTCAGAGCGTGTCTTTTTTTTAATTCAAATTCCATAGGTGTTGGTTTGTGATTGGTACAACACGTTAATTCATTTTTTGTTTTATTTTATTATTTCTGAATATTAGAAAAATTGAGAAAATAAAATGTTTGGATTATGGTGGTTTGGGCTTGTATATGTGCTATTACTCACACCCGCATGTTTAAGCCCATTTCTTGATTATAACAAGGTTTAGTTATGTTTGTTTTTCTTGTTTGAACCCCTAGCCAAATTTAATTGGTTAATTTCATTTTCTTTTCAATTTTGATTAGAATTATAATTTCTTTTAATGATAAAAAAATATTAAAAACAGGTTTATGATACTTTAGGGTCTCATCTTATATTCCATGTTTCTCTTTTATTTTGTCTCATTTTTAATTTACATTATTATATGCTTTTTGTCAAAGGTGCGTTTTGTTGATGAATTATTTTGAATCATATATGATGCCTAGTTTGAATCCTTTTGGGACCAATCATTTTTCCATGTTAGAACACTTGGGGGCCTAAATATAACATGTTGAAATGGTTTAAATATGGATGTATTTGAGGTCATGTTTTGATGAATTTATTGAGCTTTGAAGCGTGTTTAGGTGACGAATTCTCCTTGTAATGATGCTAATGTTTTGCAATGATTTTGTGCAATATTTTTTATGAAACTTCTTGACCCTTAGCTTGAATCTTTTCATTGCTTTGGTTATCTAACACCTTAATACTTTGATCCATTTTATGTCATTTACTAAGTGAATCAATTTGTTGTTGCAAGTTATTGATGTTTGTCTAAAAATTTGACCTAATTGGTGAATTTGTTTCCTTTTGAAATTTTCTATTGCTTTAGGCAATGTTTGAATTGAGTCTCTTAGATAAGTTACTGCCATGCCATGATGCTTTTCATCTTATGTTTTAAAACTTTCTTGTGTGTTAAGTTTTGAGATTATTTTAGCTAATTGAACCCATGTTTAGATGATTTCCTTTGAACTTTGAGTCATGACTAAGTGTTCATTTCTTTGTGATTTTGATTCAATAGTTTGAAATTGTTTGTTCAATATCTTCGGTGAAGTTTCTTGACATATGAATAAGGCCTACCATGCTTACTTTGATCAATATTATGCCATGCTTTTGGTGGATCACCTTGTTCTTGTAAGTTGTTGATGATTATTTAATCTTTGACCTAATTTGTGAATTTGTTTCCTTTTAAACTTCTTCTTTCTTTGGGAAATGTTTAAATTGAGTATCTTTGTTAAATGGCTACCATAACAAGTGTTGCAACTGGTTTTTAAACCAGAGTCGCCACCCTTAATTTTTATCCTAAGGAATGGAATATAAAGGAATAACCCTAAAAGTCAGAGATTCTAGGTTTGGACTCGATTCTAGATGAAGGGAAGGTGTTAGGAACCCATCATCTACCTTGTTCACAAGGATACTAGGTTTAGAAGGACGATGTTTAGGAAATGGGGTTTTAATTATTATCAGGTGAAAAGGTTTTAAATTTTAAATAGGGGAACTCTCCATGATTTTAATCGTAAGCCTACGTATCCTCTTAGGAGGAATCAGAGTCATATTTCGTAGTTCGCAGTTTGTTTGTGTTTTTCATGGATTGCAAAGATATTCGCATTTTATGCACGTTTAGTCTAGGTGTTGTGAATAACAGAGGTTGTTAGACTAAACGTACAGTCGATTCGAATCAGTACGCAACCCTTTTTAAAAATAAATATAAATTTGATTATATTAGTAAAAAAATTGATTTGAGGTTGGTTTGTTGTATTAAGACGTAGAGCGAGGGAGTCGGATATAGTCTCCTCATCACGTGGCCAGATATTTGCCACGCGTCGCTCGCAGACATAGTAATTTGGTGAGTTACGCGGGTTCTAATATTTTGATATAAAATATTTAATCAACTTATATTGTGAAAAATATTTTGAAGTTCATGATTAAAAGAACAATTTAATACAATAATAAGTAAAAAAATTTACTTATGAGTTGAGAATAATTAATTCTAATTATAATAAATAATAAATATACTATTAAAATATAAGTATAAAATATAAAAATAATAATTATAACAAAATAATAAAAGAAAAACAAATTAAAAATGTGGGGGTGTAAATATAGTTGAAATAGAAAAAATGGAGGGTGTCAATATAAGGGGCCTGAATTCAGATTTTGAATTCAGGCCCAATGGTCAAAGGGGTGTGAAGCTTCATATGTTAGTAAAAACAAAATCGAAGGAGGTGCAGATAATAATTGGGCTTGGCCCAATGAGGTTTAAGATTTGTTTGGACCGTATGGGGCGAGCGTACGATCTAATGGTGGGTGTGCGTAGCTGGGGACGTGTGATCATGATCGTGTGGCTTAGATTGAGGGAATACGATGGCTATTATAGGTGACATGCATAGGATTATTAAGCAAAATATATTACATTTCTTACCAAAAACAGATTTTTCATTTTGTTTACTTGTTTCTCTCTCTCTCTCTTCCCGTTTCTATTCTTTCTCTCTCATTGTAACACACAAAACCCTATCCTCTCAACTCACTGGCGGCGACATGATTCTTTCTCTCTTCCCAAGCTAAAACCCACAGTCGCCCCAATCATCTGCAATCAAACATCAATCAAGAAGATTACAAGAACAAAAGCTAGGGTTTCACTACCTCTTTTGTGACTCTTCGTCTGACTTCAAATTCTCCCTTTTCTAATCCTTTTTCTTCTGTGCTTTGACAGGCGCAAGGCACAGGCGGAGACGCGGCCGAGATTCGGATGATGAAGCTCAAAAGGAAGCTAGGGTTTCAGACATTGAAACCTTATGCTAGAATGGAGATTTTGGGGCTAGCGGCGAGGTGGTTCAGTCAAGGATCTCTCCGGCTCATCAAGATTTTCTAATCGTTCCTCTGTAATCGTTTTTCGTTTTCCCCATAATTACCTCCTCCTCTACTTCTCTGTTTTGTCCCCCTCCGTGTACTATTTTTTCCCTTTTTTCACTGTAATTCCTCCTCTTCCCTTTACTGTAATTTGTTTCTATCCTCTTTATAGTTTTGTTAGGAATTGGGTTTTAGGAAATAAATTTATTATGTTCTGATTATTTGATTTAGTGTTTAGTTGTGTTGATTCGCTTTGCTTTTGGGAAGAACATGAATACAAGATCTGATAATCTTATGTATTGATTTGTTTCTTTTGTATTGATTAGTACTTTGTATGTTAATAAAAATGTTTATGTTTTGAGTTGATTTCACATTGACTGAAGATTTGTTTCTGCATTAGTAATGCGTTTTTTTCATAATTAATTAAAACAGTGTTTGTTTTAATTAAAATCACGCCTCATTTTTAATCAGTACATTACATGTTTTTTGGAAACAAATTTTTTCTCTTTAACCGAATTGGGCCTATGGGTAATGGACCGTGCAAAGCAGATGAAAACAATATAATTAAGTTCTAAATAAAAAACAATGATAAGATAGTAGTAATTTTATGATTAAAAAAAACCAGAAAACAATCTAAAAAGAAACTGAATGGGCCAAATCACTTCAACTTATTGGGCTCTAACAAACACAAAAGAAATTCTCTATACACCCCCTCTTCAATATTTAAAAAAGGACAAAAAACCATATAGGCCCTTTCTAATTTATAATGGGCCTTAACAATCAAATAAATATTTTATACACCCTAAAAAAAGAATGAAATTTTAATAGGCCTTTGACCCAAACAAATATAAACCCTCTTTTTAAACTTGAAGTAGGTTTTAAAAAAAAAACCTAACGGGGCTTATTAAAAGTGATTTATCCACACCTTCTTTAAAATAAATACACCCCTCATTAATTTGAAATGGACCTATAGAAACCTAATGGGCCATCAAATATTGATGGTCCATTTTGGGTCAATCACACCCCTCTTCCATGTTTTACACCCCCTATAGAAATAAAAACTAGATAAAGTGTTTTGTTGAATTAGAAACCCAAATATAATATGAGGGTAGGGAAATTTTGGGGTATGACAGCTGCCCCTATTTAATCATATTTCGATTGAATAGTGCGAGAATACGTAGATCTCGCACGTTCTAATCAGAAGTTTATTAAATATTGGAAGACCCTAAAATTTGTCCGAAAGATTATAAGGATACGTTGTACATCGGTTCCACGGGTATGAAGAGCAAGCATAGATGATGATGTATCATCTAATCTGCGTTTGAACCCAAGTTGATTTGACTTAGACCTAATGACACAGAGTCCCGCCAGTGTCTAAGAAAAGACTGTTTGTGTTTCTACCATAACTTAGGAGGTAAATGATGTAGGTTTGAATAATTAACTCTACTAATGCATGGAGACTAATATAGAAAGTTTTGATTCGATTTGGTTTTGTTCATCCATCGCAACCTAGAGGATGGATAAAATGACGTTTTGACAATACATTGTTGCATGGAGACTGACGCAAGAGTTATATCACAGGAAAACCGATAACAAATATTGATGCATAGAGACTGACATGATGAGTTTAAATCGAGGAAGAAACTGGATGGTGATATTGCTTCCTGGAGACTAACGCAATGGATATTATAGAAAAAAAATTTGACAGTAACATTTCCGTATAGGGACTGATGCAATGGAAAAAGTTTGATGGTGATATTGCTGCATGGAGGCTGGCACAATGGAACAAGTTTTATAATGACATCGTTGCATTGAGACTGGCGCAATGGAACATGTTTGATAATTACATTGCTGCATGGAGACTGGAGCAATGGAAAAAGTTTGATAATCACATCATTGCATGGAGACTAGCGCAATGGAACAAGTTTGATAATGGCATCGCTGCATGGAGACTGACGCAATGAGTTAAATTGTTGATTTCGTACATTGCTGCATGGAGTCTGACACAATGAACTATATGGCAGAGGAAGGAATAGACTGCTGCATGGAGACTGATGCAATGGGTTGAATTGTAGATTTCAAACATTGCTGGATGGAGCCTGACACAATGAAGAAATTTTTATAATAACATTGTTGCATGGAGACTGATGCAATGGATTATATTGTAGATAAGGAAACACATTGTTGCATGGAGACTGACGCAATGGATTAAACTAAAGATTTCATACATTACTGCATGGAGCCTGACACAATGAACTATATCACAGAGGAAGGAATACACTGCTGCATGGAGACTTACACAATGGGTTGAATTACAGATTTTGCACATTACTGCATGGAGCCTGACACAATGAGATAGATCGCGAAGAAGGAAACACATTGCTGCATGGAGCCTGACGCAATGAGTTAAATTGCAGATTTCGCACATTGTTGCATGGAGCCTGAAGCAATGAACTATATCGTAGAGGAGGAAAACACATTGCTGCATGGGGACTGATGCAAAGGGGTTATGTTTGCAGAGGAAGTTGTTATGAGGATCAAATCTTAGATAACTAAGATTTGGGATGAGATCATATTTTTGCTAGTTTTATCTATTTTTAAACAAGGTAATAATCTGATGGAGAGCCCAAAGATATATGTTCTGTCCAAAACATGTTTTTGAGAAATGCCATGTGTGATATATGTGCATGATGTCTTAAATCAGTATGGAACAAATAGTGTATTGCACTGAGTATGTATGCCCCAAGTATTTTGAAAATGTTTTTATTGATAATTCTCATTCATTTAACCATCGGGTTCTTGTAGTCACCTACTTCCCGACGTTGTTTGTTGCCAATTATTATATCTCCAAGTTGATTTGAATTTGGTGAAAAGTGTCAGCAAGATCTGGATGTCTGTATTGTAGGTGCAGGCGTAGGTATAAACGTAGACATGGATATTGGAGTGGACGTAGATATAGTCATGGACATAGGCGTAGGCATGGAAATAGGCGTAGATCTTATTTTGACATTATTCTAACCAGAATAAATTTTGATGTTTTATCAAATGTTCTTTGGTGTTTCCGTATGTTAGATGCACCAAATTTTGTGAATGACCTTGAGATTTTGATATGGTTATTTGTACGCCATGCTTGATATGAAGCTTTTTAATGGGAAATCCACTGCCAATATTTCCGAGGAATCTGCTGCCAAGATTCAATTGAGAACTACCTTCTGGCGAGGTCTTCTGGATAATCATCTACTAAGATTAACCAGGGGAATTTACTGTCGAGATTCAATTGAAATATACCTTTTGTCGAGGTCTTTCGAATACTTAACTGTACGATCTAATGGTGGGTGTGCATAGCTGGGGATGTGTGATCATGATCATGTGGCTTAGATTGAGGGAATATGATGGCTATCATGGGCGACATGCATAGGATTATTAAACAAAATATATATTACATTTCTTACCAAAAACAAATTTTTAATTTTGTTTACTTCTTTCTCTCTCTCTCTTCCTGTTTCTCTTCTTTCTCTCTCACCGTAATACACAAAACCCTATCCTCTCAACTCACCGGTGCGACGCGATTCTTTCTCTCTTCCTGAGCCGAAATCCATAGTCGCCCCAATAATCCCCAATCAAACATCAATCAAGAAGATTACAAGAACAAAAGCTAGGGTGTCACTACCTATTTTGTGACTCTTCGCCTGACTTCTAATTCTCACTTTTCTAATCCTTTTTCATCTGTGTATTAACAGGCGCAAGGCACAGGCGGAGACGCGGAGGAGATTCAAACGACGAAGCTCAAAAGGAAGCTAGGGTTTAAGACATTGAAACCCTAGGTTAGAATGACGATTTGGGGGCTAGCGGCGAGGTGGTTCGGTCAAGGATCTCTCCGAATCATCAAGATTCTCTAATCATTCCTAGGTAATCGTTATTCATTTTCCTCGAAACAACCTCCTCCTATGTTTCTTTGTTATGTCTCCCTTCGTGTACTGTTTTTCCCTTTTTCACTGTAATTCCTCCTCTTCCCTTTACTGTAATCTGTTTTTGTCCTCTTTATAGTTTTGTTAGGAATTAGGTTTTAGGAAATAAATTTATTTTGTTTTGATTATTTGATTTAGCGTTTAATTGTGTTGATTCGTTCTGCTTTTGGGAAGAACACGAATACAAGACTTGATAATCTTTTGTATTGATTCGTTTGTTTTGTACTGATTAGTACTTTGTATGTTAATAAAAATGTTTCTGTTTTGAGTTGATTTCACATTGACTGAAGATTTGTTTCTGCATTAGTAATGCGTTTGTTCACAATTAATTCAAACATTGTTTGTTTCAATTAAAATCATGCCTCATTTTTAATCAGTACAGTACATGTTTTTTGGAAACAAATTTTTATCTTTAACTGAACTGGGCCTATACGAACCGTGCAAAGCAGAAGAAAAAAATATAATTAAGTTCTAAAAAAAAATAGTGATAAGATAGTAGTAAATTTATGATTAAAAAACTGGAAAACAATCTAAAAAGAAACTGAATGGGCCAAATCCTTCAATTTATTGGGCTCTAACAAACACAAAAGAAATTATCTATACACCCGCTCTCCAATATTTAAAAAAGGACAAAAAACCATATGGGCCGTTTCTAATTTATATTAAGCCTTAACAATCAAAGAAATTTTTTATACACCCTAAAAAAAGAATGAAATTTTAATGGGACTTTGACCCAAACAAATACAAACCCTCTTTTTAACTTGAAGTAGGTTTTAAAAAAAACCTAACGGACCTTATTAAAATTGATTTGTCCACACCTTTTTTAAAACAAATACACCCCTCATTAATTTGAAATGGACCTTTAGAAACCTAATGGGCCATGAGATATTGATGGTCCATTTTGGATCAAACACACTCCTCTTCCATGTTTTACATCCCCTACAAAAATAAAAAAATAGATAAAGTGTTTTATTGAATTAGAAATCCAAATATAATATGAGGTTAGGTAAAATTTAGGGTATGACAACATGATGCTTTCATCTTGTTCTTTTAAACTTTCTTTTGTGCTAAGTCTTGATAACATGTAGATGATTGAACACTTGTTTACTTATGCACTTGATTTAAATGAATTATTTAGGTATTGAAACCCTATTACTTAATCCTTAGGAGCATGAACCTTAGGGTGTTTAAATTGTGCCTTGGTGTTTACCTCTTGAGATATATTGATTCTATGCTTTAAACTTGAATTGTTGCTTTAGGGTTTAGATCTTGAAGCATGTTTAGGGTTTTAACCTAGATATTTGAAACTTTGTGTTGATTACCAACCTTTCTTTCATAGTTTTAATCTCAGTATTGTGCAAATAATGCCATGAAATATTTGAATTCTTGCCTTGATGTTTGGTTTGTTACTTCTAACTTTACATCATAAATACTTTGAATTAGGAGTTCAACATGAGTTTGTTTCCTTTCTTGAAGATGTATGTCAATTCTTACTTGTTAGTTTTGGTTTTATACTTTGCCTTGGCACTTTGTAATTCCTTTGTTAGGATATAATAGAACCTAATGCATATTTAGGGTTACAACTTGAACTTGTTTGAGTCACTTTCCTGTGAAGACTTGTTAATTGTTGAACCCATGTCTAAGTACTTTGATGCCTTGCTTTATCAAGTATTGTGAATTTAGGGTCTTGTTTTGTATAATCTTGAATTGTTTTGTTGTTCTTTAGGGAACTTTTATTATGATGTTAAACTCAATTCTTATCTCATGACTTGTATTCCTTGTTTTGAGCTCATTGTAATATGCTCTTTGTTAACCTTAGAGGTTCAAAATGTGATTTGCTTATGGAATGTTTGGTACTTTCCTTAGGGATTTATATTATGGATTTTTGATATCTTATCTTTATGCCATGTCTTGATCACATGCTTTAGTTTGGCTTAGCTTGTTACATAAAAGCTTAGGCTTGATACTTTTTGTACCTAATACTTGTTTAGGTGTCTCTTGTTTCTCTTGAGTCTTGGTTAATTAATTAAGATTTGTATTGGTGGTTACCTCTAAAGTTTGAAGTGTTGCTTGGTTAAGTGTGACTTGCCTTGAGTCTTAGTTAAGTTCTTGAGATTTATTTTAGCGGTTACCTCTAAAGTATTGAAGTTGTGCTTGGTTACATGTGACTTGTTTTGAGTCTTGGTTAAGTATTTAAGATTTATTTTGGGTTGTTACCTTTAAACTTTGAAGTTGTTACTTGTGTATTTGCTTTGTGTGGTAATGTGTAACCTTAGGACCTTTGATTCATCTTACTCTTTTTATTGAGATTGAATTAAGTTAGACCTTAGATTTGATATCCAAGAATTATAACATAGTTAGAATTTCCCTTTTATCCTTACCTTAGGGCCACCTTGCATAACAACTTTAGGATAGAGATTCCCTTGATATCTCAACCTTAAGTCCATTTTGCATGTTAACTAATAGGACCAAGTTTCCATTAGATTTCTATTTCTTTTTTACATTGTTTTATACCCCAAATTTTTCCCTCCCATTTTACTCAATATATGTTCATGGAGATCCTCAACTTGCTCAAGGATACTCAAGAGTTGACCAGACAAACTCTCTCCTAAAGCAAGGAACCTCCAACTAGGGTTTCCATTTTCATCACGATGGGTGAGCTCCAAAGGCCTCAAATATTTTCCATGGTCCTAATATGTTCTTAAGATCATCCATGTCAATTTGCATGCCTTACACAAGAAGTTTGCTCAGTCAACTGCTCAGATGCTTGAAAATCAATTGTATTAGGTCAAAAGTCAACTGTGACCCACATACAGTCAAACTTCAAGATTTTTGGTCAACATAAACATTTTGAAGTGATATCCATCATTGGATCAAGGGTTGATCATGATTCCTCAAGTAATGCTCCTAATTCATCAAAACTCAAAAGTTGCAAAATTAGGGTTTCTTAGGAAAAGTCAATCAAACTTTGACCAAGCATAACTTTCTCATAATTTATCAGAAATTTCTCATCCAAGGCTCATTTTGAAGAGAATCCAATTTCCTACAACTCATATTCAGCCCTCAAGTTCAAAAAATTCCCTCATAAAAATATATGAATTTCTACATTATAGGTCCTTTTGAAAAGTCAAGAAAAACACCTTTTGGGTAAAATATTCTTACATGAACATGGAAGACCAAATTGAGATGAAACAAAAGTGTTGTTTAGGGGACATCCTAAGATTTCTAAAAAGTCCAAGAACACCTCTCTAGGGTTAAAATTGGAAGAGATATGCATTGTCAAAATTGGCCATTTTTGGAAAATTGCCAAAAGTCAAATGTGCTCAAAAGTGCATTTTTTTGTCAAATGGGCCTAGCTTTTCATGATTGTATCTTGTTAAAGACATGGTCCACGACCCAAATCAGCATCCATATATTATGTTCTCTATTTATTTATTTTATTTTAATTTTCATTTATTAAAAGTTAAATTAAATTAAATAAATGGCAAAAAATATAAAAGATTGACTTTTTGATCTGATTTTTGTTAGAATCAAATCTAATCAATCTGGCCTAATCAGATCAAATCAAATTGAGGCAAATTGAGGCGAAAATAGCATGATGAGGATGGTTTTGGAAAGATATCATATAGCAAACAAATCACATTCAATTCCCATGATTCCAAAAGATTTAATATGTTTTTGTTGCCCTAATTCATCACACTACATATACTAAACACAAACAATGAAAAAGAACAAGGGTTGCAATCGTGAGAGCTGAAGAAGAAAACTCAAAAATTGGACAAAAAGTGTGGACCTGATTTCTAACCTAGGGGACGATTCAAGGCCATTCAAAGCTTCTAATCGCTTCCTGGATATCTCCTGAAGCCAATACGATCATTTGCAAGCCTTCCCAAGCCCATAATCACTCCTGGTAAACCCACGATTTGCACATACAAGCTTGATTTTGATCTTACAATTTACACATGATTAACCACTTTTAAGCATAACATTGTGTTTGTATCATCATTTGGAATGTTTGGATTCAATTAATTTTGTGTTTTGATGACTGTTTTGCTAATTCTCATTGCTAGGGTTTAGGGGGCCGTTTTAGGGTTTCTCTTTACAAGTTAAATTGGACCAAGAAAATGGTGACATGGTACTCGTGAGATCAAGTCGAGTTGATTGGTGTAGCTAGAATTAATTTATCATGCGTTTTGTGAATTTTTGAAGCTTACAGGTTTATAGCTATGGAAAATGTCCGTAGGTATAAGTCTGATACCTAAGACGATGGACAGGGAAGAAGACAATGACTTGTCACCACCCCACTGGTCTATTTGAATAATCGCGCTTTTTTACTTTATTCAGTTTATCCACTCTTTTTTATATATTATATTTTGGCTTTATCCTATTGACAATTAAGCATGGTAGCACAGATGGCCAAGGCGCGCGTTGTATGAGTGGGAGGACCTGGGTTCGATCCCAGGTCCCAACATATTTCTTTATTTTTATTAACATGTGATTGCAGGTTCCATGCATTACATGACAAGATGTTCATCATGCGCCCCACTAATCCGGCCACTGGATCATTACCAACACAGATCCAACGCTCAAACCAAGGAAAGACCATGGTACACTCTTCAGGCGTACCAACACTGAATCAGGCGTGGGGAATTGGCTCAGCCATAATGGGCCCATCAAATTCAGAAACACACCCCCTAGTTGCTCATCAAACATGCCCAATTCTTTTTTTTAATTTTAATTCCTTTTTATTATTTATTAATTATTTCTTTTTTTCAAACAACACCAAAAATTATGCTTTTTTTATTTAATCAAAAAATCATAAAAACATCAAAAATCATTTTTTTTATAAAAATATTTTATTAATTAATTAGTTTAATTAAATTAGGGTAATTTAGTTCTTTTTTTATTATAATTTAAAATAATTAGAATTAGGGTTTAATGTTGTACATAGCCTAATTTCTTCTCAAAAAAATAACCTAAATATTTTCCCAATTAGATTTTTAGGTTTTCCAATTATTTCTCACATTTAATTTTCCGCGCGCCTTTAATTTCCTTTTTCTATTATTGTAACTGCCCCGAGTTTGTAATAGATTTAAGTACGATTTTAATTCCGCATTTTATTTTTAGTCAAAATAATTATGTATCTGCGAAAGCCTTGTAATAGCTCGGACTTTAATTTCTCGCATTTTTATTTCCGTAAACTATAAACTGCTTAGATGTATGTATAGGATTGTATGGAAAGAAAAATTGAAATTAATACAGTAGAAAACCCTAAATGTGCAAAGATAAATAAACTGGAAAAAAACACTTGCACATGCTCACTCCTAGGGTTTACTCCACTCCGATTGCCTTTGGTAAACAGTCATAAAGTATAGGGAATGTTAGTGGTTATCCTCTAGTCCTAAAAGATCTAAAATGACCCATTCAGATGTTGCCTCGAAAAAAGATCTTTAAGGCTTTAGGATGATTACTAAAATTTTCTAATATTGCTTTTGTGATCGTACTTGTCCCTTTAAGCGTCCCTTAAAACTCCAACGAAGGTGCTACCTATTCCTTAATAATAGGATAGCGCTGTCTAAAGGAAAACAAACAGACTTTTTTCGAGTAGGTAGATTAGTTCCTAGGTACTTGCTCAAACAAACAAATTTTACAAACACTTTTCAAAATAGTTTTTCAAAACAACTTCGTCACACTCTTGAGGACCGATACAAGGGTTATCACGAAGTAAAACTTTTCAAAAGAAGCACACACAAGCAATTTGAAAAATGAGCAAGTACCTAAGAGCCCATGGAAAACCATGGATAGAAAGGGTTCTAACACCTTCCCTTTATATAATCTACCCCATACTCTGAAACATCTCGAAAATGGTTTTTTCTGTTCTTTTTTCCTTTTCCTTTGTTGGATGAAATAAAAGTCGGTGGCGACTCTTGCTTACCGCAACATTTACGAATAAAAAATGCAAATCAGTATAAAAGTCGGTTCTGCCACCGTATCACAGAACTGACGACTCTGCTGGGGACTTAAAATAAGTGGGGTATACCTTAGGATCTAGGTCACTTTTAAAATTTCTTTCTTGTTTGCTTTGCCTGCTTTATATTCAAGGGTTTTGTTGGGGTTATATAGATCCTACACCCGGATCGGGGAACACCTTTTAGGTAAGTAGCAATAAATTGTGATGGAACTGTGCGGGGTATACCGACACAATTGAAGCAGTATCTACGTTGATGTGGCACTTCGGTTGGTACCGGTAACCCTTGAGTCAATCAGGGAGAGTACGGGACCGTCGCGTGGTGTCGTGAAGCATCAACTGACCTTAGAACCTTTAATTGCACAACTTGGCCAGTAGGACGTAGCGAGATGGCCGGCTTTGGTGTATTCCCAAGGTCGACAGATACTCGATGCTACACTCATTGAGGTTTGACTCTTGAGTTTTGTTTGGTTGCGAGTCAATCGCCTATTGAACGAAGTTGGGGGAAAGATCGGTGATATTGAGACCCTTAGAACCCGGTTACTATTGATAGGATAGGTTGAGCCAATCCAACTTCAAAAGGGTATGACCTTAAAAATCATGCAGGCCTTAAACCTAAGGACTTGGTGTGACTTGCTTGTTGTTTGCTATACATGTGATTTTCTAGCATAATCATGACATCATAAGCATGGCATATTATAACTAACCATTTCAAGGATTTCCTAGGGCTCATTTTTTATTTGTTTTGTAGGACATGGCATCCGCCCGTAGGAACACTATACAATATAACCTTGTGAAAGTTCCTCTCCAACTAAAGGACCTGGCATTAAGGGTACCTGAAAGTTCTCCATTTATTAAAAAGCATGGTTGGTTGCTCAACTTGGTCACTACAAAACCTGATGAAGAATTGTTAAAAGTGTTGTTTCAGCTCTTTGATCATGTGCACCATTATTTCACCTTCCCGGATTACCAGCTAGTACCTACTATGGAGGAATTTTCTTAGTTGTTGGGGTACCTATTCTTGATCAGTTACCTTTCAACTATACGGAAGAACATCCAAAGCCTGAAGAGATTGCTAGAGCTCTGTCCTTACAACGGTCTGACGTAGTGACAAGTTGGGAGACTAGAGGAAGTGTCCAAGGAATCCCGGTTAAGTTTCTATTCGAGAAGGCTTACCATTTTTGGGATACCCTGGATTTATAAGATTTCGAAGAGGTGCTGGCACTTCTCATTTACGGGATGGTACTTTTCCCTAATACGGATCAACTCGTAGATGTGAACACTATTAAGATTTTTCTGTCTCATAATCTGGTGCCTACATTACTCGAGGATATTCTACACTCTCTGCATGCTCGCACTCTAAAGAGAAGGGGGCCCTCTTGTGTTGCACTCCTCTATTGGCTAGGTGGTTTATTTTGCACCTACCCAGGTCTATTTTGAAGAATGAACAAAGTTTGAAATGGTCTCGTAGGCTGATGTCCCTTACACACTCAGACATTCATTGGTGTTAACCGTTCTCGGAAGATGTTACCATCATCAATCAATGTGGTTAATTCCCTAATGTCCCTCTCTTAGGCATTAGGGGAGGAATCACATACAACCTTGTTTGGCACTGCGTCAGTTTGGTTATGCGAGAAGAGATGGTCCTCATGATACGCTTATCCAAGGAATCACCTTCAACTATGAGAATGATGCTCAGGGATACCGCAAAAGGTTCATAAAATCTTGGGGCATGGTGCATAAAATTGATAGCAAGACGCTGGGGCACAAGAATTCCATTCCTCTTGAGCCTTATCTCCGATGGGTACGAGCTCACGCCCAAAGTCTTATGATGACTTACCCTGCTGTCCTACCAATAACTGTGGAACCAGTTAGTGAAGGAGATACTACTTCCCTTGCTCATCATCCTGACATGCCAACTGATCATGAAGAGTTACAGAAGTCCTGGGTTTAACTTAAAGAGTAGCGAGACACGTTTGAAGCTCAGTTATATGCCAGCGAGAAGAAGATCCTAGAGCTCACTAGGCTACTTCGTGAAGAAAGGAACCTATACGCCTACATTGCACCAAAGAGGATGCGCTCCTGAGAGACCTAGTTTCTTTTTACTTTAAGTTTTGTTTTGTTTAATTGTAAGCCTAAAGGGAATTCTTTGTAACAATTCGAACTTATTAATGAAATTAATGTGTGTTTCTTTTGGTTGAACAAACCTGAGCCTTTAAGAATCCTTGAAATCATTGCATACGCATCCCATCCATAACATCGCACAAACAGGTACCATAACAGGCTTCTCATCTTCCTCGCTGTTTATTTCAACAAAAATGTCTTCTGAACAAATCATCAAGGATCTTCAGGCACAAAATGCCCAATTCCAATAGATGTTTATAAATCTGGCGAAAGGGCAGGAGGATCTGAAAGCCTCATCCTGAAGGAGAAAAAGAAAAAGAAGAGGGTCTCTGGTATTCTGAATATGGGAAGAAGGTTCAAGGGGCCATTAAAGCAACCAGTCGATCTGACCTATCCATCCAAGGAAGGGGAGAATCAAGAAAGAGAGACAAGGGAAAAGGACCCCAGTCCTGAAGTTTCTGACAATGATATAGACTACAATGATGAGCAGTATCCTCCTACTGGGGATAGATACAAGCATTTGGAAGATCGTCTGAGTGCTATGGAAGTCCAGAGGATACCTGGGTTGAATTTTGAAGAATTGGGATTGGTGTCGGGAATGGTCATCCCGCAGAAGTTCAAGGCTCCAATTTTTGCAAAGTACGATGGGGTGTCTTGCCCAAAGATTCATCTCCGCTCCTACGTAAGGAAGATGCAGCCCCACACCGCTGATAGAAACTTGTGGGTTCACTTCTTTCAAGACAGTCTGTTAGGGACTCAGCTTGAATGGTTCTACCAACTGGAGGGAACCAATGTCCGAAACTGGGAAGATCTGGTTGTTGCTTTTTATAAGCAGTATCAATACAACACCTACCTTGCTCCTACTCGTACTCAACTCCAGAGTATGTCCATGGGTGCAAGTGAAGGCTTTAAGGACTATGCACAGAAGTGGAGAGACTTGGCTGGAAGAGTCCAACCCCCTTTGTCTGATAGGGAGTTGGTCGATATGTTTCTGGGGATGTTATATGGTCCATTCTTTAATCATTTGATCGGAAGCTCGTCAGCTGGTTTCACCGAGTTGATTCTAACTGGAGAGAGGATAGAAGCTGGGATTCGGAGCGGTAAGATACAAAAAGATGCCTCTTCGAGTTCGGTAAAGAATCCTTTTACTAGTAAGAAGGAAGCCAGTGCCATCTATAGCCCGAGAGACCAAAGCAGAGCTGAACACCATCAGACAGTAAGTGTCGTAATGATACCTAGGCCCGTGGTTGCTCCACAACGCAACAATCAACAAAGGATGGAAAGACCACAACGACATTTTACCCGGATTAACATGACATTGGCTGAAGTTCTACCCCGTCTGCTGAGATCGAACTTGGAAACCTTGAAAGAGGTTCCCATGAATCCGAATACCATATCTCCTTGGTACAATCCAAACGCTCGGTGTGCCTACCATTCCGAGAGTCCTGGCCACGATACTAATGACTGTTGGGCTCTGAGAAATAAGGTACAGGATCTGATTGAGGCCAAGGAAATTGAGTTTGATGCTCCGGAAAAGCCCAATGTCATAACTGCTCCCATTCCTAAGCACAATCGGGGAGTTAATGTCGTTGATACTGATCTATTTGTGACCTTAGTTGATGAAGTTTCTACTCCTCTTATGACGGTTAAGAAGAATTTGTTGCCAGTCAGTTCATTTCCGGGTTATGGTGAAGGTTGCCACATGTGTTCATCTCTGCCTTCTGGTTGCCATTTGCTAAAGTCAGGTGTTCAGCACCTGATGGACAGCAAATAAATTTTGTTCGAGAAAACTCTGATTCCCATTGTCCTGTTTGAAGATGTTGCTATTATAACCATTTCTGCTAATCCTTCCAAGGTCTCCTCGAGAAGAACTGTTAGGATTACATCTGCTCCAAGAGTCGCTCTATTAATAATCACCTTTCCTGGTCCTGTCCCGTACGCCTCGGACAAAGCTTTCCCTTGGCATTATTGTGCCGATGTGTACTATCATGGCATCAAACAAGATTTGAAGAATGAAGAGGTTGGTCCTGATGTCAGTAACATTGTCGGGACCAACAAGGTTACCAGAAGTGGAAGGGTTTTCTCTCCCGAGATTTCTCCAAGGACTGTCAATAGGCTTATTGTTTGTTTCACCTATTATTCCTACCGATGCTTCAACTATTACTCCTGTGCTTACTCCAATTATCACTCCTTCCGTCGAGTCATATGGGAACCGAGGCAAAGAAGTTATAGGTGAGCCTTCCCGGACGAAGACACCTAGAAAAATTGTCGTAGAAGCCTCTAAGCAAGAAATAAAGGAAATACTGAAAATAATCAAAAAGAGCGACTACAATGTAGTCGAATAGCTGGGGCAGACTCCCTTAAATATATCTATGTTGTCCCTGCTGTTGTGCTCCGAGGCCCATGCGAAGGCTTTGATTGCATTCCTCAAGGCTGCGCATGTGCCGCAAGAAACCTCTGTCGATCAATTCAAAGACTGTGTGGCCAGCCTAACTGCTGACAATGGGCTGGGTTTTTCAGATGCATACTTGACACCAAAAGGGAGGAAGCATAATGATTCTTTGCATGCCTCGATTGAATGCAGGGGCACCACTATGGCTCATGTGCTGGTAGATACTGGGTCTTTGTTGAATGTTCTGCCCAAGAAGGCGCTGGATCGATTGGATTGTGAAGGCTTGACCTTAAAGCCTAGTAACATTATGGTGAGGGCTTTTGATGGGTCGAAAAGAATGGTGCATGGAGAAGTGGACATCCCTATCAAGGTAGGCTCCTAGACTTTTGAGTCCACTTTCTATGTGGTGGACATCAGGCCATCATACTCTTGTTTGTTGGGTGGTCCTTGGATCCATGAAGTTGGGGCTGTTACTTCTACACTGCACCAAATGCTGAAGTATCCAGTAAAAGGGAAGATTGTCACTATGCGTGGTGAGGAGGAGTATATAGTAAGCCACCTTAAATCCTTCAAGTATGTAGAGATGGACAGGGAATTCATAGAGACTCCTTGCCAAAATGTTAAAGAGGTTCCCCAGATCCTGGCATCGACTGAAACTACTACCAGCAACAAACCTCCTCTGAAGATGGCTTCTCTCAAAGACGCCAGAGCAGTGGTTGAAGAAGGTGGGTATACCAATTGGGTACAACTCCCTGATTTTACTCATAAAACTGATAAGTTTGGTTTGGGCTTTACTTCAGGATCACAAAGGGATGTTCGACGCGCTCGGGATGGAGGACCTCCCCTACGCATCAGCAATCGGGGAATTAATGCCATTGAAGACAGTGAGGAAGACTCTGACATTGACAACTGGATCTACCCGACTACCAACGGTGGACCGAGTAACTGGACGGCTAGGGACTTTATACCAGTTTCTTTTATTCCGCAGTAATTGTCTTACTTGTTTTTAGATTTGTAATAAACAATTTAAACTCTATAGCCTTGTGCCTTGCCCGAGGCACATTGGCTTTGTTTGTGAGGGTTATTAATTGTCATTTCATATATCATCAATAAAATATTGGACGTTCCTTGCATACAAATTTTGTGCTCTCTGTTTTTCTTTTCTGTTTTCACTTTATCAAAACAGCTATGCTCTTACACACACTCACGTATCATACTGCAGATCCATATCCACTATGGATCTGATTGATAACAGCTCTGCTACTGCCAGTTATGACTTTAAAAATCCGATCAACCAAGCCGAAGACGAAGGTGAGGATGATTGTGAGGTTCCTGGAGAACTTGCTAGACTATTACAGCAGGAAGAAAGGGCTATACAGCCTCATGAAGAGCCAGTTGAGAGGATAAACCTGGGCACGAAGATAGACAGAAAAGAAGTCAAGATCAGGGCAAATATGGAAGTTAAGATCAAATAGCAGTTGATACAAATGTTGCACGACTACATTGAGATCTTCTCCTGGTCATATGAAGACATATCGGGTTTAGACACTGATATTATGGTACATCATCTACCGACTAAGGAAGACTGTCCTCCGGTTAAACAGAAGGTCCGTCGTATGCTCCCTGAAATGTCAGAGAAGATCAAGGCAGAGGTCATGAAATAGTTTAACGCAGGGTTCTTAGTTGTCATCTCCTATCCACAGTGGGTTGCTAACTTCGTTCCGGTACCTAAGAAGGACGGTAAGGTACGGATGTGTGTGGATTACAGAGATCTGAACAGGGCAAGCCCCAAGGATGACTTCTCACTTCCTCACATTGACGTTCTGGTTGACAACACCGTGCAACACAAAATCTTCTCCTTCATGGATGGTTTCTCTGGATATAACCTGATCAAGATGGCTCCTGAAGACATGGAGAAGACAACCTTCGTCACAAAGTGGGGCACCTTCTATTACAAGGTGATGCCTTTTGGGTTGAAGAATGCTGGGGCAACTTATCAGTACGCCATGATCGCTTTGTTCCACGATATGATCCACCATGAGATCGAGGTTTATGTTGATGACATGATAGCCAGGTCTCAAACCATTGAAGAGTACCTTGATCATTTAAAAAAGTTGTTTGACAGGTTAAAGACATACAAGCTGAGGTTGAATCCAAACAAGTGCACCTTCGGGGTAAGGTCCGGTAAGCTCCTGGGTTTCATTGTCAGCGACAAAGGCATCCAAGTAGACCCTGCGAAGGTAAAGGCCATACAAGAAATGCCAGCTCCCCGTACAAAAAAGGAAGTTAGAGGTTTCTTGGGACGCTTGAATTATATCTCCAGGTTCATTTCACATCTAACTGCTACTTGTGAGCCCATCTTCAAGCTTCTGAAGAAAGATCAAGTGGTAAAGTGGAATGACGAATGCCAGACAACTTTTGAAAGAATCAAGAAATACCTTCAAGAACCGCCAATTCTGATGCCTCCGGTTAAAGGAAGACCTTTGATATTGTACTTAACAGTGCTAGACAATTCAATGGGGTGTGTGTTGGGGCAGCATGACGAGTCTGGTCGAAAAGAGCATGCAATATACTACCTTAGCAAAAAGTTTACCGACTGTGAGACACGATACTCACTGCTCGAGAAAACCTGTTGCGCTTTGGCTTGGGCTGCTCGCCGACTAAGACAGTATATGCCGACCCACACTACTTTGTTGATATCTAAGATGGATCCAATAAAATATATCTTCGAGAAACCCGCTCTCTCCGGAAGAATAGCAAGATGGCAGATGATCTTAACTGAGTAGGATATACAATATACAACCCAGAAAGCAATCAAAGGGAGTGTATTGGCTGATCATTTGGCTCATCGGGCCGTGGATGACTACCAGTCCATGAATTTTGAGTTCTTGGATGAGAATATTATGCTGGTGACTGACTACGAAGAACCTGTACCAGATGAAGGACCCGAAGAGGGATTCCGATGGACTATGGTTTTTGACAGAGCTTCAAACGCACTAGGTAATGGCATCGCCACTGTAATCATATCTCTTGAGGATTGTCATACTCCTTTCACCGCCCGACTATGTTTCAACTGAACTAACAACATGACGGAGTATGAAGCTTGTATCATGGGTCTCAAGGCCGCTATTGACCTCAGGATCAAGTCCTTGGACGTTTTCGGGGATTCAGCCTTGGTAATAAGTCAGATCAAAGGCGAATGGGATACGAAGCATCCGAATCACATCCCATACAAGGAGCACGTGCTGACATTTCTCCCACACTTTAAGGAGGTAACTTTTGAACATTTCCCGCGAGAGGAGAATCAGTTAGAGGATGCGCTAGCTACCAGGTCTTCTATGTTCAAAGTTATGTGGGACAACGAAGCTCCCCAAATCACTATTGAGAGGTTGGATGAACCTACACACTGCTGTGAAATTGATACTGAAGAGGTGGCTGACAAACCCTGGTTTCAGAAAGTCAAGAGGTATCTCGAGACTCAAGAATATCCCAAAGGGGCATCTGTCAATGATAAGAAGTTTCTGAGAAGGTTCGCTGCGAAATTCTTCCCCAGTAATGGAATCCTCTACAAGCGCAATTATGACTCTACCTTACTATGGTGTATAGACAAGAGCGAAGCAGAGAGGATTATGACAGATCTATATGAAGGTACATTTGGAACCCATTCCAGTGGATATACCATGGCTAAGAGGATCCTACGGGCAGGATATTACTGGTCCACTATGGAAGCAGATTATTATCAGCACTCCCGAACTTGTCATAAGTGCCAAATCTATGCTGATAAGGTGCATGTGCCTCTAGTTCCCTTGAACGTCTTGACAGCTCTGTGGCCCTTTGCAATGTGGGGCATTGACATGATCGGAGAAATCATCCCCACTGCTTCCAATGGACATTGCTTCATTCTAGTGGCCATTGATTACTTCATGAAGTGGGTTAAGGTGGCCTCTTTTGCTACTATGACTAAGAACGTTGTGGCGCGGTTTATTCGACATAATCTAATCTGTCGGTGTGGTGTGCCAGAGAGAATTATTACTAACAACGGTACGAATCTCAACAACACAATGATCACCGAGCTCTGTAAACAGTTCAAGATATAGCATCATAACTCTTCTCCCTACCGTCCGAAGATGAATGGCGTTGTTGAAGCGGATAAAAAGAACATCAAGAAAATTGTACAGAAGATGACGGTGACATACAAAGACTGGCATGAGATGTTACCATTTTCTCTTCATGGATATCGTACCTCAGCACGGATGTCGATAGGGGCAACACCCTACTCTCTGGTATATGGCATGGAGGCATTCCTACCCATCGAGGTCCAGATACATTCTCTCAGGATTATGAAGGATACGGGTTTGAACAAAGACGACTGGATCACTAGTGCAGAAATGACTTTTTACATCGGGTGAAATTGACTTTTTACATCGGTTTTGGGTCCGATGTAAAGTCAGGCGATATAGTAAATCAGGGACTTTTTACATCGGTTCTGGGACCGATGTAAAAAGTCCCTTTTTTACATCGGTTATAATATCAGAACCGATGTAATAACCTGTTATTATGCACATTTTTTAAAAAATTGATCCAGTTTTTTACATTGGTTGGAAGTAATACCCGATGTAAAAAAGTACCTTTTTTACATCGGTTATAATATATGAACCGATGTAAGAAACAATTATTATGCACATTTTTTTAAAAAATTGATCCAGTTTTTTACATCGGTTGGAAGTAATACCCGATGTAAAAAGTCCCCAGTGACGCGACTTTTTACATCAGTTATCATCTCCAACCGATGTAAAAAGTCCCTTTTGAAAGTTTTTACATCAGTTTTTACTAATAACCGATGTAAAATGTATGGAATTTTTTTGGAATAGATTATTTATTTTCTGGGTTTCCCTATACAAATATAATTTGTACCCATTTTTTCATATTTTTCCAATATCAAACAGACTATATTTATGTCGCTATATAGATTTCATAGCTTTCCAACATCACATATATCACATTTAGGACGATGTTTTCATATTTTTCACAACAAACTTACAAATTGAACAATTGTATTGCAAACTTGTATTGTATTACAACATACAAACTTAGAATTACAAATTCTTCACAAAATATAAAACAATATTCAACTATTTATAAGTCTTTTTCAAAACTTACAATTACATAATATTCACAAAATATACATATACAAAAATATTCAACTATTTCTAAGTTTCCAAACTTGAATTACTAATATAAAATCTTCGGTAGACAACACCAAAATCATATTGCCTGATAATAAATAATAACAATTAACATCAGCAAAAAAAATCAAGAAACTCAACACATGAGCAAAAACCACATGTATTGTGCAAAAACCACAACTTATACAATTCTATAAAACTCACCAAGCTAAACTTAAGTTCCATGTAACTCAAAGAAACATTTTTCCCAACGAAGTCGCAAATCATACAAATCATCTGGTGTTAATTCTGTTGGGTCATCAAATACCTATAATACATAAATATAACAATATAGAGTTATTTTTTAAAAATTCATATTAAGTCGAAAAACAAAAAGTAAAGAACAAAGTAAAGTTATTTTTAGTACATGCATCCAATTCTCGGTTATATTAGCAGAGACAATATCCAACATATTTTTCATCACATAGTATCCACAATCATTAGAGTTATGTTGTTGCCTTGTCTACAATTGAATGACATAATTAGTGAATATTTATCATATATATTTAACTATGGAATTACAATTTACATCACACTTACATTGGGATGAAGCCATGTAGCCTTTTTTCTATTTCCATTTGCCATTTGATGAATCCCAAAAGAACTAATACAGAAAGATATAAACATCACATAACTAAATATACTCGCCAATGAAAAATCACATAACTATTAGTTGTCAATGAAAGTCACATGAAAGATAAACTTACTTTGTAATAATTTTCTTCGTGTTCTGGTCAATTTCCCGATGAAGTGAACAAAATACGACAACTAAATTGTCTCTTGGACACATGACTATTAATTGCCAATGTCTCTTGTACGTGTGTGTGGAAACAGAAAAGTCGCATAAAATATATATGTTATCAAAATTAAATAATATAAAACACAATTTCATAAAAATTCTTACCCATGAATTAATGGTAGTAAGTGGCACGCTCTGTTTTCATCACATAACTTTTCTAGCACGTAATTTTTAACATCTTCTTGAGATTTCGCTACATTATCATTATAAATACACCTAGCAGGGTCCATAAATCCATATAATTCTGAAATGGAATTCTCAAGACAAACACGATGAATATACCTGAATAATTTTAAAATTAACATTAGAATCAAAGTGATGAGAGATACAACATATTAATAGAGATTGACTTTAATAAAACAATAAAATGTACTTACGTGCACCAAATTTGAAGAATAGAGACGTCAAGCCAATGACCTAAACCCACCAATAACTCTCTGATACATTTAGCTGAAACATAAAAATCGATCTCTTTTTCCATACATTTTTCACATCGGTGGAAAGTCCAACCGATACACCCTTCTTGCCACGTATTTGCTATTACATCGGTGGATACTGAACCCGATGTAATAGCTTGACACGCGTTGATTTTTTCATTTTTTTATATATTAAATCGATCTAGTTTATTACATCGGTGGATATTGAACCCGATGTAATAGCTTGACACGCGTTGGTTTTTTTCCATTTGTTTTTATTACTTTATTACATCGGTGGATAGTCCAACCGATGTAATAGCTTGTGTTGACACGCGTTGGTTTTTTCTCATTTTTTTAATATATCTTATATACTAAATCCAGCGAGTTTATTACATCGGTGGAAAGTCCAACCGATGTAATAGCTTTCTTATATTTTTTTAACGTTTTAGACACCTTGTTTCTTATTTACAAAAATTCCACCGTGTTTTTTTTTTGGAAATCTTTTACATCGGTGGATGATTTTGCCCGATGTAATAGGTGACGAAAAAAAAAATTTCCTTATTTTTTATATCATTGTAAATAAATACCTGATGTAAAAAGTTTGTTAACTGTATTTTTTACATCACATATTTTGATACCCGATGTAAAAACTTTTTCTGAAATGTCTTTTTTTTAGTAGTGGATCCAAACTCGACTCGATCAGCTAAATTTAATCGACGAGAAGAGACTTACCGCTATCTGTCATGGTCAGACGTATCAAAAGCGAATAATCAAGGCTTTTAACAAGAAAGTCAGACGTCAAGAATATCAAGTCGGGGATCTAGTGATCAAGCGCATCATACTGCCGCAAGGTGATCAAAGGGGAAAATGGACCCCCACGTACAAAGGGCTATTTATGGTTAAAAACATTTTCTCGGGTGGAGCTATGATTCTAACCACCATGGACGGTGACGACCTTCCTCACCCTGTCAATGCAGACATATTGAAAAGATACTACGCCTGATTAAAAGACCCGCTAGGTTGACTGGCCTAGGAAAAAATAAGGGCTTCCTGGCAAACCAAAAGGGTTCGGACAAAAATAAAGGATGAAAATGGAAAAATCTGTACACCCGGAAAGCCAAAAACCTGAAAGGGCGGCTTGGGCAAAAACGGGTATCCCGGTGGACTGAAGACCCGAAAGGGCAGTCCAGGAAAAAGTTAGGGATGTAAAGAATATCACTATGTCCCATTGGAACATCTTGCGACTAGACTTCGGTATCGACTATTAAGCTCAGACGACACCAATCAATCTAATCAACTTTCTTCCAAGTAGCAAAGTGATGAGACGCTCGAAGATATAAGGGAAATAGCAGAGTTGGAACTCATTGGGATTGTTGCACATAGATGTTTTCTTATACACAAAATTGTATAGCTTCTATTTTTACGGCAGCGTTCTCTTACTAGAGCGTCAGCCTCCTTGTACGAAAATGCCTATTACAGGCCAACTTCAAAAATCAATACAAAATCATTTTCACAAAAAACTTTGAGTTTTTTCTTTTTCTGTTTTGTTTTGCAAGAATGTCCAATGATTTATTCTTGACATATGCATTTGAATATGATTGCTGCTCATAAATATTTACATAAGAAACAAAAAGACAATTACTCGTAATTCCAAAAACAGGGGCAAAAATAAGGAGTGTCAAACCCTACAGTTACTCTGGCCAGCAGGTACCAGGACAAAGACAGCTTTGGATCATAATCGTCAGTACATACACTCCAAAAGCATTGATGTCGGCTTTCCCTAAATAGGAATTAATCTCCCCAGCCAGGGTCATTCAGAAACCTGATGGCTATATCCCCCATCTGAATTTCATAATCGCAAGCGGGTCAGTAAATTTTATCTCCCAAGCAAAGTTTATTTCTCTGGATACAGAAGCTCAATCCCCGACAGAGCTCATTACTTTAGCTACGAAAATTCACTTTCCAAGATGTCCCCCGCAGAGTTATTCTCAAACAGAATCTCTCCCTGACAGAATATTCATAAATAACAAAATGTAAATCTCCAGCATAGTCATTTCCGTTCACCATCCCCGGCGGAAGTAGAAGAACCACAATTCTCTGCAACAGTCAGGAATGCTATATTCTCCAGTAGCAGTCAGGGATTTGTTTTCCCAGACTCGGACATACCCCAATAGAATTTCATGTACATACATCATGACATGCACATACATATCTTATACAGCAGAATCTAATTTATTTTGAGAACATCATCTCACAAGGCATTTCATGCATCACATATAATTAACCCTGGTATCTTTTTAGGAAAGACAATTATCTTCAACAAATCCAGCAGTTATACAGGTCACGTCTACAGACGACTAATGGAAACTCAGTTCCCGAAACCAAACGGGTCAACTAATCTACATTATCACTTCGAAGTAACCCTACTATCCAGGTTTCTTCCCATAAGCCCTACTATCAGGGCTTTCATCCCGAAGGCACCCTACGACCCAAGTTCCTTCTTATAGACCTACTATCCAAGCTTTCATTTCGAAGTAACCCTACGACCCAGGTTCCTTCTCATAAGCCCTACTATCCAGGCTTTCATCCTGAAGTAACCCTACGACCCAGGTTCCTTCTCATAGCCCTACTATCCAGGCTTTCATTTCGAAGTAACCCTACGACCCAGGTTCCTTCTCATAAGCCCTAATATCCAGGATTTCATCCCGAAGTAACCCTACTATCCAGGTTACTTCTCATAGCCCTACTATCCAGGCTTTCATCCCGAAGTAACCCTACTATCCAGGTTCCTTCTCATATCCCTACTATCCAGGCTTTCATCCCGAAGTAACCCTACTATCCAGGTTCCTTCTTATAGCCCTACTATCCAGGCTTTCATCCTGAAGTAACCCTACTATCCAGGTTCCTTCTCATAGCCCTACTATCTAGGCTTTCATCCCGAAGTAACCCTACTATCCAGGTTCCTTCTTGTAGCCCTTCTATCCAGGCTTTCATCCCGAAGTAACCCTAATATCCAGGTTCCTTCTCATAGCCCTGCTATCCAGGCTTTCATCCCGAAGTAACCCTACTATCCATGTTCCTTCTTATAACCCTACTATCCAGGCTTTCACCTCGAAGCAACTCTACTATCCAGGTTCCTTCTCTCTATATAACAGTTTACAGCACTATAAGACCTGGACCCGACCAGTTACGGTCGAGTTCACCTTTCCCCAGTAACTCACTGTGCAGCCTGAACCCTGACCAGATATGCAGTTCACTTCCACCTCCTCAATCAAGAATTAAATCCTCAATAGAGTAATGGACAATCGAAGATCCTAGGCTCTATTTCCCAATACATAAATCAACTTTCCTCGGTGAAGTCCTCCTCAGTGACAGGTACAGGAATTCTCGCAAAGGAATCTTTTTATGCGATCGATATCTTTTTTGGATGGCATCTTTAAGCCCATCTCCAACGATTCTCTATCAACTTCCAAATGGAATCCGTAAGCCCATTCCCGATATCACCAATCAGTATTACTCCATGCGAGTGCAAATTTCTGGGCACTCTAGTGTTCAATCATCATCCACCTTCAGATCACGAAAGGCAGACCAACCAACTTACATCCCCAGGTTTAAGAAGATTGAACAGGGGCAGCAGTTGTACCCCAAAATTTTCCCTCCCATTTTACTCAATATATGTTCATGGAGATCCTTAACTTGATCAAGGATACTCAAGAGTTGACCAGACAAACTCTCTCATAAAGCAAGGAACCTCCAACTAGGGTTTCCCTTTTCATCAAGATGGGTGAGCTCCAAAGGCCTAAAATATTTTCCATGGTCCTAATATGTTCTCAAGATCATCCATGTCAAGTTGCATGCCTTACACAAGAAGTTTTCTTATTCAACTGCTCAGATGCATGAAAATCAACTATATTAGGTCAAAAGTCAACTGTGACCCACATACAGTCAAACTTCAAGATTTTTTGTCAACATCAACATTTTAAAGTGATATCCATCATTCTATCAAGGGTTGATCATGATTCTTCAAGGAATCCTCCTAATTCATCAAAACTCAAATGTTGCTAAATTAGGGTTTCTCAGGAAAAGTCAACCAAACTTTGACCAAGCATAACTTTCTCATACTTTATCATAAATTTCTCATCCAAGTCTCATTTTGAGGAGAATCAAATTTCCTAAAACTCATCTTCAGCCCTCAAGTTCAAAAAATTCCCTCATGAAAAGATATGAATTTCTACATTATAGGTCCTTTTGAAAAGTCAACAAAAACATCTTTTGCGTCAAAGCTTCTTACATGAACATGGAAGACCCAATTGAGATGAAACCAAAAGGGTTGTTTAGGGGACATCCTAAGCTTTCTAAAAAGTCCAATAACACCTCTCTAGGGTTAAAATTTGAAGAGATGTGCATTGTCAAAGTTGGCAATTTTTGGAAAATTGCCAAAAGTCAAATGTGCTCAAAAGTGCATTTTTTGTCAAATGGGCCTAGCTTTTCATTATTGTATCTTGTTGAAGACATGGCCCACGACCAAAATCAGCATCCATATATTATTTTCTCTATTTATTTATTTTATTTTGATTTTTATTTATTAAAAGTTAAATTAAATCAAATAAATGGCAAAAAAATATAAAAGATTGACTTTTTGATCTGATTTTTGTTAGAATCAAATCTAATCAAGCTGGCCTAATCAGATCAAATCAAATCAAGGCAAATTGGGGCAAAAGTAGCATGATGAGGATGGTTTTGGAAAGATATCATATAGAAAACAAATCACATTCAATTCCCATGATTCCAAAAGATTCAATATGTTTTTGTTGCCCTAATCCATCACACGACATATACTGAACACAAACAATGCAAAAGAACAAGGGTTGCAGTCGTGAGAGCTGAAGAAGAAAACTCAAAAATTGGACAAAAAGTGTTGACCTGATTTCTAACCTAGGGGACGATTCAAGGCCATTCAAAGCTTGTAATCGCTTCCTAGATATTTCCTGAAGCCAATACGATCATTTGCAAGCCTTCCCAAGCCTAGAATCGCTCCTGGTAAACCCGCGGTTTTCACATACAAGCTTGATTTTGATCTTACAATTTACACATGATTAACCACTTTTAAGCATAGCATTGTGTTTGTATCATCATTTGGAATGTTTTGGTTCAATTAATTTTGTGTTTTGATGACTGTTTTGCTAATTGCCATTGCCTGGGTTTAGGGTTTCTCTGTACAGGTTAAATTGGACCAAGAAAATGGTGCCATGGTACTCGTGAGATCAAGACGAGTTGATTGGTGTAGCTAGAATTAATTTATCATGCATTTTGTGAATTTTTTAAGCTTGCGGGTTTATAGCTATGGAAAATGTCCATAGGTATAAGTCTGATACCTAAGACGACGGACAGGGAAGAAGACAATGACTTGTCACCACCCCCACTGGTCTATTTGAATAATCGCGTGCGTTTTTACTTTATTAAGTCTATCCACTCTTTTATATATATATATATATATATATATATATATATATATATATATATATATATATATATATATATATATATATATATATATATATATATATATATATATATATATATATATATATATATATATATATATATATATATATATATATATATATATATCATATTTTGGCTTTATGCTATTGACAATTAAGCATGGTAGCACAGATGGCCAAGGCGCGTGTTGTATGAGTGGGAGGACCTGGGTTCGATCCCAGGTCCCAGCATATTTCTTTATTTTTCTTAACATGTGATTGCAGGTTTCATGCATTACATGACAAGATGTCCATCATGCGCCCCACTAATCCAGCCACTGGATCATTATCAACACATATCCAACGCTCAAACCAAGGAAAGACCATGGTACGCTCTCCAAGCGTACCAACACTGAATCAGTCGTGGGGAATGGGCTCAACCATAATGGACCCATCAAATTCAGAAACACACCCCCTAGTTGCTCATCAAACAGGCCCAATTCTTTACTTTTTTTATTTTAATTCCTTTTTATTATTTATTAATTATTTCTTTTTTTTCAAATAACACCAAAAATCATAAAAACATCAAAAATCATTTTTTATAAAAATATTTTATTAATTAATTAGTTTAATTAAATTAGGGTAATTTAATTCTTTTTTTTAATATGATTTAAAATAATTAGAATTAGGGTTTAATGTTGTACATAGCCTAATTTCTTCTCAAAAAAATAACCTAAATATTTTTCCCAATTAGATTTTTAGGTTTTCCAATTATTTCTCGCATTTAATTTGTCGCGCGCCTTTAATTTCCTTTTTTTATTATTGTAACTACTTCGAGTTTGTAATAGATTTAAGTAGGATTTTAATTCCGCATTTTATTTTCACTCAAAATAATTATGTATATGCGAAAGCCTTGTAATAGCTAGGACTTTAATTTCTCGCATTTTTATTTCCGCAAACTATAAACTGCTTAGTTGTATGTATAGGATTGTATGGAAAGACAAATTGAAATTAATACAGTAGAAAACCCTAAATGTTCAAAGATAAATAAACTGGAAAAAAACACACTCGCACATGCTCACTCCTAGGGTTTACTCCACTTCGGTTGCCTTCGGTAAACGGTCATAAAGTATAGGGAATGTTAGTGGTTATCCTCTAGTCCCAAAAGATCTAAAATGACCCATTCGGATGTTGCCTCGGAAAAAGATCTTTAAGGCTTTAGGATGATTACTGAAATTTCCTAACATTACTTTTTTGATCGTACTTGTCCCTTCGAACGTCCATTACAACTCCAACGACGGTGCTACCTATTCCTTAACAATAGGATAGCGTTGTCTAAAGGAAAACGAACAGACTATTTTTGAGTAGGTAGATTAGTTCCTAGGTATTTGCTCAAACAAACAAATTTTACAAACACTTTTCAAAATAGTTTTTCAAAAGAACTTAGTCACACTCTTGAGGACCGATGCAAGGGTTATCACGAAGTAAAACTTTTCAAAACAAGCACACACAAGCAATTTGAAAAATGGGCAAGTACCTAAGAGCCCATGGAAAACCATGGATAGAAAGGATGCTAACACCTTCCCTTTCTATAATCTACCCACCGTACTCAGAAACATATCGAAAAAGGTTTTTTCTGTTCTTTTCCTTTTCCTTTGTTGGATGAAATAAAAGTCAGTGGCGACTCTTGCTTACCGCAACATTTTCGAATACAAAATAAAAACCAGTATAACAGTCGGTTTTGCCACTGTATCACACATTACATACTCTTTAGACTAAAATTGTTTCTTGATAAAAAATTCAAAACACTTAGTCATATTTAAACACTTTCAAAACTAAAGGAGAAGTACTCAAATACCTCCGACCTTGGAGGATTATTTGATGTATTATCCTAACAAAACACTCAACAAATTCAAACTATTTTTTCCTTAGGGATTTTCTTTTGAAAACTTTCAAAAAGGACGTGATAATTCCATTCTACACAATACAACAACGCATGAGTCTCTGAAGGTCGAGCGACAATGTTAGAATGCAAACTTAGCATTATCCATATAAAAACATCTAACAAACAAAAACCCTTTTGGAAGAGAACTGCGGAGTTCTGATTCCTTCTGGGGATACGTAGGCACTGGGTTGCAAGACTCGGACGAACTCAATAATAAAAATCTTTTATTTTCCCAATCAATTCTCTCATGCATTCCCTTAGCAATTAAGCTTTAGATATAACACGCCCTTTGATTAGAACAACAAGAGTGGATCCTATTTATTACAACGAATGTGAGGGGTGATAACATATTCCCCTTGCATAATCGACTCCCGAACCCAAATATTGGTTACGAGACCTTGTTCATCCCCTTTCTTATATTTTCTCAATGTTTTTCTTTCCATTATTTGGGATAAATAACGTTGTATGGCGACTCTGTTTGTGTGTATTTTTCGTGTAGCGACACTAGGTTCTCAAGTTGGAATCATTGGTGATGAGTATATCATGGATCCTACCATATTTGTTTTGAATATTAATATCTCTATCAAATATCAAGCCTTGGTTGGTAGGGGTCATACGTTTGGCTTGTTGTAATCCCTTATGTTATGTGAATATTCCTTCTTAAGTATAAAATAGTTGTTTGTAATCTGATTTGGAGATTAGATGGGGAATTTTAATTGAGTAAGCTTTCCTTATTATCTAGAATCCAATGAGGTTTTCATCCCTAATATTCCCAAAAGTACAACTTGTGAGACTATAAAATTTGTATTTGACTGTTTAGTATGAAATTTGGTAAACAACCCCTAGTCTTTCAAAATCTAATGACTATGGTTACTTAGTGGATCGACTAGATTAATCCTAGGACAATAGTGTATAGTTTGTGTTTTTAGATTTTATGGATATTGATCTCTTTGAAAAATGAAGGACACAAGGTATTTCGACTTTACTATAGTTTTCTTCATACCTTATAATTTTTTATTAATATTAATTTCTTTCTCTTTTTATAGATTGATCAAGCCGGTACTAAAACCTCCAACATCAAATATGAGATCCTTGTGAGCACTGGTTCTCCTTCTGTTCATCTCACATCCTAGAAAGGGTCGAACAAAGGGTCTAACAGCGACGTCAACTTCCGTGGCAACGTTCAATGAAACAAACCACCTCGTGATTCACCTAAATCATCTTAATCTTCTGAGTATAAGAGTGAAAGCAAAGAAAAAGAGAATGTTAACATGGAGATTGAAAACAATGAAGATCGAGATCAAGAAAAACCAAACAATTCTTCACCATTAATCCATCATTAAGATGAAACACAAACAATCTATGAAGAAGAACATATGTCAAATCTTAATCTGGAAACTCCGAACAAAGATGAAGCCTAAAATGAGATAACCCAGCAAAATAATGCGGGCGAACCTCATCAACCCTTCAGAACAGTTAAGGATTTTAGGCCTCCTTCTAACACTGCAAACACTGCCACTGTCCTCTTTCTCAAGAAGCATTAGATTACTTAAAGTCCAAAAATCATGTTGGATACTTGAAGTTTGTGTTAAGTTCAAGAGCCAGTTATTGTGAAAATGCTTCCAAGTTTACGTCTGCCTCTGGTGGCCACTTCTCCGCCCAACATGCTGATCAGCTCCTTCGACAAATCAAGGCAAAAGCTTTTGATGTTGATTTAATTGAAGTGCTTGAAAATAATTATCATGCTTTCTATAACATCAAGGAAATCCTGAAATAGGTGGATATTCTAAAATTTCCCCTAGAGGTTGTAGACATCATTTTCGAACTTGGATTTTTTTTTTGTATCAAGTTTCTACAAATCTCTTGCGTAAGCAAGACGTTTCAACTAAGATTAGCAAAAAACTGGAAACTCAAGTAGAAGAGTGGGATGTAGCCACTAAATCTACCACCAAGGTTGAAAAGCTGGAGAAATATTTCTCGCAGAAAAGAAAAGAATTCGATGACTGTGTTGCCAATATTTCTGCTTGGGAAGAATAAATTCCAGTGCTGCAAGCCAACATCCAGAAAGCCAAAGCACGCTAGGAGGAAATCAAAAAACTTGACCGTAAGGAGCTTGATGAGGAGATCAAATTGGGAGTTCACCATGTCAAGAGAGCTCAAAAACATGGAGCAGAGATTAACACTCTTACTCTGACTAAGTCTATGATCGAACGTCTTCTGTTGGTATCTGGTGGAAAATACAAGCGAATAAAGGCTTCTCTTCCACTTGATTTTCGTGCTTAGCAAAACGTTGCATTATGTAGTACCCCAAAATTTGCCCTCCCATATTTCTCAAGACATTGCAAGAAGAATCTCCAAATGGCTCAAGGTTGCTCAAGAGTTAGACAGTCAAGTCATCTCCTAAGGCAGTCAATCTCAAATTAGGGTTTTGTGTTGCATCAAGGTCCTTGCATCCAAATGACCTCAAGTGCTCCCCAATGTCCTAATATGTTCTCAAGTTCATCCATGTCAAATTTCAAGCCTTGCAGATGAAGTTTGGTCAGTCAATAGCTCAAGAGGTCCAAAAATCGACTGTGCTAGGGCAAAAGTCAACTGTGACCTATAAACAGTCAAACTTCAAGATTTTTTGTCAACATTCTCATTTTTAAGGATATTTCATAATTTGATCGAGGGTTGATCACGATTCATCAAGGATTGCTCAAAGTTCATCAAGACTCAAAAGTTGCTAAATTAGGGTTTTGCAGGTTGCTAAATAGAATGTCCATCACAAAGAAGTTGATATCCCGATCAAGGTTGGTTCTCAGGTTTTCAATTCTACATTCTATGTGATGGACATTCGGCCATCTTATTCTTGTCTGCTGGGTCGTCCATGGATCCACAAAGTCGGGGCCGTAACCTCAACGCTCCACCAGAAGCTGAAGTACCCGGTCAAAGGGAAGATTGTGACAGTACAAGGAGAGGAAGAGTACATGGTTAGCCACCTCAACTCTTTCTGATACGTAGAGATGGATGGGGAGTTCATTGAAACCCCATTTCAGCATTTCGAAGAGGTTCCCCAGACACTGGCGTCAGCTGAGACTGTTGTTGAAGATTCTCCTATGAAGATGGCTTCCCTCAAGGATGCCCGGGCTGTTATTGAGAAAGGTGGGTGTGCAAATTGGGGATGACTCCCTGATTTTACATAGAAGACTAACAAGTTTGGTTTGGGTTTCATTGCATAAGCTCAAAGGGCTGTTCGGAATGCACGGATCGGAAGACCTCCCGTGTTCATCAGCAACTCGGGGGTGAATGCCATTGAAGACGATGTTGAAGAGTCTGAGTTCGACAGTTGGATCTACCCTACGACCGACGGTGGGCCAAGCAACTGGACAGCAAAGGACTTCATCCCTATTACTTTTGTTACCCAGTAATGAAACTTTTTGTTTTGGATTTGTAACAGACAATGTTTTAAACTTTATGGCCCGATGTCTTTCCCAGGGCACTGTGGCTTCATTTGTGAGGGCTTTATGTGTGTCATTTTCATATATCATTAATAAAATCATTGGACGTTTCTTGCATTTCAAATCTTGTGCTCCTTGTTTTTCTTTTATTATATATTGCAAAACAGCTATTTTACACACACTCACATATACAGGTCTACATCCACTCTGGATCTCACTGGTAACGACTCTGCTACTGCCAGTTATGACTTCGAAAATCCGATCAACTTAGCCGAAGACGAAGGTGAAGAGGATTGTGAAGTGCCTGGTGAACTTGCAAGACTGTTACTCCAAGAAGAGAGGGCTATTCAGCTGCACGAAGAGCCGGTGGATTCAGTGAATCTGGGTACTGAGACGGACAAGAAGGAAGTTAAGATTAGTGCAAATCTAGAGCTTAGTGTGAAGCAACGGTTGATTCAGATGTTGCATGACTATGTTGAGATCTTCGCCTGGTCTTACAAAGATATGCCTGGTCTGGATAATGATATTGTGGTTCATCGCTTGCCTACCAAGGAAGACTGTCCTCCAGTGAAATAGAAGGTCCGCCGAATGTGCCCAGAGATGTCCGAGAAAATCAAGGCTGAAGTTATGAAACAGTTTGAAGCCGGTTTTCTAGCAGTTACTTCTTACCCTCAGTGGGTGGCCAACGTGGTTCCTGTGACGAAGAAGGATGGTAAGGTTCGAATGTGTGTTGACTATAGGGATCTGAACAGGGCAAGCCCCAAGGATGACTTCCCTCTACCTCATATCGACGTTCTGGTTGACAACACCGCTCAACACAAGGTATTCTCCTTTATGGATGGTTTCTCCGGTTATAATCAGATTAAAATGGCTCCCAAAGACATGGAGAAGACAACTTTTGTTACTCAGTGGGGTACCTTTTACTACAAGGTCATGCCTTTTGGACTGAAGAATGCTGGGGCAACGTATCAGTGTGCCATGGTTGCTTTGTTTCATGACATGATCCATCATGAGATTGAGGTATACGTCGATGACATGATTGCAAGGTCCCAGACTGAAGGAGAACACCTTGACCACCTTCAGAAGTTATTTGACAGGCTGAAGTTGTACAAACTGAGGTTAAACCCGAACAAGTGCACCTTCGAGGTGAGGTCCGGTAAACTGCTGGGTTTCATCGTAAGTGATAACGGTATTCAAGTGGATCCTGCCAAGGTGAAGGCTATACAGGAGATGCCAGATCCCAGAACAGAGAAAGAAATCAGAGGCTTCCTGGGACGTCTGAACTACATTGCCCGATTCATCTCGCACCTGACTGCTACTTGTGAGCCAATCTTCAAGTTACTGAAGAAAGATCAAGTGGTACGTTGGAATGATGAATGTCAGGCCTCTTTTGAAAGGATCAAAGAGTATCTCCAAGAGCCACCCATTCTGATGCCTCCAGTTGAAGGAAGACCTCTGATCTTATACTTGACAGTACTCGACAACTCAATGGGGTGTGTGCTGGGTCAACATGACGAGTCTGGCCGAAAAGAGCATGCTATTTATTACCTTAGCAAAAAGTTTACCGACTGTGAGACCCGATACTCACTGCTTGAGAAAACTTGCTGCGCTTTGGCATGGGCTGCTCGCCAGATGGGACAGTATATGTTGACTCACACTACTCTGTTGATATCAAAGATGGATCCAATCAAGTATATATTCGAGAAGCCTGCCTTGTCCGGAAGAATAGCAAGATGGCAGATGATCTTGACTGAGTATGACATCCAATATACTACCCAAAAGGCAATCAAGGGAAGTGTGTTGGCAGACCATTTGGCATATCAGGCAGTGGATGATTACCAGTCTATGAACTTTGAATTCCCGGACGAGAATATCATGTTGGTAATTGATTGTGAGACACCTGGACCGGATGAAGGACATGAGGAAGTGTTGTACCCCAAAATTTGCCCTCGCATTTTTCCCCAACAATCTCAGCTTCAGACATTTCCTGACTTTTCAAACTGGCGCAGGAATCGGACAAACAGACTTTTTTTTGACAGTCAAGCGAAATTAGGGTTTGTACTGATGTTCAGAGCTCTGATTGGTCTCATACGGTTGGCTTAGGGTTGAGATGATTTTTGGTTCAATTTTGATCAGGCAAGCGTTATCTAGCATTTAATCAGAAATTAAGGTTTTATGGGCATATTCTCAGAAGAATTTAAATTCCACCGCACTTTGCAGTTTGTTCCAAGATTCGGGTTAAAATTCGCGTTATCTTGATTTAATCAGTAAATGAGGCAGTTGGTTTGAATTCACCAGTCAAAAGGGATATGTGCAATGTGGAGTTGCAGTGCTTGATAAAAGAATCAGTAAAAAAAAGGGGATTGCATCTGATTAAGTTTTTGTGTTCGACTGTGCGTTGCTTTGAATAATGGATACGTCGAATTCATTTATTTTGATCATTGAAGGTTTAGTTGATTATTTATGATTCTAAGAATTAAAATATTTGAAGTTTAAACCTTCATTTTATTTTATTTTAAGGGACTATAAGTAACAAATGAACAATTAAAGAAAAGGAATTGAAAGAAAATTAAATATCAAATGAATTTTTATTTCACATTTAATAATTGTTACAATTATTATTATTTGGATACTAATATTTATTACAAAGTATTTAAATAATAATAATGTACAAGAATTAAACTGAAAATAGAAATTCTATCCTATCTTCTAAATTCTTCATTCTCCACTTCATGCCGGTGCTCCATTTCTTTATCTGCAAAAAGGAAGAGGAAGTCAGAAATCAGTTAATTAAAAGAGACAGTTAATTTGCTCATCATTAGGGGCCACTGACTGGGATCAGTTGCTCTCCCTGCAAATCACGGGATTTCTCCCGGTTCACAGAGAGGGAAGATTCTTTGTTCATGAAATGCAAATGCATAATTTCTAAAAATTCAAGACTGCATAAGAATCTCAATTTCCAATTCAAACTAAACTGAAAAAATCCAATTCCAACTTTCTATCCAAAGCAAAAGGGAAGTTGCTGTCAAAATGCCTAAGGATTACCCAAAAGTACACTTGCTGCAAAGTCAAAATGCCAAGATATCAAAGAAATGCAAAGCTGTCAAAAGCAGAATAAGAATGCAGAGAAGTATATGCAAACAAGGTGATCTGTTTCATCATTTCCCAGCATAAGAGGGGGCCCCTTCAGAACCATAGTACAAATAAAAATCATATAATAATTCTAAACTGTACTATGGGTGAGAAAAAGAGAGATAAAGAGCATAGGCAAAGTTCAGGTTAGGCATAGGCAGTAGGACAGCAGAAAAGATATACAAAAAAGAAGACACAATTCAGCATTGTTCAAAACTACACAGCATGGACAGTTACTAGAAATGGAAAAGATGCCAAGAAATTTTGTCAAACTACCCAGCAAGCGTGGATCAAAAAGAAAACCAAAGTTTGAAATAAGGTTAGGCGCCAAAGACCAATAGCAAAAGGACGAAATAATACAAGAAAAGAGACTGATTGAGCCAAGCACCAATATCACCCATATAACTCAGAACCGAACCAATAGAGGCCAAGAAGCTCATACCTGTCTAAAAAACACAAGTTATCAAAAACACAATAAAACCTCATACCAGTACCATAGCCTGAAAATGCAACCTCAAGCTTCAAAAAAACTGATAACCTGCTAATGCCTTAACCCTACTGTCAAACACAAACCCATTAGCAATCAAACCTCATAAAAACCATAACCTGAAAACATCATGACTTGCCTACTGTCCAGTCACCCGAAACACTATCAAACCTGAGCAACCTCAAGCTTGGCCAAGCCCAACATAACCCCACCTCTTGTCAACACATAACCTTAAACTAAACACCCAATACCCTGTCACAACATGAACCTGTCAAAGCCTGAATGTACAAACACATAAGCTGACTTACCAAAGTCCCTGTAAAACCATAACACCTTGCCTTCACCACGAAAGCCTAACCATCAAACACAACCTCAAATTTCAAACATTCAAAAGAAACCTGATAAGCAAGTTACAAAGCCTGCTAATGCCCTGAAGCAAACACATTACCAACATCCTGTCACACCAGCACCATGCCCATTGCCTAATCTCAAGACACCATACTGTCAACAAATTCACAAGCATAAGAGTTCAAGGCAATACAGGTGAGGCAACCCGCGAGCCCTCAGTACAAGCATCATAGGGCAATAAAAACATGACATCCAACTCAACGAAAGCGTCAAGGGCATCAAAAATCTAAAGGCAAGCAAACGTACAAAAGGACGAGTTCAAGATAACACAGAAAAATCATCTCAGGCAACATACAAATTCCCAAGGCAACACATAGTGGAAGAAGAAGATAAAGAAGGGAAAGGGTTCTCAGTATACATCATCATCAAAGCCCTAAATATAGCAAAGGAACGAAAATACCAGGAAAGCTCAAAGATTCATCACAGCACGGCATTCCTCACGCCGTTCCGGCCTCCTGAAGCATCACTCCGCCTCTCCTCCATCTCCCAAACGAAGGTAGCCAATCTTTTCCCACTTCTCTTCTCCTTCACCTCATAATCATAAAAACTCAACTTAAAACTCAAATCAAAACATGCAATCTGAAAAAAGGGAAGAGATAAAAACATAACAACAAAAGCTAACCTTAAATCAAAGGCGCTGAGTTCATGTTAGGGAGGGAAGAAAGGCGTTGGAATAATGTTGGTGGCCGGAGATAAGCATTCAGGGAAGCGAAGTGAACGGAGAAGACGAACGCGTCGTCGCTGCCTCACTAACCCTAACCTTCGCTCTGAACTAACAAAAACCTAACCAAATTCGTTTAAGACCAACATGGGCCTGACCCGTTCCCAATTGTTCTAAGCCCATTTATCTCAGAAACAATGCAAATCAACATTTTACAATTATTTTTCACTTAACCACTTATATATAATATTAACCCTTTCTTTTATTTTATAAAAAATATCCACTTCTTTTGTTTTTTTTCTTTTATAAAACACTAACCCTTTTTTTTATTTCATTTTATAAACAATGTGTTTTCTTATTCTTTGTAAAATACTCACTTAATTAAAAATACATTTTTTTATCATAAGGTTAAAACATTTTTTAGATAGATATTTTATACATTCATATTAAAAAAAAAACATTAATTTTGTACATATCATATAAATTAAATTTGAAAACATTTTCTTTTAATTAATACACATTTGTATATAAAATAACAAAATACTCTTTTTATACATAATTAAATTGAAACTTTTTAATTAACATATACATTTGTGCATAACCATTTAAATACATTTTTCTAACATTGAAATTCACAAACATTTGGACTAAAATACTTTCCAATTAAAACTTAACATTTTAATCAAAACACTTCATTTTTCTTTTGTACATATTAAATATACAAATCAAAGATCCATTTAAAACATTTCTCTAGGTCAAAAACCCTAATACGATTCAACTTCACAATTCGCACTTGTACATAAATACACAATTCACATACATATACACTTGTACACTTACACAAATACATTCACATTGCCCTATACACATTTTTATCTTATATTTGTATATTCGATATTTACATTTGATTGCGACATTCGATTTGGTTGTAACTTATTGGATACTATAAGTCTCATCCCCTTGTACATTTATACCCCCACTCTCGGACACTATTTTGTAATAGCGTAGATTTACATTCCGCAATTTACAGTTTTCAATTATACCATGGTTAGACCTAGGGTTTGTATGTACATAAAAACAAACGCTAGATAACCTAATACAAAGACAAATGCATGTAATCAATACACAATCACACTTGCACCCCCTAGGGTAATCCCACATGTTGCCTTCCAAAATGGGCCATGCTTGCACGTCGAGTATCTTTGGCAAAATAAAATCGAATGATCACAAGTCCCTCAAAGTGTTGCCTAAATGGAATGATCATAGTCCCTTCAAAATAAATTGCCAAAGACACTTGGCATCATTGCATTCATGGTCCATATGATGACCCGCGCCCGTCCCGAATAAACTTCCTAAAAATGCAAGATTGTCTACCAATTTCAATGGTGGAACAAAATTGTTAAAAGGGGTTAAAACATGACAAAAACCTTTGAGTACAATAGGGTAGACAAAACTCTTAGTTACTTGAGATCAAACTTGCAAAAACACTTGCCTCCTTTTCAAAAACCACAATCCACAACACTTTCAAACAAACTCTCAAAAACATTTGAAAACATCTTTTCGAAAAGATTCACACTTTTGTAAAACACTCAAACACGAGTCAAATACATTAGTTGCCTAAGACAAGGCATCTTTTTCCAAAACATTTTCAAAAAGCACCCACACACACACCATTTTCAAAGCAATCGAAAAACAAGGCAAGTGATCTAAAAAACCAAGTAACTAAGAGCCCATGGATAACCATGGATGAAAAGGGTGCTAATACCTTCCCTTTTCATAATCTACCCCCCGAACCCACGAAATATCTCAAAAGGTTTTTGCTGTGCTTTTTTAACCTTTCCTTTAGGATAAAATAAAAAGTCGGTGGCGACTCTTGCTCAACCGCACAAGTGCGAATACGAACGCAAAACACTAGTCAGTTCTCCCACCGTATCACAGAACTGACGACTCTGCTGGGGATGACTTTTTTAAGTGGGGTTACCTTAGGGTTTAGATCACCTTTACTTTCAATTGATTGCTTTGTTTGCTTTACATTCGTGGGCTTTGTATCGGAGTTTTATAGATCCTAACCCGGATCTGGGGAAACCCTTTTAGGTAGCAACAAGGCTGTGAGGGAACTGTGCGGGGTATACCGACACGGTTGAAGCAGTCTGCTACGTTGATGTGGCACTTTGGTGTGTACCGGTAACCCTTGAGTCAATCAAGGAGAGTACGGGGCCTCCATGTGGTGTCATAAAGCATCAACAGACCTTAGGAACCTTAATTGAACCATCTTGGCCTCTTTAGGGTAGTGAGATGACTACTTTGGTGTACTCCGAAGTCGGTTGATACTCGATACTACACTCAATTGAGGGTTGTTTTCTTGGGATATTTTGATCGCCAGTCAGTGGCTAAATCGAAACGATGAACAATGAAAGCAATCCAATGATATTGAGATCCTTAGAACCCGGTTACTTTGATAGGACAGGTTTGAGCCCACCAACTTCAAGAGGGTAATACCCAGACCCCATGCTGGCCTAAACTCTAAGGGTTTGTCTTGTGTGACTTGTGTGCCTTACAGGTTTGCCTTTGTAAATATTCGTGGTGTGTTTAATCATAGCATCATGACATCATACAGCATCATATGCATCCACTAACCATTTCAGGGGTTCGAATCTTCATCTTTGTTCTTGTTTTGTAGGACATGGAAACTATTCGCAGAAAGACAATTCAGATCAACCTTATAAGGGTCCCTCCTCAACTCAAGGAGCTTACATCCAGGATTCCCGAGAACTCGTCATTCAGTGAAAGGCATGGTAGACTCATCAGCCTTGTCAATACCAATATTGAGGAAGCGATGGTAAAGGTCCTTTTCCAATTCTTTGACCCTCTGCATCACTGTTTTACTTTCCCGGATTATCAGCTGGTGCCTACTCTAGAAGAGTTTTCCCAGCTTCTGAAGATTCCCATTCTCAATCAACTACCCTACAACGGTACGGAAAAGGAACCAAAACTTGAAGAAGTAGCTAAAGCATTATGCCTACAACCATCTGACATCAAGGGGCATTGGGAAGCCAAAAATGGTGTCAAAGGATTCTTGGCAAAGTTTCTGTTTGAGAAGGCCCAAGAGTGTTGGAATTCCCTTGACCTACAAGCCTTTGAAGAAGTTGTAGCCCTCCTTGTCTATGGGTTGGTGTTGTTCCCTAAACCAGATCAGCTTATAGATATCAGTGCTGTCAAGGTCTTCATGTCCAGGAACCCTATACCTACGTTGCTGGGGGACATCCTTCACTCATGTTACACTCGAACCATGAGAAAAAGGGGTGTTCTTATGTGCTGCACTCCCCTCCTGGGAAGGTGGTTTATTTCGCACCTTCCACAATCAGTTTTGAAGAACGAGCGAGGTTTGAGGTGGTCACAACGGTTGATGACTCTTACACATGCAGATATACATTGGTGTTCTCGGTCCAGAGAGGATGTCACTATCATTGATCGTTGTGGGGAGTACCCTAATGTTCCTTTACTTGGAGTCAGAGGAGGTATTACTTACAATCCGTGCCTAGCTTGGAGACAGTTTGGTTATGCTCGGAAAGATGGCCCTCATGAGATGTTGATTCCTGACATAGTTTTTGACTTCGACAACGATACTCAAGGACTTCGCCAGAAATTTATCAAAGCTTGGAGGATGCCCAGCAAAATAGACAGCAAGACCCTAGGGCACAGGAACTCCATCCCGTTGGAACCTTATCTCAAATGGGTACGAGCCCGCTCCCAGAAGTTAGTAATGCCTTATCCTCATATGCTCCCTGTGATCAAAGAACCAGTCTTGGAAGGAGAAGTGTCCTACACCATTCAACATCCTGACATGCCCACGTCCTGGGAAGAGATGCAGAAGAGCTGGATCCAGCTTAAGGAAGAACGGAATTCTCTTGAGACCAGCCTACATGCTAGTGAAAAGAAAGTCCTGGAACTCACCCGCATACTGCACGAGGAGAGGAATCTCAATACCTACATCGCACCAAAGAGGATGCGCAATGTTTTTTTGCCTTAAGGAGTCATTTTGTAATATTTGGCCCATGGGGCATTTATGTACTGACGAATTTCTCCTTATTAATATGATGTGTGTTCCTTTTGTCTACAACAAATTGTGAATATTCTGAATCCTTGAATGCATTGCATACATACGCATTCCATTGCACCATATGCATAGCAGGTACCCTATTCCACAGGTTGCTTACTCTCCCTCGCTGTTTTATTTTGAACAGTCATCATGAATCCAGACTCCTCCAGTGAGCAAGCAATCAAGGCTCTTCAAGCCCAGAACACACAATTTCAAGAGATGGTCCTAAGCCTAGCCCAGGGTCAGCAAGAGTTGAAGACTCTACTCCTGAAGAAGAAGAAGAAAAAGAGGACTGCGTTGTTCAACACCGGACGCAGATTTGGGAATACACTCCATAATGAAGCCGATCCAACTACTTCTTCTGCTGAGAAAAACAGTCCCCAAGGGGGAGGAGCTCCTAGTCCCGCAGTCTCCGACAACGAGACGGACTACAACGACGAACAATACCCACCTGCTGCTGACAGATACAAACAATTGGAGGACAGCTTGAGCGCCATGGAAATTTAGAATGTGTCGGGGCTGGATTTCGGAGATTTGGGGTTATCTTCTGGGGTAGTAATTCCACACAAGTTTAAGGCGCCTGCCTTCGCCAAGTATGATGGAGTCTCCTGCCCAAAGCTGCATCTGAGGTCGTACGTAAGGAAAATCCAACCTTACACGGCAGATAAGAACCTATGGATTCACTTCTTCCAAGATAGCCTCTCGGGGTCACAACTTGAATGGTTCTACCAATTGGATGGAACTGGCATCCGACACTGGGAAGATTTGGCAAGCGCATTCTACAGACAATACCAATACAATTCTGATCTCGCTCCTACGCGTACCCAACTTCAGGGTATGTCTCTAGGAACGGGTGAAGGGTTCAAAGAGTACGCTCAAAAATGGAGAGATTTGGCTGGCAGGGTGCAGCCTCCATTGACTGATCGAGAGCTGGTTGATATGTTTCTAGGGACGTTGTCTGGTCCATTTTTCAATCATTTGGTTGGTAACTCCTCCGCTGGGTTTACAGATTTAATATTGACGGGAGAGAGGATTGAAGCTGGCATCAGGTCTGGCAAGATACAGAAGGCTGCCTCCACAAGCGCTGAGAAGAGGCCGTTTAAGAAAGAAGCAAGTGCCGTCTATGGTCCTAGAAGACAGATCAAGCCCGAAAATCGCCAAGCCGTCAATGCTTTGGTCATCTCGAAACCTGTTGCTGCTCCTCAGCAGTACAATCAACAAAGAAGCGAAAGGCCCAAGAGACAGTATACTCGACTGAGTATGACCTTATCTCAAATTTTACCCCAACTTTTATCCGCCAACCTGGTGACCCTCAAAGAAGCTCCTAAGGTCGTCAACACTACGTCTCCTAAGTATAACCCAAATGCCCGGTGCGCTTATCATTCTGATAGTCCCGGGCACACTACTGACGATTGCTGGGCCTTGAGAAACAAAGTGCAAGATCTGATCGATGCAAAGGAAATTCAGTTTGAAGCGCTGGAGAGACCAAACGTTGTAACTGCTCCTATGCCCCAGCATAGAGTAAATGCCATTGAGGAAGAGCTGTATGCTGTTTCGGTAAATGAAGTTGTTACCCCCCTTTCGACTGTCAAGAAGAACCTACTGCTGGCCGGTTTATTTCCGGGTTGCAGTGAGGGTTGCCTGTTCTGTGCTGTTTCCCTATCTGGTTGTCCCTTGCTGAAGTTAGGCATTCAAAACCTAATGGATAGCAAGGAGATTCTGTTTAAGAAGTCTGCTGTTCAGTTGGTTCTGGTAAAAGAAGTTTCTGTGGTTACCATCTTCAAAAATCCAATCAAGGCTCTCCCAAAGAAGCCTGTTCAAATCATGACTGTTGCACCTGTGGTTATTACTGTTCCGGGGCCTCTCCCCTACGTGTCTGATAAAGCTGTCCCCTGGCATTATAGGGCAGACGTATATGTGAATGGAATCAAACAAAAATTCGACGCTGGTGCCAGTATCTGCGATATCACTGGTCCAGCCAAGGTCACCCGCAGTGGCAGGCTCTTCTCGCCTGACATTGCACCACCCGCTATTCGAAAACCCCTCCTTATAAAACCTACAAGTTTACCTGTTCCTGTTGCTGATCAAGCTGTTTCCCCTGCTGCCGAGTCATCAAATGCTCGGGGCAAAGGGGTTGAAGAAGAGCCTGCCCGGATGGAGGCACCAATACCTATAAGTGCTGAGGCCTCCCGACAAGAAATGGAGGAGATCCTGAAAATAATAAAGAAGAGTGATTTCAATGTTGTCGAACAGCTGGGGCATACGCCCTCCAAGATCTCCATGCTTTCTCTATTGCTATGCTCCGAGGCCCATGCCAAAGCCTTGATCTCATTTCTCAAAACGGCCCATGTGCCGCAGGAGACAACTGTAGTCCAGTTCACTGATTGTGTAGCAAATCTGACAGCAGACAATGGCCTGGGTTTTTCAGATGCTGACCTGACTGTGAAGGGAAGAGACCATAACGATGCCCTGCATGTCTCCATCGAATGCAGGGGCACTACTCTGGCGCATGTACTGGTGGATACTGGTTCCTCCTTGAATGTCCTGCCAAAAAAGGCTCTAGACCGTTTGGATTATGAAGGCCTAGAACTGAAGCCCAGCGATATCATAGTCAGGGCCTTTGACGGTTCCAAAAGGATGGTTCATGGAGAGGTTAGCATCCCTATTCGTGTGGGCTCTCAAGTGTTTGACTCTACTTTTTATGTGATGGATATACGTCCATCATACTCTTGTCTATTGGGTCGACCTTGGATCCATAAAGCTGGGGCAGTAACCTCTACTTTACACCAGAAGTTGAAGTACCCTGTCAGAGGGAAGATCGTCACTGTGCAAGGAGAAGAGGAGTATATGGTGAGCCATTTGAATTCCTTCAGATACATTGAGATGGACGGGGAGTTTATTGAAACCCCCTTTCAGCATTTCGAGGAGGTACATCCAATTTCAGCAGCAGCAGAAACCACAGTCGAGAAAAATGTTTCCTTGAAGATGGCTTCCCTGAGGGATGCCCGGGCTGTGGTTCAGAAAGGCGATTGCGCAAACTGGGGCCAGCTCCCTGACTTCACTCAGAAGAACGACAAGTTTGGGCTAGGCTTTACTGCAGAGGCTCAGAGGAATGTGCGCAAGGAGAGGATCAGAAAGGCTCCGGTGTTTATCTCCAGTTCAAGGGTGAATGCTATTGAGGAGGATATAGAGGAAGCAGAGTTTGACAGTTGGATCTATCCGACTACCAGCGACGGACCAAGCAACTGGACGGCAAAGGATTTTACACCTATCACATTTGTCACGCAGTAATTGATTTCTTTTGATTTCCAATTTGTAACAAACAATATGATTAAAACTTTGTTGGCTCGGTGTCCTACCCGGGGCATCGTAGCTCCATTTGTGAGGGTTTTTTGTATGACATTTTCATATATCATCAATCAAAACATTGGACGTTTGTTGCATTTCAAGTCTTGCGCTCTTTTCTTTTCTTTTTGTGTTATACATATTGCAAAACAGCTATATTTACACACACTCACTTATACAGGTTTCAATCCCCCCTAGATCTCACTGGTAACGGCTCTGCTACCGCCAGTTATGACTTCGAAAATCCGATCAACTTGGCCGAAGACGAAGGTGAAGATGATTGCGAGGTGCCTGGTGAACTCGCGAGACTGCTACTTCAGGAAGAGAGAGCTATTCAGCCACATGAAGAGCCGGTGGAGACGATTAACCTGGGTACCGAGACAGATAGAAAAGAGGTCAAGATTGGTGCCAATCTAGAGCTCAGCGTGAAGCAACGATTGATCCAGATGCTACAGGATTACCTGGAGATTTTTGCTTGGTCCTATGAGGATATGCCTGGCTTGGACGCCGACATTGTAGTTCATCACCTGCCAACCAAGGAAGACTGCCCTCCGGTAAAACAAAAAGTCCGACGGATGCGCCCAGAGATGTCTGAAAAGATCAAAGCCGAGGTTATGAAACAGTTTGATGCCGGTTTCCTTGCAGTGACTTCTTACCCTCAGTGGGTTGCCAATGTGGTGCCAGTACCAAAGAAGGACGGCAAAGTCAGAATGTGTGTCGACTATAGGGACTTGAACAGGGCCAGCCCCAAGGATGACTTCCCCTTACCCCACATCGACGTTCTTGTCGACAATACAGCTCAACACAAGGTGTTCTCCTTCATGGATGGTTTTTCAGGGTATAATCAAATCAAGATGGCTCCAGAAGATATGGAGAAGACTACCTTTGTGACTCAGTGGGGCACCTTCTGTTATAAGGTCATGCCATTCGGATTGAAAAATGCTGGGGCAACCTATCAACGCGCTATGGTTGCTTTATTTCATGATATGATTCATCATGAGATTGAGGTATACGTTGATGACATGATTGCAAGGTCTCAAACTGAGGAGGAGCACCTTGACCATCTGAGGAAGTTATTTGACCGACTCAAGTTGTACAAGCTGAGATTGAATCCCAACAAATGCACCTTTGGGGTAAGATCCGGAAAATTGCTAGGTTTCATTGTGAGTGATAAGGGTATTCAGGTGGACCCTGCCAAGGTAAAAGCCATACAAGAGATGCCGACTCCAAAAACAGAGAAAGAAGTCAGAGGTTTCCTAGGACGACTGAATTACATTTCCCGATTCATCTCGCATCTAACTGCTACTTGTGAGCCGATCTTCAAATTATTGAAGAAAGATCAAGTAGTATGCTGGAATGATGAATGTCAGGCCGCCTTCGAAAGGATAAAAGAATACCTCCAAGAGCCACCCATTCTTATGCCACCGGTGGAAGGAAGACCTCTGATACTATACTTGACAGTACTTGACAATTCAATGGGGTGTGTGCTGGGGCAGCATGACGAGTCTGGCCGAAAAGAGCACGCTATTTATTACTTGAGCAAAAAGTTTACCGACTGTGAGTCTCGTTACTCACTGCTTGAGAAAACTTGTTGCGCTCTTGTATGGGCTGCTCGCCGGCTAAGACAGTATATGTTGACTCACACTACTTTATTGATTTCAAAGATGGATCCTATCAAGTACATATTCGAAAAGCCCGCTCTGTCTGGGAGAATAGCGAGATGGAAAATGATCTTGACAGAATATGACATCCAGTATACAACTCAGAAAGCAATTAAAGGAAGTGTACTGGCAGATCATTTGGCACACCAACCTGTGGACGATTACCAGTCATTAAACTTTGATTTTCCGGACGAAGACATCATGGTGGTAACTGACTGTGAAGTACCTGGACCGGATGAAGGACCTGAGGAAGGATCCCGATGGTCTATGCATTTTGATGGAGCCTCCAATGCTTTGGGTAACGGCGTCGGCGCTGTAATCATATCTCCCAAAGGAACTCATACCCCCCTCACTGCCCGGTTATGTTTCAACTGCACCAACAATATGGCGGAATATGAGGCATGTATCATGGGTCTACAAGCTGCAATCGACTTAAGGATCAAATTTCTAAGTGTCTTCGGAGATTCCGCTCTCGTGATCAATCAGATCAAAGGCGAGTGGGATACGAAACACCCGAATCTTATTCCTTACAAGGAGTATGTGTCGACCTTGCTTCCCCACTTTGAAGAGATAACTTTCGAACACTTCCCCAGAGAGGAGAATCAGCTAGCGGACGCCCTAGCTACGATGTCTTCAATGTTCAAAGTCAAATGGGACAATGAGGCTCCCCGAATCATTATCTGGAAGTTGGATGAACCGGCATACTGCTGCGAGCTCGAGGCCGAGAAGGCGATTGAAAAACCCTGGTATCATGAGCTGAAGAGGTACTTGGAAGCTCAGGAGTATCCTGAAGGTGCGTCTGTCAATGACAAGAAGTTCATGAGGAGGTTTGCTGCAAAATCTTTCCTCAGCAACGGCATTCTCTACAAGCGAAATCATGATTCAACCCTGCTGCGTTGTGTGGATAAGGTTGAAGCAGGGAAAATTATGATAGAACTGCATGAAGGTACATTTGGGACACATTCCAGTGGACATACTATGGCTAAGAAAATCCTTCGGGCAGGATATTTTTGGTCCACAATGGAAGCCGATTGTTACCAACACTCCCGAACTTGTCATAAATGCCAGATCTATGCTGACAAGGTGCATATCCCTCCGGTTCCTCTGAATGTCCTGATGGCACCTTGGCCTTTTGCAATGTGGGGCATCGATATGATCGGTGAGATCCGACCGACGGCCTCCAACGGGCATCGCTTCATTTTGGTGGCGATCGATTACTTCACGAAGTGGGTTGAGGCAGCTTCCTACGCCACAGTAACCAAGAGCGTCGTGGCCCGTTTCATCCGGCATAATCTGATTTGTCGGTACGGCGTCCCGGAAAGAATCATTACGGACAATGGTACCAATCTCAATAACAAAATGATCACTGAACTCTGCGAACAATTCAAAATACAGCACCACAATTCTTCTCCCTACCGGCCGAAGATGAACGGGGCTGTAGAGGCAGCTAATAAGAATATCAAGAAAATTGTGCAGAAGATGACAGTGACCTATAAAGATTGGCACGAGATGTTACCGTTCGCTCTTCATGGGTACCGTACCTCAGCAAGGACGTCAACCGGGGCAACCCCTTTCTCCTTGGTCTATGGCATGGAGGCAGTCTTGCCAATTGAAGTCCAGATACCCTCTCTCCGGATAATGAAAGATGCAGACTTGAGTGAAGATGACTGGATCCAGACTCGACTTGATCAATTAAATCTGATTGACGAAAAGAGGCTCACTGCTATCTGTCATGGTCAAACGTATAAAAAACGGATGATCAGGGCATTTAACAAGAAAGTCAGACCGCAAGAGTATCAAGTTGGGGACCTGGTAATTAAACGCATCATCCTTCCTCAAAGCGACCCCCGGGGCAAATGGACCCCCACATACGAAGGGCCATTTGTGGTTAAACGTGTGTTCTCAGGAGGAGCCATGATCCTAACCACCATGGATGGTGACGACCTTCCTCACCCCGCCAATGCAGACATAGTGAAAAGATACTACGCATAAATAAAAGACCCGCTAGGTTGACATACCTAGGCAAAAATTAGGGCTTCCCGGCGAACCAAAAAGGTTCGGGCAAAAATAAGGGATGAAATAAAGAAAATCTGTACACCTGACAAGTCGAAAACCTGAAAAGGCGGCTTGGGCAAAAATGGGTATCCCGGTGGACTGAAAACCCGAAAGGGCGGTCCAGGCAAAAATTAGGGATGAAAGCGTAACACTATGTCTCATTGGATCACTTCGCATCCGGAATTCGGCATCAACTATCTGACTCAGATTTCGGCATCGACCAATCAGCTTCATCTTCAACTAGGTAGCAAAGCGATGAGACATTCGAAGACATAAAGGCGATAGCCGAGTTGGAACCCAGTGAGATCATTCACATAAGCTGTTTTGATTTCCCTTTTTTTAAATTGTAACTCTAAGTTATTCGGCGGCATTCTCTTACTAGGATGTTAGCCTCTTGTACAGAAACGCCTATTCACAGGCGAAATTCAAATCAATACAAATTCACTTGTCATGCAAACTACCGCTGTTTTTTTTTTTTTTTCTGTTTTGTCTTGCGAAGAACGTCCAATGTTCATTTTTGATATATGCATCTGACATTAAATTGCTGATTCACAAATGTTTACATATGAAATGAAAGATTAATTATAGGCGACATCGGAAACCGGGGCAATGTGGAGTTGTCTAATGCAGTCTGATCGCTTTGTCCGCCAAGGTACCAAGATAGGTTCAACTGAAGAATGTGACCAGGTTATCTCAATTCCCCACGGAGTAAGATAAAGTTTCAGCATTACATCAGCCTTACAATGGATGCCCTATTTCCCCAGGAGAGTCCAATCCAAAGGTTTCCTCAGGAAAGTGGAATCCATTTCCCCGGCAGAAGGCTTACCCCCTGCCAACTAAAAACCACAGAAGATCGCCCTCAGCAAAGTTCCTTCGATCCCCAGCAGGAGTTTATCATCGCGATCCCCAGCAGGAATTTATCATTGCTATCCCTAGCGGAATCCATCATCAAAGTCCTCAGTAGGCCTCTCGTCAAATCTCGGCCAAAAATCTCTTCCACAGAGCGATTCCCCGGCCGGTCGTCAAGGATTTACTTTCCTAAGACGAAAAATTACGTTCATAAACATTTCACATTCTCATACATCTTGTTTACATACTAAAGCGCATGCAACACCATCTCATGCCGAACATCACGACATCGTGCATATCATACATCATGACATAGAATACAACTTATGTTTTTGCCTTTTCAGGTAAAAGGCGATCCAAAGACAATTACCTTCAACAGTCACATTTTTAGACTCGATTCCTGTATCTAGCCAGGGCATGTCTGAAGAGTTTGAAGATTCGATTCCTGTATCCAGCCAGGGCATATCTATCAACTATCATTTCCAGATTCGATTCCTGTATCCAGCCAGGGCATATCTGTTGACCACATTTTTAGACTCGATTCCTGTATCTAGCCAGGGCATGTCTGAAGAGTTTAAAGATTCGATTCCTGTATCCAGCCAGGGCATATCTATCAACTATCATTTCCAGATTCGATTCCTGTATCCAGCCAGGGCATATCTATCAACTATCATTTCCAGATTCGATTCCTGTATCCAGCCAGGGCATATCTGTTGACCACATTTTTAGACTCGATTCCTGTATCTAGCCAGGGCACGTCTGAAGAGTTTAAAGATTCGATTCCTGTAACGAGCCAGGAAAACATCTTCCTTTCTCAAAATACACAAGTTCTCGCTAAGGAACCTCTTACGCGATCAACACTTCCAGATGGCATCTATAAGCCCATCCTCCTACCAGCAGTCGCCGAATGGCATCTATAAGCCCATCCTCCTACCAGCAGTCGCCGAATGGCATCTGTAAGCCCATTCTCAGAGGGCATCTCTAAGCCCATCCCCCGACAAAATTCTCTCGCACCAGATGGCATCTTTAAGCCCATCACCAAATGGCATCTTTAAGCCCATTCACCTCCACCGTCACATCGACGAGCGCAAATTTTCTGGGCACATTCGTGTCCAATCTACTTTTACCTTCAAGTCGCGAAAGGCAAACTTGCAAATCTAACTCTTCAGGTCAAAGAAGATTGAACAGGGGCAACTGTTGTACCCCAAAATTTGCCCTCGCATTTTTCCCCAACAATCTCAGCTTCAGACATTTCCTGACTTTTCAAACTGGCGCAGGAATCGGACAAACGGACTTTTTTTTTACAGTCAAGCGAAATTAGGGTTTGTACTGATGTTCAGAGCTCTGATTGGTCTCATACGGTTGGCTTAGGGTTGAGATGATTTTTGGTTCAATTTTGATCAGGCGAGCGTTATCTAGCATTTAATCAGAAATTAAGGTTTTATGGGCATATTCTCAGAAGAATTTAAATTCCACCGCACTTTGCAGTTTGTTCCAAGATTCGGGTTAAAATTCGCGTTATCTTGATTTAATCAGTAAATGAGGCAGTTGGTTTGAATTCACCAGTCAAAAGGGATATGTGCAATGTGGAGTTGCAGTGCTTGATAAAAGAATCAGTAAAAAAAAGGGGATTGCATCTGATTAAGTTTTTGTGTTCGACTGTGCGTTGCTTTGAATAATGGATACGTCGAATTCATTTATTTTGATCATTGAAGGTTTAGTTGATTATTTATGATTCTAAGAATTAAAATATTTGAAGTTTAAACCTTCATTTTATTTTATTTTAAGGGACTATAAGTAACAAATGAACAATTAAAGAAAAGGAATTGAAAGAAAATTAAATATCAAATGAATTTTTATTTCACATTTAATAATTGTTACAATTATTATTATTTGGATACTAATATTTATTACAAAGTATTTAAATAATAATAATGTACAAGAATTAAACTGAAAATAGAAATTCTATCCTATCTTCTAAATTCTTCATTCTCCACTTCATGCCGGTGCTCCATTTCTTTATCTGCAAAAAGGAAGAGGAAGTCAGAAATCAGTTAATTAAAAGAGACAGTTAATTTGCTCATCATTAGGGGCCACTGACTGGGATCAGTTGCTCTCCCTGCAAATCACGGGATTTCTCCCGGTTCACAGAGAGGGAAGATTCTTTGTTCATGAAATGCAAATGCATAATTTCTAAAAATTCAAGACTGCATAAGAATCTCAATTTCCAATTCAAACTAAACTGAAAAAATCCAATTCCAACTTTCTATCCAAAGCAAAAGGGAAGTTGCTGTCAAAATTCCTAAGGATTACCCAAAAGTACACTTGCTGCAAAGTCAAAATGCCAAGATATCAAAGAAATGCAAAGCTGTCAAAAGCAGAATAAGAATGCAGAGAAGTATATGCAAACAAGGTGATCTGTTTCATCATTTCCCAGCATAAGAGGGGGCCCCTTCAGAACCATAGTACAAATAAAAATCATATAATAATTCTAAACTGTACTATGGGTGAGAAAAAGAGAGATAAAGAGCATAGGCAAAGTTCAGGTTAGGCATAGGCAGTAGGACAGCATAAAAGATATACAAAAAAGAAGACACAATTCAGCATTGTTCAAAACTACACAGCATGGACAGTTACTAGAAATGGAAAAGATGCCAAGAAATTTTGTCAAACTACCCAGCAAGCGTGGATCAAAAAGAAAACCAAAGTTTGAAATAAGGTTAGGCGCCAAAGACCAATAGCAAAAGGACGAAATAATACAAGAAAAGAGATTGATTGAGCCAAGCACCAATATCACCCATATAACTCAGAACCGAACCAATAGAGGCCAAGAAGCTCATACCTGTCTAAAAAACACAAGTTATCAAAAACACAATAAAACCTCATACCAGTACCATAGCCTGAAAATGCAACCTCAAGCTTCAAAAAAACTGATAACCTGCTAATGCCTTAACCCTACTGTCAAACACAAACCCATTAGCAATCAAACCTCATAAAAACCATAACCTGAAAACATCATGACTTGCCTACTGTCCAGTCACCCGAAACACTATCAAACCTGAGCAACCTCAAGCTTGGCCAAGCCCAACATAACCCCACCTCTTGTCAACACATAACCTTAAACTAAACACCCAATACCCTGTCACAACATGAACCTGTCAAAGCCTGAATGTACAAACACATAAGCTGACTTACCAAAGTCCCTGTAAAACCATAACACCTTGCCTTCACCACGAAAGCCTAACCATCAAACACAACCTCAAATTTCAAACATTCAAAAGAAACCTGATAAGCAAGTTACAAAGCCTGCTAATGCCCTGAAGCAAACACATTACCAACATCCTGTCACACCAGCACCATGCCCATTGCCTAATCTCAAGACACCATACTGTCAACAAATTCACAAGCATAAGAGTTCAAGGCAATACAGGTGAGGCAACCCGCGAGCCCTCAGTACAAGCATCATAGGGCAATAAAAACATGACATCCAACTCAACGAAAGCGTCAAGGGCATCAAAAATCTAAAGGCAAGCAAACGTACAAAAGGACGAGTTCAAGATAACACAGAAAAATCATCTCAGGCAACATACAAATTCCCAAGGCAACACATAGTGGAAGAAGAAGATAAAGAAGGGAAAGGGTTCTCAGTATACATCATCATCAAAGCCCTAAATATAGCAAAGGAACGAAAATACCAGGAAAGCTCAAAGATTCATCACAGCACGGCATTCCTCACGCCGTTCCGGCCTCCTGAAGCATCACTCCGCCTCTCCTCCATCTCCCAAACGAAGGTAGCCAATCTTTTCCCACTTCTCTTCTCCTTCACCTCATAATCATAAAAACTCAACTTAAAACTCAAATCAAAACATGCAATCTGAAAAAAGGGAAGAGATAAAAACATAACAACAAAAGCTAACCTTAAATCAAAGGCGCTGAGTTCATGTTAGGGAGGGAAGAAAGGCGTTGGAATAATGTTGGTGGCCGGAGATAAGCATTCAGGGAAGCAAAGTGAACGGAGAAGACGAACGCGTCGTCGCTGCCTCACTAACCCTAACCTTCGCTCTGAACTAACAAAAACCTAACCAAATTCGTTTAAGACCAACATGGGCCTGACCCGTTCCCAATTGTTCTAAGCCCATTTATCTCAGAAACAATGCAAATCAACATTTTACAATTATTTTTCACTTAACCACTTATATATAATATTAACCCTTTCTTTTATTTTATAAACAATATCCACTTCTTTTGTTTTTTTTCTTTTATAAAACACTAACCCTTTTTTTTATTTCATTTTATAAACAATGTGTTTTCTTATTCTTTGTAAAATACTCACTTAATTAAAAATACATTTTTTTATCATAAGGTTAAAACATTTTTTAGATAGATATTTTATACATTCATATTAAAAAAAAACATTAATTTTGTACATATCATATAAATTAAATTTGAAAACATTTTCTTTTAATTAATACACATTTGTATATAAAATAACAAAATACTCTTTTTATACATAATTAAATTGAAACTTTTTAATTAACATATACATTTGTGCATAACCATTTAAATACATTTTTCTAACATTGAAATTCACAAACATTTGGACTAAAATACTTTCCAATTAAAACTTAACATTTTAATCAAAACACTTCATTTTTCTTTTGTACATATTAAATATACAAATCAAAGATCCATTTAAAACATTTCTCTAGGTCAAAAACCCTAATACGATTCAACTTCACAATTCGCACTTGTACATAAATACACAATTCACATACATATACACTTGTACACTTACACAAATACATTCACATTGCCCTATACACATTTTTATCTTATATTTGTATATTCGATATTTACATTTGATTGCGACATTCGATTTGGTTGTAACTTATTGGATACTATAAGTCTCATCCCCTTGTACATTTATACGCCCACTCCCGGACACTATTTTGTAATAGCGTAGATTTACATTCCGCAATTTACAGTTTTCAATTATACCATGGTTAGACCTAGGGTTTGTATGTACATAAAAACAAATGCTAGATAACCTAATACAAAGACAAATGCATGTAATCAATACACAATCACACTTGCACCCCCTAGGGTAATCCCACATGTTGCCTTCCAAAATGGGCCATGCTTGCACGTCGAGTATCTTTGGCAAAATAAAATCGAATGATCACAAGTCCCTCAAAGTGTTGCCTAAATGGAATGATCATAGTCCCTTCAAAATAAATTGCCAAAGACACTTGGCATCATTGCATTCATGGTCCATACGATGACCCGCGCCCGTCCCGAATAAACTTCCTAAAAATGCAAGATTGTCTACCAATTTCAATGGTGGAACAAAATTGTTAAAAGGGGTTAAAACATGACAAAAACCTTTGAGTACAATAGGGTAGACAAAACTCTTAGTTACTTGAGATCAAACTTGCAAAAACACTTGCCTCCTTTTCAAAAACCACAATCCATAACACTTTCAAACAAACTCTCAAAAACATTTGAAAACATCTTTTCGAAAAGATTCACACTTTTGTAAAACACTCAAACACGAGTCAAATACATTAGTTGCCTAAGACAAGGCATCTTTTTCCAAAACATTTTCAAAAAGCACCCACACACACACCATTTTCAAAGCAATCGAAAAACAAGGCAAGTGATCTAAAAAACCAAGTAACTAAGAGCCCATGGATAACCATGGATGAAAAGGGTGCTAATACCTTCCCTTTTCATAATCTACCCCCCGAACCCACGAAATATCTCAAAAGGTTTTTGCTGTGCTTTTTTAACCTTTCCTTTAGGATAAAATAAAAAGTCGGTGGCGACTCTTGCTCAACCGCACAAGTGCGAATACGAACGCAAAACACTAGTCAGTTCTCCCACCGTATCACAGGAAGGATCCTGATGGTCTATGTACTTTGATGGAGCTTCGAACGCTTTGGGTAATGGCATTGGCGCTGTGATCATATCTCCTAAAGGCTCTCATACTCCGTTCACCGCCCGTCTATGTTTCAACTGCACCAACAATATGGCGGAGTATGAGGCGTGCATCATGGGTCTTCGAGCAGCAATTGACCTAAGAATTAAGTTTCTGAGTGTCTTTGGAGATTTCGCTCTCGTGATCAGTCAAATCAAAGGCGAGTGGGATACAAAACACCCAAATCTTATTCCTTACAAGGAGTATGTATTGACGTTGCTTCCCCATTTCGAGGAGATAACCTTTGAACACTTCCCTAGAGAGGAGAATCAGTTGGAGGACGTGCTAGCTACGATGTCTTCTATGTTCAAAGTCAATTGGGACAACGAAGCTCCCCGGATTATCATTGAAAGACTGGACGAACCTATGCATTGTTGTGACATTGAGACTGAAGAGGTAGCCGATAAACCCTGGTTTCATGAAGTGAAGAGGTATCTTGAAACTCAAGAATACCCTGAGGGTGCATCTGTTAATGACAAGAAGTTTCTGAGGAGGTTCGCTGCGAAGTTCTTCATCAGTAATGACATCCTTTACAAGCGTAACCATGATTCGACCTTACTGCGTTGTATGGATAAGAACGAGGCAGAAAAGATCATGGTTGAGTTACATGAAGGTACTTTCGGAACTCATTCCAGTGGACATACCATGGCAAAGAAAATCCTTCGGGCAGGATATTATTGGTCCACAATGGAAGCTGACTGTTATCAGCATTCTCGGACATGTCACAAGTGCCAAGTCTGTGCTGATAAAGTGCACATACCTCCAGTACCTCTGAACGTCTTGACAGCTCCTTGGCCTTTTGCAATGTGGTGTATTGATATTGTCGAAGAGATCAGACCTACGACATCCAATGGGCATCGTTTCATCCTGGTAGCGATTGATTACTTTACAAAGTGGGTTGAAGCAGCTTCCTTTGCTACAGTAACCAAGAACTCCGTGGCACGGTTCATTCGGCATAATCTGATCTGTCGGTATGGTGTACCAGAGAGGATCATAACGGACAATGGTACCAATCTCAACAACAAGATTATCACCGAGCTCTGCGAGCAATTCAAGATACAGCATCATAACTCTTCTCCCTACCGGCCGAAGATGAATGGGGTTGTCGAAGAGGCTAATAAGAACATTAAGAAGATTGTGCAGAAGATGACGGTGACATACAAAGACTGGCACGAGATGTTACCATTTTCTCTTCATGGGTACCGTACCTCAGCACGGACGTCAACAGGGGTAACACCCTATTCCTTGGTATATGGTATGGAGGCAGTATTGCCCATTGAAGTTCAGATACCCTCTCTTCGAATCATGAAGGATGTAGGTTTGAGTGAAGATGACTGGATTCAGACCCGACTTGATCAGCTAAACCTAATCGACGAAAAGAGACTTACTGCTATTTGTCATGGTGAGACGTACCAAAAACGGATGATCAAGGCATTTAACAAGAAAGTCAGACGACAAGAGTATCAAGTCGGAGACCTGGTTATCAAGCGCATCATACTACCTCAAGGTGATCCCAGGGGCAAATGGACCCCTACTTACGAAGGGCCATTTGTGGTTAAGAACATTTTCTCAAGAGGAGCTATGATTCTAACCACCATGGATGGTGACGACCTTCCTCACCCCGTCAATGCAGACATAGTGAAAAGATACTACGCATAATCAAAGACCCGCTAGGTTGACTGGCCTAGGAAAAAATAAGGGCTTCCCGGCGAACCAAAAGGGTTTGGGCAAAAGTAAGGGATGAAAATGAAAAGAATCTGTACACCCGGCAAGTCGAAAACCTGAAAAGGCGACTTGGGAAAAAATGGGTATCCCAGAGGACTGAAAACCCGAAAGGGTGGTCCAGGAAAAAAATTAGGGATCAAAGCGTAACACTATGTCTCGTTGGATCACCTTGCATCCATACTTTGGTATCAACTGTCAAGCTCGGACGGCACTAATCAATCTGATTCATCTTCAACCAAGCAGCAAAGTGATGAGATGCTTGAGGACATAAAAGCAATAGCAGAGTTGGAACCCAGTGGGATCATTCACATAGCTGTTTTGTTTAGCTTTTCACAAATTGTGTAAATTCTATTACTCGGCGGTGTTATCTTACTAGGACGTCAGCCTCTTGTACAAAAACGCCTATTTACAGGCCAAACTTCAAAATCAACACAAATTCATTTTCAGACAAATTTCAAGCTGTTTTTCCTTTATCTATTTTGTTTTGCAAAGAACGTCCAATGTTCATTTTTTACATATGCATTTGACATTAATTGCTGCTCATAAATATTTACATGCGAAACAAGAGACGAATTACTGGTAATATCAGAAACAGGGGCAATAGAATTGTCCAAGCTGTATAGTTGCTCTGTCCACCAGGTACAAAGGTAGATTCAGCTGAAGAATATGACTAAGATATCTTCACTCCCCGCAGAGTAATACAGTAATGATAGCTCTCCCAGCTGAGACTTGCAACTGTGAACGAATCAGCAATGCTCTCCCCAAGCAGAGTTTATCTACCGTCAGTACTAGAAAAGGCTTGATATCCCCGGCAGTCTTAATATTCCCCAACGGAGTATAAGAATATTCCCCGACAGAATACAAGATATCCCCAGTGGAGTTAAAATTTGCCCAGTGCAGTCTGAAAAAGTTTCGCCAGCGGAGTTGAAGCACCATCCCCAGTAGACTCTGGAAGTTCATCCCCGGTGGAGTATAAAAATAAATATCCCCACCCGAGTTCAAAGGAATATTTTCCTCAGCAAAGCTCAAAGGATTATCCCCATAAGACTCTAAAGGGTTTCCCCCAGCAAGTTGCAACTGAAGATCATCCCCAGCGAAGTTCTTTCCTTTCACAAAACAGGAATTCAATCCTCAATCGATTCAGTATCACCAGTAACAGTAGTCCATCCCCAGCAGAGCTTATCAGTGGAATCTTCAGTAGAGCATCTTTTCCCCACAGAGTAATCTCCTCACCAGTTTATTCCCCAATGGAGTCATCCTCTCCTGCAGGTTTATTCTTGCAATCATCTTCATTCGTCATCCCCAGTGGAAACGAAGAATTCAACTCTACTCTCCAGCAGCTATCCAGAATTTACTTTCCCCAGCTAAAACATTACATTTACATACATCATGATACATGCATATACGCATCATACCATACAATCTCATTTATGTTGAGAACATTATTGCTTGATTCATATCATGCATTGCATATGACTGACCTTTATCTTTCAGGAAAGATGCAGTTAAATTCTCAACTATGTGGAAGACCTTCTCTGGTTCAGTCAGATCGACCCTAAGATCTCCCTGATTCATATTCCAGTTGAAGATATTCCAAAACTTTTTGTCTGGTCCAGTTAAATCGATTCCTAAAGATTTTTATGATGCCGATCCAGTTGAAGTTATTCCAAGACCTTGTCTGGTCCAGTTAAATTGATTCCTAAAGATTTTTCTGATGCCGATCCAGTCAAAGTTAATCCAAGACCTTCTCTGGTCCAGTTAAATCGATTCCTAAAGATTTCTCTGATGCCGATCCAGTTGAAGTTATTCCAAGACCTTGTTTGGTCCAGTTAAATCGATTCCTAAAGATTTTTCTGATGTCGATCCAGTCAAAGTTAATCCAAGACCTTCTCTGGTCCAGTTAAATCGATTCCTAAATATTTTTCTGATGCCGATCCAGTTGAATTTATTCCAAGACCTTCTCTGGTCCAGTTAAATCGATTCCTAAAGATTTTTCTGATGTCGATCCAGTCAAAGTTAATCCAAGACCTTCTCTGGTCTAGTTAAATCGATTCCTAAAGATTTTTCTAATGCCGATCCAGTTGAAGTTATTCCAAGACCTTGTCTGGTCCAATTAAATCGATTCCTAAAGATTTTTCTGATGCCGATCCAGTCAAAGTTAATCCAAGACCTTCTCTGGTCCAGTTAAATCGATTCCTAAAGATTTTTCTGATGCCGATCCAGTTGAAGTTATTCCAATACCTTGTCTGGTCCAGTTAAATCAATTCCTAAAGATTTTTCTGATGCCGATCCAATCAAAGTTAATCCAAGACCTTGTCTGGTCCAGTTAAATCGATTCCTAAAGATTTTTCTGATGCCGATACAGTCAAAGTCCAGACCACCTACCAACAGTCTCCAAATGGCATCTGTAAGCCCATTCCTGACATCACCAGGCTGATACCACTTCATGCAAGTGCAAATTTCTGGGCACTCTAGTGTTCACTCATCTTCCACCTTCGGATCATGAAAGGCCCGAAAGACAATCTATATCTTCAGGTTTAAGAAAATTGAACAGGGCAGCTGTTGTACCCCAAAATTTGCCCTCCCATATTTCTCAAGACATTGCAAGAAGAATCTCCAAATGGCTCAAGGTTGCTCAAGAGTTGGACAGTCAAGTCATCTCCTAAGGCAGTCAATCTCAAATTAGGGTTTTGTGTTGCATCATGGTCCTTGCATACAAATGACCTCAAGTGCTCCCCAATGTCCTAATATGTTCTCAAGTTCATCCATGTCAAATTTCAAGCATTGCTGAGGAAGTTTGGTCAGTCAATTGCTCAAGAGGTCCAAAAATCGACTGTGCTAGGGCAAAAGTCAACTGTGACCTATAAACAGTCAAACTTCAAGATTTTTTGTCAACATTCTTATTTTGAAGGATATTTCATCATTTGATCAAGGGCTGATCACGATTCATCAAGGATTGCTCAAAGTTCATCAAGACTCAAAAGTTGCTAAATTAGGGTTTTGCAGGAAAAGTCAACTCAATTTTGACCAAGCATAACGTTCTCATACTTCATAAGAAATTACCCATCTAAAGCTCATTTTTAAGAGGAATCAATTTCCTACAATCCATATTCATACCCCAAGATCAAGAAATGCACTCACAAAAAGTTACAAGTTTGGACATTATAGGTCATTTTTGAAAGTCAACAAAAACACCTTTTTTCCAAAGCTTATAACTTGAGCATGGAATATCAAAATGATATGATACCAAAAGGGTTGGTTAGAGGACATCTCAAGATTTCTAAAAAGTCCAAGAACACTTCCAAAAGTTCAAAATTGAAGAAGTTATGCATCGTTGAAGTTGGGCATTTGTGCAAAATTGCCAAAAGTCAACTATCCCCAAAACTTCAAATTTTGTCAAATGGGTCCATTCTTTTTCACTTGATTTGATCTTGTCACACTACACACGTGTCCTAGCTTCAGCCTTGTGTCCATTTATTAATTTTTCTATTTTATTTGATTTTTTATTGAATTAATTCATTTTAAATCAATTTAAATCAAATAAAATCCAAATATTGATGACTTAGGATCTTTTTGGTTATTATAGGTTTTAATTATCATCATGGACATGATCAAATCCGTATCAAGCCATATCATGAACAAAATATTGGATTTTGGACAAAGATGGAAGGTTTTCAATGGAGGATCAAATCAAATCCTAAAATATCAATGCACAAAGATTCAAGACCCAAGACTTGACCTAATTCACTCCATATTACATATACAAGTGAGAGGAACGAGTTTGAGAGGTTGGAGGCTGCAAAATCACAAGAACAAAACTTGAGAAAACTTGGAAAAAGTGTGAATCTGAAATCGTGTTTAGAGACAATTTCAATACAAAATCTCAACACCACTCCATTGCTGGTCAATCATTGAGTGAAAAGCAATCAAAAGCAAGCTCTCTCCCCCCCCCCCCCCCCCCCCCCCTCAATCACGCTGTAAGTCTCTCTGAAAATCTCTCTGCACTTGAATCGTAACTCCATATTTCTGCCTCTTTTGAACAAATCTTTGGTATAATCATGCTTATCGTTCAATTTCTAAGCTTTCTGCATCATTTGATTGCATTTTCATAAGCCATAGCCCTGTAACCGAACCTAGGGTTTTGGAAGTTTGTTTTTGGGCATTTTCTCTACAGGTAAAATCAGCGCCATTAATGGATATAGGTGTGCTCAGGATGCTTAGACCAATTGAACCATGGTCTTAGAATCAATTTTAGTTGCCTAGAATAGATTTTGGAATGCACATGCGCATTTAGCTGCGGATGTAAATCCGCAGGTAAAAAACCAGGGGGAAAACGGAGAAGACGAAGACGTGGCCCTTTCCAATTGGCCCATTCAAATACTTGGCGCGTGTTTTTAATTTTCTGGCATATTGTTTGTTTTCCCAATATAATAATTACTGTCCATTCCACTAACAATTAAAAGGCGCTGACTGAGTGGTAGTGGAGCATATGCATTGGCTAACAGGGCCTGGGTTCTAATCCCAGGTCCCCCATATATTTGTTATTATTTTCTTCCGGGTATTCCAATGCAAGCTTCAACGCGTGGTTCACCATACACCCTCATGCAATCAGTGGACAGATGGCCTCCAGGCCAAATCTGATGGTCCAGATGGGAGATCCACCATGGTGCCTAGTCAAAGTGCATACGTGGAATCAAGAGAAGTCAAGGCAGGCTTGCACAAATGGGCCATCCAATTGCTAATCTCACCCCTGATCAGGCCCAAAACCCCCTTTGTTATTTCTATTTCTTTCTTTATTTTTATTTTATTTATTTATTTGATTAATTATTTTTATTATTTAATCACTAACCAATTAATATTTTTCTTAATAAAATCAAAAACAAAAAATATATATTTTATTTATTAAAATTAAATTCAGCCCTTTATTTTTGTAAATAAATATTAATTCAATTAATTTAGTTTAATTAGGAAATAACTTTAATATTTTTGCAATAATTAAAATTAATTTAGACGATTAGGTTTTTATTAACTTTGATCAAATTTATTTTCTTTCTTTAAATATCAAAAACCCAAAAAGTATTATTTTCTTTAATTAATTAATTAGTTTATTAATTTAATTGTTAACTTAATTTAATTTCTTTTAAATCCAAAAATAACCAAAAAAATCACTTTCTTTCAAAAAGGGTCAAAACCCTAAAAAACTCGCATTCAATTTAATTTTCTGCACGCGATCCATTTTACCATATTGATGTAATTGTTTCCCGGAATGTAATGGTTTAATAGGACCTTTAAATTATTTTACCGCTTTATTTACTTTCCGCATTTTAATTTCAAGGGTTGCTTTTGGCGATGTAAATACCCGACGCCTTATAATAGTTAGATTTAATTTCCGCAATTTAATTTCCGCCACTTATAAACTGTTAGATGTTTGATAATAGGGAATGCATTACAAGATCAAATGTTTAAACCTAAAATCAACATAGATAACCATTGACATGTACAAAGACAAATTAACCGAAACAACACATTCGCACATGCGCACTCTTAGGGTACACCTCACTTGGTTGCCTTCGAATGTGGTCATTGAGTATAGGAAGTTTTAGAGGTCGCCCTTTTGTCCAAAAATCATAGTTGCCTCGAAACGGTTGCCTCAGAAAAATGATCTAAGACATTAGGGTTACCGCTAAGGCATCCTAACATTGCTTTAGTGACCACACGTGCCTTAATCGAATTGACCCTTAAAACTCCAACGACGGTGTTACCTACTCATCAATAGGGGGATAGCATTGTCTAAAGGAAATTAACACAGATTCATTCCTTTTTCGAGTAGGTAGATGGTTCTTAAGTACTTGCTCTTTCTAAAATAAAACAAAACTTTTCGCACTTACACTCCTTTCGAACAAAAACTTCTTTCAAACCCACAAACACAAAGAAAAGAAAATTTTGAAAACACTTTGAGCAAGTACCTAAGAGCCCATGGATAACCACGGATAGAAAGGGTGCTAACACCTTCCCTTTCTATAATCTACCTCCCGGACCCGAGAAACATCTCGAAAAAGGAATTTTTCTGTTCTTTTTTCCTTTCCTTGTTGGATAAAATAAAAGACGGTGGTGACTCTTGCTTACCGCGAAATTTTGCAAATACAAACGCAAAACGCAAACCAGCATTCCAAAAAACAGTCAGTTCTCTCCCACCGCATCACACATTACTTTCGTTCTTTTTATAATTTTGGATTTTCGGTGATATCTAACGAATATCTAAGCCATTTTGGCAACCTTTGTATTACCATTTTGGCTTTCATTTGGAATTTCGTTTATTCTGTTAGAAATTTGACTTCCTGAAGTATAGATTTATATTTCTTTAAATACTTACCATTTACTCTTAGAAGTATTTGATCTTATGTCAACTCCTCAATCTCATAAGCGTTATTCGAAAAGACCTTGATAAATTGGAATGGTCCTTCCCAATTTGGAGACCATTTACCAAATGTTCTATCTTTTCAATTCATAGGTAGGATTACTTTCCATATCAACTCTCCAGTCGAAAAAACTTTAATCTTAACCTTTTATTGTAAGCTTTCTCTACCCACTTCTTCTTCCTCCTCAACTATTCTAAGGTATTTAACCTTTCTCCTTCTAGATCAACCAATTCATCCAACATCATCTTCCAATAAGACTTTGATGGAATATCATATTGTCTCTGGATTCTGGTTAATTGGAGACAAATTTTGACTGACAATAATTCATTGTGCCCATATGTCAATTGAAAAGGCATAACGTTTGTGGCTTCCTTTGGAGATGTTCTACAAGCCCAAATAATTTTATCCAAGGTTTTATGCCAATTCTTTGGCTTTTTCCCACATTATTCTTTATTAGTCCAATCACTACTTTATTTTCTGCCTCTACCTGACCATTTTCTTGGGCATAATAAGGTGCGAATGTTAGCAGTTTAATCTCTGCTTCTATAGAAAACTCTTTTATCTTTTGACCAGTAAACACTGACGCTTGACCAGTTGTAATCTTCCCAGAGATTCCAAACCTGTAAATTATGTTCCTTTGAATAAATTCGATCACTGGTTCTTAATCATCATTTACCAAAGGAATGGCCTCGATCCATTTAGTGAAGTAATCAATCCTTACTAAAATGTATCTTTGACCATTAGACAATGCTGGTAGAATTTCTCCAACCAGATCTAGGGCCCAACCTCTTAAAGGACAAGGTTTAATTATTGAGTCTAGTTCTCTTGCAGGAACATGTTTGGTGCCTGCATGTTCCTGGAACTCTTAACACCCTTTAGCAAAACTGGATGCAATCTTTCAACATCGTTGGCCAATACATGCCTTGTCGAAACAAAAGCCACTTCATATTATGGTTAACTTGATGAGCCCCACATCTCCCACCTTGGACATTGGACAGAGCCAAATACGTCTCACTTTCACTAAGGAATTTGAAAAAAAAATCCCTTCAGGTGTCTTTTTAAATAATTCATTATAAGCATATAACTTAAAGCACAATACCTTATTTTTCACTCTATAGGTGTTCTAGGATTTTCTAAATAATCAACTAGTGGCTTTCTCCAATCTGCATCTCTTAAGTTTATGAGAACAAGATTTGGTTCTGCAATATTATCTATGAGTTTTGATGATAACAAATGAGTATGTTTGTATGAAAAATTTTGATACTCTAATTTATCTTATTTTTTAGTATTTAAAAAACAAGTTCTGCTTCTGATGGATGGCGTGGCCAAGACATTAGAAGAGAATTAATTCTGCTTTTGTTCTACACAAGTTCTGATGAACAGTAGCAAGACACTCCATAAGACTCTGAAGTGTAGGCTCTGATATGAAGTCTAAAGAAACCAGTCAGAAGATATGAAGACAAAAGTTTCTACTTAAGTCTGAAGAAGTGAAAAACACAAGAAGTGGGGGTTGAATTGAAACTTAAAAATCAAAATCAATAGACACACTGATTTTTATCCCGGTTCGCTTGATCTCAAACTACTCCAGTCCACCCGCCAAGGTGATTTTGCCTCTCTCCAACGAGGACTTAATTAACTAATCAACCTGATTACAATTCTACTTTAACAACTGTTAAAGTCTTCTTCAGTCCAAAACCACAACCCGATTTTCTCAAGGAAATTCACTAAATAGTTAATTGAATAAAAGTGTACAATGATGTTTCTAATAAATAGTATCACAAACTTGTGATGTACTACACAGTTTAATATTGAATCTTTGAAGATGAAGAATGATAGTCGTGTTGCTGACTTTACACGTGAGTTTTTCTTTTTTAGCACAATTGTCCATCATCTTGAAATCTTCTTCTAGTCTGCTTTATATAGGCCTTGCAATAGAGACATAAGAAGATACTTTTGGTAAGTCCATAACACGAGTTAATGAGCTTTATAAATCAGTAGATCCTTGTTTGTTTGTAGCCATTACTAATGATCTTGCAGTGATAGAATTGTAACGCTTCAGAGCTTCTTACATCAGAGGATGAATGTTACCATTGAGAGTCCTTTACAGCTTGATTAGAACTTTGTGCATCAAAGCATCAGATATTCTATTTCGCATCGCTGGTGCATTCAAAAGTTCAAACAGAACATCTTCATATAAGCTTGTCAGCATATTTGATGCGTCTGAATCTTTCATTGTTCTCTCAACTTTTGTGCTTGCATAATCAGAACTTCTGGTGATGTTCTGGAAGAACTTACAGTTGCATCAGAACATCTTTTTCACATCAGAACTTCCTGCATGTAAAGATACTTTTATTAGCGAGCATATTTTTTCTTTATATCATGTGTTTGTTATCATCAAAACTCTTACTGGGATGTAGAACCAATTTATGTTCTAACAATCTCCCCCTTTTTGATGATGACACAAACTAGTATATTTTGATGGAATATAAAGAACAAAAATTAAAAGGCTCCCTCTGAGTAGAATACTCGGCTAACGAGAAAATAAAATACTTCCAAGAGGATCTTCTGATTATGAGTCAAAATATTCTTCATTCTCCCCCTTTTTGTCAAGAATCAAAAAGTGGTAAAGACTACGTTTGGCTTGCTCTGACAGAAGTTGCTTGAAAAGCTGTGACACCCTTTTCTAGATACATCTGAGATTCTATAGAGAGCTTCTGATACTATATTTCCATTTCAGTTTCCAATAGATTCAGAGCCAGTAACCTTTTGTTTCTGATTGCTTCTGAAGTCTGTGAATCTTTTAAATTCCAGGTTTTGGAACATATGCTTTCTTTCCTACCTGAGTAGAGAGCATCCATAGTCCAGGTGTTAATATTAGTGTTTCAACCCTGCTGTTAAAAATATCTACAACATAGATGATTTTGTCTTTTGGTACCCATATCTTTCTGGGTCCATGACTGTTAGAGTTTCCAAAATTCTGTTTGAATTTTGGTTTAGTATAAAACGCCTTACCAGCATGTTTTATGTCATGTGTTTGCCCAGTAGTGAAGTGAGAATTAAGAGGAGTGCATTTAATAACTAGATCCTTAACTTTCTTAGGTTGGGATACTTTGCCTTTGTATCCTATACTTATTCCGTTTCTGTTAACTCCATAGATCATTGAAGCCATCTTGCTTCTATCTATGTTTTTAGCAAGGAACTTCTGAAAGCTAAAATCATATTCCTTTATGATCTTATCAGCATTACTGGGATCCTCTGTGATTATTTCCTTCTGAGAGTTTTATAAATCATTCTCTAGTTTTGAAATCTTTTATTTTAACTCAGAATTTTCTAATCTAAGACTCTCAGTTTCTTCAGAGTCAGAGACAAGATCCTTTTTTAGGTTCTTGAATTTGACTATGAGCTGCTGATACCTTTCCAGAATCTCACTCAGACTTTCTGCTAGTTAAGCTTTAGAAAAATTAACAGTGAATTCAGAAAATACCTCTTTAGCGTTTGATTATGACCCTGATTCTGATTCAGAAGATTCAGAGACATTTAATAAGTTATTTGTTTGAGCTATATTAGCTTGTTCATATTCTGATTCCCTTCCGTCTTCAGAAGATTCAGAGTCATCCCATGTTGCCATAAGACTTTTCTTCTTCTCCTTAACGAACTTCCTTTTATGTTTCTCCTTCTGAAGCCTTGGGCAATCACTTTTGTAGTGACCTTATTTATTGCATTCATAGTAGGTAATGATTCTGGTACTTGATTTTCTGTGTCCAGAAGATTGTTCATTGTTATTTCCTGTTTTTATGGAGTTTCTGAAATTCTTCTTCTTGTGCTTCCACAACTGATTAATTCTTCTGGATAGAAAAAAAAGTTCGTCTTCTTTTGACGAGGATTCTCCATAGTTTTCTGCTTCTGCTTGCAAAATTTTGGTTTCATATTTGTTAGATTTCAGATTGAGAGACTTACATTGCTTCTGAGGCTCATCATCTTCTAACTCTATCTCATAGCTTCTGAGGGAGCTGACAAGTTCTTCTAGAGATATTATGTTCAGATCTTTTGCCAGTTTGAGAGACGTGACCATTGGTCTCCATTGTTTTGGTAAACTTCTGATGATCTTCTTTACATGATCAGCAGTTGAGTACCCTTTGTCCAGCACCTTTAACCCTGCCACCAGAGTTTGGAATCTAGAGAACATTATTTCAATGGTTTCGTCTTCTTCCATTCTGAAGGCTTCATACTTCTGAATGAGCAGATGGGATTTGGTTTCTTTTACTTGTATGTTGCCTTCATGCGTCATTCTCAGAGAATCAAACATGTTCTTAATTGTTTCTCTGTTTGTGATCTTCTCATACTCTGAATATGAGATGGCACTCAAGAGAATCGTTCTGGCCTTGTGATGATTTCTGAAGTCTTGCTTTTGATGATTTATCATCCTTTTTATGTCAATCTTCTGACCGCTTTCATCAATAGGATGTATGTATCCATCAGTTACCACATCCTAGAGGTCAGTGTCATAGGCTAGGAAGAATCTTCTAATCATATCCTTCCAGTAGTCAAAATTTTCACCGTCAAATATTGGAGGGCTGCTGCTGATGTTTTGACATGGTCCCATCATAGTTTTCCCCCCTTGGATCTTTATCTCACACGGTTAAGTGTTTGCACCCAGATCCAGGTGCTCTGATACCAATTGAAGAAGTGAAAAACACAAGAAGTGGGGGTTGAATTGAAACTTAAAAATCAAAAGCAATAGACACACTGATTTTTATCCTGGTTCGCTTGATCTCAAACTACTCCAGTCCACCCGCCAAGGTGATTTCGCCTCTCTCCAACGAGGACTTAATTCACTAATCAACCTGATTAAAATTCTACTTTAACAATTTTTAAAGTCTTCTTGAGTCCAAAACCACAACCCGGTTTTCTCAAGGAAATTCACTAAACAGTTAATTGAATAAAAGTGTACAATGATGTTTCTAGTAAACAGTATCAAAAACTTGTGATGTATTACACAGTTTAATATTGAACCGTTAAAGATGAAGAATGATAGCTGTGTTGCTGACTTTTCACGTGAGTTTTTCTTTTTGAGCACAGTTGTCCATCATCTTGAAATCTTCTTCTAGTCTGCTTTATATAGGCCTTGTAATAGAGACATAAGAAGATACTTTTGGTAAGTCCATAACACGAGTTAATGAGCTTTCCAAATCAGTAGATCCTTGTCTGTTTGTAGTCGTTACTTATGATCTTGCAGTGATAGAATTGTAACGCTTCAGAGCTTCTTACATCAGAGGATGAATGTTACTGTTGAGAGTCCTTTACAGCTTGATCATAACTTTGCACATCAAAGTATCAGATATTCTGTTTCGCAACGCTGGTGTATTCAGAAGTTCAAACAGAACTTCTTCATATAAGCTTGTCAGCATATTTGATGCGTCTGAATCTTTCATTGTTCTCTCAACTTCTGTGCTTGCATAATCAGAACTTCGGGTGATGTTCTGGAAGAACTTCCAGTTGCATCAGAACATCTTTTTCACATCAGAACTTCCTGCATGTAAAGATACTTTTATTAGCGAGCATATTTGTTCTTTATATCATGTGTTTGTTATCATTAAAACTCTTACTGAGATGTAGAACCAATTTATGTTCTAACAATCTCCCCCTTTTTGATGATGACACAAACTAGTATATTTTGATGGAATATAAAGAACAAAAATTAAAAGGCTCCCTCTGAGTAGAATACTCGGCTAACGAGAAAATAAAATACTTCCATGAGCATCTTCTGATTATGAGTCAAAATATTATTCATTCTCCCCCTTTTTGTCAAGAATAAAAAAGTGGTAAAGATTCTGTTTGGCTTGCTCTGACAGAAGTTGCTTGAAAAGCTATGACACCCTTTTCTAGATACATCTGAGATTCTATAGAGAGCTTCTGATACTATATTTCCATTTCAGTTTCCAATAGATTAAGAGCCAGTAACCTTTTGTTTCTGATTGCTTCTGAATTCTGCAAATCTTTTAAATTCCATGTTTTGGAACATATGCTTTCTTTCCTCCCTGAGTAGAGAGCATTCAGAGTCCAGGTGTTAATACTAGTGTTTCAACCTTGCTGTTAAAAATATCTACATCATAGATGATTTTGTCTTTTGGTACCCATATCTTTCTGGGTCCATGACTGTTAGAGTTTCCAAAATTCTGTTTGAATTTTGGTTTAGTATAAAACGCCTTACCAGCATGTTTTATATCATGTGTTTGCCCAGTAGTGAAGTGAGAATTAAGAGGAGTGCATTTAATAATAGGATCCTTAACTTTCTTAGGTTGGGATACTTTGCCTTTGTATCCTATACCAATTATGCCGTTTTTGTTAACTCCATAGATCATTGAAGCCATCTTGCTTCTATCTATGTTTTTAGCAAGGAACTTCTGAAAGCTAAGATCATATTCCTTTATGATCTTATCAGCATTACTGGGATCCTCTGAGATTATTTCCTTCTGAGAGTTTTGTAAATCATTTTCTAGTTTTGAAATCTTTTCTTTTAACTCAGAATTTTCTAATCTAAGACTCTTAGTTTCTTCAGAGTCAGAGACAAGATCCTTTTTCAGGTTCTTGAATTTGACTATGAGCTGCTGATACCTTTCCAGAATCTCACTCAGACTTTCTGCTAGTTCAACTTTAGAAAAATTAACAGTGAAGTCAGAAAATACCTCTTTAGCGTCTGATTCTGATTCTGACCCTGATTCTGATTCAGAAGATTAAGAGACATCTAATAAGTTGTCTGTTTGAGCTATATTGGCTTGTTCATATTCTGATTCCCTTCCGTCTTCAGAAGATTCAGAGTCATCCCATGTTGCCGTAAGACTTTTCTTCTTCTCCTTAATGAACTTCCTTTTATGTTTCTCCTTATGAAGCCTTGGACAATCACTTTTGTAGTGACCTTATTTATTGCATTCATAGCAGGTAATGATTTTGGTACTTGATTTTCTGTGTCTAGAAGATTGTTCAGAGTTATTTCCTAATTTTCTGGAGTTTCTGAAATTCTTCTTCTTGTGCTTCCACAACTGATTAATTCTTCTGGATAGAAAAAAAAGTTCGTCTTCTTTTGACGAGGATTCTCCATAGTTTTCTGCTTCTGCTTTTGCTTGCAAAATTTTGGTTTCATATTTGTTAGATTTCAGAGCGAGAGACTTACATTGCTTCTGAGGCTCATCATCTTCTAACTCTATCTCATATCTTCTGAGGGAGCTGACAAGTTCTTCTAGAGATATTATGTTCAGATATTTTTCCAGTTTGAGAGACGTGACCATTGGTCTCCATTGTTTTGGTAAACTTCTGATGAGCTTCTTTACATGATCAGCAGTTGAGTACCCTTTGTCCAGCACCTTTAACCCTGCCACCAGAGTTTGGAATCTAGAGAACATTATTTCAATGGTTTCTTCTTCTTCCATTTTGAAGGCTTCATACTTCTGAATGAGCACATGGGCTTTGGTTTCTTTTACTTGCATGTTGCCTTCATGCGTCATTCTCAGAGAATCAAACATGTTCTTAGTTGTTTCTCTGTTTGTGATCTTCTCATACTCTGAATATGAGATGGCACTCAAGAGAAGCGTTCAGGCCTGTTGATGATTTATAAAGTCTTGCTTATGATGATTTGTCATCCTTTTTATGTCAATCTTCTGACCGCTTTCATCAATAGGATGTATGTATCCATCAGTCACCACATCCCAGAGGTCAGTATCATAGGCTAGGAAGAAACTTCTAATCATATCCTTCCAGTAGTCAAAATTTTCGCTGTCAAATATTGGAGGGCTACTGCTGATGTTCTGACTTGGTCCCATCATAGTTTTTTTTCCCCTTGGATCTTTATCTCACATGGATAAGTGTTTGCACCCAGATCCAGGTGCTCTGATACCAATTGAAGAAGTGAAAAACACAAGAAGTGGGGGTTGAATTGAAACTTAAAAATCAAAAGCAATAGACACACTGATTTTTATCCTGGTTCGCTTGATCTCAAACTACTCCAGTCCACCCACCAAGGTGATTTCGCCTCTATCCAACGAGGACTTAATTCACTAATCAACCTGATTAAAATTCTACTTTAACAACTGTTAAAGTCTTCTTGAGTCCAAAACCACAACCCGGTTTTCTCAAGGAAATTCACTAAACAATTAATTGAATAAAAGTGTACAATGATGTTTCTAATAAACAGTATCACAAACTTCTGATGTATTACACAGTTTAATATTGAATCGTTGAAGATGAAGAATGATAGTTGTGTTGCTGACTTTTCACGTGAGTTTTTCTTTTTGAGCACAGTTGTCCATCATCTTGAAATCTTCTTCTAGTGTGCTTTATATAGGCATTGCAATAGAGACATAAGAAGATACTTTTGGTAAGTCCATAACACGAGTTAATGAGCTTTCCAAATTAGTAGATCCTTGTTTGTTCGTAGCCGTTACTTATGATCTTGCAGTGATAGAATTGTAACGCTTCAGAGCTTCTTACATCAGAGGATGAATGTTACCGTTGAGAGTCCTTTACAGCTTGATCAGAACTTTGCACATCAAAGTATCAGATATTCTGTTTCGCAGCGCTGGTGCATTCAGAAGTTCAAACAGAACTTCTTCATATAAGCTTGTCAGCATATTTGATGCGTCTGAATCTTTCGTTTTTCTATCAACTTCTGTGCTTGCATAATTAGAACTTCGGGTGATGTTCTGGTAGAAATTCCAGTTGCATCAGAACATCTTTTTCACATCAGAACTTCTTGCACGTAAAGATACTTTTATTAGCGAGCATATTTGTTCTTTATATCATGTATTTGTTATCATCAAAACTCTTACTGGGATGTAGAACCAATTTATGTTCTAACAATCTCCCCCTTTTTGATGATGACAAAAACTAGTATATTTTGATGGAATATAAAGAACAAAAATTAGAAGGCTCCCTCTGAGTAGAATACTCGGCTAACGAGAAAATAAAATACTTCCACGAGGATCTTCTGATTATGAGTCAAAATATTCTTCATTCTCCCCCTTTTTGTCAAGAATAAAAAAGTGGTAAAGACTCTGTTTGGCTTGCTCTGACAGAAGTTGCTTGAAAAGCTGTGACACCCTTTTCTAGATACATCTGAGATTCTATAGAGAGCTTATGATACTATATTTCCATTTCAGTTTCCAATAGATTCAGAGCCATTAACCTTTTGTTTCTGATTGCCTCTGAAGTCTGCAATTCTTTTAAATTCCAGGTTTTGGAACATATGCTTTCTTTCCTCCCTGAGTAGAGAGCATCCAGAGTCCAGGTGTTAATAGTAGTGTTTCAACCTTGCTGTTAAAAATATCTACAACATAGATGATTTAGTCTTTTGGTACCCATATCTTTCTGGGTCCATGACTGTTAGAGTTTCCAAAATTCTGTTCGAATTTTGGTTTAGTATAAAACGCCTTACCAGCATGTTTTATATCATGTGTTTGCCCAGTAGTGAAGTAAAAATTAAGAGGAGTGCATTTTACAACTAGATCCTTAACTTTCTTAGGTTGGTATACTTTGCCTTTGTATCCTATACCTATTATGTCGTTTCTGCTAACTCCATAGATCATTGAAGCCATCTTGCTTCTATCTATATTTTTAGCAAGGAACTTCTGAAAGCTAAGATCATATTCCTTTATGATCTTATCAGCATTACTGGGAGCCTCTGAGATTATTTCCTTCTGAGAGTTTTGTAAATCATTTTCTAGTTTTGAAATCTTTTCTTTTAACTCAGAATTTTCTAATCTAAGACTCTCAGTTTTTTCAGAGTCAGAGACGAGATCCTTTTTTCGGTTCTTGAATTTGACTATGTGCTACTGATACCTTTCTAGAATCTCACTCAGACTTTCTGCTAGTTCATGTTTAGAAACATTAACAGTGAAGTCAGAAAATACCTCTTTAGCGCCTGATTCTAATTCTGACCCTGATTCTGATTTTGAAGATTCGGAGACATCTAATAAGTTGTCCATTTGAGCTATATTGGCTTGTTCATATTTTGATTCCCTTCCGTCTTCAGAAGATTCAGAGTCATCCCATGTTGCCATAAGACTTTTCTTCTTCTCCTTAACGAACTTCCTTTTATGTTTCTCCTTCTGAAGCTTTGGACAATCACTTTTTGTAGTGACCTTATTTATTGCATTCATAGTAGTTAATGATTCTATTACTTGATTTTCTGTGTCCAGAAGATTGTTCAAAGTCATTTCCTGTTTTTTTGGAGTTTCTGAAATTCTTCTTCTTGTGCTTCCACAACGTATTGATTCTTCTGGATAGAAAAAAAGTTTGTCTTCTTTTGACGAGGATTCTCCAGAGTTTTCTGCTTCTGCTTCTGCCTGCAAAATTTTGGTTTCATATTTGTTAGATTTCAGAGCGAGATACTTACATTGCTTCTGAGGCTCATCATCTTCTAACTCTATCTCATGGCTTCTAAGGGAGCTGACAAGTTCTTCTAGAGATATTATGTTCAGATATTTTTCCAGTTTGAGATCCGTGACCATTGGTCTCTGTTGTTTTGGTAAACTTATGATGATCTTCTTTACATGATCAGCAGTTGAGTACCCTTTATCCAACACCTTTAACCCTGCCACCAGAGTTTGGAATCTAGAGAACATTGTTTCAATGGTTTCGTCTTCTTCCATTCTGGAGGCTTCATACTTCTGAATGAGCACATGGGCTTTAGTTTCTTTTACTTGCATGTTGCCTTCATGCGTCATTCTCAGAGAATCAAACATGTTCTTAGTTGTTTCTCTGTTTGTGATCTTCTCATACTCTGAATATGAGATGGCACTCAAGAGAATCGTTCTGGCCTTGTGATAATTTTTGAAGTCTCGCTTTTGATGATTTGTCATCCTTTTTCTGTCAATCTTCGGACCGCTTTCATCAATAGTGTTGTACCCCAAAATTTGCCCTCCCATATTCTTCATGATTTGTCAAGGATCATCTTCAAATGGTTCAAGATTTATCAAAGGTTGCACAGTCCAAATGCCTCCTAAGCCAGCTGAAATTAGGGTTTTGTTTCTTGCAAGGAATTTGAGGTTTTCTATGGCTCAAACAAGTCTCATATGCCTATATACATTGTCAAGCATCTACATGTCAAATCTCAAGACTCATAGTGCCAAATTCTACAGTCAAAAGCTTCATTTGCTTCACAATCAACTGCAGGGGAAAATGGTCATTTTGCAGTCAAAAGTCAGAATTTTTGGTCAACATCTTATTTTGAGCTCATAATCATCATTTGATCAAGTCTTGATCATGATTCCACAAGCATGGCTCAAAAATCATCAAGGATGCAAAAGTTACTATTTTTGGACAGTAGAAAAGTCAACTATAACTTGACCAAGGCATAACTTTTTCATGGTTCATCAGAAGAATCCCATCCAATGTTCATTTTGAAGGGGATGACATTTCCTACAACTCATCTGCACATTCCAAGTCCAAGAAATGCTCTCACAAAAAGTTATCAATTTCTACATTATAGGTCAAATTCAAAAGTCAACAAAAATGCACTTTAAGTCAAAGACCATAACTTGAGATCGATAAATCCAAATGACATGGGACCAAAGGCATTGGTTAGAGGACTTCAAGACATTTCTAAAATGTCCAAGAACATGCTCATATGATCAAAATTGAGCAAGATATGCATTGGAGAAGTTGGGAAATTTTTGTGAATTTGCAAAAGTCAACTTTGCTCAAAACACTTCATTTTTGCTAATGGGCCTCAAATTTCTTCTTGAAACTTTATCCAAGGCTTATGCATGACCCATTGAGATTAAATTGAATTATTTTCTTATTTTTTATTAATTAATTGAATTTTTAATCAATATTAATTCATTTAATTCATTTAATTGTAGGAAAATATCAAGATATGGTTTTTCAATCTTTTCATGAAGCAAATATGACCTACAAGAGCTGGCAAATTCGTGTATCAATCAAGGGGACAAGAATCTCCAAAATTAGCAAGTTTTCTCAATCAAAAAGATTGAAAAATATTTGATTTTCAATCAAATATACAAACCATAATTCCATGGATTTTTGGTCAAAGATTTAACCTAAATTCAGTCCATTATATATACAGAACTCAACCCTAATACACTGGACGGGGAAAACTCTGCAGAAAAGCCATAAACAACATTGAAAAAAATCAAAGAAAACTCAAAACTGTTTTCAATCTTCCAGGCCAATTCAAGGCATTTTCTTGATTCTAATACACTGCAGGAGGTCCCCAGGACGATTTGCAATCAATTTCCAGTTTCATAACTCCAGGAATCGCCCATTACAGTGTCACGGTTTAAAGCTATTTTCCATAATTGTATATATTGATTCATGCATATTTAACATATTCTTGTGGTTGGTTTGTGTTCATAGGAATCATACGAAGCTAATGGTGTGGTTTAATTGCATTGAAACGCCCTGAATCCAAAGTTACCATTGACAAATATTAGGGTTCCTAAGCTTCGATTTTGGGGCTTTTCAGTATAGGAAAAATCAAGCCTCATGATGCCCATGGTTGGAACCGTTGCAACCAGACGAATTGAATGACACCATCGCGCCATATTTATATTTAGTGTACGCCTAATCGCTATTATTCGTGGATGCAGGTTGTGGGGGTTAAAAACCCCCGCTATCTCTTTGTTATTTGCAGGTACACAGCGAAGAAGATGAAGGCGTGTAAGCATGTGGTTGGTCCATTCAAAAAATACGCGCGCTTGTTTTATTTGTACAGCATATGGGTTGTTTTTATATATTATTTTCAATTGCCATTATACTAACAAATACAGGCGCATGGCTCAGTGGTTGGTGATCTGGCTGGTTATCATTGGGACCTGGGTTCGATTCCCAGGTCCCCCAAACCTTTGTTTCTATTTTTTCTAACGTGTTCCCGTGCAGGATTTCAAATGGTAAACACCATGTACCTCACATCCTAGCGCACCAAGTGGCCATAACATTGAATCTGATGGCCTTGAGATGAGCCTCACCGTACTCCCAGTCAACCATACGCATAGGCAAGCCAGGAAGTCAAACAGGCTGGAGAGCTTCATGGGCTTGAATTGCTAATTTGCCTCCATATTGGGCCCATCACCCCCCTGGTTTTATTACTTCTTTTTATTTTCTTTTCCTTATAATTTCTTTTATTAATTATTATTATTATTATTATTAACTAACAAATTATTTTCATAAATAAATTCAGACAATTAAAAATGTAAATATTTATATTATTATTATTATTTATTAATTTCAATTATTATTTTGTAAATAAACACTAACATGAATTAATTTAGTTTAATTAGGTTTAATTTTAATTTTCTTTTACAATAAATAAAATAAATTAAACTTAGGGTTTTTTTACTAACTTTTGACCTTTTCTTTTTATTTCATTAAAACATAAAAAACACAAAAATACTTTTTTTCTTGTAATTAATTAATTAATTAGAATTAGGTTTATTTAATTGCAAAAAGGACAAAATTCCATTCTTTTCTTAAAAAGGGTCAAAACCCTTAAGACTTTTCCCGATTCAATTTCTTTTCGCGCATTATTCCTATTTTGATCATATTTATGTATCTGCTCTGAGAATGTAATAGATAATTAGGATTTTTATCGCTTTATTTTATTTTCTCGCATTTACTTTTCAAGGGTTATGTTTTTGGCGATGTAAATACCCGACGCCTTGTAATAGCGTAGATTCACTTTCCGCAGTTTACTTTCCGCACAATTATTAACTGTTAATTGTGCATGACAAGACTTGTATGAAAAATAAAATCAACCCGTAGCTCACAATGATGCATGTTCAAAGACAATTTAACATGAAACCTGACACACGTTCACATGCCACTCCTAGGGTACGCCTCACTTGGTTGCCTCGAGGTGGTCATTAAGTATAGGGTGTTTTAGAGGTCGCCCTCCTGTCTAAAGATCCAAGTTGCCTCGAAACAGTTGCCTCGGATAAAAAGGATCTAGGACGTTAGGGTTACCGCTAAGGTGTCCTACTATTGCTTTGGTGACCACACATGTCCCTATCATCGAATTGACCCGAATAACTCCAACGACGGTGCTACCTACTTCTCAATAGTGGGATAGTACTGTCTAAAGGACTCTTACACAGCCTAATTCCTTAGAGTAGGTAGATCTCTCCTGGGTACTTGCTCTTTCAAAAACAAAAACAACTTTTCGCACTTACACTTTCAAAAAATTTTCAAACAAACACTTCATACACTCTTGAGGACTGATACAAGAGTTACCTAGAAGTTTTTTCAAACTAAACTTTTTCAAAACCCACAAACACAAGAAAAGAAAACATTTTTGAAAACATAGTGAGCAAGTACATAAGAGCCCGTGGATAACCACGGATAGAAAGGGTGCTAACACCTTCCCTTTCTATAAATCTACCTCCCGAACCGAGAAACATCTCGAAAAGGAATTTTGTTGTGCTTTTGTCCTTTCCTTGTTGGAGAACATAAAAGACGGTGGCGACTCTTGCTTACCGCGACATTTCGCGAACCAGCATTTCAAAACAGTCAGTTCTAATTCCACCGATCACAAATAGGATGTATGTATCCATCAGTTACCACATCCCAGAGGTCAGCGTCATAGGCTAGGAAGAAACTTCTAATCATATCCTTCCAGTAGTCAAAATTTTCACCGTCAAATATTGGAGGGTTGCTGCTGATGTTCTGACTTGGTCCCATCATAGTTTTTTTCCCCTTGGATCTTTATCTCACACGGTTAAGTGTTTGCACCCAGATCCAGGTGCTCTGATACCAATTGAAGAAGTGAAAAACATAAGAAGTGGGGTTTGAATTGAAACTTAAAAATCAAAAGCAATAGACACAATGATTTTTATTCTGGTTCGCTTGATCTCAAACTACTCCAGTCCACCCGCCAAGGTGATTTCACCTCTCTCTAATGAGGACTTAATTCACTAATCAACCTGATTACAATTCTACTTTAACAACTGTTAAAGTCTTCTTGAGTCCAAAACCACAACCCGGTTTTCTCAAGGAATTTCACTAAACAGTTAATTAAATAAAAGTGTACAATGATGTTTCTAATAAACAGTATCACAAACTTGCGATGTATTACACACTTTAATATGGAATCGTTGAAGATGAAGAATGATAGTTGTGTTGATGACTTTTCACGTGAGTTTTTCTTTTTGAGCACAGTTGTCCATCATCTTGAAATCTTCTTCTAGTATGCTTTATATAGGCCTTGCAATAGAGACATAAGAAGATACTTTTGGTAAGTCCATAACACGGGTTAATGAGCTTTCCAAATCAGTAGATCCTTGTCTGTTTGTAGCCGTTACTTATGATCTTGCAGTGATAGAATTGTAACGCTTCAGAGCTTCTTACATCAGAGGATGAATGTTACTGTTGAGAGTCCTTTACAGCTTGATCAGAACTTTGCACATCAAAGTATCAGATATTCTATTTCTCAGCGCTGGTGCATTCAGAAGTTCAAGCAGAACTTCTTCATATAAGCTTGTCAGCATATTTGATGCGTCTGAATCTTTCCTTGTTCTCTCAACTTTTGTGCTTGCATAATCAAAACTTCGGGTAATGTTCTGGCAGAACTTCCAATTGCATCAGAACATCTTTTTCACATCAGAACTTCCTGCATGTAAAGATACTTTTATTAGCGAGCATATTTGTTCTTTATATCATGTGTTTGTTATCATCAAAACTCTTACTGAGATGTAGAACCAATTTAAGTTCTAACAAAGTCTAGATGCTAAAGAATCATGTTTTGGAAGACAACATGTTATAAAGAAACAAGTCAGAAGATCTGAAGACAAAAGTCTCTACTTAAGTCCATATGCTCAAGACTAATGTTTCTGAAGACAACGGGTTCTCAAGATCAAGTGTTGAAGATTCTGATAGACGAAGTTCTAAAGACTCTGAAGACTTGAAGTTCTAAATACCCATGGTTCTAAGAAAAGGGTTTTAAAGACCAAGTGCTAAAGACTTTGGAGACAGAAGTTCTAAATACTCTAAAGACTTGAAGTTCTTAAGACTCAAGGTTCTAATAAAAGGTTCTCACGACCAATTGTGTAAGACTCTGAAGACGCAGTTCTGAAGACCCGAAAGACTTGATGTTCTAATGACCTTGTATTTTGTTCTCGCTTCTAAACTCATGCTCGCAGAAGCCTCTGAAGTGTGGAAGGAAAGAAGATATTGTTAACATTGTAAAAATAGTACATGGTAAAATGAATGTTTCATTCCACTACCATGAAAGGATGGACGTGTTTCACGATCTGGTCCCCCACGTGATTGCTCAAGCTACCAAATTTTATAAAAATCCCAAGAGTACCCCTCAACAGATATATTATTTTATTAGCTATATAAAGGCTTGAAGGCTAAGAGAGAAAGTGGTGAATTTTCACTGAATATCCATGCACAAGCGATGTTCATAGCTTTTATATTCTTAAGTCATTGTTCTTAAAATAGTTTACATATTCAGCATGTGTAGAAGCAATATTGTTGTAAACACAACTTGTATTTAAATAGTTTTTTGGTTTCCTTAAGAGACCGATTAGATCAGTATTCTTGAGAAGTCTAGGACTAGTGTGTCTTAGAGATTTTATTTTCCTTAAGGGACCAATTAGGTTTGTATCCTTAAGAAGTCTAGGACTTGTGTGTCTTAGAGGTTGTTAGTCACTTGCGGGTAGCTTGTGTATTGTAATAATCAGTTGGATTATTGGATTAAGTCCTCGATTGAGAGGGGCGAAATCACCTCTGCGGGTGGACTAGACTACTTGATAGTTTTCAAGTGAACTAGTATAAACATACCTTGTTCTTTACTTCCTATTCTTAATTATTGTCATCATCAAGAGTGGAGGAAAAAGTATTTTAACTAAAGGGGAGTATTTTTTAAAATAAAAGTTTTGATTTAAAACCCAATTCAACCTCCCCCCCCCCCCCCCCCACACACACACATTTCTTGTATTTTCACACGTTCAAAGTTATCAATGGCAAAATTTTAAAAATTTTCCTCATCTGTATAACCCAACTTTGTCACTTCCAAATCTGATGGAGATAGCCTAGTTGCCATTACTCTTTCTCGAACTTCGATTAGGTCTTTCAATTTCTCCTTTGACACCTAATATCCCGATGCAATTTGATCCGTATCGTTAGATTCCTAATTCTTAAGTCGAGGAATATACCTAATGTTCACATACTCAAACTTTTGCATCAACCTATTTACTATGACGAAGTACATGATCATATTTTCCTTGACACATTTGTACTCCCTAGTTATTTGTTTGACAACTAGTTCAGAGTCACCTCTTATTTCGACTCTAGTTTCCCCCAATTCCAAGATGATTTCAAGGCCAGCTATTAGAGCCTCATATTCATCCTCGTTGTTCAAGCAAGGACCATCGATCTTATACTTGAATCTTGTTGGGATTTTGTTAGGAGAAATAATTAAAACTCATATCCCAATTCCTTCTCTATGACTGGAACCATCGAAGTATAACTTCCAAGGTTCGATTTCAATGAATTCTTAAGGAATTTCGACCAAGTCATGATATACTATGAAATCTGCAACCACTTGCCCTTTCATAGACTTTAAAGGCATGCAAGTTAAAGAATACTCAGTTAGAGCAAGTGCATACTTCCCAATTTGACTATGCAAAATTGGTTTGGAAAGCATATGTTTAATTATATCAAAGTGAGACGAAACATAAATTGGCTTTATATAATGCTTTAATTTTGTATAAGAGAAGTACAGACATATGCAGAACATTTCAATTATAGTATACCCATTTTCTACATACTTAAGGACTCAGCTAAGGTAATAAATGTCTCTTTTGACACCATTATCATCCTCTTGAGAAAGCATGCTCCCTATAATGATATCAGACACAGAAATGTACAACCTCATATTCCTATTTCTACAAGGAGGTGATAGTATTGGAGGGTGAACAAGATATTCTTTGATCTTGTCGAAGGCTTCTTGCTGAAATTGCCCCCATTTGAATCCTTCCTTTTTAGGCAAAGTAGAGGTGAAAAGGCTAGAGTCTTGCCACATAGATTCGATATGAACCTTCTTAGATGGTGCATCATCATAGATGGCATCGAGCCTCTGGTTTGTTGTGGCGACGTGTGGCCTATCAGGTGGTTCTGGTTTGAAATCCACTCCAGGTCCTTCTAGATGAACTGTTGTTTCTTTGGCTTCAACAGACATGTATCTTACTTCAGCCTCCAAGGCCACTTTTATTTTGTTTTCGGCTACAAAAGCCAAAATATTTTCCAAGAAATTAGAATAAGATGTAGTCATTGTATTCATTCCCCCAGCTAGTGGGCCGGAGTACAGGTACCCCTTTGACTTCATCCTCTTCCCCCATAGTCTCTCTGTCCCATTGGAATCCATGGGTTGGATGTTGGTTGAGGATATAAAGGGCTTTATCATATGGCGAATATGCATGGCCTGCAGGATTGCAAGGTCCTATATTGCTAGGTTTCAATTGAAGTGATGCAAGTCCACATGATTTACTTCCACCATGAAGTAACTCTGGTCAACTTTGGTATTCTCTACTATACCATATTCTCTCTAGATTGAGATCCTTTGATGGAGCGAAGATGGTACTAGTCCAATGTCATGAATCCATTCTTTTCCTAGGAGCGGATTATAGTTAGCATTAGATGCTATGACCATAAACATAGTGGGTCTAGTAATGGTTCCCACTGTTAGGTCAACCTGGATGACACCTAAGGTATGGCCAACTTTTCCTTCATAGTTTGATAGGACCATGTTATGGGTTTTAGGGCTGTGTCGAACGTCGCAATTCTCTTTAGTATGAATTGTGGCATCAAGTTGACTGCCGCTCCACGATCCACTAAGATCTTGTTGACCCTAGTGTTTCCCACTTTGCCCCTAACGAAAAGAGGTTTCGAGCGATTTTTCATTCCTTCGTCAAGCCTTTCGAAGAATGCATTCTTCTATTCGACTTCCCTGTTATTCATTATTGTGATCGGTGGAAATAGAACTGACTGTTTTGAAATGCTGGTTCGCGAAATGTCGCGGTAAGCAAGAGTCGCCACCGTCTTTTATTTTCTCCAACAAGGAAAGGACAAAAGCACAGCAAAATTCCTTTTCGAGATGTTTCTCGGTTCGGGAGGTAGATTATAGAAAGGGAAGGTGTTAGCACCCTTTCTATCTGTGGTTATCCATGGGCTCTTAGGTACTTGCTCACTATGTTTTCAAAAATGTTTGCTTTTCTTGTGTTTGTGGGTTTTGAAAAAAGTTTATTTGAAAACTTCATTTTAACTCTTGTATCAGTCCTCAAGAGTGTATGAAGTGTTTGTTTGAAAACTTTGTTTGAAAAGTGTAAGTGTAAAAAGTTGTTTCGTTTTGAAAGAGCAAGTACCTGAGAACCTCTACCTACTCAAAAGAAATTAAGCTGTGTAAATGCCCTTTAGACAGTACTATCCCACTATTGAGAAGTAGGTAGCACCGTCGTTGGAGTTTTCGGGTCAATTCGATGTTAGGGACATGTGGTCACTAAAGCAATGGTAGGACGCCTTAGCGGTAACCCTAATGTCCTAGATCCTTTTTATCCGAGGAAACCGTTTCGAGGCAACTTGTATCTTTAGACAGGAGGGCGACCTCTAAAACACCCTATACTCAATGACCACGTCGAGGCAACCAAGTGAGGCGTACCCTAGGAGTGGCATGTGCGAGTGTGTCAGGATTCAGTTAAATTATCTTTGCACATGTTATGGTGAGCTACGTTTTGATTTTAATTTTCAGAGCAAGTCTTGTCATGCATAACAGTTAATAGTTGCGGAAAGTAAATCTACGCTATTACAAGGCGTCGGGTATTTAAATCGCCAAAAACAAACCCTTGGAAAATAAATGCGAGAAAATAAAGAAAACGGTAAAAAAAGTCCTAATTAATGCTATTACATCCTCGGAGCAATTACATAAATATGATCAAAAATAATATGCACGAAATAAAATTGCATCGGAGAAGTCCTTAGGGTTTTGACCCTTTTCGAGAAAGAAAGAAGTTTGTTATTATTTTGCAATTAATTAAATTAAACCTAAAACTAATTAATTAATTAATTAATTAAAAGAAAAAAAGTATTTTTTAGTTTTTTAATGTCTTGAGGAAATAAATAAAAAATAGTCAAAAGTTAGTAAAAACCCTAATTCTAGTTTATTTTAAATTATTGAGAAAAAGTTAAAATTAACCTAATTAAAAAAGACTAAATTAATTTGTTAGCATTTATTTACAAAAATAAAGTGAAATTAATAAATAATAATAATAATAAAAATATTTACATTTTTAGTTTTCTGAATTTATTATGAAAAATATTAATTATGTTAGTTAAATAAATATAATAATAATAATTAATAAAATAATTAATTAAATAAATAGAAAATATAAAGAGAAAAAAGAAAAAGAACCCAGGGGGGTGCTGGCCCATTTATGGAGGTTAGTTTGGAAATTTGAAAGCCCATTAACAATTCCAGTCTGTTGACTTTTGAAATTATCTGTACGCCTGTGGACTAGGGAGCATGGTAGTCATCACTCTTGGCCTTCAGATCTTCTTTGCAAGCCACTTGGCGCTTGGATGTTCGATATGCATGGTGGTTACCCTTTTGGAAAGCTACACAAGAACATATTAAGAAAAATAGCATAAGCGTTTGGGTGGACCTGGGATTCGAACCCAGGTCCCAATGATTCCAAGCCAGCACATCAACCACTACGCCATTTGCCTGCGTTTGTTATAAGAATGGATAATGAATATTATATATAAAAGCAACAATTATGCTGGAAAACAACAAAATCACGTGCGCTTTTTTAAACTACCCAATGGTATACCACCACCTCATCATCTTCTTCGCTGATGCCTGTAAAAACAAGATTAGATAGCGGGGTTTTTTAACCCCCACAAACTGTAGCGGCGAAAAATAGCGATTAGCCCTGTGATTAATATAAATATTTCGCGAATAGTCAGTTATGTTTGTCTGGTTCTCATGAATCTAGTCATATGCCTTACAAGTCCTGATTTTTCTGGGTTTAGAAAGCCCCATAGGAACCATTACTGTCTTGTAAGTCTCCTTCATAGGTTTTGACTTAATGGGCTTTTATTTTGAAAGATGACGACTGCATGTCTTTATGATTATAGGAACCATCACTGTCTTTTGTCTCGGAAGGACTTCTTTGATGCCATTTATTATGCACTTGGATCAACTGAGAGAACTAACCTGCCCCAGGTTATAATTAAGGGTTTTAATTTGTGAAAAGAAAAACTCCAACTTCTTTGGCTCAAAGGGGTTGACTAGGGATTATCTTCCTTATAACTCCACTGTTTAGGATTTGAAACAATGCATGTACTTCATCAGCGGGGTCTGTTCAAAAGCATACTGTAGATTGTGGTATCGTTTTCGTCATCCTCCCTCAAAAGGTTTAGAATTTTTTAATCGAGAGTTGACATCACAAAAAAATGAAAGCAATTTGAATATAGTGAATACGAACGGATTGATTCAAAACAGACATATGCGATGCATTAATGAAATAAAAAAGTTTGCCATGACAAGAATTGTTTGAATAAGCAAAGAAAAATACAACTTGAACATTCAAATGAACAAAAGTTTCTTAGTTTGAACTAGTCATCTCAAACGGAGAATTCTCAGCGGAAGATTTTCATCTCGCCATCCGGCATAAACTCCAGCACCCTTCCATCAATCAAGTCTTGGATCTTGTTCTTCAAACTCCAACAGTTATTTGTGTCATGTCCCGGACTGTCATAGTGGTATGCACACCTTTCATTGGGATGATAGGTAGGAGCGGAAGTATTTGGGTTCCGGGGAGGAGCCTTTAATGTAATCAGCCCTGTCTTCAACATGTGTTGTAGCGCTTGAGTCAGTGACATGTTGATCTTGGTAAATTTCCTCCTGGGCCTGTTTGTCTTACTCTGATCAACCTGTTGTTTTTGGTGAGGTTGTTGTTGGACCCTTGATGTAGTAGCAACTTGGAGAGGTCCATTCTTCACCATACCAAACTCCTGTCTTCTTGGAGGCTGATTACTGGTTTGATCCCCAACCTTGACCGTTTGCTTCATACTATTGTATATGCCTTGATGAAGCTGGTTGATCACGGTTCTCAACTCTTCTTGCTCCCGAGCTAAGCCTTGGATAAGGGCCATTTGCCCTAGCATCTGGGTTCTCATTGTATCTACCTCAGCTTGCAGACGCTTCAGCCGTTCGTCCTTATCGTTTTCAGGACTGTTCCTGACCAAAGTCCCCATGAGGAGTGTTCTCAACTCTTCCTGCCCCTTGGATAGGCTTAGGAAGATTTCCCTGAACTGAGTCTCTTGAGTATGAAGATCTTGTTGGAGAGCCATTGCTGAAATAAACAGCGAGAACGTGAGAGACCTGTAAAGGGTGATCTGTTATGCAATGATATGTGTGATATATGTATGCAATGTTTTCAAGGATCTCGCGGGGTAAATAGAGAAACTTGTTAGAATTTGAATCCGGTAGCTTGATTGAAGGAACTTCATGTTGTTGAGAGTCCTTCTTCAAGAGTCAAAGCTCACCATATCGAGTGGGTTATAGCCCCTGACTCAAGTTATCGTGCTTGGATTTCTGGACAACCTTGGCTAGAGGAAAATAAATCCTCTTTTCCCCTTGCTAGACATTTGGTTCATCATGACCTGCATCACAAACCCTTGAGATCCTTGAAATGGGTTAGTCCTTATGCAAGATGTATGCGATGTTATGATGTTATGATGTTATTCTATGCGTGGAGTGATGTAAGTAAACCCTGTTATAAGCCCAGATTAAGGACTGTAAACAAAACATGCAAGGAACTCATGTTGTCAGATAACAAGAATGTGCAAGTAGTTCAAGTTTGAAGGCACACAAGTCACACAAAAGAGCCCTTAGATTTCAGGCCAGCATGAAGTTTAGGTACTACCCTCTTTCAGTTTCAGTTGGTTAAGACCTGTCCTAGAAAATAGTAACCGGGTTCTAGAGGATCTCAATATCACTGACTACCCTCAATCGGTCATAACTCCAGCTTCGCAACCTTTTCTTGCGGCCGGAACCATCGCGAGAGTTTAGCCTCAATGATTGTAGCATACTGCTACTGTTCTATGGCCAAGTTGGTCAATTTAAGGTGCTAAGGTCAGTTGGTGCTTAACGACTCCTCAGAAGACCCATATTCTCCTCGTTCCAACACAAGGGATATCGGTACATACCAAGGTGTCACACCAATGTAGCTACTGCTTCACCCGTGTCGGTCTACGCCGGACAGGTCCCTCACAGTTTATTGCTACCTAAAGGGTATTCCCCAGATCCGGGTTAAGATCTATGAAACTCCAATACAAGCCCACAAATATAAATCATACAAAGCATGCAATTGAAAACATAGAATGATCTAATCCTAAGGTACACCTCACTTATAAATATTCCTCAGCAGAGTCGCCAGTTCTATGATCGGTGGAAATAGAACTAACTGTTTTGAAATGCTGGTTCGCGAAATGTCGCCGTAAGTAAGAGTCGCCACCGTCTTTTATTTTCTCCAACAAGGAAAGGACAAAAGCACAGCAAAATTCCTTTTCGAGATGTTTCTCGGTTCGGGAGGTAGATTATAGAAAGGGAAGGTGTTAGCACCCTTTCTATCTGTGGTTATCCACGGGCTCTTAGGTACTTGCTCACTATGTTTTCAAAAATGTTTGCTTTTCTTGTGTTTGTGGGTTTTGAAAAAAGTTTATTTGAAAACTTCATTTTAACTCTTGTATCAGTCCTCAAGAGTGTATGAAGTGTTTGTTTGAAAACTTTGTTTGAAAAGTGTAAGTGCGAAAAGTTGTTTCGTTTTGAAAGAGAAAGTACCTGAGAACCTCTACCTACTCAAAAGAAATTAAGTTGTGTAAATGCCCTTTAGACAGTACTATCCCACTATTGAGAAGTAGGTAGCACCGTCGTTGGAGTTTTCGGGTCAATTCGATGTTAGGGACATGTGGTCACTAAAGCAATGGTAGGACGCCTTAGCGATAACCCTAATGTCCTAGATCCTTTTTATCCGAGGCAACTGTTTCGAGGCAACTTGGATCTTTAGACAGGAGGGCGACCTCTAAAACACCCTATACTCAATGACCACGTCGAGGTAACCAAGTGAGGCATACCCTAGGAATGGCATGTGCGAGTGTGTCAGGATTCAGTTAAATTATCTTTGCACATGTTATGGTGAGCTACGTTTTGATTTTAATTTTCAGAGCAAGTCTTGACATGCATAACAGTTAATAGTTGCGGAAAGTAAATCTACGCTATTACAAGGCATCAGGTATATACATCGCCAAAAACAAACCCTTGGAAAATAAATGCGAGAAAATAAAGAAAACGATAAAAAAAGTCCTAATTAACGCTATTACATCCTCGGAGCAATTACATAAATATGATCAAAAATAATATGTGTGAAATAAAATTGCATCGGAGAAGTCCTTAGGGTTTTGACCCTTTTCGAGAAAGAAAGAAGTTTGTTATTATTTTGCAATTAATTAAATTAAACCTAAAACTAATTAATTAATTAATTAATTAAAAGAAAAAAAGTATTTTTTAGTTTTTTAATGTCTTGAGGAAATAAATAAAAAATAGTCAAAAGTTAGTAAAAACCCTAATTCTAGTTTATTTTAAATTATTGAGAAAAAGTTAAAATTAACCTAATTAAAAAAAGACTAAATTAATTTGTTAGCATTTATTTACAAAAATAAAGTGAAATTAATAAATAATAGTAATAATAAAAATATTTACATTTTTAGTTTTCTGAATTTATTATGAAAAATATTAATTATGTTAGTTAAATAAATATAATAATAATAATTAATAAAATAATTAATTAAATAAATAGAAAATATAAAGAGAAAAAAGAAAAAGAACCCAGGGGGTGCTGGCCCATTTATGGAGGTTAGTTTGGAAATTTGAAAGCCCATTAACAATTCCAGTCCGTTGACTTTTGAAATTATCTGCACGCCTGTGGACTAGGGAGCATGGTAGTCATCACTCTTGGCCTTCAGATCTGCTTTGCAAGCCACTTGGCACTTGGATGTTCGATATGCATGGTGGGTACTCTTTTGGAAAGCTACACAAGAACATATTAAGAAAAATAGCATAAGCATTTGGGTGGACCTGGGATTCGAACCCAGGTCCCAATGATTCCAAGCCAGCACATCAACCACTACGCCATTTGCCTGTGTTTGTTATAAGAATGGATAATGAATATTATATATAAAAGCAACAATTATGCTGGAAAACAACAAAATCACGCGCGCTTTTTTAAACTACCCAATGGTATACCACCACCTCATCATCTTCTTCGCTGATGCCTGTAAAAACAAGATTAGATAGCGGGGGTTTTTAACTCCCACAAACTGTAGCGGCGAAAAATAGCGATTAGCCCTGTGATTAATATAAATATTTCGCGAATAGTCAGTTATGTTCGTCTGGTTCTCACGAATCTAGTCATATGCCTTACAAGTCCTGATTTTTCTGGGTTTAGAAAGCCCCAATTCCAAAGTTTAGGAACCCTAGAATTCGTCCATGGCAAATTTTGATTTTGTGCACTATAATTCAATTAACTTATGCCATTAGCTTCATATGGATTCAAACAATGCAAAACAATCAAAAAATCACGTTAAATGCTCATGAATTAAGAGTTACGATTATGAAAAAAAGTGTCAAACCGTCAAACTGTTTAGGGCGATTCTTGCAGCTTTAAAGCCTGGTTTTGATTGCTACACGTTCCTCACACTTCCTGCAATGGGTTTGAATCAGTATAATGCCTTGGATTGCCTTGTGTAGCGATAAAAAAATGTAGCGGGGTAAATCGGAGATCGAACTATTAATTAATTCGTCTCACAAAAGCAAGAGTCGCCACCGCGCTTTATTATTTCCAAGGGAAAAGGGAAGAGAGCGAAATAAAACCCTAAAATATGCAATGTAAAATAATACTTTAAAAGTAATGAAAATACAAGGCGTTTTTTGAAAAGAGGTCTAGAGTTCGGGGGTTGGTTATACAATGGGAAGGTATTAGCACCCAATACATCTATAGTATCCTATAGGAACCTTTTGAAATATCTGTTTATTAAAATGTTTGTTTGATTAAAAATAAATTGTTTTGGCCGAAAAGGGGTACGGACGGGTTTTTGAAGGTACGACGACCTAATGTCGAGGTTTTTGACTTAAAAGGTATGAGTTTTGAAAAAATCGAATATTTGGGAAAATTATCTTAAGTTTTAATGAAATGAAGGTATTCGCGTGATTGGATTTGAGGACATGAAGTCAACAAATTTAATCATTTTTTCTCTTGGATTGGGCATAAAAAGATGAATATTCAAATATAAATACTCAAAGAATCCACAAGAATAAAAATTACAACGAAATAATTTCGAGTAAACAAAGAAACAAATACAAATAAACAATAAGGAAATCAGTTGAAAAGACAAAGAAAATTAAATGTAAAAGAGAGATATAACAAAGTTATCTAAACTAAATTACAATTCTAAGATTACTAAATAATTCTAAACTAAATTAAAACTCTAAAAGTTATTAACTTAAATCTAATTAAAAATAATACTAAAATTACTAAACTAATCCTAAACTTAAACTAATAAAATTGGTCAAATTATTAAAATTTGTTTAATTAGAACTACACATCTATTTGATTAAATCTATTAATTAAACTAAATTAATAAAATTAAAAAAAAAAAGCTAAAAGAAAATAAATAGAAAGAAGGGTATCAAAAAATTAAAGGGGTAGATAATGAGCAATTTGTATGGGCTAAACTGATCAAACAGGGGGGGGGGGCGAAACTAGCAGAAATGAGAGGGGTTTAAGCAAGGGAAACGGGTTATGGCCCATTTAATTGAAACAAAGTTTTTTAGGGTTATGAATTTTTATTTCATTTGGGTAAGGCTTTAGGGTTTACAGCGCCGTTGCTATTCTCTTCACTTCACGCGTTCCTCTTCGTCTTCCTCAAAGCCAGCTTCTGAGCTTCCCCTTCGCCCGAGCCACCAACGCCATCTCTGCGTCCTCCTTCCCACGATTAAGCACACGATGGTTCATTCAAGGTTTACTTTCATTTTTAATCTCGTTAGGGTTTTTATGATTTGCATGTTGTAATTTCACATTCGCTTGATTCTGACTTTAGCTTTAACATTGTTGTTTCCCGTTGAGATGGTGGAAGGAAAGAGAAAAAGAAATGCTACCTTTACGAAGGAGGAGGAAAGAGGCGTTCCGGAGGCTTGCCGGCAGAGGGATGGTGATGACGGACTTTTGAGCTAATATGGGATCCCTGGTTGGTGTATTCTTTTGCCTTTTTTGTTGCCTTGATGATGATGAACTGAACCACTTTATCTTCTTTCTTCTTGCTGCCTTTGCCTCGCTTTACTTGCTTGATGCCTGAATATGCTTGATGCCTTTGAGTATATTTGATTCTTCTCTTCTTCTCTTCTGGTTGCCTTGAAGCCTTGGTGATTCTGAGTATGCTATATGATTTTTAATCTGTATGTTAATGATGATTTGCGCCCAGTGATGATGTCTTCTGAGGGCCTTGGAATTCTGACTGGAATTTGTGGATGTTTGATTCGAGTGCCTTGAATACTTGCCCTGTATTTGGTTGCCTAACTTGATGCCTATGATGAAATTTTCTGAGGCTTACTATGTGGGTTTGGAAAATGGTTTAGGAAGTCTTTGATGCAGGCATGAAAGTTTGGACTTGAAAGGCTTGATGATAGGTACAGGTTTTTGGGAGACCTTTTGACATGTTTACTGTTTAGGCTTGATGTTGCAGGTTATATTGGTTTTGGGAACTGGTTTTCTGTTTGTGTTTTGATGCTGTTTGGGATATGGCTTTCAGCAGGTTTGACAGGGTATTATTTGTTGGTGATGGCTTATGTAGATTAGGTTTAGCAGGTTGTGTTTACTGGTTTTTTAACTTGGCATGATTATTGGTTTAAGGTTATGCTTCAGGCAGGTTGATTTTTACTGGTTTTCAGGCCATGGTTTTATGGTTTGGTACAAGTTTAGGCTTGTGGTATTTGTTTGACAGGTTATGGTTTATGCTTCAGGCAGGTTAACTTGGCTTGATGCTTGAGTTTTTTGGCATGGTTCCAGGGGTTTGGACAGCAGGTTGTATGTTGTTTTGAATGCAGGTTCTTGAGGTTTTTGGTACTTTGAGAAATAGGCTTCAAAACAGGTTTTTCAACTCTGGTCTTTGCTTGAGAAGTTTGTGTTGTTATATATCCGTTTTGCTGGCTTTTTCTCTTGATGGTTCAGGTTTTCGTTGCTTTTCAATTTTCTTTGATACTTCTGCCCTTCTACTGTTTCATTCAGTTTGTTAATATCCTTTTCTATGCCTCTTTTTTTTACTGTGTTACTACAGTTTTGTTTTCTATATCCTTTCTGCCTAAAGCCAAAACCTGTAAACCCAATTCTTTTCTCTCTTCTCTCTCCTTAGTACAGCTTAAACATTAAAATAATGTTATGTACTTTAATTCTGAAAAAGCAATGGCTGGGAAATGATGAAACTGGAAATATTTGGCTTGCATATATGGTTTTAATCTGCATATTTCCTTCTTTAGCTTTCCTGCATCTGTTACAGTATAGAGGAGCTTTTGTCTTTTGACCTCCTCCCATATTCTGGACAGTTTACGTTGGACTTTGTTTTGAAAATGTGACTTTGACTTGCATATGTTGTTGGTTTTGAAATATGCAGTTGATTTTGAACTATGCAGTTGGTTTTTTTTGGCAAAAATGAATTTGTGCATTTCAAATACTTGTGCATTCATATTTATCAAGCAAAATTAATCCCTTTTTGTGAACCGGGAGAAATCCCGTGATTTGCAAAGAGGGTAAAACTGATTCCGACTGTTTGCTTTTAATGATGAATTCTAAAATAATTGTCTGCTTTTAATTATATATCTATTTCTGACTTTTTCTTTAATTATTCTTTGCAGATAAAAACAAAGGTGCATCAAAGAAGTGTTGGATAGAAGATGAAGATTTAGAACTTAGAAAAATTAGGATAGTTTTTTTTATTTCACTTTAAACATTTGTAAAATTATTGTTGTAAATACTTTGTAAATAAATACGTATTTAAACAACAATTGTAACAATTAGAATAAAGATGAATAAAACTCTATTATTTTACCAATTAATTCTTTTCTTCTTTTCAATTATTTATTTTATTATTTATAATTCTTTAAATAACTGAAAATAAATTCCAACTATTTAAACTTAGAATAATAAATAATTAAATAAACATTGTTTTAGCATTGATCAATTAATAAACTTGGCGTTTCAAAAATAATCAGCTCTTGATTTCTAAAGGAAAGTTGTAGTTGTCAAGGAGAATCATAGGTAAAATAACAACTAAAAAATTGTCGAAATTTGAAAAAGTTATGAATTTTTAAAATCTGCTTTAAAAATTGATAAAATAGGTCAAATCGCTTGTGAACGCTTGCAATGTAATGATGCAGATGGGAGATGGTATCTTAGGTCAAAATTTGGGGTACAACACCTTGGAACACAAGAATCAGTTTTGACTTTTCTTTGAATTTTCTTGAATTGGTTATAGCTTTTTCTGCAGAGATTTCACGTGTGCATGATTAGGGTTTGCTTGTGTATTTATAGAGTAATGGAATTAAGTCAGAATCTTGCACAAAAAATCCATGGAATGATGATTGAATATTTGATTGGAAATCATATATTTTTGAATCTTCATGATTGGAAAAAGTTGCCAAATTTGGAGATATTGCATCTTTGACTTGGTGCACGAAATTGCCAGCCTTTTTAGGTCATTCTTGCTTCATAAAAAGATTGAAAAACCATATCTTTATATTTTCCTACAATTTAAATTAATTAAATGAATTAATATTGATTAAAAATCCAATTAATTAATAAAAAATAAGAAAATAATTCAATTAAGCTTGATGGGTCGTGCATAAGTCATGGATAAAGTTTCAAGAAGAAATTTGAGGCCCATTAGCAAAAATGAGGTGTTTTGAGCAAAGTTGACTTTTGCAAATTCAGAAAAATTTCCCAACTTCTCCAATGCATATCTTGCTCAATTTTAATCACATGAACATGTTCTTGGACATTTTGGAAAGGTCTTGAAGTCCTCTAACCAATTCCTTTGGTCCCATGTTATTTGGATTTACCAATCTCAAGTTATGGCCTTTGACTTAAAGTGCATTTTTGTTGACTTTTGAATTTGACCTATAATGTAGAAATTGATAACTTTTTATGAGAGCATTTCTTAGACTTGGAATATGAGGATGGATTGTAGGAAATGTCATCTCTTTCAAAATGAGCATTGGATGGAATTTTTCTGATGAACCATGAAAAAGTTATGCCCTGGTAAAGATACAGTTGACTTTTCCGCTGTCCAAAAATAGTAACTTTTTGCATCTTGATGATTTTTGAGCCATACTTATGGAATCATGATCAAGACTTGATCAAATGATGATTTTGTACTCAAAATAAGATTTTGACCAAAAATTCTGACTTTTGACTGCAAAATGACCATTTTGCCCTTGCAGTTGACTGTAGAGCAAATGGAGCTTTTGACTGTGCAAATTGACATTGTGAGTCTTGAAACTTGGTATGTAGGTGCTTGAGAATGTATATAGGCCTATGAGACTTGATTGAGCCATTTAAAACCTCCAATTCCTTGAAAGAACCAAAACCCTAATTTCAGCTGGCTTAGGAGGTGGTTTGATTGTACAACCTCTTGAGCAATCTTGAACAATTAGAAGATCATTCTTGACAAATCTTGAGGAATATGGGAGGGAAAATTTTGGGGTACAACAATTATATAATAGTATATTGTCATTCGCTTATCCATTTCCGCTTCCTCTGCTCTCAGTTTCTTCGATTTCTATTACATGGTCTATCCAAGGATGATTCAAAACCTGTGTCAAAATCATCAATGGGCATGTCCTAATCACCAAGTGGTTGGTTTGGCATATTTTCCTATGGTTTATCCCCAATAGGAGACAAAATAATTCTCCCAATTGGCCTTTTATCTTCAACCTTGTTGGTGGATTGAAGTTGGTTTGTGCTGGATTCTGACACACCTCTCTCAGTTGCTTCCCTCTCAACTTTCTTCTTTTTTTGGTACCTCCTCCACTAGGATCTTGACATGGGATTCTTCCCTTTATAATTCTATGATTTTTAGCTTGTTGTTTTGACACCTGGAATTATCTTCAATAAGCAATCAAAGATCCTCTAACAAACTCAAAACTCTTCTATTTCCCCTGTCCTAGACCCTTTTTTCCACATGCCTCACCCACTTATTTGTTGGGGCATCAGTGGGTGGTTTGAACGAAGATTGCCTATTTTCCAGGAGCTTTGGTCCTTCTTGAAGATGTGAAAAACACAAGAAGGCGGGTTGAATTTTAAAACTTACAACAAATGCTTAGACAACACAGTATTTTTATCCTGGTTCGTTTGATCTCAAACTACTCCAGTCCACCCGTCAAGGTGATTTCGCCTCTCTCCAACGAGGTCTTAATCCACTATATTCAAAGGATTACAACAGCTACTTTAACAACTGTTAAAGCCTTCTTGAGTATAACCACATACCGGTTTATCTCAAGGAAATATTTTACAAATAATTGAACAATGATGTGTTAACATTTTCTAATAAAACAATATATCACAACTGTGATGATACACAATTTAAGCTTGGAGTAAAACTGGATTTGCTAAAGCGTTTGAGTAAGCGTGGTTTGAAAGCTTAGCAAAATGTATGAGTGCATGCGTGCGTCTTTTCTCAAGCAGATTTGTTTATATAGCCAAGATAGAGATACGTTGACCATAAAACCATTTTAATGATAATAACGCACTTTCCTTTTTGAAGAAGATCTTGTCTGAATAAAGCCGTTAGCAATTAATTCTGTCTTGAATACTTAATAACGCTTCAGAGTCTTCTTTGCTTTAACTTATGCTGATGCTTCTGAGTGCTGATGACTTGGTAAAGATCTTTGATCAGAGTCAGAGTGTATATGTTTATGCGCAGATTCTGGTCATCAAGCTTCAGCGTATGATCTGGTAGCTTCAGCGTGTAGCACATGTTATTGATCTTCTGATGCTGACATATTACTGATCTTCTGATGCTGATTTCATCAGAACTTCTGTATATACAAAACATAATTTTAAGAAGTATATTTGTCTTATATAAAAATATTACAATTTATTTATTCTTTGTATTTTGTTATCATCAAAACTCTAATTAAGGGTTGTAGAATCAAACTATGTTCTAACAATCTCCCCCTTTTTGATGATGACAAAAACCAGATTTTTTCAATTAAAAATGAAGAATAAAAAGTATAGAATTAAGAAGAGAAAACTTCCCCTGAGTTGATTACTTCCCTTTAATTCCGTGAGTCTTTGAGCATCAGAACTTTACTGTATCTTTCATCAGAATTTTGTACTTGTAGGCTTTTCAGAAGAGAGAAATTTAAATAGATCAGAATGTTTGAGACTTATGTCTCAATAATTCGTTATTGAAAAATATCATTCTTTCTCACCCTTTTTGTCAGTTATCAAAAAGAACAAATAATCAGAGCCAAAATGAATTTATATTAAAAACCAGAAGCAATGATAAGTTCAAAAACAATGTAAAAATATTATAGATAAACAAGTTTTAAAGACAAGGAAAATCTAAGAGGGAGGAGGAAGACGTGTCAACAAAGCCTCCAACATGCTCTTGATCTGGGTGTTGGTTTCCTGTTGCTGGGTTAACATGCTCGCTATTGCATCAATTTTATTGTCCTTCTTATCCATTCTTTCCTTCATCAACATATCAGATCTTTTCAGATCTTCTAGAGTCTGCCTGTCAAGGGAGGAAGCTTGAGGATCTTCAGAAACAAGATGCTTCTTAGAGCTTTCTGCAATATCTTCTTTTTGACCCAGTGCTTCAGCAGGAACCATCTGCTCTGGAGTAACAGTCAGATTGAGATCTTTGGATGTTGGATGATGTTCAGACCAGGGAGCAATGTCCAGAGGGAGAACTTCTTCCTTAAGTAGCTTGCTCAGAACTGGACCTTCAATTTCTTTCAGCAGATTGTTGAAGTTCTGTTGAGCTTGTCCGTAGCTCTGTTATTGCAACTTATAAGTTTCAGAGTATACCCATCTTCTGAACTTTGTCCAAAGGTAGTCTGATGCAGCAGGATCAACCAGCTCAAGACTAGCTTGTTTCAGAGAAGTGATCCACTTTTGTACTTCTGTTTCAAATGTGAATAAGCTGGTACCAACATCTGGATGTTTTGGTTTTGGGATAGCTGTTTTGTGGGTTATGGCAGCAAGACGTTCAAAAACTGTTAAGTCAATGACAGTCTTGATGTTGTCTTCTGGATTGTTCTTTGGTGAGGGAGTGGGAGAGTCAGGAATTATGATTGGACTTGATGGGGAGTTTGGTGGAGTTGATTCTGGTGAAGAGGGGAGTTGGGGAAATTCACAATGGTACCAAGGGGCATACGAATGGCCAGAGGTTCTGTGATTCCAGGAATGGGAATGGTATTTGAATCAACAGTTTGGTTATGAGGTTCTGGTTCACAGGATTCAGAGGGTTGAGCCTCAGAAGTTTGAACTTCTGGTTGAAGTGGTTCAGGTTGTGGAGAAGGTGAATGAATTTCTGGTTGAGGAGATGGAGGTAGCGGTATTTCTGGTAGTGGAGAGAGGGGAATATCTGGTTGTGGTTCTTCTGTGGTGGTTTCAGGGTTTGGATTTTCTGGCATGGGAGCAGAAGTATGTTGGTCTATATCAGATAGAACTTTTGCAAGTTCTTGTTGGGTTGCTTCAGTATTTGGATTTTGAGGTTGTGAGCGAGATCTTCTAAGAGTTAATGATTCAGAGGGGTCAAAGTCAATGTCAAAGTCATCAAAAGTTTGTGGTGTGGGGTTTTCAGATTGAGTTGGAATTGGTATAGATGTTGATACAGGAATTGAATCTAAAACAGTTACAGAAGCAGGATTACCTCTCTTTTTAGGAGTCTGCTGGGATGATCCTTCTGCTACAGCTTTCCTTTTCTTGGTTTTCTTCAGCACAACTTCTGGATCCTTCTGCTGCAGATCTTGAATATTCAGATTAGGTGTTGTACCATCCGCCTTGCAAGCATCCAGATATCTGACTATTATATCTGGTTTAGAATCAATTTCTGAGAACAGAGGAAAGTTATCCAGAGGGACTCTTCTGCTGGAGATTGCTGCAAAAGGAGTGACGCTGGGTTCCTTCTTGATGTTCTCAATCAACTTCATTTTCTTCAGATTCTTTGCATTCAGCTGTTTGCCAACAGTAGCTTCCAAAGAGCTGATTTCCTGAGCCTCTGTAAGATGATTAATCAGCTTATTCTCTGTTAGAATATCTGATATAAGTCTTCCTAGGGGTATCCAGTCCCTTTTTATGCACTCCTATTCTCTGGTTTCCTTAACACTGGTCTTTAGATGGTTAAACAGCAGATGATCCAGATTTACCTTGATCTTCTGAGAGATGAAATAGATCAGAAATTGCTGATCAATATTGATGTAGTCAGGAGAGCTGGTAGGCTTCATGTGGTTTATGCATCCCAGAATGATCTTGGCCCATATTCTGTGATGGTCTTTTAAATCCCTTATCTTGCTGGAGGGAAGCCCCAGAGTGAAGATTTCTCTAGAAATTAGGGCAACATCAGCGCATCTTTCAGCCATGTCAATGCAACGAACACCACCACCACTGTAGCCTATTAATCTTGCAATGAGGTCCTCAATAATAACAATCTTCTTCCCCATTATGTATGACGTAACTTGATGGTTGGAAGATGAAGCATGAATCCAAAATTCCTTTACCAGAATTGGCAATGTTGGACCCACCAGTCTGTCAAAGTATCTTTCTCGGCCTTGAGATTTAACCTCTTCAGAGAGATTAAACCCATTCTCTTGAAGACTGTTGAAATCCACGATCAATTCTGACAGAACTTCTAGATTTTGATTGGTGTGAGAAGCGTTCTGTAGGGTTCTTCATACTGATCGGAGGAATTTGTTTTCTGAGAACTGGAAGTAGGAATGCTGGAGGAAGCCATGTTCACACGAAGGTTTTGAAAAAAATGAAAGGGTTTTTGAGAAAGTATGCAAACTGAAATCAGTAAGATTGAGAGAAAATGAAAGTGAAGGTAAAAGAGTGTAAATGGTGAGAAATGTGTTTAAATAGATTTCTAAATAATTTTGAAAACATAAATGGCAAGAGATAGAAATTAATTATAATGATTATGAGCATTTAATGATAGCTGATTTTAGGGGATTCAGAAAGATATTGGAACGGTTACCCATGACATGTGTCTCAATGCATCCAATCAGCGCTTTTGCCTTTTCAGAAGCGTGAACGCGTGTTCAGCCTCAGAAAGTAGCTGATGACTGGATGACACTTGTTTGCTTGAGTGAACTGCATATTTCAATCCTTGAAATGAAGCGCTCAAATCTTCATGGATAGATTCTGATACAATCTGTACTTCTAAAGATCTGAAGAAAGATTGATCAGTAGTTCACAGAAAAATAAACAAAGTTCTGAAGGTTAATATATGGAATCAAAACAATTTTATTCTGGGCAGAGCTTCATGCTGAGATGTTTCAGAATGAAGTTGAACCTATCTTCAGAAAGAGGTTTTGTAAAAATATCAGCCCATTGATGGTCTGTGTCAATAAATTTTAAATTTAAAATCCCTTTCTGAATATAGTCCCTAATAAAATGATGTTTTATTTCTATATGCTTAGCCCTAGAATGCAAAATAGGATTTTTACTGAGACAAATAGCAGAAGTATTGTCACAGAGGATAGGAATGTTACTCTCAAATATATGGAAGTCCTCAAGTTGACTTTTCATCCAGAGCATTTGTGTACTGCATCCAGTTGCTGCTATGTATTCAGCTTCTGCTGTTGATAGAGCAATTGTGGATTGTCTTTTGCTGGACCATGAGATCAGATTTTCTCCTAGAAACTGGAAGCTTCCAGAAGTGCTTTTACGTTCTACTCTGTCTCCAGCGAAATCAGCATCACAGTATCCTATTAAGCTGTAATTACTTGATTTTCTATAAAACAAACCCAGATTAGTAGTACCTTTCAGATACTTGAAAATTCGCTTAACTGCTGTTAAGTGAGATTCTCTAGGATCTGATTAGAATCTAGCACAAATGCAAACACTGAATAGAATGTCAGGCCTTGAAGCCGTCAGATAGAGAAGAGAACCAATCATACCTCTGTAGACCTTCTATTCTACCTTTTTACTTACCTCTTCTCTTTCTAGAATGCACGTGGGATGCATTGGAATCTTTGATGGCTTACATTCTGAGAGATCAAATTTCTTCAGAAGTTCTATGACATATTTGCTCTGATGAATGTAAGTTCCTTCTGGGGTTTGATTAATCTGAATGCCCAGAAAGAATTTTAGTTCCCCCATTAGGCTCATCTCAAATTCTGCATGCATACATTTAGCAAACTTTCTTCCCAGAGAGGGTTTAGTGGATCCAAAAATGATGTCATCAACATAAATCTGACATACTAAAATGTCATTCTTAACTGTCTTACAGAACAAGGTAGTGTCCACTTTCCCTCTGGTGAATTCCTTTTCTAACAGGAAGTTACTTAGTCTTTCATACCAAGCTCTGGGAGCTTGTTTCAGACCATAGAGTGACTTCTTTAGTTTGAAAACATATTCTGGATTTTTGGAACTTTCAAAACCAGGGGGTTGGTGCACATATACCTCTTCTTCTATATAGCCATTTAAGAATGCACTCTTAACATCCATCTGATACAGAGTGATGCCTTTATTAACAGCAAATGAGATTAAGAGTCTGATAGATTCTAACCTAGCGACTGGAGCAAAGGTTTCTGTATAGTCTATCCCCTCTTGCTGACTATAACCTTGTGCTACCAGTCGTGCTTTGTTTCTGATGACTTCACCATGTTCGTTCAGTTTGTTTCTGAACACCCATTTTGTACCAATGACGTTGAATCCTTTTGGTTTGGGAACTAGATCCCATACGTCATTTCTTGTGAATTGATTTAGCTCCTCTTGCATTGCTAGAATCCAGTCATTGTCCAGAAGTGCTTCATCAATTGTTGTTGGTTCAATTAGAGAAACCAGTCCCATGAGGGATTCTTCAGAGTTTTTGAAGCTAGATCTTGTTCTGATTGGATCTTCCTTCCTTCCTAAGATTGTTTCTTCTGGGTGATCCATGCTGCTTCTGGATAGTCTTTTTTGAAGTTGATCAACAGAAGGTGCTGGATTGCTTGCAGTTACTCTTTCTGATGTTGAGGGAGTGTCTCTGTTGAGAGCTTCTGATGATTTATCTTCAGTACCTGTGAGTTCAACTTCCATACCTGCAAGGAATTCATTCTGCTTTGACTTTTGAGAGTCAAGCTTATCATTAAAACGGACACTGATTGACTCCTCCACAATCTGTGTTTCTGTATTGTATACTCTGTACCCTCTTGAGCGTTCATAATATCCTAACATCATACACTTTTGTGCTTTAGAGTCAAACTTGTTCAAATGATTTTTTGTATTCAGAATAAAACATGTACATCCAAATGGGTGAAAATAGGAAATGTTGGCTTTCTGTTCTTCCACAATTCATATGGAGTCTTTTCCAGAATATGTCTTATGGAGATTCTATTCTGAATGTAACACGCTGTGTTTATTGCCTCTGCCCATAAGATCTTAGCAACGTTAGTCTCGTTGATCATGGTTCTGGCCATTTCTTGCAATGTTCTGTTCTTTCATTCTACAACTCCATTTTGCTGGGGGAGTTCTAGGACAAGAGAAATCATGCAGAATGCCTTTGTCATTAAAGAATGATTCAAAATATTTGTTTTCAAATTCTCCACTATGATCACTTCTGACTTTGACGATTCTAAGATCCTTTTCGTTCTGAACTTGGTTGCAGAATGTAACAAACACAGAGTGTGACTCGTCCTTGTGCCTTAAGAACTTTACCCATGTCCATCTGCTATAGTCATCTACGATTACTAACCCATACTTCTTGCCACTGACTAAAGCAGTTTTAACTGGTCCAAATAAGTCAATGTGCAGAAGTTCTAATGGCTTGGAGGTGGAAACAACGTTTTTGGATTTGAAAGCTGGTTTTGCAAACTTGCCTTTCTGACATGCTTCACACAGAGCATCTGAATTGAACTTCAGGTTAGGAAGTCCTCTGAACAGATTGAGTTTGTTAATCTGAGATATTCTTCTCATACTAACATGTCCCAATCTTCTGTGCCAGATCCATTGCTCGTTGTTAACAGACAGTAGACATTTTACATTCTGACTTTTTAGTTCAGAAAGTTTTATTTTATAAATGTTGTTTTTCCTCTTTCCATTAAATAGGATAGTCCCATCTTTCTGACTAACAGCTTTGCATGAATTTTGATTGAAGATTATATCATAACCGTTATCACTTAATTGACTTATGGATAACAGATTATGCATTAATCCATCAACTAGTAAAACATTACTTATAGAGGGAAGATTTCCATTACCTACTGTTCCAGAGCCAATGATCTTTCCTCTCTGATTGCCTCCAAAGCCTATGTGGCCTCTAGGCTTAAGTTCCAGGCTTTGGAACATATGCCTTCTTCCCGTCATATGTCGTGAGCAGCCAGAGTCCAGGTACCATGATTGATGTTTTTGCTTTGCTGCTAAAGATATCTGCCACATGTATTATTTTATCCTTAGGTACCCACATTTTCTTGGGTCCTGATTTGTTAGTTTTACCAAAACTCTGGTTGAATTTTGGTTTGACAGAGTAATCACTACTTGTATATTTTATGTCATGTGTGTGCCCATATATAAAGTGTGAATCAAGTGGAGTACGTTTTATAACTAAATCCATGGCATTTTTTGGTGTAGGTACCTTACCTTGATATCCTATCCATTTTCTGCCATTCATGTTAACTCCATAGATCATTGAAGCCATTTTGCTTCTGTCTATGTTTTTAGCTAGAAACTTTTGAAAGCTGTGATCATACTCCTTGATGATCTCATCAGCATTGTTGGGAGTTTCAGAGATTGTTTCCTTCTGAGAGTTTTGCAATTGGTTTTCTAATTTTGAAATTTTATCTTTTAACTTAGAATTCTCCTATTCGAGACTCTCAGTCTTATCAGAGTCAGAAGCAAGATTCCTTTTCAAGTTTCTGAATTTGACTCTGATCTGTTGATATCTTTCCAGTATTTCATTGAGGCTTTTAGCTAGTTCAGCCTTAGTAAAGTTTATAGTAAAGTCAGGGAATACCTCTTCTGTATCTGATTCAGATTCTGACTCAGAAGCTTCACTGTCTTCTGTTATGTTTGCCATGAGAGCTATGTTTTCTCTTTCATCATCTAATTCTGAGTCAGCTTCATATGTGTCAGAATCATCCCATGTAGCCATGAGACTTTTCTTCTTTTCCTTGCCAAACTTCTTTTTGGGCTTTTCCTTCTGAAGCTTTGGGCAATCACTTTTGTAGTGCCCTTGCTCGTTACATTCATAGCAGATGATGTCTTTGTTGTTTGGCTTTCTGTTTCCTGAAGATCCTTAAGATCTTCTGTTTCCAGAGGAGGATTCTGACCTTCTGTATCTGGAGAAAGATTCATTCTGATTTTCTGATCTTCTGGGATTCCTAAACTTCCTTTGCCTCTGCTTCCATAATTGGTTCACCCTTCTGGAGAGGAGAGACAGATCATCTTCTTCTAATGAGGACCCATCAGAGGTTTCTTCCATAGCCTGCAAAACTTTGGAGTCAGATTTTCTGTTAGATTTTAAAGCTAATGGCTTACCTTGCTTTTGAGGTTCATCTGCTTCTAGCTCTATCTCGTGACTTCTGAGGGAGCTGACAAGTTCCTCCAGAGAGATTTTGTTGAGATCCTTGGCTAGCTTAAGCGCTGTGACCATTGGCCTCCATTGTTTTGGCAAGCTTCTGATGATCTTCTTAACGTGATCAGCAGTAGAATACCCTTTGTCAAGAACTTTTAGACCAGCAACAAGAATTTGAAATCTTGAAAACATAGTTTCTATTGATTCACTCTCTTCCATCTTGAATGCCTCATACTTCTGAATGAGTGCAAGGGCTTTGGTTTCTTTGACTTGAATGTTGCCTTCATGCATCATTCTCAGAGAGTCAAACATATTCTTTGTTGTGTCTCTGTTTGATATCTTCTCATATTCTGAATAAGAGATGGCGCTGAGAAGAATTGTTCTGGCCTTGTGATGATTTCTGAACTCACGCTTTTGCTTATCAGACATTGTTTTCCTGTCAATCTTCTGACCACTTCCATCCACTGGGTGCGTGTATCCATCAGTCACCATGTCCCACAGATCAGCATCATGGGCCAGAAAGAAACTCTCAATTTTGTCTTTCCAGTAGTCAAAGTTCTCTCCATCAAAGACTGGAGGTTTGCCACTTAATCTGTCTCTTTCTTCATTGTTGTCATTGCTGATGTTTTGATTTGGTCCTGCCATTGTGTTTTTCTGACGTTGGATCTTGTACTGACACGGTTAAGTGTTATAAGCTCAGAACCAGGCGCTCTGATGCCAATTGAAAATGTGAAAAACACAAGAAGGGGGGTTGAATTGTAAAACTTAAAACAAATGCTTAGACAACACAGTATTTTTATCCTGGTTCGTTTGATCTCAAACTACTCCAGTCCACCCGTCAAGGTGATTTTGCCTCTCTCCAACGAGGTCTTAATCCACTATATTCAAAGGATTACAACAGCTACTTTAACAACTGTTAAAGCCTTCTTGAGTATAACCACAGACCGGTTTATCTCAAGGAAATCTTTTACAAATAATTGAACAATGATGTGTTAACGTTTTCTAACAAAACAATATATCACAACTGTGATAATACACAATTTAAGCTTGGAATAAAACTGGATTTGCTAAAGCGTTTGAGTAAGCGTGGTTTGAAAGCTTAGCAAAATGTATGAGTGCATGCGTGCGTCTTTTCTCAAGCAGATTTGTTTATATAGCCAAGGTAGAGATACGTTGACCATAAAACCATTTTAATGATAATAACGCACTTTCCTTTTTAAAGAAGATCTTGTCTGAATAAAGCTGTTAGCAATTAATTCTGTCTTGAATACTTAATAACGCTTCAGAGTCTTCTTTGCTTTAACTTATGCTGACGCTTCTGAGTGCTGATGACTTGGTAAAGATCTTTGATCAGAGTCAGAGTGTATATGTTTATACGCAGATTCTGGTCATCAAGCTTTAGCATATGATCTGGTAGCTTCAGCGTGTAGCACATGTTATTGATCTTCTGATGCTGACATATTACTGATCTTCTGATGCTGATTTCATCAGAACTTCTGTATATACAAAACATAATTTTAAGAAGTATATTTGTCTTATATAAAAATATTACAATTTATTTATTCTTTGTATTTTGTTATCATCAAAACTCTAATTAAGGGTTGTAGAATCAAACTATGTTCTAACACTTCTGGTTATTGATTTCTGTGAACTCCCCTTTTGTCGAAAACATATATGCCCTAAATATCCTTCCACTTCCCTCTTCGATGGGAAATTCAGACTCTCTCAAAAAATTTAGCAGCTTTTCTATCATACATGGAACTGCATCTGGGGCACATCAACACCTCCGAGTTTTTCTTCTGGCATCAAAAAAGGAATTTGAGTAGATTTTCATTTGTCTTAGGATATGATACTTGCATTTGTTCCTCTTCCTTTTGGATGCTTTCTTCATCAGCCTTCAAGTTAACTTCTTCGCTCAGTTTGACCATGTTAACTTCGACATCAAGACCATCAGTGAACCTAATCTTTTGTAACTTGAGTTTGAGGCCCTCAATGCCTAATTACTTTGACACAATAGTTGAAACCTTCAGTAGCTCCACTCTTGTTGTTCTTGGCATTGAGACCTTCATCAACCCTGATCATGTTGATATCAGATTTCTCAGTGTAATGGGCGTCCTCCACTTGCAAGGGTTCCAAATCAACCTTCATCTGAACCTTTCTTTCCTTACCAGACTTCAGCCTTCCATCCTTGATAGCATTTTACACAAAATCTATGAAAATAAGACATTGTGAAGTTTTATGGCCTAAGAAATTATGATATTTGCAAAACCCTCTTTTCTTTCGTTGTTCTAACGGATGAATTTTAGTGCCAGGTGACACTATCATTTGGCCATCTTTTACCAGTAAATCTAAGATTTTGTCACACTTTGTCACGTCGAAGGTGTATATTCTCTTAGGTAATTTTTCATTCTTTTCTAGTTCGGAGGGATTCTTCCCATTTGAAGGAGCAACGACTTTGCATGAATAAGGTGGCCCTTGTTTCAATTCGGCCAGATCTATTTCGTTCTCGTCAAAGCCTATAGGGTCATTGTAACCCTATGGTTTGTCCTCATCCATTTTAAAATAGGCTACTCTTCATCTTCTATTGTTCTTACTAACCCTAACCTTTTCAGCATTCATATGTTCCACTTGTTGAACTCTGTCTGCTAACTGGGCCATATCTCTCAAGTACTGGTTGTCTAGTTTCTTGCTAATGGAGTAGTCTAAACCACCCACATCCATTTCGACTAGTTCATGTTCTGGAACTTTTCTAAAACATCTTTTCTTCAACAAACATAATCTATTTAGATATTCATCTATTTGATCACTAAACTTACGCTTGATGCTAGCTAGTTCCTTCAGCCTTATCTTCGAATGGCCCATATAAAATTGTTCATGGAACAATCTCTCTAAGCGGGTCTAATCATGGATGGATTTCACAGGAAGAGTAGTGAACCAAGTAAAAGCATTTTTGGTAAGGGAACTATGGAAATGTCGTATCCATAAGTTTTCATTGTTTGTAATGTCCCCAGCCTCGGTCAAATACTTGTCTATGTGTTCGGCAGTGGATTCGTTAGTGTCACCAGAGAATTTTGTGAACTTTGGAACTTTCCATCCCCTGGGTAACTCGGTTTATAAAACATATTCAGACAATGGAGAAGTATAATTTGGCCTACGAAGGCCTATGTTTACTGTGCCATTATCCTTTCGACCATTACTACCAAATTATTTTCTCTTGCAAATTTATCTTGTCGAACATGATGGATGACTTCGTCTAAGTCTAGGTTTCTGCAAGATCTAAAGATTTGACTAAATTTTGGTAAAACTAGTTGTTGAACAAGAATATTAAAATATATGAAGAAAAACATGTAAAACAAAGAAGTTCTATCATCAGAAGCAACACGTCAAATAAGATGTCCTATGTAGAGTCATTTGACATCGTGATTGTGTTAGGCTGGGCTGTTGGATCGATTTAAGATTTAACAAATATAGAATAATCTGGAATATTATGCTATCCTATGTGGCGCTGATTTATATTTCTATAGGATTCAAGCTGAAATGAAGAAGAATATTGACTTTCTAATTATGGAGATAAATTAGGAAAGTCATGATAGAAGACCTATCTTTATGCAGAAGTTTCTACAAATTTGTAGCAGCTAATATGTTGTGATTTGAAGCCCAAATACAGTTGGGAAAAGGGTTATAAATAGAAGGTTATTAACCTAGAAAAGGTACCAATTGTAGATGCAAAGTATAGATTATTAGGGTTGAGTCTGTAAGCCACTCTATATGAGAGTTGGTATGTGTGAGCCTCTATCATATCATGTTGATAGAAGAGTAGGACTGCTCCTTTAGTTGTAAGGTTATGTTGTTCATTCCTAAGCTTTTAAGCATAGAATGTATATTGTTCTTGGATGAAGCTTTGAAGTAAATCCAAGTGTGTTGGTTAGTCAAGAGTCTTGGTTGAACTTTATGGTTGTTAGATATCACTGAGGTGATTTAGGAAGTGAGATGGAGATTTCTCATATTTAGGGAGGACCTAAGTTAAAGTATCATTGGGTAGGGATTAGGCGAGAAGTTTTAAATAGGGGAGTTTAGCTTTAAACTAATAATGTTGATATTGTACTTTCTTATTGGCTTTGTATCCCTAAAGTTGGTGTTATTGTAAATCGATTTGGGTCATCATATCTTTGTGTTTTTATCATTATGCATTGTTCAGTTTTGTTCTTGATTGATTAACATGTTGTATAAGATGTTGGAACATTTGTTATGACTCTGGACTGATAACTTTTGTATCAGTCTACTATACTTTATCCATGTGTTATTTTGCAGAGATCAATGTCTCAACATGTGTTAGGACATTTGTAATCTGTATACCAGAATTCCATTGCTATCAGAGTAGGCATCCTGTTCTATTTTGGGTAAGACCTAAGGAAGATAATTTTTGGTTCATGAACTTGAAGGAACAAAGTGTTATTTGTAGCTTTGGTGGTAGGCGTCTGTGTTGGGTTTGATTTATTTTCAAACCTATGTTGTTCTGTTGGCACCTGGATTTTGGTGCTTCTGTGCTAGGGTGATTGAGCCATGTATGAAGGTTGTTAGGGAGTTTTTATTTGTTTTGCTGCATCTGATAGAAAACTCATGTTGGTTCCTGGTGTATCTGGTGTTGAAGTTGTAAGGAGGTTTTCCCTTACAATACAATAAGGAAGAGCATTGTGATATGTTCCTCTCTGAAGGTGAATCCTTATTATAGTGATACTTGAAGGATAGTTTCAACCAGCCTACTAAAGTTGCCAAAGATGCCTGAGGTTCATCTCAAGTCCACTCATAAAGGATCTTTTAACTGAGTTTGTTGAACAAATATTTGAAGAAAGTAAGAAGCAATTTAGTTTTTCTTTCAGCCCTAAAAGGCTAATCTCTGATCTTTTGACAAAGGATCTCTTGGTGTTTTCCATGGAAAGATGTTCTGCCAAATGTTAGAACATCATATCAGCAGGTGTGCAAATTCCTGTTGCATAGCGGATGCTCTGGGTGCTAAATAAATGTGTGTTGATCACATATGTTTAGAACCTGCTCCTGAATTGGAAGAGGTGGCATATGGGCTGTGTTTCTAAGATGTTCTATCTTAGATAAGTGTGCTTGTCAAGGTATAATTAACATATTATTTACTCCTTGAGTCAGCTTATATAGGAGTGCAGAAGTTGAGCTCTTGTTTCTAATGGAGGATTATTAAAGGCATCTCATCTATAGCCCTTATTTATGGAGGTCAAGGACATTCTCTCTTCCATGTAGAGTACTTTTCTTCTCAGAGAAGATATATTTGTGTGATCTTGTCAAATGGAACAGTTTCTGATTGTGTTGCTTAAGGGGGAGTTCTTGTTCTAGAATTGGAAAATTTTGAAGAAAGTTCAGATATAATGTCTTGACATCATTGTGTTGAGAATTTATTTTTATCAACATGCCTGCTGGTGTTTCTCACAAATATGATGGAGGTTATTTACTCTAACTTGATAACACTCGTCAAGTCTATGAGAACATGGAACTCTTGTTCTGCTGAAGTAGAAGAAATATTCAAGGGTTTTATGCTATGGATATGTATAAAGCTAAGTGCTTGATTGGTGGTTTCATGTTTAGAGTGTCATCCAAAATGCTTGGGATGAGTTTCTAGTGATGGGTCTTGAAGGATTTGAAGAAGCAGACTTTTTCTGAACAGTCTGCTTGTGGCATGATGATCATTCATTGCCTTGGTTGTTGTCTGTTAGAGGGAATCTCCTCTTTTGATGCATAAGGACGGAATCTAACACCTCAAAGTCAAACAAAAAGTATGGACAGTGTGTTTATGAGAAGGAGTTTCTTGAGGTGTGCATGTTACTGCATGTTTCTATGGTCTAATCTTGAAGGTTGATCTTGAAGGTCGGATATTATGTTCTCTTCAAGAGATTTTCTAAGATTACTATGGGTGTTGTCTCCAGAACCATAGTAAATGGTGAAATCCATGTGACTGAAATTGACGTCTGAAAAGATGTTGGAACATCATCTCAAGTGTTTGCTACTTTAGTGAAGGAACTTGCTCTGAAGTTCATGGTGTGAGGAATATTGATCATCATTAGTATGTCTAACCATGTTGAAGTATAAGGTCAAGCCACTAGAAAAATATGGAAAGGTCTGTAATATGAATGCTTGTCATGACTGTTTATCATGAAGATGATTTCTTGTACTAGCATTGTACAGGAGGAGGATGTCAGACCATGTATTCTATCATTTGTGAGGAGGTAGTATTATAAGTAGATTGTGTCTCCAAGGGAATATGTGAAGAAAGGGTCATGATAAAATGCTTTGTGGATAAAGGTATGCATATGACTAATTGCAAATACTCTGATGGGAGTTGGGTATTTGTATGATGTGTTTGTGAAAAATTATGTTCTAAGTATTATGATTCAGAAAGTGGTTAGGAGTTTAATTATCTTCATGGGTCTCTGGTGTGTGGTAAAATCATCTGCTACGTTTGCAAGAAGATATGTTCCTCTGATGAAGATGTGCATGTGAATGATGACAAATATCTTGACAAGGGTTGGATATTTGTCTGATGGGTGTATGCAAGTCTGCAATCTAAACTCTTTGCTTCAGAAAATGTTTGAGAGTTTGTTTCTCTTCATGGTATATTGGTGAGTGTGGTGAATGCATGACTAATGTCATGTTGAAGATTCCTCTTGTACCAGCTATTCCTAGTTGGTGCAAGAAAAGACTATCAGATAGTGTGACCTGATCAGAATGTATGTGGGGCGATTGTTTCTTCTGCTGCAATGGAGGATTGTATAATAAAACTAGGAATTTGGGTTAGGGAGTTTGTGAGTTGTCAAACAAGGTGTGCATGACATCTTTTCTATCCAAAGAATCATGGTAACTTGAAGCAGTCAGTAGATTTGGGCATGTTCTCAATGAGTTGGGGCATCAAGTTAAGGATTATTGTCATAATATGTGAATGTGTTCAGCTGATGTGTGAAGTTATAGTCCTTCTCTTTTAGAGAATGAATCCTTTCATGTTCTTAAGTGTTCATTTTCATCTGGAGTACCTATTATCATTGATAGGGGGAGTTAAATACTTGTCCCGAAATTGTTACTGCAATGGTGTGTGGCTTATTGAGCTTGCATAATTTTCTAGTTTGGGGAGATTATTCACCTCTTATGAGGATGTGATGCCAGGAAAGATACTTAGACATCTTGTTACTGGTGTAGTTCTTGGAGGACATGTTTGAATACAAGATCAATGGAAGTTCTCTGTTGAAAAATAGAAGTGTTCATGCTCAAATCTCACTAAGTCTAGCTTAAAGGAGTATGTAGAAGTCATTGTTACAATGCTTCAAAAGGTTTACTCAACCATATTGTGGCCTTAGTCTAAAAAATCTATGGTTGAGTGCTGAAAAAGGTGTTGGGCCTTCTGAAGACAAGAAACATTAGAAAATATCTAATTGATTGTCAAGACATTATTCATGACTTGGTTGTATGAAGATCAACAAGTGGTGCTTGTGGATAGTGTAATCAAGTACACGTATGATGGAAGTGTGACACATGTGTTTGACCATGCATGTGTATTCATTGGAGTTTTAAATTCCAAAAGAAAAGGTCCAGACCGAATTAAAACATGAAGAATGCTTTGTAGACGGTGCACACTTTATTTTTGGTGCAATTATTTTCCTCAAAAAATGCTCTTTTTGACCAAGACCATTGTTATAGTAAAAAATCGTTAATACCTAAGTAACAACTCGGGTATTTAAAAGTGCTATCCCTTCACTTTTATTCATCTTATGTTAGTCTGTTTTCATTAAAGCTCTTATGGATTTTATCTGAGTCTGGGTGAGTACAGTCTGGGTAAGGTTTTGTGGGGGATATCTCTGTCATTTTTTTGGCTAAAAAGAGGGAGAAAGGTATTGGTCACCATATGAGTATTGCATCTGTTTTGTAGTTGTTTTGCAAGGATGTTTAACAGGTTATCTCAACGTCATTTCTAACATCTTATTTATATCTTGTCTCAGGTTTTGTGTCTTATGATCTGAGTTATGAGCACAGTTGTGTCATGTGTTCTCAGTTATCTGGGTTGGTGTTTGGTTGCTCAGGGTAAAAATTTTGTTTCTTCTTAAGGATTCTTTTAAGTCATATGAGAGAAATGTTTATCCCTTTGTGACAAGAATTGGTTCCTAGATTTAGGGGGAGTAACTGGATAATTAGTTGTATGTTCTGGTTATTGAGTCGTGTCTAAAGGTTGTTGAGGAGATTTTGTTTGTTTCGCTTCTTCTGATAGAACTCATGTTAGTTTCTGGTGTATTTGGTGTTGAAGTTGTAGGGCGGTTTTCCCTTGAAATACAATAAGGAAGAGCTTTTTGATTTGTTCCTCTATGAAGTTGAGTCCTTATTGTAGTGATACTTGGAGGATAATTTCAACCAACCTACTAAAGTTTCCAAAGATACTTGAGGTTCATCTCAAGTCCACTCATAAAGGCTCTTTTAACTGAGTTTGTTGAACATAGATCTGAAGAAAGTAAGAAGCAATTTAGTTTTTATTTCAACCCTAAAAGTCCAATCTCCGGTCTTTTTAAAAAGGATCTCTTGGTATGTTCCATGGAAATATGTTCTACCAAATGTTAGAACATCATATCAGCAGGTGTGCAGATTCCTGTTGCATAGTGAATGCTCTGGGTGCTAAACAAATGTGCATTGATCACAGATGTTTAGAAAATGCTCCTGAATTGGAAGAGGAGGCATATGAGTCGTGTGTCTAAGATGTTCTATCTTAGATAAGTGTGTTGGTCAAGGTATAATCGACATATTATTTACTCATTGAGTCAGTTTATATAGGAGTGCAAAAGTTGAGCTCTTGTTTCTAATAGAAAGTTGTTAAAGGCATCTTATCTATAGCCCTTATTTATGGAGGTTAAGGATGTTCTCTGTGTAATATGAATTCTTGTCATGATTGTTTGTCATGAGGAAGATTTTTTGTACTATTATTGTAAAGGAGGAGGATGTAAGACCATGTAATCTTTCATTTGTTAGGAGGTAATCTTATCAGCAGATTGTATATCCAAGGGAAGCTGTGAATAAAGGATCATGAGAAAATTCTATGTGGATAAAGGTATGCATGTGACTGATTGCAAATACTCTGACGGGAGATGGGTATTTGTCTAATGTTTTCATGCATAATTATGTTATAAATATTAGGATTAAGAAAGTGGTTGGAGTTTATTTATCTTCATGGGTCTCTGGTGTGTGGTAACATCCTCTTGTACCAGCAATTTCTAGTTGGTGCAAGGAAATGATATCATATAGTGTGATCTAATCAGAATGTCTGTGGGGAGATGGTTTCTTGTGCTTCAAGGGAGGATTATATAAGCAAACTGGGAATTTAGGTTCGGTAGTTTGTGAGTTGTCAAACTAAGTGTGCATGACATCTTGCCTATCTAAAGAGTCATGGTAACTTGAAGAAGTCAGTAGACTTGGGTGTGTTCTCAATGAGCTGGTGCATCAAGTTCAGGATTTTTTTCACAATCTGTGAATGTGTTCAGCTGGTGTGTGAATTTATAGTTCTTCACTCTAAGAGTGTGAAGCCTTTGATGTGCTTAAGTGTTCCTTTTCAGCCGGAGTACTGGTTATCATTTATATAGGAGTTAAATACTTGTCTCTAAGTTGTTGCTGCAGTGGTGTGTGGCTTATGGAGCTTGAATATCGTTCTAATTTAGGGAGACTATTCACCTCCTATGAGGATATGATGTCAAGAAAGATACTCATACATCTTGTTACTGGTGAAGCTCGTAAAGGACTTGTTTGAAGACGAGATCAATGGAAGTTCTCTGTTGAAAATAGAGGTGTTCATGCTCAAATCTCACTAAGTCTAGCTGAAAGGAGTATCTAGAAGGCATTATGGTAATGCTTCAAAATGTTTCTTCAACCATATTGTGGCCTTAGTCTGAAAAATCTATGGCTAAGTGTTGAAAATGGTGTTAGGCCTTTTGAAGACAAGAGACAATAGACAATGTCTAATTGATTATCAGGACATTGTTCAGGACTTGGCTCTTTGAAGATCAACAAGTGGTGCTTGTGGACAGTGTAATCAAGTACACGTCTGATGGAAGTGTGACACATGTGTTTGACCATGCATGCATATTCATTGGAGTTTTAAATTCCAAAAGAAATTGTCCATAGTGAATTAAGGCATGAAGAATGCTTTGTGGATGTGATACGGTGGCAGAACCGACTGTTAATACTGGTTTGCGTTTTTTTGTTTGCAAATGTCGCGGTAAGCAAGAGTCGCCACCGACTTTTCTTTTATCCAATAAAGGAAAGGGTGAAAAAACAGAAAAAGACCTTTTTTCGAGAGTTTATGAGTAAGGGGGTAGATTATGGAAAGGGAATGTGTTAGCACCCTTTCCATCCATGGTTTTCCATGGGCTCTTAGGTACTTGCTCATTTTCTAAAATTGCTTGTGTTTGTATGTTTTGAAAAGCTTTGAAAATGCCTTAGTGCGACGATTCACTCTATGCTAACTCTTGTATCAGTCCTCAAGAGTGTGATAAAGTTTTTTTTGAAAACTTTTGTTTGAAAAGTATGTTTGAAAGTGTATGGTGTAAAATGGATTATTTGAGCAAGTACCTAACAATTATCTACCTACTCAAAAAAAGTGTTCTTCTCCTCCTTTCCTTTAGACTGTGTTATCCTACTATTAGTGAGTGCGTAACCCTAGTCATTGTATGTATGAGGGACTATCGAAAGGGACGTAATGGTTATTGAAGGCAACATGTAAGGATACATTAGCATTTCGAAGGGACTATCATCATAAGATCGTTTCTCGTAGGCAACTCGAGGGACATTTAGGAACTATGATCTTTATGAAGATTTTAACCGAGGGTCTTTGCTAAGAGTATCCCTATGTTTCGAGGGACATGATTGTTGTTTTCGAAGGCAACCAAGTGGGGTAACACCCTAGGGGTGCAAGTGTACGGCAGTGTGCTTTTTTCAGATATTTTATCTTGCGCAATTAGGGTTATCTAGGTTCAATTAATCATTATCTTTCAGGAAACCCTATTAAACATTCATCTAAGCAGTTTATCGTACGGGAAAATAAATGGCAGAAAGATAAAATTCCTAACTATTACAAGGCTTTGGTGCAATTACATAATTAGTGACTAAAAATTAAAAATACGGAATTAAAACCCTAATTAAACTATTACAAACCGGACGCAATTACATTATGAAAAAATAATATAGCAGAAATAATAAACACGCGAGGAATAACGAAGCGCCTAAATCCTAAAACACGTCTGGGTTAAGAGAAAAGATTTTTTTGTTTTTTATTTGGAAAAAGGTTAAATGATAAAAAGGGCAATTAATTAATCTGGAAAAAAATTATTAATTAAAAAAAATTAATTTTAACAAAACTAATATTTTTGATGAAAAAAGATTTTGCAATTTAAACCTAGAATCTAATTGATTTTATTTTTAAAAGAAACAAGTCAAAATAATTAATTAAATTAATTTACAAAATTTGGCCAAATCATGCTATATTCATCCCAATCATTCCTTGCACGAAAATCTTGATTTTCCAACTGATTATAGAAAAATAATAGGTGGATAAGCTCAGGGGTCGTGGGTCCTCTTAGGAACAAGTTTCAAACAAGAAAACATGGGCCCATTTGGAAAAATATTCAATTTTGATCAATGTTGACTTCATGCACATTTCCAAAATTTGGTCAACTTTAGCAGTGCATATCTCTCTCATTTTTAACCCTATGAGGGTGTTCTTTGACTTTTTAGAGATCTTAGGGTGTGTTCTAAACAACCCTTTTGGTTTCATCTCAGTTGTACATTTTATGTTCATGTAAGGAGCTTTGACCCAAAAGGTGTTTTTGTTGACTTTTTGAAATGACTTATAATGTCTGAGCTTATATCTTTTGATTGAGGCACTTGTTGAACTTGAGGGCTGAAGATAAGTTGTAGAGAATTGGATTCTATTCAAAATTAGACTTTGTGGAAAAATTTCTAATAAAGTATGAGAAAGTTATGCCTGGTCAAAGTTTGGTTGACTTTTCCTATAGAAACCCTAAATTGCCATTTTTGACTTTTGACGAGTTAGGAGCATTTATTGAGGAATCATGATAAACCCTTGATCAAATGATGGATAATACTTCAAAATGTTGATGTTGACCAAAAATCTTGAAGTTTGACTGTATTTGGGCCACAGTTGACTTTTGACCAAGTACAATTGATTTTCAGGCATTTGAGTAGTTGACTGAACAAACTTGTTGTGCAAGGCATGAAACTTGGCATGGATGATCTTGAGGAAATATTAGGGAAATAGAGACCATTTGGGACCCTTGGAACTCAACCATCTTGCTTTAAATTGAAACCCTAGTTTGAGGCTTATTGTCTTAAGAGGAGGATTTGTTTGGTCAATCCTTAGTCAACTTGAGCAATTAAGGATCTCTAGGAGTATGTCTTGTGTTAAAATGGGAGAGAAAATTTTGGGGTACAATAGTTGCCCCTGTTCAATCTTCTTAAACCCGGGGATTTAGATTGGCTTGTCTTCCTTTCGTGATCTGAGGGTGGAAGATGATTGAACACTAGAGTGCCCAGAAATTTGCACTCGCATGAAGTAATACTGATGGTTGATGATGTCGGAAGTGGGATTACATATGCCATTTAGAGAAGATGATGGAAGATCTTCGAAGATGGGCTTAAAGATGCCATCCAGAAAATGTGATAGAGAGTCGTCGGAGATGGGCTTAAAGATGCCATCCAGAATAATGCTGATTTCATGAGATATTCCTTTGTGGGAATCCCTATGCATGTTGTTGAGCAGGACTCCACTGAGGAATGTTGGTCTTTTTTTGGGAAGTAAGGCTTAGGAGCTTCAGTTGTCCATTACTCTACTGGGGGGTCATCCCTTGATTAAACATACGGAAGTGAACTGCTATCTGGTCATGATCCAGGCTTCACAGTGACTTGCTAAGGATAACAAGGTTGACTGCTATTCGATCGTATTCCAGGCTTCACAATGACTTACTGGGGAAATGAGATATTAATTGCTATCTGGTCGGACTCCGGGCTTTTCAGTTTCTTTAACTGGAATAGAAATCAAAAAAATCTTAGTGTCGATTTAACTGAACCAGAGAAAGGTCTTTAATTAAATTTGACTGGAATGGAAATCAGAAGAATCTTAGTATCGATTCAACTGAACCAGACAAAAGTATTGGAATATATTCAACTGGAATAGAAATCAGAGAGATCTTAGTGTCGATCTGACTGAACCAAAGAAGGTCTTTAATTAACTTTGGCTGGAATGGAAATCAGAAGAATCTTAGTATCAACTCAACTGAACCATACAAAAGTCTTGGAATATCTTCAACTGGAATAGAAATCGTAGAGATCTTAGTGTCAATCTAGCTGATCCAGAGAAAATCTTAGGTTAACTTTGAATGTCGTAGTAATCAGGAGAATCTTAGTAGCAATTTAATTGACCCAGACGAAAGTCTTGGAACATCTTTAACTGGTATAGTAATCAGAGAGATCTTAGTGTCGATCTCGCTGATCCAGAGAAAATATTAGGTTAACTTTGACTGGAATAGTAATCAGGAGAATCTTAGTAGCGATTCAACTGACCCAGATGAAAGTCTTGGAATCTCTTCTACCGACATAGTAAGCAGAGAGATCTTGGGTAAACTTTGACTGGTATAGTAATCAGGAGAATCTTAGTAGCGATTCAACTGACCCAGACGAAAGTCTTGGAATCTCTTCCACCGGCATAGTGAGCGGAGAGATCTTGGGATGACTTTGTCTCGCATAGTAATCAGGGAAATCTTAGTATTGATTCAACTGACCCAGACGAAAGTATTGGAATCTCTTCCACTGGCATAGTGAGCGGAGAGATCTTGGGATGACTTTGACTGGCATAGTAATTAGGGAAATCTTAATAGCGATTCAACAGACCCAGACGAAAGTATTGGAATCTCTTCCACCGGCATAGTGAGTGGAGAGATCTTGGGTTAACTTTGACTGACATAGTAATCAGGAGAATTTTAGTAGCGATTCAACTGACCCAGACGAAAGTCTTGGAATCTCTTCTACCGACATAGTAAGCAGAGAGATCTTTGGATAACTTTGACTGTCATAGTAATCAGGAGAATCTTAGTAGCGATTCAACTGACCCAGACAAAAGTCTTGGAATATCTTCCACTAGAATGGTAATCAGAGAGACCTTAGTGTTGACATGTCTGACCCAGGGAAAATCTTGTGAGGACATCTTCTTGAAGAGAATGTTGAAATAGCCTTTGGTTAGACGTAGCTCGTTGGTTTGATCTTTTCCCTGAAAGGTAAAGAGTTAGTTGTATGCAATGTCATGATGTATGAAATGCATTGTGATGATGTTCTAAAAATAAATGAGATTGTGTTGTATTTAATATGCATATGCATGCCACGATGTATGGATATGGGATGCTATTAAGTTATTTCATAGTCGGGGAAACTAAAACCCGGACTGCTGCTGAAAAGTATTAGGAAGTCGAGCTCTTCATTTCCACTAGGGATGGTGAATGGAGATGACTATGCTGGGGATTTACTCCTTTCTGTTTGCGAATATTCTTCCAGGGAGAGACTCTTCCTGAGAATAACTCTGCGGGGAATAACTCTGTTGGCGAGAGGAGATACTTTGCTGACATATTTTTCTGATTCAGGGAACTAAACTCCGCCGGGAAATGAACCTCCATAGCTAGAGAAATAAACTTTGTTGGGGATTGAGCTTATGTATTTAGAGAAATAAACTATGCTCGGCAGAAAACTTTATGAATCGCTTGCGATTATAAAATTCGGCTGGGAAATATAGATGTCGGCTCTCTGAAGGAAATTTGCTGGGGAAAGTAGTTCCTGTTTGGGGAAGTCGATGTCAAAGATTTGTGTTGTCTCTCCTCTGTATGGAGTGTAGATGTCACGGAGTTACATGTACTGGTGACTTCGTTTCAAAACTGTTTTTTCCTATATACCTGCTGGACAGAGTAACTGTCGGGATTGCAACTGCCTTTTTTAGACTTTGCCCCATTTCTTAAGTCATGAGCAATTGTCTTTCCGTTTCTTATGCAAAATATTTGTGGATAGCAATCATATTCAAATGCATATGTCAAGAATAAGTCATTGGACATTTTTGCAAAACAAAACAAAAAAGAAAAATGAATAGTTTTTGTGTAGAAATGATTTGTAATGATTTTGAAGTTGGCTTATAACAGGCGTTTTTGTACAAGGAGGTTGACGCTCTAGTAACAAAACGCTGTTGTTAAAATGAAAGCTATACAATATTATGTACAAAGAGAAGAAAACAGCTATGTGTAATAATCCCCATTGAGTTTCAATTCTGCTATTGCCGCTATGTCTTCGAGCGTCTCATCACTTTGCTACTTGTCTGAAGCTGACTGGATTGATCGGTACTGTTGTACCCCAAAATTTTCCCTCCCATATTCTTCAAGATTTGGCAAGATCAAGCTTCAAATGGATTAAAGATTGCACAGTGCAAACACCCTCCTAACACAGTCAAAAATTAGGGTTTTGGTTCTTACAAGGAAGTTGAGGTTTCCAAGGGCCCAATCAAGTCCCATATGCCTATATACATTGTCAAACATCCATATGTCAAGTTTCAAGACTCACAGCACCAAGTTGCACAGTCAAAAACCCTAATTGCCTCACAGTCAACTGCAGGGGTAAAATGGTCATTTGACAGTCAAAAGTCAAAAAATTTGGTCAACATCTTATGTTGAAGCCACAATTATCATTTGATCAAGTCTTTATCATGATTCCTCAAGCATGGCTCAAAAAGTCTCAAGATGTCAAAAGTTTCTATTTTAGGACAGTTGAAAAGTCAACTGCAAATTGACTAAGGCATAACTTTTTCATGGTTCATCAGAAAAATCCCATCCAATGCTCATTTTGAAGGGGATGACATTTCCTACAACTCATCTTCACATTCCAAGTCCAAGAAATGCTCTCACAAAAAGTTATCAATTTCTACATTATAGGTCATTTTCAAAAGTCAACAAAAAGGCACTTTAAGTCAAAGACCATAACTTGAGATTGGTAAATCAAAATGACATGGGACCAAAGGAATTGGTTAGAGGACTTCAAGAACTTTCCAAAATGTCATAGAACATGTTCATAGCTTCAAAATTGAGCAAGATATGCATTGGAGAAGTTGGGAAATTTTTGGGAACTTTCAAAAGTCAACTTTGCCTAAAACACTCCATTTTTGCTAATGGGCCTCAAATTCTTTCTTGAATCTTTACCCAAGGCTTATGCACGACCCATTAAGATTAATTGGGATTATTTTCTTATTTTTATTAATTATTTGGATTTTTAATTGATTAATAATTCATTTAATTAATTTAATTATAGAAAAATATCAAAACATGGTTGTCAAATCTTTTTATGATGCAAATAAGACTAGGGCAAGCTGGCAATTCGTGTGCACCTCAAAGACATCAAAATCTCCATGATTGGCAAGGTTTTATCAAAGAAAAAGATTGAAAAAGATTTGATTGACAATCACATAATGAAACATGAATGCAATGGATTGTTGGGCTTAAAGTTGACCTAATTCTCTTCACATACAAAGGTTGAACCTAACCCTATTGAAAAACACGTAGAAGAGCTGCTGAAACACCATATGCAATATTGAAAAAAAGTGGAAAAAACTCAAAACTGTAATCAGTCTTCCAGGCGAATTCAAGGTCTCTTTTTGATTCACACACCTTGCCTGAGTCTCTAGGAACTTGTTGCCATCAAGAACAAGCCCTAACACCATCAAAATCAAAGAATACAAGTCCCACGGTTTGAATATATTTCCAAAATTACATATCATAATTCATGCGCTTTTAATCCATTTTCTTGGTTGATTTATGTTAATAGGGACATTCTGAAGCTATTGGTATAAGCCAATTTGATTATAGCATTCTGAATCGAAATCCACCATTGGAGATATCTAGGGTTTCGAAGCTTGAAATTTAGGGCTTTGCACATAAGGAAAAATTGGACCTTGAGACAAGAATGGTTGAATTCGTCAAGGCCAGACGAATTCAACCCAACCCTCGCGCTCAATTTATGTTATCCCTAACTCTAATCGCTATTTTCTGTCGTTGTGGTTAGTGGGGGTTTAAAACCCCCGCTATCTGTTTGATATTTTTACAGGTGAAACGAAGAAGGTGATTGCATGGCTCAACGTGGTTGGAGGGTTTGAATACAGCGCGCGCTATTTTGTTTTATTATCATAACGTTTGTTTTTTTATATAATATTTATTATCCATTCATATTACAAACACGCACCATGGTTCAGTTGGCAAGGGCACTAAGGCAAGGAGTACTGGGACCTGGGTTCGATTCCCAGGTCCCCCATGTAATTGTTCATATTTTTTCCAAAGCGTTCCAATGCAGCGTTCATCCAAAGTTCCATCATACACCCTCACGCCTAAACTAGCCAAGTGGCCATGAAATCCATCCAGTGGCCAGGAGATGAGGTGCATGATACTCTCCAGTCAACGCATGCATAGGCAATGCCAGAAGTCAAACGTGGCTTGGAATGTCTTGGGCCAGAATTCCTCACAAAAACCTCCATATGGGCCAACTTACCCCCTTTGGTTTGTAATTTTTATTTTCTTTTCTTTTAATTCATTTAATTGTTTTAATTATTATTATTAATTCACAACAAATTAATTTTTCCTAATAAAATCAGAAATCATAAAATTGTAAATATTTTTTATTGGTTATTAAATTTACTATTAACTATTAATTTTGTAAATACTAACAATTAACTTAGCTTAATTTAGGTTTTAATTTTAACCTTTTTTTTAATAAATAAAAATGATGTAGAATTAGGTTTTGACAATTTTCATTCATATTTTCTTAATTATCATTATTACTATTTATTAATCATTATTTTGTAAATAAAATGTAAGTTAATTAATTTAGTAAATTAGGTTAAATTTGACATTTTTTATTAATAATTATAATAAACTTAGAACTAGGGTTTTCTTTTGATTTTAATTTCCTTTTCTTCTTTTTTATTAAAAAACTTAAAAATATCTTTCTTATAAATAATTAAATAATTAGATTTAAGTTTAATTTTAATTAAATGTAAAAGGACCAAAAGCTCATATTTTCTCAAAAGGGTCAAAAACCCTAGGACGTCCAATTTAATTTCTATTCGCGCGTTATTTTTATATTTTGATTATTATGTAACTGCTTCAAGAATGTAATAGTAATTAGGTTTACCGCTTTCTTTACTTTCCGCACTTTATCAAAACGGGTCTTTGTTTTTTGGCGATGTATAGACCCGCGCCTTGTAATAGCGTAGCTTTACCTTTCCGTACTTTATTTTCCGCACTCCTAACTGTTAAATTGCATGAAAGAATGTATGATAATTAAAAACAACTCGTAGCTCACAATTGCATGATCAAAGATAAACATAAACTGAATTGAACACACAAAGCACATGCCACTTCTAGGGTACGCCTCACTCGTTGCCTCGAATGTGGTCGTCAAGTATAGGGTGTTTTAGCAGTCGCCCTTATGTCTAAGATCCAGTTTCCTCGAAACGGTTGCCTCGGATTAAAAAGGATCTAGGATATTAGGGTTACTTCTAAGGTGTCCTACTATTGCTTCGATGACCACACTGTCCCTCAATCGAATTGACCCGAACACCTCCAACGGTGGTGCTACCTACCTCTCAATGGTGGGATGGCACTATCTTAAGGACTCTTACACAGCCTAATTTCTTAGGGTAGGTAGATGACTCATGGGTACTTGCTCTCTAAAAAACAAACAAAACATCTTTTCACACTGACACTTTCAAAAGTTTTCAAAATAAATTTTTCAAACACTCTTGAGGACAGATACAAGAGTCACTTGGAAATCTTTCAAAAACGAAACTTTTTCAAAAACCCACACACATTTGAAAAGCAAACATCTTTTGAAAACATAAGAGCAAGTACCTAAGAGCCCATGGATAACCATGGATAGAAAGGGTGCTAACACCTTCCCTTTCTATAAATCTACCTCCCGAACCGAGAAACATTCTCGATAAGGAATTTTACTGTGCTTTTGTCCTTTCCATGTTGGAGAACATAAAAGACGGTGGCGACTCTTGCTTACCGCGACATACGCGATCCAGCTTTAAACAATCAGTTCTATTTCCACCGATCACAGAATTGGCGACTCTGCTGGGGATACTTAAAGTGAGGTGTACCTTAGGATAGATCATACTTATGTTTTCAATTGCCTGTTTTGATTGCTTTAATATTGTGGGCCTATTTTGGGAGTTCTATAGATCCTAACCCGGATCTGGGAAATACCTTTTAGGTAGCAACAAACTGTGAGGGAACTGTGCGGGGTATACCGACACGTTTGAAGCAGTTGCTACGTTGATGTGACACTTTGGTGAGTACCAGTAACCCTTGAGTCAAGTCAAGGAGAGTACGGGGCCGCCGCATGGTGTCGTGAAGCATCAACTGACCTTAGGAACCTTACTTGACCATCCTGGCCTCTTTAGGGTAGTAAGATGACCGACTTTGGTGCAGTCCGAAGTTGGTTGATACTCGATACTACACTCATTGAGGGTTGTTTTCTTGGAATATTTTGATCGCCGGTTCAGTGGCTAAATCAAAACAATGAACATAGAAAACAACCCAATGATATTGAGATCCCTAGAACTCGGTTACTTTTGATAGGACAGGTTTTTGAGCTCACCAACTTCAAGAGGGTAGTACCCCAAACTTCATGCTGGCTTAAACTCTAAGGGTTGTCTGATGTGCCTTGTGTGCCTTATCATGTTTGCCTTTTGTGAATACTTGTGTTTTTTTTAATCATAACATCATAGCATCATACAGCATCATATGCATCCACTAACCACTTCAGGGGTTCGAATCTTCATCTTTGTTCTTATTTTGTAAGACATGGAAACTATCCGCAGAAAGACAATTCAGACCAACCTTGTAAGGATCCCTCCTCAACTTAAGGAGCTTACATCCAGGATTCCAGAGAGCTCTTCTTTCAGTGAGAAACATGGCAGACTCATCAGCTTGGTCAACACCAACATTGAGGAAGATATGATAAAGGTTCTCTTCCAGTTCTTTGACCCTTTGCACCACTGCTTTACTTTCCCGGATTATCAACTGGTGCCTACCTTGGAAGAGTTTTCCCAGCTTCTGAAGATCCCTATCCTTAGTCAACTACCCTACAACGGTACGGAAAGGGAACCAAAACTTGAAGAGGTTGCTAAAGCATTACACCTACAGCCATCTGACATCAAGGTACATTGGGAAGTTAGAAGTGGTATCAAAGGATTCTTGGCAAAGTTCCTGTTTGAAAAGGCCCAAGAATGTTGGAATTCCCTTGACCTACAAGCCTTTGAAGAAGTTGTGGCTCTCCTTGTCTATGGGTTGGTGTTGTTCCTGAATCCCAATCAGCTTATAGATATCAATGCCGTCAAGATCTTCATGTCCAGGAATCCTATACCTACGTTGCTTGGGGACATCCTTCACTCATGTTACACTCGAACCATGAGAAAAAGAGGTGTTCTCATGTGCTGCACTCCTCTCCTGGAAAGGTGGTTTATTTCGCACCTTCCACAATCAGTTTTGAAGAACGAGCGGGGTTTGAGATGGTCACAACGATTGATGACTCTTACACATGCTGATATACATTGGTGTTCTCGGTCCAGAGAGAATGTCACTATCATTGATCGTTGCGGGGAGTTTCCTAATGTTCCTTTACTTGGAATCAGAGGAGGTATTACTTACAACCCGTGTCTGGCTTTGAGACAGTTTGGTTATGCTCGGAGGGATGGCCCTCACGACATGTTGATTCCTGACATAGTTTTTGACTTTGACAACGATGCACAAGGACTTCGCCAGAGATTTATCGGAGCTTGGAGGATGCCCAACAAGGTAGATAGCAAGACACTGGGGCACAAGAACTCCATCCCTTTGGAGCCTTATCTCAAGTGGGTACGAGCCCGCTCCCAGAAGCTGGTGATGCCATATCCCCATGTTCTCCCTGTGATCAAAGAGCCAGTGTTGGAAGGAGAGGTCCCGTACACCATTCAACATCCTGACATGCCTACATCCTGGGAAGAAATGCAGAAGAGCTGGATCCAGCTTAAGGAAGAACGAAATTCTCTTGAATCCAGTCTACATGCCAGCGAGAAGAAGGTCTTGGAGCTCACCCGCCTGCTTCACGAGTAAAAGACTCTCAATACTTACATAGCTCCAAAGAGGATGCGCAGTGTCTTTTGGGATTAAATTATTTTGTAATGTTTTGCCCATGAGGCCTTGATGTACTGAATAGATTATTTCTTAAATAATAACGTGTGTTCCTTTTTGTCTACAACAAATTTGAACTTTCGAACCCTTGAATGCATTGCATAAATAGCATATCATGCATCATGTGCATAACATGTACTTTTTCTTACAGGTTGCTTAATCTTCTTCGCTGTTTATTTCAGCAATCATCATGAATCCTGAATCATCTACTGAGCAATCCATCAAGGCCCTCCAGGCTCAGAACGCCCAGTTCCAAGAGTTGATCATGAGTTTAGCCCAAGGTCAAGAGGAATTGAAGGCTCTGCTGGTGAAGAAGAAGAAGAGAACTGTACTATTCAACACTGGACGGAGGTTTGGTAATACACTGCAAAATGAGGATGATCAAGCTGCTTCTTCTGTAGGGAAAGGCAGTCCCCAAGAGGGAAGGGTTCCTAGTCCTGTGGTCTCTGACAACGAGACAGATTTCAATGATGAGCAGTACCCTCCCGCTGAAGACAGGTACAAGAAGTTAGAGGATCGTCTGAGTGCCATGGAAATTCAACAGGTTCCTGGGTTGGATTTTGGAGATCTGGGTTTATCTTCTGGGGTGGTGATCCCACACAAGTTCAAGGCACCCTCTTTTACAAAGTATGACGGGGCTTCCTGCCCTAAGTTACATCTCAGATCTTATGTGAGGAAGATCCAGCCTTACACGGCAGACAAGAACTTATGGATCCATTTCTTCCAGGAGAGCCTTTCAGGGGCTCAACTCGAGTGGTTCTATCAGCTGGATGGAGCCAGTATTCGAAACTGGGAGGACTTGGCTACTGCTTTTTATAAGCAGTATCAGTACAATTCCGACCTCGCTCCTACACGTACCCATCTCCAGGGTATGTCGCTAGGATCGGGAGAAGGTTTTAAGGAGTACGCACAAAAGTGGAGGGACCTGGCTGGCAGGGTGCAGCCACCGTTGACTGACCGTGAACTCGTGGACATGTTCTTGGGGACCCTGTCTGGGCCGTTCTTCAACCACCTGATTGGTAATTCTTCTGCAGGGTATACAGACCTCATCCTGACTGGTGAGAGAATAGAAGCTGGTATGAAATCGGGGAAGATACAGAAAGGTGCATCCTCAAGTTCTGAAAAGAAGCCTTTCAAGAAGGAAGCTAGTGCTGTGTATGGTCCCAAAAGACAAAATAAACCGGAACGCCGCCAAGCTGTCAACACGGTGGTGATTTCAAAACCTGCTGCCGCTCCTCGGCAACCTAACCAACCAAGGGGTGAGAGACCCAAAAGAGAATACACTCGGCTTAGTATGACCTTGTCTCAGATCTTGCCGCAACTGCTATCAACCAACTTGGTAACTGTCAGAGAAGCTCCGGAGGTGGTAAACACAACCTCTCCGAAATATAACCCCAATGCCCGCTGTGCTTATCACTCTGATAGCCCGGGGCATTCTACTGATGATTGTTGGGCCCTAAGGAATAAGGTTCAGGACCTTATTGATGCTAAAGAGGTTCAGTTCGAGGCGCCCGAGAAGCCTAATGTGGTGACAGCTCCCATGCCCAATCATGGGGTGAATGCTATCAGGGATGGTGACGAAGTGGAGGAATCTGAGTTCAACAGCTGGATCTACCCGACGGCTGACAGTGGACCAAGCAACTGGACTGCAAAAGACTGCGTACCTGTTACTTTTGTTACTCAGTAATGAATTCCTTTGTTTAAATTTGTAACGAACAATAAGTTGAAACTTTATGGCCCGGTGTCTTACCCGGGGCACCGTGGCTTCATTTGTGAGGGCTTATTACTTGTCATTTCCATATATCATGAATAAAAACATTGGACGTTTTTCGCATTTCGAATCTTGTGCTCCCTTTCTTTCTTTATATATTGCAAAACAGCTATATTTACACACACTCACTTATACAGGTTCCAATCCACTCTGGATCTCATTGGTAACGACTCTGCTACTGCCAGTTATGACTTCGAAAATCCGATCAACTTAGCCGAAGACGAAGGTGAAGATGATTGCGAAGTGCCTGGTGAGCTTGCAAGACTGTTACTCCAGGAAGAGAGGGCCATTCAGCCACATGAAGAGCCAGTGGAAACGGTAAATCTGGGTACGGAGACAGACAGAAAGGAAGTCAAGATTGGTGCCAATCTAGAGCTCAGTGTGAAACAGCGGTTGATTCAGATGTTGCATGAGTATGTGGAAATCTTTGCCTGGTCCTACGAAGACATGCCTAGGTTGGATACCGACATTGTGGTTCATCACCTGCCTACCAAAGAAGACTGTCCACCGGTTAAACAAAAGGTCTGTCGTATGCGTCCAGAGATGTCCGAGAAAATCAAAGCTGAGGTTATGAAAAAATTTGATGCCGGGTTTCTAGCAGTGACTTCTTACCCTCAGTGGGTGGCCAACATGGTTCCAGTGCCGAAGAAAGATGGTAAGGTCAGAATGTGTGTTAACTACAGGGATTTGAACAGGGCGAGCCCCAAGGATGACTTCCCTCTGCCTCATATCGACGTTCTGGTTGACAATACTGCTCAGCATAAGGTGTTCTCCTTCATGGACGGCTTTTCAGGTTATAATCAGATCAAGATGGCTCCTAAAGATATGGAAAAGACTACCTTTGTTACTCAGTGGGGCACCTTCTGCTACAAGGTCATGCCTTTTGGGTTGAAAAATGTTGGGGCAACCTACCAACGTGCCATGGTTACTTTATTTCATGACATGATCCACCATGAGATTGAAGTATACGTCGATGATATGATTGCAAGGTCTCAAACGGAGGAGGAACACCTTGGCCATCTACAGAAGTTGTTTGACCGATTAAAGTTGTACAAGCTGAGGTTGAACCCGAACAAGTGCACCTTCGGGGTAAGGTCTGGGAAGTTGCTAGGCTTTGTCGTGAGCGACAAAGGTATTCAAGTGGACCCTGCCAAGGTTAAAGCCATACAAGAGATGCTAGTTCCCAAAACAGAGAAAGAAGTCAGAGGCTTTCTAGGACGGCTGAATTACATTGCCCGATTCATCTCACATCTAACTGCTACCTGTGAACCAATCTTCAAGCTACTGAAGAAAGATCAAATGGTACGTTGGAACGATGAATGTCAGGCCGCTTTCGACAGAATCAAAGAGTATCTCCAAGAACCACCCATTCTTATGCCACCAGTTGAAGGGAGACCTCTAATACTATACTTGACAGTACTTGACAGCTCAATGGGGTGTGTGCTGGGGCAGCATGACGAGTCTGGCCGAAAAGAGCATGCCATTTATTACCTTAGCAAAAAGTTTACCGACTGTGAGACCCGATACTCACTGCTCGAGAAAACTTGCTGCGCTTTGGTATGGGCTGCTCGCCGGCTGAGACAGTATATGTTGACTCACACTACTCTGTTAATTTCAAAAATGGATCCAATCAAGTACATATTCGAAAAGCCTGCTTTGTCTGGAAGAATAGCAAGATGGCAGATGATCTTGACAGAATATGACATCCAGTACACGACTCAGAAAGCAATCAAAGGAAGTGTATTGGCAGACCATCTGGCACACCAGGCAGTGGACGATTACCAGTCAATGAACTTTGAATTTCCTGACGAGAACATCATGGTAGTGACTGATTGTGAAGTACCTGGACCTGATAAAGGACCTGAGGAAGGATCCCGATGGTATATGCACTTTGACGGAGCCTCCAACGCTTTGGGTAACGGTATCGGCGCTGTGATCATATCCCCAAAAGGCACTCATACTCCACTTACTGTCCGGTTATGCTTCAACTGCACCAACAACATGGCGGAGTATGAGGCGTGTATCATGGGTCTTCAAGCTGCAATTGGCCTAAGGATCAAGTTTCTGAGTGTCTTCGGAGATTCTGCTCTCGTGATCAATCAGATCAAAGGCGAGTGGGATACGAAACACCCAAACCTTATTCCTTACAAAGAATGTGTGTTGACGTTGATCCCCCATTTCACGGAGATAACTTTTGAACACTTCCCAAGAGAGGAGAATCAGTTGGCGGACGCGCTGGCTACGATGTCTTCCATGTTCAAAGTCAAATGGGATAACGAGGCTCCCCGGATCATTATCTGGAAACTGGATGAACCTGCATATTGCTGTGATCTTGAGGCTGAGGTGGTAACTGAAAAACCTTGGTATCATGAAGTGAAGAGGTACTTGGAAGCTCAAGAATATCCCGAAGGTGCATCTGTCAATGACAAGAAGTTTCTGAGAAGGTTCGCAGCAAAGTTCTTCCTCAGCAACGGCATTCTCTACAAGCGAAACCATGATTCAACCTTACTGCATTGTGTGGATAAGACTGAAGCAGAAAGAATCATGGCAGAACTGCATGAAGGTACCTTCGGAACGCATTCTAGTGGACACACCATGGCAAAGAAAATCCTTCGGGCAGGATATTTCTGGTCCACAATGGAAGCCGACTGTTATCAACATTCTCGGACATGTCATAAGTGCCAGATCTATGCTGATAAAGTGCATGTTCCCCCAGTCCCTCTGAATGTCTTGACTGCACCTTGGCCTTTTGCAATGTGGGGAATTGATATGACCGGTGAGATCAAACCTACGGCATCCAACGGGCATCGCTTCATCCTGGTGGCGATTGATTACTTTACAAAGTGGGTCGAAGCAGCTTCCTATGCTACCGTAACCAAGAACGTCGTGGCACGGTTCATTCGGCACAACCTGATCTGTCGATACGGTGTACCTGAGAGGATTATTACGGACAATGGTACCAATATTAATAACAAGATGATCACTGAGCTCTGCGAGCAATTCAAGATACAGCACCACAACTCTTCTCCTTATCGGCCGAAGATGAACGGGGCTGTAGAAGCAACTAATAAGAATATCAAAAAGATTGTGCAGAAGATGACAGTGACCTATAAAGATTGGCACGAGATGTTACCATTTGCTCTTCATGGGTACCGCACCTCAGCAAGGACGTCAACCGGGGCAACTCCTTTTTCCTTGGTCTATGGCATGGAGGCAGTCTTGCCGATTGAAGTCCAGATACCCTCTCTCCGGATAATGAAGGATGCAGGTCTGAGAGAAGATGACTGGATCCAGACTCGACTTGATCAGTTAAACCTAATTGACGAAAAGAGACTCACTGCTATTTGTCATGGTCAAACGTATCAAAAACGGATGATCAGGGCATTTAACAAGAAAGTCAGACCACAAGAGTATCAAGTCGGAGACCTGGTAATCAAGCGCATCATTCTTCCTCAAAGTGATCCCAGGGGCAAATGGACCCCTACGTACGAAGGGCCATTTGTGGTTAAACATGTCTTCTCAGGAGGAGCCATGATTCTAACCACCATGGATGGTGACGACCTTCCTCACCCCGCCAATGCAGACATAGTAAAAAGATACTACGCATGAATTAAAGACCCGCTAGGTTGACACACCTAGGAAAAAATAAGGGCTTCCCGGCGAGCCAAAAAGGTTCGGGCAAAAATAAGGGATGAAAAATGAAAAAAATTTGTACACCCGGCAAGTCGAAAACCTGAAAAGGCGGCTTGGGCAAAAATGGGTATCCCGGTGGACTGAAAACCCGAAAGGGCGGTCCAGGAAAAAGTTAGGGATTAAAGCGTAATACTATGTCTCATTGGATCACCTTGCATCCAGAATCCGGTATCAAATATCAGGTTCAGACGGCATCAATCAGTCAGCTTCATCTTCAACTAAGCAGCCAAGTGATGAGACGCTTGAAGACATAAAGGCGATATCAGAGTTGAAACCCAGTGGGATTTTTTCACATAGCTGTTTTGTTTTCCTTTTTGAAAATGTATAAAACTCTGTTGTTCGGCGGCATTCTCTTACTAGGACGTCAGCCTCCTGTACATAAACGCCTATTTGCAGGAAAATTTCAAAATCAATACAAGTTCATCTTTTCCAGACAAATTGCCAATTGTTTTTCCTTTTTCTGTTTTGTTTTGCGAAGAACGTCCAATGTTCATTTTTGATATATGCATTTGACACTAATTGCTAACTCATAAATATCTGCATGCGAAACAAAGGATTAATTACAGGTGACATCAAAAACAGGGGCAATAAGGAGTTGTCTAAGCGATCTAGTTGCTTTGTCCACCAAGGTACCAAGGTAAGTTCGGCTGAAGAATGTAACCAAGATACCTCAATTCCCCAAGTAAGATAAGATGCAGCCATACTCTTCCCCAAGCAGAGTTGGTCTCCCATCAAAAGGCACAGTATCTCCAGCAAGTCAGCAACACTCTCCCCGAGCAGAGTTAGTCTACTGTCAGCCTTGAGGAGGTTGGATTATCCCCAGAAGATCTCAATATTCCCCAGCGGAGTATACAGACATTCCTAACAAGCATCCCCGGCAATCTTGATCTAAGATTGTTCCCCGGCGGAATACCGGACATCCAGTGGAGCCATTCCCCAGTGCAGTCCTAAGTCTCCCCAGGAGAGTTGAATCAATCTCCCCAGTAGGAAGCTTATCCCCAGTAGATTCTGGAAGCTTGTCCCCTGCAGAGTACACGTATCTCTCCCCGACCATGTTCAGAGGTTATTCTCCACCAGAGCTTATAACTGGGTTATCCTCAGCTAATTACAACGGAAAGATCGTCCTCGGAGAAGTTCTTCTTATCCCTAGCGGAGTTCATCAAATCCTCCAACAAAGCTTATCAACGGTACTCCCAGCGGGTTATCATCAACATCTCAGCGAAGTACCTCTCTCCCATCAGAGTAATTCCCCGCAGCAATCTCTTCAACAAGTTTATTCCTCAATGGAGTCATCTTCCCCTACAGGTTTATTCTCACAACCATCATCCCAAGCGGAAGCGAAGGACTCCACTCTTCAACATCAGCCCAGGATTCAACAAACTTCCCGGCATCCGTCAAGGATTTATTTTCCTAGAAAAAATACATTCATAAACATCACATCTTCATACACTATAACATGCACATACGCATCATGAACATACAATCTCATTTATTTTGAGAACATCACATACATCATGACATTGCATACAACTAATGTTTTGCCTTTTCAGGGAAAAGGTCAATACAAAGATGATTACTATCAACTGTCGCAATTCCGGATTCGATACCTGTATCTAGCCAGGGCATATCTGTGAGCGATTACTTGTGGATTCGACACCTGTATCTAGCCAGGGCATATCTACATGAAGAAATTCCAGATTCAATTCCTGTATCAAGCCAGGGCACGTCTGAAGAGTTTGAAGATTCGATTCCTGTATCCAGCCAGGGCATATCTGTTGACGACTAATTCCAGATTCGATTCCTGTATCTAGCCAGGGCACGTCTGAAGAGTTTGAAGATTCGATTTCTGTATCCGGCCAGGGCATATCTGTTGATGACTAATTCCATATTCGATACATGTATCTAGCCAGGGCACGTCTGAAGAGTTTGAAGATTCGATTCCTGTATCCAGCCAGGGCATATCTGTTGACGACTAATTCCAGATTCGATTCCTGTATCTAGCCAGGGCACGTCTGAAGAGTTTGAAGATTCGATTCTTGTATCCGGCCAGGGCATGTCTGTTGACGACTAATTCCAGATTCGATACCTGCATCCATCCAGGGCATATCTGCATAAAGAGTTTGAAGATCAACCCCTGTAACAGGCCAGGTAATTATTTTTCTTTCTCAGGTATGCAAGTTCTCGCTAAGGAATCTCTTACGCGATCGACACCTAGATGGCATCTATAAGCCCATCCACATACCAACAGTCCCCAAATGGCATCTATAAGCCCATTCCCGACAAGGCTCCGTCACAGCTCCAGATGGCATCTATAAGCCCATCCTCCTAACCGTCATCTCTCCAAATTGCATCAGTAAGCCCATTCCTGCCATCACGCTGCTGATACTCAACTATGTGAGTGCAAATTTCTGGGCACTCTAGTGTTAATTCATCTTCCACCTTCGGATCACGAAAGGCACGCAAGCCAATCTACATCCTCAGGTCTAAGAAGATTGAACAGGGGCAACTGTTGTACCCCAAAATTTTCCCTCCCATATTCTTCAAGATTTGTCAAGATCAAGCTTCAAATGGATTAAGGATTACATAGTGCAAACACCCTCCTAACACAGTCAAAAATTAGGGTTTTGGTTCTTACAAGGAAGTTGAGGTTTCCAAGGGCCCAATCAAGTCCCATATGCCTATATACATTGTCAAACATCCATATGTCAAGTTTCAAGACTCACAGCACCAAGTTGCACAGTCAAAAACCCTAATTGCCTCACAGTCAACTGCAGGGGTAAAATGGTCATTTGACAGTCAAAAGTCAAAAAATTTGGTCAACATCTTATGTTGAAGCCACAATTATCATTTGATCAAGTCTTGATCATGATTCCTCAAGCATGGCTCAAAAAGTCTCAAGATGTCAAAAGTTTCTATTTTAGGACAGCTGAAAAGTCAACTGCAAATTGACCAAGGCATAACTTTTTCATGGTTCATCAGAAAAATCCCATCCAATGCTCATTTTTAAGGGGATGACATTTCCTACAACTCATCTTCACATTCCAAGTCCAAGAAATTCTCTCACAAAAAGTTATCAATTTCTACATTATAGGTCATTTTCAAAAGTCAACAAAAAGGCACTTTAAGTCAAAGACCATAACTTGAGATTGGTAAATCAAAATGACATGGGACTAAAGGCATTGGTTAGAGGACTTCAAGACCTTTCCAAAATGTCCAAGAACATGTTCATATCTTCAAAATTGAGCAAGATATGCATTGGAGAAGTTGGGAAATTTTTGGGAACTTTCAAAAGTCAACTTTGCCTAAAACACTCCATTTTTGCTAATGGGCCTCAAATTCTTTCTTGAATCTTTACCCAAGGCTTATGCACGACCCATTAAGATTAATTGGGATTATTTTATTATTTTTATTAATTATTTGGATTTTTAATTGATTAATAATTCATTTAATTAATTTAATTATAGAAAAATATCAAAACATGGTTGTCAAATCTTTTTATGATGCAAATAAGACTAGGGCAAGCTGGAAATTCATGTGCACCTCAAAGACATCAAAATCTCCATGATTGGCAAGGTTTTATCAAAGAAAAAGATTGAAAAAGATTTGATTGACAATCACATAATGAAACATGAATGCAATGGATTGTTGGGCTTAAAGTTGACCTAATTCTCTTCACATACAAAGGCTGAACCTAACCCTATTGAAAAACACGTAGAAGAGCTGCTGAAACACCATATGCAATATTGAAAAAAGGTGGAAAAAACTCAAAACTGTAATCAGTCTTCCAGGCGAATTCAAGGTCTCTTTTTGATTCACACACCTTGCCTGAGTCTCCAGGAACTTGTTGCCATCAAGAACAAGCCCCAACACCATCAGAATCAAAGAATACAAGTCCCACGGTTTGAATATATTTCCAAAATTACATATCATAATTCATGCGCTTTTAATCCATTTTCTTGGTTGATTTATGTTAATAGGGACATTCTGAAGCTATTGGTATAAGCCAATTTGATTATAGCGTTCTGAATCGAAATCCACCATTGGAGATATCTAGGGTTTCGAAGCTTGAAATTTAGGGCTTTGCACATAAGGAAAAATTGGACCTTGAGACAAGAATGGTTGAATTCGTCAAGGCCAGACGAATTCAACCCAACCCTCGCGCTCAATTTATGTTATCCCTAACTCTAATCGCTATTTTCGGTCGTTGTGGTTAGTGGGGGTTTAAAACCCCCGCTATCTGTTTGATATTTTTACAGGTGAAACGAAGAAGGTGATTGCGTGGCTCAACGTGGTTGGAGGGTTTGAATACAGCGCGCACTATTTTGTTTTATTATCATAACGTTTGTTTTTTTATATAATATTTATTATCCATTCATATTACAAACGCGCGCCATGGTTCAGTTGGCAAGGGCACTAAGGCAAGGAGTACTGGGACCTGGGTTCGATTCCCAGGTCCCCCATCTAATTGTTCATATTTTTTCCAAAGCGTTCCAATGCAGCGTTCATCCAAAGTTCCATCATACACCCTCACGCCTAAGCTAGCCAAGTGGCCATGAAACCCATCCAGTGGCCAGGAGATGAGGAGCATGATACTCTCCAGTAAACGCATGCATAGGCAATGCCAGAAGTCAAACGTGGCTTGGAATGTCTTGGGCCAGAATTCCTCACAAAAACCTCCATATGGGCCAACTTACCCCCTTTGGTTTGTAATTTTTATTTTATTTTCTTTTAATTCTTTTAATTGTTTTAATTATTATTATTAATTCACAACAAATTAATTTTTCCTAATAAAATCAGAAATCATAAAATTGTAAATATTTTTTATTGGTTATTAAATTTACTATTAACTATTAATTTTGTAAATACTAACAATTAACTTAGCTTAATTTAGGTTTTAATTTTAACCTCTTTTTTTTAATAAATAAAAATTATGTAGAATTATGTTTTGACAATTTTCATTCATATTTTCTTAATTATCATTATTACTATTTATTAATCATTATTTTGTAAATAAAATGTAAGTTAATTAATTTAGTAAATTAGGTTAAATTTGACATTTTTTATTAATAATTAAAATAAACTTAGAACTAGGGTTTTCTTTTGATTTTAATTTCCTTTTCTTCTTTTTTATTAAAAAACATAAAAATATCTTTCTTATAAATAATTAAATAATTAGATTTAGGTTTAATTTTAATTAAATGTAAAAGGACCAAAAGCTCATATTTTCTCAAAAGGGTCAAAAACCCTAGGACGTCCAATTTAATTTCTATTCGCGCGTTATTTTTATATTTTGATTATTATGTAACTGCTTCAAGAATGTAATAGTAATTAGGTTTACCGCTTTCTTTACTTTCCGCACTTTATCAAAACGGGTCTTTGTTTTTTGGCGATGTATAGACCCGCGCCTTGTAATAGCGTAGCTTTACCTTTCCGTACTTTATTTTCCGCACTCCTAACTGTTAAATTGCATGAAAGAATGTATGATAATTAAAAACAACTCATAGCTCACAATTTCATGATCAAAGATAAACATAAACTGAATTGAACACACAAAGCACATGCCACTTCTAGGGTACGCCTCACTCGTTGCCTCGAACGTGGTCGTCAAGTATAGGGTGTTTTAGCAGTCGCCCTTATGTCTAAGATCCAGTTGCCTCGAAACGGTTGCCTCGGATTAAAAAGGATCTAGGACATTAGGGTTACTTCTAAGGTGTCCTACTATTGCTTCGATGACCACACTGTTCCTCAATCGAATTGACCCGAACACCTCCAACGGTGGTGCTACCTACCTCTCAATGGTGGGATGGCACTATCTTAAGGACTCTTACACAGCCTAATTCCTTAGGGTAGGTAGATGACTCATGGGTACTTGCTCTCTAAAAAACAAACAAAACATCTTTTCACACTGACACTTTCAAAAGTTTTCAAAACAAATTTTTCAAACACTCTTGAGGACAGATACAAGAGTCACTTGGAAATCTTTCAAAAACGAAACTTTTTCAAAAACCCACACACATTTGAAAAGCAAACATCTTTTGAAAACATAAGAGCAAGTACCTAAGAGCCCATGGATAGAAAGGGTGCTAACACCTTCCCTTTCTATAAATCTACCTCTCGAACCGAGAAACATTCTCGATAAGGAATTTTGCTGTGCTTTTGTCCTTTCCATGTTGGAGAACATAAAAGACGGTGGCGACTCTTGCTTACCGCGACATATGCGATCCAGCTTTAAACAGTCAGTTCTATTTCCACCGATCACAGGTACCGTTTGAGCTTGATGGTTGATGCTGAAGTCTGGCCGCAAGGTGATCCAATGGGACATAGTGATACGCTTCAAATCCTTAACTTTTTCCTGGACCGCCCTTTCAGGTTTTCGGTCCACCGGGATACCTTTTTTTGCCCAAGCCGCCCTTTCAGGTTTTCGACTTTCTGGGTGTACAAATATTTTTTGTTTTCATCCCTAATTTTTTCCCGAACCCTTTTGGTTCGCCGGGAAGACCTTATTTTTTCCTAGGCCACTCAACCTAGCGGGTCTTTAATCATGCGTAGTATCTTTTCACTATGTCCGCATTGACAAGGTGAGGAAGGTCGTCACCGTCCATGGTGGTCAGAATCATGGCTCCAACAGAAAATATGCTTTTGATCACAAATGGTCCTTCGTATGTGGGAGTCCATTTTCCCCTGGGATCACCTTGTGGTAGTATGATGCGCTTGATCACTAGATCCCCGACTTGATATACTTGGTGCCTGACCTTTTTGTTAAAAGCCTTGATCATCTGTTTTTGATACATTTGACCATGACAGACAGCAGTAAGTCTCTTTTCATCAATCAGATTTAGTTGATCAAGTCGAGTCTGGATCCAATCATCTTCATTCAGATCTGCATCCTTCATGATTCTTAGAGAATGGATATGGTCCTTGATAGGCAGGACAACCTCCATGCCATATACCAGAGAGTAGGGTGTTGCCCCAGTCGATGTTCGTGCTGAGGTGCGATAACCATGAAGAGAAAATGGTAACATCTCTTGCCAGTCTTTGTATGTCACCTTCATCTTCTGTATGATATTCTTAATGTTTTTGTTAACATCCTCCACATCGCCATTCATCTTCGGCCGGTAAGGGGAAGAATTATGATGCTGGATCTTGAACTGTTTACAGAGTTTGGTGATCATCGTGTTGTTAAGATTTGTACCATTGTCAGTGATGATTCTCTCTGGCACATCGTACCTACAGATTAGGTTATGCTTGATAAAATGCACCACAACGTTCTTGGTAACAGTAGCAAAAGAGGCAGCTTCAACCCACTTCGTGAAATAATCAATGGCCACCAGGATGAAGCGATGCCCATTGGAAGCGGCGGGTCTAATCTCTCTGATCATGTCAATGCCCCACATTGCAAAGGGCCAAGGAGCCTTCAAGACACTTAAAGTAACTGGAGGTACATGCACCTTATCAGCATAGATATGGCATTTGTGACAAGTTCGCGAGTGCTGATAGCAGTCTGCTTCCATAGTGGACCAATAGTATCCTGCCCGTAGGATCTTTTTATCCATGGTATGTCCACTCGAATGGGTTCCGAAGGTACCTTCGTGTAGATTTGTCATAATCCTCTCCGCTTCACTCTTGTCTATGCACCAAAGTAAAGCAGAGTCATGGTTGCGCTTGTAGAGGATTCCATTACTGAGGAAGAACTTTGCGGTGAACCTTCTCAGAAACTTCTTATCATTGACAGATTCCCCCTCGGGATACTCTTGAGCCTCGAGATATCTCTTCACTTCATAGAACCAAGGTTTGTACGCTACTCCTTCAGCGTCGATCTCATAGCAATATGTCGGTTCATCCAACCTTTCAATAGTGATCTGAGGGGCCTCATTATCCCACCTGACCTTGAACATAGATGACATGGTAGCTAGCGCGTCCACTAACTGATTCTCTTCTCGTGGAAAATGTTCAAAGGTTACCTCTTCAAAGTGTGGAAGCAATGTCAGCACGTTCTCTCTGTATGGGATGAGATTCGGGTGCTTTGTATCCCACTCTCCTTTGATCGACTTATCACCAAGGCTGAATCTTCAAAAACATTCAAGAACTTGATCCTCAGGTCAATAGCAACTTTAAGACCCATGATGCATGCTTCATACTCTGCCATGTTGTTGGTACAGTTGAAGCATAGTCTGGCGGTGAAAGGAGTATGACAGCCCTCAGGGGATATGATTATAGCACCAATTCCATTACCGAGCGCGTTCGAGGCTCCATCAAAAACCATGGTCCACCGGGATCTTTCTTCAGGTCCTTCATTCGGTCCAGGTTCTTCATAGTCAATCACCAGCATAATATTCTCGTCTGGGAACTCAAAATTCATGGACTGGTAGTCATCCATGGCCTGATGGGCCAAATGATCAGCTAATACACTTCCCTTGATTGCCTTCTGGGTCATGTATTAGATATCGTATTAGGTTAAGATCATCTGCCATCTTGCTATTCTTCCTGAGAGAGCGGGCTTCTCGAAGATGTACTTGTCGGATCCATCTTAGATATCATCAAAGTAGTGTGGGTCAACATATATTGTCTTAGTCGGCGAGAAACCCATGCCAAAGCGTAGCAATTTTTCTCGAGCAGTGAGTATTTTGTCTCATAGTCAGTAAAATTTTTGCTAAGGTAGTATATTGCGTGCTCTTTTTGACCAGACTCGTCATGCTGCCCCAACACACACCCCCATTGAATTGTCTAACACTGTTAAGAACATTATCAAAGGTCTTCCTTCAATCGGAGGCATCCGAATTGGTGGTTCTTGAAGGTATTCCTTGATTCTTTCAAAGGAAGTCTGGAATTCATCGTTCCATTTTACCATTTGATCTTTCTTAAGGAGTTTGAAGATTGGCTCATAAGTAGAAGTTAAATGGGAAATGAATCTGGAAATGTAATTTAGGCGTTCCAAAAATCCTGACCTCCTTCTCAGTGTGAGGAGCCGACATCTCTTATATAGCCTTTACTTTTGCAGGGTCCACCCGAATTCCCTTGTCACTGACAATGAATCCTAGTAGTTTACCAGACCTTACCTCAAAGGTGCACTTTTTCGGATTCAACCTCAGCTTGTATGTCTTCAACATATCAAATAACTTTTGTAGGTGATCAAGGTGCTCTTCCTCAGTTTGAGACCTAGCTATCATGTCATCCACATATACCTCTATCTCATGGTGAATCATGTCATGAAATAAGGCGACCATGACTCGCTGATAGGTTTCCCCAGCATTCTTTAATCCAAATGGCATCACTTTGTAGCAGAAAGTGCCCCATTGCGTGACGAAGGTTGTCTTCTCCATATCTTCGAGTTCCATCTTGATCTAATTGTAACCAGAGAAACCATCCATGAAGTAAAAGATCTTGTGATGTGTGGTGTTATCAACCAGGACGTCAATGTGGGGGAGCGGAATGTCGTATTTGGGGCTTGCCCTGTTCAGATTTCTGTAGTCCACACACATCCGTACCTTACCATCTTTTTTAGGCACCGACACCATGTTGGCCACCCATTGGGGATAAGAGGTGAGAACTTAGAACCCAGCATTGAACTACTTCATAACTTCTGCTTTGATCTTCTCTGACATTTCAGGGCGCATGCGATGGACCTTCTGCTTTACCGAAGGGCAATCTTCTTTAGTTGGCAGTCGATGATTCATGATATCCGTATGCAGTCCTGGCATGTCTTCATATGACCAGACAAAGATCTCGACATAGTCATCCAACATTTGTATCAACCGCTGTTTGACATTAATCCCCATATTTGCGGCAATCTTGACTTCTTTTCTGTCTACCTCTACGCCCAAGTTTATTGTCTCAACTAGCTCTTCATGAGGCTGTATAGCCCTCTCTTCCTGCTATAACAGTCTAGCAAGTTCTCTAGGTACCTCATAATCTTCCTCACCTTCGTCCTCGGCTTGGTTGATCGTATTTTTGAAGTTATAACTGGCAATAGCAGAACTGTTATCAATGGGATCCAGAGTGGATATGGATCTGTGGATATGGATCTGCAGTTTGATATGTGAGTGTGTGTAAGAGAATAGCTGTATTGATAAAGTAAAAAGCAGAAAAGAAAAACAGAGAGCACAAAATTTGTATGCAAAACATCCAATGCTTTATTAATTCCATATGAAAGTGAAACATGATAACCCTCACAAATAAACCAATGTGCCCCGGGTAAGACACATGGCCATAAAGTTATATTGTTTATTACATATCCAAAAAAACAAGAAAGACAATTACTTATGAACAAAAGTAATAGGCACAAAATCCTTTTCCGTCCAGTTACTAGGTCCACGGTTGGTAGTAGGGAAGATCCAGTTATCCATGTCATTGTCACCGTCTCCGTCTTCTACTGTGTTGACCCCGTGATTACTGATGCGCAGGGGAGGTTTTCCAGCACGAGCACGTTGAACAACCCTTTGAGCCCCTAAAGAGAAACCCAAACCAAATTTATCAGACCTGTACGGAATATCAGGGAGTTGACCCCAGATGGTAGACCCACCTTCTTCAATAACAGCTTTTTCATCCTTGAGAGAGGCCATCTTCAAGGGAGGTCTGGTGATCTTCGGCACATTGATAACAGCTTCAGTTGCGACCAAAGTCTGAGGTACCTCTTCAAAATTCTGGAATGGAGTATCGATGAAATCACCCTCCATTTCCACATATCTGAAGGAATTCAAATGACTGACCATGTATTCCTCTTCGCCGCATATAGTGACAATTCTCCCTTTGACCGGGTATTTCATCATCTGATGCAGAGTGGACGTAACAGCTCCAGCCCCATGTATCAAAGGGCGGCCCAACAAACAAGAATAAGATGGCCTGATATCCATCATGTAGAAGGTAGAGTCTAAAGTCTGGGAACCAACCTTGATGGGGATGTCCACCTCCCCGTGTACCATTCTCTTTGATTCGTCAAAGCCCTCACTACAATATTATTGGGATTCAAAGGAAAGCCTTCACAGTCCAGTCTATCCAGAGCATTCTTAGGCAGCACATTTAACGATGAACCAGTATCCACAATAACATGGGCCAAAGTGGTGCCCTTGCATTCGACAGAGACATGCAACGCATCATTGTGCTTCCTCCCTCTAGGGGTCAAGTCAGCATAAGAAAAACCCAAACCGTTATCGGCTGTCAAACTAGACACACAATCTTCAAATTGGTCAACAGAAGTTTCCTGGGGCACATGGGCAGTTTTCAAAAACTTCACCAAAGCCTTCGCATGAGCTTCAGAGCACAACAACAAGGCTAGCATAGAGATCTTTGAAGGGGTCTTCCCCAGCTGTTCGACCACGTTGTAGTCGCCTTTCTTGATGATTTTCAGAATTTCTTCCATCTTTTTCTCAGAAGCCTCTGGAATAGATACTGATTATGCTTTTGTCTAGACAGGCTCAACCAATATGTCTTTGCCCCGAGTCTCGGTCGACTCGGTGATAGGGGTGTCAGCAGGAGTAATCAAAGGAGTTACAGTTGTAGTAGGAGCAGGAACAAAAGTAGGAATAATCACAGGACCAGTAACAACTTTCGGAGGAGAAATCTCGGGGGAGAACACTCTTCCACTTCTTGTTATTTTGCTGGTTCCAACAATGTTGACAATGTAGAGATCAGCATTCTCAAAGACCCGGTCTTCATCATCCAGCCAATCTTGCTTGACGTCGTGGTAGTAGACATCACCCTCATAGTTCCACGGAACAGTTTTATCAGAGGAGTACGGGATTGGACCTGGCACAATGATTATCAGCGGAGTAACCTTCGGAGTAGATGTAATCCTAACGGGTCTTTTGGTGGAGACCCTGGGAGGATTGGTGGAAATGGTTATTATTGAAATATCATTGCACAAAATAGTTGGAACGGGAGTCTTCTCAAACAAAATATCTCCAACATCCATCAGGCGCTGAACACATGTCTTTAACAAATGACAACCAGTCGGTAGAGATAAACAGAAGTGGAAGCCTTTGCCACAACCCAGAAATAAACCGTCCTTCAACAAGTTCCACTTATTGGTCATAAGTGGAGTAACAAGCTCTTTAACTGAAGTAACAAACATATCATCTTCAATAGTGTCAACACCACTACCATGCTTGGGCATAGAAGCAGTAATAACATTTGGCATCTCAGGGGCGTCAAACTCAATTTCCTTCGCCTCGAGAAGGTCTTGTACTTTGTTTTTCAAAGCACGGCAGTCGTTTGTATCATGACCTGGACTTTCTGAATGATAAGCACAACGTGCATTTGGATTGTAGCAGGGAGAGGTAGTGTTGGGATTCTTCGGCTCTTCCCGCAAGGTTACCAGATTGGATCTCAACAAATATGGAAAAACTTGGGCTAGAGTCATATTTATCTGGGTGAATTGTCTTACCGGCCTTTCTGTTCTCTGCTGATTATTCCTCTGTTGAGTGGGTGCAGGCTTAGGGATTACGACAGCCCCTACTGTTGGACGATGTTCAGTTATGTCCTGACTCCATTGATGGTGCACAACACTAACCTCTTTCTTCCTAGCGAATGGTTTTCTCACAGCACTGGAGGATGCGTCCTTTTGGATCTTTCCATTCTTAATTCCAGCTTCCACTCTCTCCCTTGTCAAGATTAACTCAGTGAAGCCGGCCGAGGAGCTTCCAATTAGATGATTAAAGAATGGACCAGATAGGGTAACCAGAAACATGTCCACTAGCTCCCTATCAGACAGGGGAGGCTGGACTCTTCCTGCTAAGTCCCTCCACTTCTGAGCGTAGTCTTTGAAACCCTCGCTCGAACCCATAGCCAAACTATGGAGTTGAGTACGGGTGGGAGCAAGGTCTTCATTGTACTGATACTGCTTATAAAAAGCAGCGGCCGGGTCTTCCCAATTATGGATGTTGGTCCTCTCCAACTGATATAACCAATCTAACTAAGTTCCGGATAGACTGTCCTGAAAGAAATGGACCCACAAGTATCTGTCAGTAGTGTGGGGTTGTATCTTCCTCACATAAGATCGGAGGTACATCTTGGGACATGAAACCCCATCATACTTAGCAAACACTGGTTCCTTGAACTTTGACGAAATAACAATCCCATACACCAACCCAGCTCTCCAAAGTCCAGCCTGGGCACTTTCTGAATCTCCATTGGACTCAGACACTCTTCAGTTTGTTTGTACCTTTCGTCAGTCGGAGGATACTTCTCTTCATTATAATCAGTATCATTATCAGATTCCTCCAGACTGGGGTCTTCCTCTCTTGTCTCACCCTCTTGATTCTCTCCTTCCTTAGATGAAGAGGTCAAATCAACCATTTGCTTCAACGGTCCCTTGAATCTTCTTCCAAGATTTACCACACCAGCTGTCCTTCTTGGCTTCTTAGCCTTGTCTTTAACAATCAAGGCTTTCAGTTCTTCCTGCCCTTTGGCTAGAGCCATGATCATCAGTTGGAATTGTGTGTTCTGAGTCTGTAAGTCTTTCACAGTTTGCTCTAGAGCCATTTCTTGCTGAAATAGAGAGTGAAGAAGATGGGAAACCTGTTATGAAACATGTTTATGCATTGATATGTATCGCATGTGTATGCAATGATTTCAAGGATTTTGGGAAATTTAAATTTGCGAACCAAAATGAAACAAATATTTTATTAGTATAATTCAAAATACAATTGCCTTTAGGCGTTTCAATTGAAAATTCTAGAAACTTAAAATAGGATCAGGTTTCCCATGGGCGCTTTCTTTTCGCGCCGAGATAAACATTAAGGCTTCTTTCCTCATGAAGTTGCTTTGTGAGCTCTAAAACTTTCTTCTCCTGGGCATAGAACTGGTCCCTATAAGTATCCTGCTCCTTCTTCAACAGAATCCAGGACCTCTGTAATTCTTCAAGATCAGTGGGCATATCAGAATGAAGAACCGTGTAGGGAATATCCCCTTCAGTAATGGGCTCCACAATCACTGGTAAGACGGCTATGTATGGCATCATAAGTTTCTGAGCACGAGCTCGTACCTATTGGAGATAAGGTTCCATAGGAATGGAAGTCTTCAACCCCAAAGTCTTGACGTCAAATCTGTTTACCATGCCCCAAGCTCGTATGAACCTCTGGCGATACCCTTGAACATCATCCTCATAGTTAAACATAATGCCCTGGATAAGCATCTCATGAGGACCATCCCTAAGAAACTTGATATTTAAAAAAGTCCTAAACCCTCTTAGTAGCTTTTCGACCAATCGGAGACAAAAAGTTTTTCTAGTATCATCAATGTTGTTGAAAGACCTCTACGAAAAACATACAAAGAGCGCATTAGTACAAGTAATTTAAAGACATAATCGTCATTAAAAACAAATTGAAACTTCATTAAACATGGTACCTGTATCTCACTCCAAAAAAATTCTTTAGCTTCTTTCAACTCTATTTTTCTCCAATCATCACAAGTAATTGGAACTTCATTCCTTACAAGTGCACCAATAAAACTTGTCAGTGTTGAACCGTTAGGATCAATTAGTTGTCCACTTTGGCTCCAATGCGCATCTAATTTTATGCCTTTGTATCTATCACAAATGACTTTCTTCATAACTGTTATTCCCCGTCTAATTTCCGCTTCCTGATCAGTAACGGTCGCATGATCTCCATCATCAATAGCATCATCATGTGGGCGATCCTCGTTACTATCCATTTAACCTGTAATAAAGAAAAACATAAACCCAATATAAAAATCCATAATCAATTGAATATATAACAAATGACAAATAGAGAAGAGCATATAAATTTATTGAAAATGACATAATATATAACATTTTACTATATTACCTCTTTCACTAACATCTCTTTCTTTTCTTGGTTGGAATATGAATTACTTGTTTCTTAGCAATGCGGACGTCATAGTTGATCCAAATTCCATCGTTATAATTGTTTCTAATATATTATTCATCTGCTATAATATTCTCATATTGATCATTCCGTCTAATACATGACTGATTCTCAACGTCAATATCACCTTGATTTACACCGGTATCATCAACCACTTTGTTAGATAAAAGCACTATAGACCATTTCGTACTCGTCGGGTCAGTGACATAGAACACTTTTTTAGCTTGAGATGCTAGAATAAAAGGCTCGTCTTTGTACCCCACCCTATTAAGATCAACTTGCATAAATCCTGACTTATCCATTCGTATGCCACTACTATTTACCCACTTGCAACCAAAGATATGAATCTGAAAATTCTCATAATCAAACACCCAAATGTGCTCAATAACCCTAAAATATGACAGATTTGCATATTTGGGGTTTAAGTCCTTCGTACTCGGTATGTGCATTGCTTCAGCTAGCACGGTGACACCATTATTTTGCATGGTAATTTTATCATCTTGTTCTTTGGTATAAAATGTGTATCCATTTATTGTGTATGTGTTATGAGAAAACACATGCAAACTCGGACCATATGCCAAACATCTCAACCTTTCTGTTATTGAAGTGGGATCTGAAGAGCGTTTTGAATAAATATGATCCTTAAACCATTGTATAAAACTTTGATTGTGCTCTCGTACTATACAATTTTCATTTTTATTCTAATTTAACCCTCGGAGTACAGCCTTGTGCATTTCAACATATGGCTCAACCTCAATGTCATTGTGCAGAACATACAAATGCACTTGCTCCTGTTCATCCCTTGATAATGTCTTAATTTTATTTCCAATTAATTTTTTACCTTCCTTTTTTTCAAAAATATGAGTTTTGGGGAGCCCAACGGATTGAACATTGGATAAATATTCAGTACAAAACTCAACTGCTTCTTCAACAATGTATCGTTCAATAATACAACCCTCTGGGCGACTTTAGTTTTTCACGTACCCTTTTAATATTTTCATATAACGTTCATCAGGGTACATCCATCTCATATAAGTTGGTCCACACAACTGTGTCTCTTTCACAAGATGAACAACTAGATGTACCATTATGTCAAAAAAAGAGGGAGGAAAACACATCTCAAGCTCACACAAGGTAATGACTATTTCTTTTTGCAGTGTTGGTAAGACCTCAGGATCGATCACCTTACTACAAATTGACCTAAAGAAAAAACACAATTTAGTTATGGCGCTTCTTACTTTTTCTGGAAAAATAGAATGTATACCTATTGGTAGAAAATTATCCATTATAACATGACAATCATGTGTCTTTAAACTCTTCAACTTGAGGTCGTTCATAGACACAAGTCTTCTAATATCTGAAGAGTATCCTTCTGGAATTTTAACTTCACTTAGAAACTTGCACAATATTTTTTTCTCCTTTCTAGATAGAGTAAAAGTAGCAGGTGGTATATATGTTCGTCTTCCTTTCTTTACAGGTCCTAATTCAGTTCTTATTCCCATATTTAACATATCCTCCCTTGCTTTAAGGCCATCCTTAGACTTTCCTTTTATATTGATTAACGTGCCAATAACACTTTCGAATACATTTTTTCAATATGCATAACATCGAGAAAATGTCTCACATACAAAGACTTCCAATATGGTAATTCAAAAAAAATTAACCTATTATTCCATGCACCTTTTACAACCTTATGTGAAAAAGGCTTGCCAAACTGAGTACAGACATCTTTCACCTTTTCAAAAATTTGGTCACCTGACAATGCAGGTGGAGCTTTACATTGTTTGATGTCTCCATTGAATGCTTTTCTCCGCCCACAATAGTGATGTTTAGAATGTAAGAATCTACGATGACCAAGAAACACATTCTTCTGACAAAGATCCAACTACGTCGTATCGATTCCATCTTCACAAATAGGACACGCACGTTGACCTTTAATGATATACCCAGATAGATTCTCGTATGTTGGAAAATCATTAATTGTGCCAAACAACATCGCCCTCAATTTGAAACTTTATTTCCTATATCCTCATAAACCTCCACACCTTTCTCCCACAAAATCTTTAAATCTTCTATCAACGGTGTCAAGTATACGTCTATGTTATTCCCTGGTTGTTCAGGCCCAGAAATAAACATAGATAACATCATGTACTTACGCTTCATACATAGCCATGGAGGTAGGTTATAAATCATAATAATCACAGGGCATGTGGTATTTGAGATACTTTGAAGACCATGTGGGTTCATTCCATCAGTAGATAATGCCAAGCGAAAGTTTCTTGCTTCTTCTCCAAAATCAGGATAATCATCATCAATTTTTGACCACTGTGGTAAATCTGCCGGATGTCAATACTTTCCATCAATCATTCTTTCATCTGCATGCCAAGTCAAGTGTCTTGCATCGGTTTCACTATGAAAGATGCGCCTAAATCTCGGAATTATAGGAAAATACCATAAGACTTTTGCTGGAGACAATTTTTTCTTATATCGAGATAAACCGTATTTAGGGCACTCATTTAACGATGCATATTTGTTTCGAAATAAAACACAATCGTTTGGACAAGCATGTATCCTATCATAGCTCATGCCAATAGAGCACAACATTTTTTTGGCCTCATAGGTTCGATTAAGAAGAACATTATCCTCCGGAAGCATATCTCTCATAAGGGCTAATAACTCTGAAACTTTTATCCGACCATCCATTGCCCACCTTTAAGTTGTACAACTTTAATACCGCAGACAGTCTTGTGAATTTAGTGCAACCTTTATACAATGGTTTCTCTGCATCTCTTACCAACCTCTCAAACATTTTGGGACAATCCTTAAGAATAGGTCGTTTGTATCCGTGTCATTGTCGTCTAGAGAATAGGTCGTTGTATTACTTTTCTCCCCCAGTTCAACATTCTCGTTAATTTTCTCACCATGATATATCCAACACTTATAACTTCGATCAATCCCACGCGTCAGTAAATGAGATTTCAATCCATCTGCGTCAACCCGACCCACTTAACAACAACCCAAGCAAGAACATTTCATTCGACTGGAGTCTTTGACGTGTTCAACAGAAAACTTAACGAATTCCAATACCCCATTCGCATACTCTTTTGACAATTGATCAGCAGTCATCCATTTTTTATCCATGGAATTACTACTAATTTAGGTAAACAAAAACACTATAATTATTCACGCAACTATTTCAAAAGAACATACAGAAAAACACTTTCGCGAACACAAAAAGAATATTAATACAAACTTTTTGAAATATTTCGTAAGATTTAATCGGATTAGTTCTAGATCGATATAGACTAAAATTAATTATTTCTATATAAAACTAATTGTTCTTTTTAATTGATATAGATAGAATGTTTTATAATTTAGGAAGCATATAGTAAATAAAAAAACGAGTCGGTAATGTTGAATTTGAAATTGACTTACCAAAGAAAGAAGAGGGATTATTGGTGCCGACGACGGATGATGTTGCTTTGATGTTCTTCGAATCGGTGATGGTCTTCGACTAACTACACCAATACAAAAACGTCTTAACCAAATTTTTAGCAAGCACACTAACATTGAAAATGCACAGAGTTGAGAATAATATCACTTTCAGTAAGCACACTAACATTGAAAATACAATTTGTATGTGATGCAATCAAAGCCCGAAATTAAAAATAGTAAAAAATGAACCATTGAAAAACTTCGATGGGGTTATCTTGAGTTATACTCAATTCTTTTCTGTTGTATCAAGACATTATGGATATATGCATCTCTTGATTATTAAATGAAGAATTGAATCTAAAAGTTATAGAAACAATACAATCTGACAAAACATATCAATATGCAAATTATCAATGATCTCCTTTAGCACATACAAAAACAAAGACTAGCTAACCCTTTTTAGAGACTAGTTATCTTTATAATATGGTTACTCCTATTTAGAATACAACTATGAACGTGATTGAGAATGCAACTTAAACCATGACTCAGAGATCCAACTTGAGTTTTTCAATAAAAATACCAAATGAGGAGTATGCAAAATGGCTCAGTTTTGGAAAGAATTCAAAAGAGTACAAGAATAGCTTTTTAATTCCTGCAAACCTAAACTTTCACTTAAAAAAACCTAAATTAGTTTCACAAAAAAATTATTCTTGATTAACTAAAAAAATGAAAAACAAAAACTCATTTTATAGAATACCAACAATAACTTTTAGAGTAAAAAACATAAATTTCTTTAAAGGAAACAAATAAAATCAGAAATTTAAGGAATAAGAAATAAAATCTATCAGAGCAAACAAACTATTCTTTAGAAGATGAAGTTTATGAGGACTATTATGGACAAGTTCATTGGTAGCAAAGCACGGTTGAGAAAGTTTGAAGACATTGCATGGACATAATCGTACAAGTAAGAAAAGTAGAAGGAAATGAATACCTTGAGATACGGCGGATGAACGGCGGGGGAACGGCGGAAGGAGGGCGGTCGGAGGTACGGCGTAAGGAGGGAGGTATTTGGAGGAACGACAGAAGGACGCAAGGATATGGGTTTCTGGAACGGCGGAAGGGCGTTTGTGTGAAGAATAGAAACGAGTTCTGGAGGGATTCTTTTTTTTAATTCTAATTTATATGACTTTAGACAGTGCTTTGGAGAAGCGTTGGCTAATGCGGTCCTTTACCAGCACTTTTTTTAAGCGTTGTCTAAAGCAACCCTTTAGCAGCGCTTTCTATTTCTTTAGCAGCGCTTTCTAATATGGGCCTTTAGCAGCGCTTTATACGTAGGCCTATAGCAGCTCTTTTAAGAAGCGTTGTCTAAGGTGGGCCTTTTAGCAGCGCTTCATACGTGGGCCTTTAGCAGCGCTACTAAGAAGCGATGTCTAATATGGCCTATTAGCAGCGCTTTGGAGAAGCATTGTCTAAAGTGGGCCTTTTAGCAGCGCTTTGGAGAAGTGTTGTGTAAAATGGTCCTTTTAACAGCAGTTTTACATAATTTCATTAATACTTTCCGTGTTTTATTTTTTATTTGACTTATAGCAGTGCTTTTGGGAAAAAGCGTTGTCTAATGTGCACTGCCTAGAAACCTTTTTGGCTTAGTGGGCTCTGTATCTGTGGTTAATGCTTGCTAATGTGTTCTTTATATAGAGAGGAGGGAAGAGACAAGAGAACAAAGGTTTAAACAGCCATAAACAAGTGTTTTCAAAGCCATGAATGATGTTTTGTACCTTGCCAAAGTCATGGAAACTTGTCTAATTTGAATGAATATGGACATCAATGGCTTTCGAATGACTTCGATTGGACCTCTTGTACATCCTTCAAATTGGTATTTTGTATGTCTTTCAAATAGTCCATATGTATGCCTTGTTCCCTCTTCGAATGGGCCACCAAGGTGTGTCCTTCGAATGGCTCAAGTCTCATCATTGGGGCCTCTTCGATTGAGCCCCTACTCAGCTAGCTACTTGACATAAACAATTCAAACGAAAACTCCAATATGGTCAATCACAAATAAAACTTGTTTTACAATAATCATATGTCCTTTGAATGGACCAATGAATGCTTCTTCAAAGAGACCACATGAATGCGCCTTCGAGGGGACTATCATGCGTGTTGAAGTGTCTACAATTGTTTCAAAGGGAACCATTGCCCAGTCGAAGCTGGCACAAAGGCAGGCCATGCCTTGTGGATGTTAGCATGAGGCAGGTCAAAGCAGGCGTAAAAGATGCCATTGCCTAGGTGAAGCTGGCACAAAGGTAGCCAATGCTTGGTGGGTCGAAGGAATCTTTTTGCCTGGTGGATCGAAGGAAAATCTGAAAGAGTCTTGGCCTCGTGTGCTGAAGGCAAGCTGAAGAGGAGCCTTTGCTTTATGGGTGCTTTGTAAACTAGGCTTGATCGAAGGATACTTAGTGCCTAATCGAAGCTGGTATGCAGGAGTTCATTGCTGGTGAATAAAAACAAACTTGTAGGGGATTATTGCTTTGTGCGTTAAAGGTAAATCTGAAGAAGTCTTTCCTAGTGGAAGCAGGAATCAAGCTTGCTCCAAATAAATAAAATGCCCAATTGAAGCAGGAATCAAGCTTGTATGAAGGTAGTCATTAAGACAAACCTGCAGAGGCCTTTGCTCAATCGAAGCAGGCATGTAGGTAACCATTGCATTGTGAATCAAGCAAGCATGTAAAGCCAATGGTGAAATCGAAGGACGTATGCAGAAGGCCATTACCTTGTTCCTGCTGGCATGAAGGAAGTTCTTGCCTTGTGAATAAAAGGCAAGCAACCAATGTGCAGTCGAAGCCTTGTGATTTGAACTTGATCGAAGGGGGCCCAACACCCAATCGAAGCTTGTGAATCAGGCTTGCGTCAAAGGAAGTTCAACACCCATTCGAAGCTTACTCAGATGCCAATTGAAGCAACTTGCTCATATGTCAATCGAAAGACATTGCTGAATTTCCAAATCAAAAGACACTGCTAACATTAAAAAATTTCATTTTCTTTAGGAAAGTGTTTGTAATCACCCATATAAGAGAGAGAAAAAACCTTGGGTAACATGAGAGGGCAAATTTTTGGGTACAACAGGAGGATATGATTATGTTCTTCCTTGGTTGAGGTTGATCATAAGGACTATCAACAACATCAGAAGAAGGAGCTTCTGATTCTTTATCTCTTTTGGCTCATAGTACGTTATATTTACATCTGCAAGCTTTTCACACAACTTTGACTTTTCATAGTAAAGCTTATCATCGAACCTGAAATGGATTGATACCTCCACGATTCATGATTCTGTTTTATAGACTCTGAAGCCTTTTAGAACATTTAGAGTATCCTAACAGCAGACACTTCTGCACTTTGGAATCAAACTTTGAGATTCTGAACTCTTCATTGTGATTCTTTTATCTGAGTGCTCTACGTTCTAATTTTGACTCTAGCTTGTCCTTGATAGAGCTTCTGATCAGCTTTGTTCTGCATCTGCTTTCTTCAGAGTGATCTATCAGAGGTTCTGAACTCATACTTAGTGGTTTCTCTTACTTCTTTACAGGTTCTCTGTTTTCTGATTTTAAGGAGTATAAGTTTCTTCTGAACTCTAATCTCTAATCTGAGAGCTAGAATTAGTCTTCTCTTTAGACGATCTCTTCATTCTTCTGTTTATAATCACCCGTGTGACTTCTTGAGAGTAATCCTCAGAGCATAGATATTCTAATATTTTATTATCAGAACATCCATTTGTTTGTCAATCTTCCTTTTGAACAAAAGCTTAATTTTTAGAAGGTCAATTTTTCATGAACTTATGAGAAGCTATGTGCTTGAGAAAACTAACTAACATTTCCTTGCGTCTTCTAAATTTTTGATTCCTTGAACAAATTGCAGAATCTGTTCCAATACAAATATCATCAAACTTTGACGATTTTGTCTGATAATCTTGTTCTTAAAGTAATGAGCTAACTTGTTTAGAGTTAGTCTATCAAGGCTTGTTAGCATATCCACTTTAGAGTGAATTGCTTTTGTCTTTACATCTTTTAAAGCTTTTTCCATTCAAGAATTCATATATCAATAATTCCTTTGATTCTTGATGAATCAATAAGCTTTCCTTCCTAAGCAGATTTTAGTTTTCTACGAAGCTTTCCAAAGGAAACAATATTCAGAATTTCTGCATTAGATCTTCTACCTGCTTGATTGGTTAGGCTTCATATGTTCTGACTCAGAAATTATTTCTTAGAGATTTAAATTTCTCTGTTCAAGATTTCTGACATTTTTCTGCAGACTTCATCATGAAGTTCCTATGTATCAAAATCAGAAGAAAACAATCTTCTTTCTTTACTTGAAGAAATTCCTAATGATATTTTTATGAGAAGGTAAAGGGTGGACTAATCCATTTTTTGAAAACATCTGATACTCATAAAGAATTAATCTTCTGCAAGAAAAATTTCTTGTTTTCTGATGATTTGATCTTTGATAAAATACATTATTCATCATCAAAAGAGGTTGGCTCAAATATCTTTGAAAATATTTGTTTAAAAATGAGTGTTTGAAAGATGTTTTAAATATGTAAGGCAATTTTGTAATGATTCTTACATCGTTGAGAATGTATACAAAATGTTTATTTCGAAAAGTGTTTTGAAAGTGTGAGGTGTAAATGGTTTTGTTTGTGAGCCAGCAATTATGAGTAATCTACCTACTCAAAAAGTATTTGTTCTTTTCCTCCTCCTTTAGATAGTTCTTGTCTACCATTAATTAGTAGGAAGTCATATCATTGGATGTGAAGGGTCAGGCGTGGGTCATCGTACAGTCATAAAAGGAAACTTGTAAGATGTTTTAGCAATTGTTGTAAGGGACTAAGATCATTTACCGAGGGAAACATTTATAGAGTCATCGAGGGACTATGATCTCTTAATTGAGGGTCTTTGCTAAAACATCCTACGTTCGAGGGACATGACTGTTTTCATCTGAGGCAACAAGTGTGGTTATCCTAGAGGTGCGTGTGTGCAAAGTGTGTTGGTTTCAATTATTTTATCTTGAATGAGGGTTGTCTAATGTTGATTTTAAATCTTTCCATACAAATTCTAATTACTAGCAATAATATGGAAAGCGATAAATTACGGAATTTAAATGTCCTACACTATTACAATACTTTGTGGATGGAGGATACAAATTTGTAAATGAGGGGAGGAAAGCAATAAAGCTCTAATTACTATTACAAACCATTGAATATGAATTACAATAATAATAAAAATGTAAAGACGAAGAAGCAAAAAGAAAATGTTTTTTTAGGATTTTTTGATGGAGAAAAAGTTTAATGTTTTAACCTAATTAGACTAATTAATTTTTATCATAAAAGAAATTAATTAATCATCTCAAATAAAACCTATAATCTAAGTTAATTGAATTAAGAAGAAAAAATTAAACCTAAGTCTAAAATAATTATTTAGAAAATTATTTGAAGGTTAATTTAAAAATACTTGAAGTATGGACAATAAATAAAACCTAATTCTAAATATTAATAAAAATAAAGGAAGTGTTTAAATTAAAATATTAATAATTTAATTATTTAAGAAAATATTTTTTGATATTTTTTGGTTAAATAAAATAAATAAATAAATAAATAAATAAAATATAGAAAAATATAAAGAATATAAAAAGTTTTGGGTCGGGTGTTAAAAAAAGTGAAATGGGGGTTAAGGGTAGTAAACAGATCCAAACTTGTTTCTTTGTTTGAAATCAGAAAACAAAATAATAGAATGAAAATAAAAAAATGGATCATTGGGCCTGCACTGTTTTTTTTAGTAGAAAGGAGGTATGAGAAAGCAAAAACAAACAAAAAATGATGCGGCTCAAATTGGAGGAGCCCAACGCCTATTTTTGGATTACATATGGCCAGCTTTCTGAGGTACACCATACACTTCCCTTGTGGCGTGTTGGATTCAATCATACAATTAATCCAATGGTGATGATATGAGGGAACTTGATACACGTGCATGGCTTGTATGCATGGAACCTGAAATCAGAAAATGTGAGAAAAAAAATAAAGTTGTACCACTAGGGCTCGAATCCAGGTCCCTACACACTAATGCCTTACGTGTGCTTCTCCTGCCACTGGGGTGACTGTTTCATCCGTGAGTAATACAACTTGTAATAAATATAAAATAAACTCAGTCCTAATGGTACATCATCCCTAACCTCGGGCCAGCATTTCCAACGCCATTTTTGAATTTTGGAACTTCCTCATTTCTCAACCAAATCATAAAATGTAAACATGAAACTTGCTTTATTTTTCAATACGAATTCAACCATATAAATTTCATGAGCTATAAATCAAAGAGGAATAGGAATTTCTGTTGGTACCAAATAAAAACTAATTTTTTTAGAAAGTTCAAACTCAAAATTCGCATCACTCAGGCAAAATAAATGAAATCTAAGGGCATGGTTAGCTTTAGGGCTATGATGTCTACATTTTTTATTCACAAAGTAATCATTAATGATGCTTGTAGAGAGAGTTCAAAGTTGAGAAAACTTACCTCAAAATTAGAAATTGCGTATGGATTTTGAGCACTTCTCGAGGTGTGGTGATGATTTGGATAGCTTCAATGGACTTCTTGGAAGCTAATGCAACTCTTAATTTTGATTGAGAGTGGTTGAAACTTCCTGTAGAAGTCAATATGCAGAGCTCTGTTTTTGGAAATGGAGGATGGTGATGGAGGTGTTACAGTTGTGTAACAGGGTCCTGGATCACTTCTATATAGTGTGTGGACGTGAAGGGAGGCGCCATTGGACTTGGCGAAATAGTACAAAAATGAAAGGTGTCGCCATCCCTGTTGGCGAATAAGAGGTGGCATGGGTTGCAGTGTAGGCGCGGGCTAGGTGACAGCCTTCGAGAAGGCATCTCTGAATGCATGTAACACTATTAGACGTGATGGGAGGTGCTTTAGAGGTTACAGTGTAGGTGCAGTGTAGGCGCAGGCTAGGTGACAGCCTTGGAGAAGGCATCTCTGAATGAATATTGGTTTATTCAAATTCAGTACAACCTATTTAATCTTACATTTATCAAAACACTCATACACTTAATCTCTCAAACACTAGAACATTCAAAAATTCCAGCAATTAACTCATAAACTTTAAACCTTCGAACCTTCAAACCTTCAAACAGTCATACACAATGGCCTCTACACCCCAATATGTGATCAGTGCACATTTCAATGGTGAGACATAAATTTGTCCCACCTCTGGGTTTTTGTTTAGAGACACTGAGAACGTCCGATTTTGTTTAAACAGGAAAGCCAATTTCTTGTACTTCAAAAAACGATTGGAGGCCAAACTTGGACGAGGCCCCGTGACACAAATATTTTATCAGAATCCGGTTTTTTCAGTAACAACCAAATAATATTTTATAAGGTTGAGGTTCAAGATGACGAGGACCTTCAGAATATATTTTCCAGTCATGAGTATTCTGGGTACGACTCTATTGAGTTGTACATTATGATGCAAGAGCCTCAGCTGTCACAAGTGGTTGATCCTTTGGAGACTGAACAAGCAGAAGTAGACGTCGTTAATGAAGAAGAAGAAGATGACGAGTTAGAGTTTGAAGAAATGGTCAATGATGATTCCAAAGATGATGGGATACCTGGTATTCCTGCAAACGATATCTACACACCACCTTCGCACATGACAAACTTCAACATGGGCGGAGATAAACCGTCTTCTGATTTATTTTTCAATCTGTATATGCAGTCAGATGAAAACTTAAAAGAGAAAGACAAATTTCATAACAGAGAAGAATGTATCAGAGCCATCAAAAAATTTCACATGCTCAACTCGGTCGATTTTAAGGTGGACCATGTAAATCCAGAAAGGTACAAGATCAAGTGTGTCCACCCTAATTGTATGTTCAAGCTCACTGCATCATACAGATTAAGAGGTGATTGTTGGGTCATAGGTTCCATGTCTACCCACACTTGTGTCAGTTCTACTCAATCACAGGATCATCGAAAACTTAATTATGATCTCATTTGTCAAGAAATCCTACCACTCGTCAGCAACGATCCATCATTGAAGGTGAAAACCATAATCTCCCACATCACTATGGTATTTAACTATACTTTATCTTACCGAAAGGTGTGGTTAGCAAAGACCAAGGCAATTGAAAAGTGTGATACGGTGGCAGAACCGACTGTTTGATACTGGTTTGCGTTTTGCGTTTTGTGTTTGCAAAATGTCGTGGTAAGCAAGAGTCGCCACTGACTTTTATTTCATCCAATCGAAAAAGAAAAAAGTACAGAAAAAATCCTTTTTCAAGATATTCTGAGTACGGGGGGTAGATTATAGAAAGGGAAGGTGTTAGCACCCTTTCTATCCATGGTTTTTCATGGGCTCTTAGGTACTTGCTCATTTTAAATTGCTTATGTTTGTGTGCTTTGTTTTGAAAAGTTTGACTTTGTGATAACCCTTGTATCAGTCCTCAAAGGTGTGACGAAGTTGTTTTGAAAATTTGTTTGAAAAGTGTATGTGTGAAAAAGTTTTGATTTGAGCAAGTACCTACTAGCATCTACCTACTCGAAAAAAGATTGTTTCTATTCTCGTTTCCTTTAGACAGCGCTATCCTACTATTGAGAAATAGGTAGCACCGTTGTTGGAATTGTAAGGGTCAATTCGAAAGGGACGTACGATCACTAAAGCAATGTTAGGACACCTTAGTAATAACCCTAGAGTCTTAAGATCATATTCAATGCAACATTTCTGAGGCAACCTTTCTGAGGCAACATTCGAATGGGACGTTTTATCTTTTTTAGACAGGAGGGAAACCACTAAGACACCCTATGCTTAATGATCGTTTACCGAAGGCAACCGAAGTGAGAGTATGCCCTAGTAGTGATATGTGCGAGTGATTTGTTTCAGTTATTTATCTTTGCACATTAGGGTTTTCTAACTGTATTAATTTGTCATGCATTCTTGCCATACAATCCTATTAGCATACATCTAGACAGTTAAATAATTGCAGAAATTGAAAATGCGAGAAAGTAAATCTACGCTATTTCAAGGCTTCGGGGAGGGGGATTAATTACATAGCCAAAAACCCGGGAATTTAAACAGTAAATAAAACCCTAAATTAACTATTACAAACCATGAACAGTTATAAAATATTGGCAAAATAATTAACAAGCGTGCGGTGAATTAAATACGAAACGACTAGGGTTTTGACCCTTGACTAAACCTATTTGCGATTGATTAAAAAAAGATGTTTTTGTTATTTAAGAAAATAATGAAACAATTAAATTAAAAATAAAATCCTAAGTTCTAATTAATTTTAAATTAAGAAAAATAAATTAATTCATTCTAAAAACCTATTTTTGTATTTTTGTTATTTGAGAAAGAAAGAAAAATTAAATAAAGGTTAACCTAATTTTCTAATTGAATTTTAATTGTGAAAGAAATTAAAGTTGCCCTATATTAATTAAACTAATTAATTAAAAACATTTATTAAGAAAAATAAATCCTTTTGTTATTTTTGATTGGTTAATTTAATAAAACAATTTTTGTGTTGATTAAAAAAAACAAAATAATTAAAGAAAAGAAATTAAAGAAAAATAGTGGAAGTGACCAAATGGGCCTGCTGTCAGCAGATCTGGCTGGAGGTGGATCCAGAAGATGAGGTCTGCTAGATCTGGATGATGGATCCAGAAGATGATGACCCTCAGAAGATAGGGGGCACTGGATCTGGTCCTGGCTGGTGGTGGATCCAGAAGATGAGGTCCGCTGGATCTGGCTGATGGATCCAGAAGATGATGACCCTCAGAAGATGGGGTGCACTGGATCTGGTCCTGGCTGGTGGATCCAGAAGATGTTGAACCTTAGAAGGTGTAGGCGTTAGATCTGATGAAAACAATGGAGAAAATGCCAAAAGCTCACGCCTGGGATCGAACCTAGAATCATGAGCTTCTGACTTCCTTCTTCTGACCAACTGCGCTGGATGTTAACTTGTTAATATAATGAAAACAAATAATATATCAGAAAAAACAAGTTTCTGGCCAGAATAAGGCGCCAGAATTTAAACCAGCCAGTCAGGTTGTGACACGCTGTTGTCTTCTTCCCTAGAACTGTCATTTTAGGCTCTGAACCTTTACCTACAGACGCAGGTCTGTTGCTGAAACCTGTATCATTCAAGAATCAAGCATACACAATATAAATTCAATTGGGAACCATGAATCATTTGGGTTTGAAACTCTGATTATCATGGTACCCATTGTCAGGCCTAACTTTGCTTGAAAACCAAAACCCCAAATTGGAGCACGAAAACCTAACAATGGAAGAAGCTTATTCCTGCACTACAAATTAAATCAAACTATCCAGAAACATTGCAAACATGATGATCAACACAAATATGTAACTTAAACATGCTAAATATGCAAGAATTACAGTAATTGAATTTGGATAACTGTGCAAATCGTGAGAGTGGCAAGGTGTGATTCTGGATGTTCTGACGCATGCGAATGATTGGGAATACTTCCTGAGATGCCCAGGAATGGATTGTTGGCCTTGAATTTCTCTCAAAGGTCCTCTACCCTGAAATCAGAACCTCACTTTTTGTCCAGATTTTTGAGTTTTGTTCTGGTTCTTAGAGGCAGGTTGTGCATGAAAAATCTTCTCCTCAGGGTTCCATAAACTTCAGTATATGTATTAAATCCGATTAGGTTAACAATTTTGAAGCCCTTATTTTTGCCTAGGCTAGTCAACCTAGCGGGTCTTTGATTATGTGTAGTATCTTTTCACTATGTCTGCATTGACGAGGTGAGGAAGGTCGTCACCATCCATGGTGGTTAGAATCATAGCTCCTCCCTAGAAAATGTTCTTAACCACCAATGGCCCTTCGTATGTGGGGGTCCATTTGCCCCTAGGATCACCTCGCGGTAGTATGATGCGTTTGATCACTAGATCCCCGACTTGATATTCTTGACGTCTGACTTTCTTGTTAAAAGCCTTGATCATTCTCTTTTGATACGTCTGACCATGATAGATAGCGGTAAGTCTCTTTTCATCGATTATATTCAGTTGATCAAGTCGGGTTTGGATCCAGTCGTCTTCGTTCAAACCTGCATCCCTCATAATCCTGAGAGAGGGTATCTGGACTTCGATGGGTAGGACTGCCTCCATGCCATACACCAAAGAGTAGGGGGTTTCCCCTGTCGATGTCTGTGCTGAGGTACAGTACCCATGAAGAGCGAATGGTAACATCTCGTGCCAGTATTTGTATGTCACCGTCATCTTCTGTATAATCTTTTTGATGTTTTTGTTAGCTGCTTCAACAGCCCCATTCATCTTTGGCCAGTAGGGAGAAGAATTATGATGCTGAATCTTGAACTGTTTACAAAGCTTGGTGATCACCGTGTTATTGAGATTTGTACCATTATCCGTAATAATCCTCTCTGGTACACCATATCGACAGATTATATTGTGTTGGATAAACCGCGCCACGACGTTCTTGGTTACTGTAGCAAAGGAAGCTGCCTCAACCCACTTTGTAAAATAATTAATTGCTACCAGAATGAAACGATGCCCATTAGACGTAGTAGGTCTGATCTCGCCGATCATGTCAATGCCCCACATTGCAAAAGGCCAAGGAGCTGTCAACACATTCAGGGGAACCGGAGGTACATGTACCTTATCAGCATAGACTTAGCACTTATGACAGGTTCGAGAATGCTGATAAAAATCGGTTTCCATAGTGGACCAGTAGTATCCTGCTCGTAGGATTTTCTTCGCCATGGTATGTCCACTGGAATGAGTTCCGAAGGTACCTTCATGTAATTCTGCCATGATCCTTTCTGCCTCGCTCTTGTCTACACACCGCAGTAAGGTTGAATCATGGTTACGCTTATAGAGGATTCCATTACTGATGAAGAACTTTGCAGCGAACCTTCTCAGAAACTTCTTATCATTAACAGATGCCCCCTCGGGGTATTCTTGAACCTCAAGATACTTCTTTACCTCGTGAAACCAGGGTTTATCTGCTACCTCTTCAGTCTCAATGTCACAGCAGTGTGCGGGTTCATCCAACCTTTTAATGGTAACCTGGGGAGCTTCATTGTCCCACCTAACTTTGAACATAGAAGACATGGTAGCTAGCGCGTCCGCCAACTGGTTCTCTTCTCGTGGGAAATGTTCAAAAGTTATCTCCTCAAAGTGTGGGAGTAATGTCAGTACATACTCTTTGTAAGGAATAAGATTAGGGTGCTTCGTATCCCACTCGCCTTTGATCTGACTTATCACCAGAGCGGAATCTCCAAATACACTCAAGAACTTAATCCTCGAGTCAATAGCAGCTCGAAGACCCATGATACACGCTTCATACTCCGCCATATTGTTGGTGCAGTTAAAACATAATCGGGCGGTGAACGGAGTATGACAACCCTCAGGAGATATAATTACAGCGCCAATGTCGTTACCCAATGCATTCGAGGCTCCATCAAAATACATTGACCATAGGGATCCTTCCTCAGATCCTTCATCCGGTCTAGGTTCTTCGTAGTCGGTCACTAACATGATATTCTCATCCGGGAACTCGAAATTCATGGACTGGTAGTCATCCATGGCCTGATGCGCCAAATGATCCGCCAATACACTCCCCTTGATTGCTTTTTGGGTTGTGTATTGGATGTCGTACTCGGTTAAGATCATCTTCCATCTTGCTATTCTTCCGGATAAGGCGGGCTTCTCGAAAATATACTTGATCGGATCCATCTTTGATATCAACAAGGTAGTGTGAGTCAGCATATATTGTCTCAGTCGGCGAGCAGCCCATGCCAAAGCGCATAAAGTTTTCTCGAGCAATGAGTATCGGGTCTCACAGCCAGTAAACTTTTTGCTAAGGTAATAAATGGCGTGCTCTTTTCGACCAGACTCGTCATGCTGCCCTAGCACACACCCCATTGAATTGTCTAGCACTGTCAGGTATAATATCAAAGGTCTTCCTTCAACTGGAGGCATCAGAATTGGTGGTTCTTGAAGGTATTCTTTGATTCTTTCGAAAGCGGTCTGGCATTCATCATTCCACTTTACCACTTGATCTTTCTTCAGCCGCTTGAAGATTGGCTCACAAGTAGCAGTCAGATGTGAAATGAACCTGGCGATGTAATTCAAACGTCCCAAGAAACCTCTAACTTCCTTCTCTGTGCGGGGAGCCGACATATCTTGTATGGATTTTACTTTTGCAGGGTCTACCTGAATACCTTTGTCACTGACAACAAAACCCAGAAGCTTACCAGACCTTACCCCGAAGGTACACTTGTTTTGATTCAACCTCAGCTTGTACGTCTTCAACCTGTCAAATAGTTTCTGGAGATGATCAAGGTGCTCTTCCTCAGTCTGGTACCTGGCTATCATGTCATCAACATAAACCTCAATCTCATGGTGAATCATATCGTGGAACAAAGCGACCATGGCGCGCTGATAAGTTGCCCCAACATTATTCAACCCAAAAGGCATTACTTTGTAATAGAAGGTGCCCCACTGTGTAACAAAGGTTGTCTTCTCCATGTCCTCAAGAGCCATCTTGATCTGGTTGTAGCTAGAAAAACCATCCATGAAGGAGAAGATCTTATGCTACACGGTGTTGTCGATTAGAACATCAATGTGAGGAAGTGGGAAGTCATCCTTGGGACTTGCCCTGTTCAGATCTCTGTAGTCCACACACATTCGTACCTTACCGTCCTTCTTAGGTACCGGAACAACGTTGGCAACCCACTGCGGATAAGAAGTGACAGCTAAGAATCCTGCGTCGAACTATTTCATGACCTCTGCCTTGATTTTCTCTGACATTTCAGGGCGCATACGGCGGACCTTCTACTTTACCAGAGGGGAGTCTTCTTTAGTCGGCAGGCGATGTACCACAATATCAGTGTCTAAACCAGGCATGCCTTCATAGGACCAGGCGAAGATCTCAACATAGTCGTGTAGCATCTGTATTAACCGTTGTTTAACACTAGGCTCCAGATTCGCACCTATTTTAACCTCTTTCCTGTCTTCTTCTGTACCCAGATTCACTAACTCAAATGACTCTTCATGAGGCTGGATGGCCCTTTCTTCCTGCTGTAACAGTCTAGCAAGTTCTCCAGGCACCTCACAATCATCCTCACCTTCGTCCTCGGCTTGGTTGATCGGATTTTTGAAGTCATAACTGGCAGTAGCAGAGTTGTTATCAATGGGATCCAAAGTGGATATGGATTTGCAGTATGATACGTGAGTCTGTGTAAGAGAATAGCTGTTTTGATAAAGTGAGATACAGAAAAGAAAAACAAGGAGCGCAAAATTTGTAATGCAAGAAACGTCCAATACTTTATTAATGATATATGAAATGACAAATAATAAGCCTTCACATGCAAAGCCAAGGTGCCTCGGGCAAGGCACCGGGCCGTGAAGTTTCAAACTTTTTATTACAAATCTTAAAACAAAAGTCAATTACTGCGGAATAAAAGAAACAGGTATGAAGTCCCTAGCCGTCCAGTTATTCGGTCCACCGTTGGTTGTTGGGTAGATCCAGCTGTCGATGTCTGAATCCTCTTCACTGTCTTCAATTGCATTAACTCCCCGATTGCTGATGTGTAGAGGAGATCTTCCAATCCGTGCGTGCCTAACAGCCCTTTAAGCCCCTGTAGTAAAGCCCAAACCAAATTTGTCAGTTTTGTGAGTGAAATCGGGGAGCCGACCCCAATTGGTACATCCACCTTCTTCAACTACAGCCCTGGCGTCCTTGAGAGAATCCATCTTCAATGGAGGCTTATTGGTAGTAACTTCAGTTGATGCCAAAGTTTGAGGGACCTCTTTGAAGTTCTGACAAGGAGTTTCTATGAATTCCCCGTCCATCTCTATGTAGCAAAAGGAATTGAGATGACTCACCATATACTCTTCTTCACCTCGCACTGTGACAATCTTCCCCTTCACCGGATACTTCAACATTTGATGGAGTGTGGAAGTAACTGCCCCATCCCTATGGATCCAAGGACGACCCAACAAGCAAGAATGCGGTTGCCTGATATCCATTACGTAGAAGGTGGACCCAAAGGTCTGAGAACCCATTTTGATAGGGATGTCCACTTCCCCGTGCACCATTCTCTTTGATCCGTCAAAAGCCCTTACCACAATGTTACTCTGCTTTAAAGTCAAACCCTCACAATCCAAATGGTCTAATGCTTTCTTCGACAGAACATTCAACAAAGACCCGGTATCTACCAACACATGCGCCATAGTGGTGCCCCTGCACTCAATCGAGACATGCAGAGCATCATTATGATTTCTTCCTTTCGGTGTCAGATCCGCATCTGAGAAACCCAGCCTATTGTCAGCAGTCAGGCTGGCCACACAATCTTTAAACTGATCTACTGAAGTTTCCTGCGGCACATGCACAGTTTTAAGAAATGCAATCAAAGCCTTCGCATGGGATTCAGAACACAACAGCAGAGACAACATGGAGATCTTCGACGGGGTCAGCCCCAGCTGTTCGACCACATTGTAGTCGCTTTTCTTGATAATTTTCAGTATTTCCTCTATTTCTTGTTTAGAGGCTTCCACAACAACTTTCTTAGGTGCCTCCGTCCGGGCAGGCTCACCTATAATTTCTTTGCCCCGAGTCCCAGATGGCTCGGTGACAGAGGTGATAACTGGAGTGAGAACTGGAACAGTAGTTGATGTATCCAGCAGGAACAACAGATGGAATGATAATAGGTTTGTTGACAGTCGGAGGGGAAATCTCGGGAGAGAAGATCCTTCCACTTCTGGTAACCTTACTAGCCCCGACAATATTACTGACATCAGTATCAGCTTCTTCATTCTTCAAATCTTGCTTAATGCCATGATAATATACGTCAGCACCATAGTGCCATGGGACAGCCTTATCTGAGGTGTACGGGATGGGACCACGAACAGTGATTATTAGTGGAGCAATTCTTTGAACAGGTGTAATCCTAATAGGTTTTCTCCAGGAGACCTTGGAAGGATTGGCGGAAATGGTTATAATGGCGACGTCTTCATTTGGTACCACAGGAATCATAGTCTTCTCAAACAAAATTTCTTTATTATCCATCAGGCGCTGAACATCTGACTTCAACAAACAGCAATCGGAAGGCAGAATCGAGCACATGTGGCAACCTTCACCACAACCCGGAAATAAACCGGCCAACAGCAAATTCTTCTTAACAGTCATAAGAGGAGTGGCAATTTCTTCAACAGAGGTTACAAATAAATCAGTGTCAACTGCATTAACTCCACGACCATGTTTGGCCACGGGAGCAGTTATAACATTCGGCTTTTCTGGAGCATCGAACTCTATCTCCTTGGCTTCAAGCAAATATTGTACTTTGTTCCTCAGAGCCTAGCAATCATTTGTATCGTAGCCTGGACTCTCAGAATGGTAGGCGCACCGCGCGTTGGGATTGTATCTGGGAGAAGTAGTGTTTGGATTCTTGGGAGCCTCTCTCAAGGTTACCAAGTTGGATTTCAGCAGGTGAGGTAACACTTCAGCCAATGTCATGCTAATGCGGGTAAACTGCCACTGTGGTCTTTCCACCCTTTGTTGATTGTTGCATTGTGGAGCAACTGCGGGTCTTGGTATCACTACAGCATTTATCGTTTGACGGTGTTCATATCTGCTTTGGCCTCTCGGGCTATTTACTGCACTGGCTTCCTTCTTACCAGTAAAAGGCTTCTTTGCTGAACTCGAAGAGGTATCCTTCTGTATTTTTCCACTCTGAATTACAGCTTCTACTCTTTCTCTAGTTAAAATTAGCTCGGTGAAACTAGATGGCGAGTTGCCGATCAAGTGATTGAAAAACGGACCAGATAGCATCCCCAGAAACATGTCAACCAACTCCCTATCAGACAATGAGGGTTGAAATCTTCCAACTAAGTCTCTCCATTTCTGTGCATAGTCCTTAAAGCCTTCACCTGCACCCATGGACATACTCTGGAGTTGAGTACGAGTTGGAGCAAGGTCGGCATTGTACTGATACTGCTTGTAGAAAGCAACAACAAGATCTTCCCAGTTTCGGACACTAGCTCCCTCCAACTGATAGAACCACTCAAGTTGAGTCCCTGACAGACTATCTTGAAAGAAATGCACCCACAAATTTTTATCAGCAATGTGGGGTTGGATTTTCCTAACATACGAGCGGAGATGGAGTTTTGGGCAGGACACCCCATCATACTTGGCAAAAACTGGAGCTTTGAACTTATGAGGGATGACCACTCCCGATACCAGTCCCAATTCTCCAAAATCCAAACCAGGTATCTTCTAAACTTCCATAACAGTCAGACAATCTTCTAGCTACTTGTATCTATCCTCGGCAGGAGGATATTGCTCATCGTCATAATCAGTACCGTTGTCAGAAACTGCAAGACTATGGTCCTTTTCCCTTTATTGGTTCTCCCCGTCCTTGGATGAAGAGGTCAGATCAGTTTGATGCTTCAACCTTTCTCCGAACCTTCTGCCCATATTCATAATTCCAGTCTTCTTCTTCTTATTCTTCTCTTTCAGAATAAGGGTCTTCAAATCCTCTTGCCCTTTAGCGAGACTTATGAACATCTGTTGGAACTGGGTGTTCTACGCTTGAAGATCTTTGATGACTTAATCGGAAGACATTTCTGCATGGAATAAACAGCGAAGAAGATGAGAAACCTGTAGTGGTACATGTAATGATGTGTATGATAATGGGATGCGCATGTAATGATTTCAAAGACTTTGGGAGATTTAAATTTGCAAGCCAAAATAAACAAAACTTTATTAGCTTAAACTTTGAAGGTTCAAAATTCCTTTAAGGCTTTACAAGATAAGTAAATAAAACAAAATCTAAAACTAGAAATAGAACATCAAAAGTCCCATGGACGCTTCCTCTTTGTGCTGATATAGTCATTGATCACTCTTTCTTCCTCGAGCTGCCTGGTGAGCTTTAAAACCTTCCTCTCTTGCTCATGGAACTTCTCCCGGTAAGTATCCTGCTCATTCCTCAGCAGAATCCAAGACCTCTGTAGCTCCCCAAGATCAGTGGGCATGTAAGGATAGAGAACCGTGTAAGGAATGCCTTCTTTATTAGTGGGTTCCACAATCACTGGTAATACGGCCACATAAGGCATCACAAGCTTCTGGGCACGAGCTTTGACCCATTGGAGGTAAGGCTGCCTAGGTAGGGAAGTCTTCGGTCCCAACTCTTTGGTGTCAGATCTGTTTACCATGCTCCAAGCCCGTATGAACCTCCGGCGATGCTCCTTAACATCATCCTTATAGTCAAATACAATGTCCTCGAGAAGTAACTCATGGGGACCATCCCTTCGAGCACGACCAAATTGTCACAAAGCTAGACAAGGATTGGAAGTTATACCCCTTATGATACCAAGTAATGGGACATTAGGCTACCCCCTACAGCGGTCAATAACAACAATGTCTTCCATAGCCCAGGAACACCAAACAATATCCGTATGAGCGAGTGACGTTATTCTATGTGACCAACCCAAACCTTCTTCGTTCTTCAGTACAGATTTAGGGAGGTGAGAAATAAACCACCTCGACAGCAACGACATGCAGCACGTAAGAGTCCCTCTTCTCTTTATAGTACGAGTATGGAGAGCATGCAAGATATCTCCAAGCAAGGTAGACACAGGGTTACGAGAAACGAAAATCTTGACTGCATTCACATCTACAAAGGAGTTCGAATTAGGGAAGAGCACTAAACCATAGATAAGAAGAGCTAAGATATCCTCAAAAGCATGAAAATCCAAATCATCCCAAAATAGCTAAGCCTGGTGTGATCGGTGGGAATGAGAACTGACTGTTTTGGAATGCTGGTTCGCGTTTGCGTTTGTTTTCGCAAAATGTCGCGGTAAGCAAGAGTCGCCACTGTCTTTTATTTTATCCAACAAGGAAAGGACAAAAGCACAGAAAAATTCCTTTTCGAGATGTTTCTCGGGTTCGGGAGGTAGATTATAGAAAGGGAAGGTGTTAGCACCCTTTCTATCCGTGGTTATCCACGGGCTCTTAGGTACTTGCTCACTATGTTTTCAAAATTTTGCTTTTCTTTGTGTTTGTGGGTTTTGAAAAGAGTTTTGTTTTTGAAGAAAGTGTAAGTGCGGAAAGTTTTGTTTTGTTTTTTAAAAGGAGCAAGTACTTAAGAACCTCTACCTACTCAAAAAAGGAATTAAATTGTGCTAATGTCCTTTAGACAATGCTATCCCACTATTGAGGAGTAGGTAGCATCGTTGTTGGAGTTTTCGGGTCAATTCGATTTAAGGGACGTGTGGTCACTAAAGCAATGTTAGGATGCTTTAGCGGTAACCCTAATGTCTTAGATCATTTTTATCGAGGCAACCATTTCGAGGCAACTTTGATCTTTAGACAGGAGGGTGACCTCTAAGACTTCCTATACTCAATGACCACGTTTCGAGGCAACCACGTGAGGTATACCCTAAGAGTGGCATGTGCGAGTGTATTATTTTTTTCCAGTTATATTATCTTTGTTTATTTAGGTGTTCTACCATTTGTTTTTAGATCTTGTCATGCAACCCTAGTTAGCATATATCTAAACAGTTAATATATACAGGAATTTAAAGTGTGGGAATTGTAAATTCTACGCTATTACAAGGCTTTGGGGAGGGGATTATTTACATGTCCAAAATTGGGGAATAAAAGCAGTAAAGTAAAAGTCTTAGTTAAACTATTACAAACCAGTAAGCAGTTACAATAAAATAAACGCGTGTGAATCTGAAAATAACCTCTAAGAAACCTAAGAATAAAATATTTTTGTTGTTTTATTTTATTTTGGGAAATGCTAAATATTCAATTAAGCCAAATTTAATTAGTTAAAAATACTGATTAAAATTAACTCTAAAACATAACTAATATTTTTTTGCATTTTTTTGTTTATGAAAAGGATTGAATTTAAATAAATCCTAAGTCTACTGATTTTAAAATTGGAGAAAATAAGTTAAAATAATTAACTAAATTAAATCCTAATTCTAAGTTACTTATTTTTATGATTTTATGTTGATTAAAAAAACAAATAAAATGGTCCAAACGAAAATGAAATCAGGCAGTAAATAAAAAAAACAAAATAATTCTGGAGGCCTGGGTCGAAAGAAGTGTGGGCTGTCTTTCGACCCAGTGAAGAGGTTGGATAGAAGGTGCATGAGGGGCTGCACTCTGAGGGTGTTCGATCTGGATATGTCATCCTTCAATCTGGAAGTCCTGGGTCCAGTTCAAAGCTAAGCTGCTGAGCTTCGAAACTCTGAACAGGATCCTGAGAATATATTTCCTGCAAAAACGAAACACATGTTAAAGGTCCAGGGGGGACTTTAACCCCCTGATTCGAATCTCCTCCCTATTCGCACCTGCTGAATCTGGGTCTGGGTTTATTTTATCCTGGGATTTGAAGGAGAAACTCAGATTGTGCCCAAGCAATGGCACAATCTCATCTCTGTGTTGTAGCTTATATGTAGCACATTAAATCATTCACAAACAACAGTAATAACGTGAATATGCAATCAGAGATCGAAATGAGTTTGAGATTAGATTTCTTTTTACCAAACAGAAGTGCTTTGATCTATGATTCTGAGTGTGGAATGGCTGGTGCAAGGATTGGGTATGGCTTCCTGGAAGTGCTGATGATTTTTGGCAGCGTATCTCCAAGTTCTCCCTGTTTCTTTTCTCTATTTTTTCTGTATATTTTCGTCCTCCTTTTGCAACACTTGTAATCTCTTTATATAGAGGGGGTGGAGGGGACAGGAAGACAAAGGTTTAAATGACCTTGATTATGTGTTTGACAACCATGAATGAGAATTTGTAATGTTGGCTAAACACATGGGATCTTGTCCCTTTTTGAATTTTGAATGACATGTAACTGGCCTTCGAATGCTCCCTTTCGAATAGGCTGATGGCCTCCTTCGAATGCTTCTCGAAAGCTTCTTCGAATGGACCCTTTGAATGCTTCTTCGAATGGACCTTTTTGGAATTCCAATCGAAGGACACTGTTATAATGCCAATCGAAGTACTTGTCCATAATGCCAATCGAAAGGCTCCTTCAGAATACCAATCGAAGGGTCTTTCAGAATGCCAATCGAAAGCCTTGACATAATGCCAATCGAAATGCTTGTCCATAATGACAATCGAAGAGCTTGACAGAATTCCAATCAAAAGGCTCCTTCAGAACACCAATCGAAGGGTCTTTTAGAATGCCAATCGAAATGTACTTAAAGCACCACTCAAAAATTTTCCTTTTCCTTAGGCAAGAGTTTGTGATCAACCATGCAGGGGGGAGATTTTGGGAAACATGAGAGGGCAAATTTTGGGGTACAACAGTTGCCCCTGTTCAATCTTCTTAAACCTGAGGATGTAGATTGGCTTGCGTGCCTTTCATGATCCGAAGGTGGAAGATGATTGAACACTAGAGTGCCCAGAAATTTTCACTCGCATGGTGTAGTATCAGCATTGTGATTTCAGGAATGGGCTTACAGATGCCATTTGGAGATTGTTGGTAAGAGGATGGGCTTATAGATGCCATCTGCAGGAGTGTCGATCGCATAAGAGATTCCTTAGCGAGAACTTGCATACCTGTTGTTGTAGAAGATTCCACTGGGTAAGTCTAACTTTGTTTGAGATTTAGGAACTGACTCGTGCTCACCGGGAGTATACCGTTGAGGTTATAGAACTTGTCATGTCTGGTTCCAAGTATTAATCGCTGACCTGAGAAAGAAAGATAGTTTTCCTGACTTGTTACAGGTATTAACCTTCATGTAGATAATTTTCCTGGCTGGTTTCAGGTATTAACCTACAATCAGTCGTCCACAGATATTTTTCCTGGCTTGCTACAGGTATCAAACTGGGACTTGAGAAGGTTTTGGAATAACTTCAACTGGATCGGCATCAGAAAAATCTTTAGGAATCGATTTAACTGAACCAGAGGAGGTCTTGGAATAACTTCAACTGGATCGGCATCAGAAAAATCTTTAGGAATTGATTTAACTGAACCAGAGGAGGTCTTGAAATAACTTCAACTGGATCGGCATCAGAAAAATCTTTAGGAATCGATTTAACTGAACCAGAGGAGGTCTTGGAATAACTTCAACTGGATCGGCATCAGAAAAATATTTAGGAATCGATTTAACTGAACCAGAGGAGGTCTTGGAATAACTTCAACTGGATCGGCATCAGAAAAATCTTTAGGAATCGATTTAACTGAACCAGAGGAGGTCTTGAAATAACTTTAACTGGATCGGCATCAGAAAAATCTTTAGGAATCGATTTAACTGAACCAGAGGAGGTCTTGAAATAACTTCAACTGGATCGGCATCAGAAAAATCTTTAGGAATCGATTTAACTGAACCAGAGGAGGTCTTGAAATAACTTCAACTGGATCGGCATCAGAAAAATCTTTAGGAATCGATTTAACTGAACCAGAGGAGATCTTGGAATAACTTCAACTGGATCGGCATCAGAAAAATCTTTAGGAATCGATTTAACTGAACCAGAGGAGGTCTTGGAATAACTTCAACTGGATCGGCATCAGAAAAATCTTTAGGAATCGATTTAACTGAACCAGAGGAGGTCTTGGAATAACTTCAACTGGATCGGCATTAGAAAAATCTTTAGGAATCGATTTAACTGAACCAGAGGAGGTCTTGGAATAACTTCAACTGGATCGGCATCATAAAAATCTTTAGGAATCGATTTAACTGAACCAGAGGAGGTCTTGAAATAACTTCAACTGGATCGGCATCAGAAAAATCTTTAGGAATCGATTTAACTGAACCAGAGGAGGTCTTGAAATAACTTCAAATGGATCGGCATAAGAAAAATCTTTAGGAATCTATTTAACTGAACCAGAGGAGGTCTTGGAATAACTTCAACTGGATCGGCATCAGAAAAATCTTTAGGAATCGATTTAACTGAACCAGAGGAGGTCTTGGACATAGCTGAGAACTTAACTGGATCTTTCCTGAAAGGTAAAGGTCAGTCATATGCAATGCATGATATGGATCAAGCAATGATGTTCTCAACATAAATGAGATTGTATGGTATGATGCGTATATGCATGTATCATGATGCATGGAAATGTGATGTTTTAGCTGGGGGGGAAAATAAATCCTGGAGCTGCTAGAGAATAGAGTTGAGTTCTTAGTTTCCACTGGGGATGACGAACGAAGATGATTGCAAGGATAAACCTGTTAGGAGAAAAGAACTCCCTTGGGGGATAAACATGATGAAGAGATTACTCCGAGGGGAAATACTCTGTGGGGAAGAGATACTTTGTTGAGATTTTAATGATAAACTCTGCTGGGGATTCCGTTGATAAGCTTTGTTGGGGATTTTGATGATGAACTCTGCTGGGGATAGAAAGAACTTCGTTGGGGATGATCTTTCAGTTGCAACTTGCTGAGGATAACCCGGTTAGACTCTTGTGAGAATAACCTCTGAATTTGGCTGGGGAGACTTATTTGTGCTTCGCAGGGGATAAGCTTCTAGAATCTACTGGGGAAGATGATTCAACTCCATTGGGGAAACTTTTTTAGACTGCGCTGGGGAAATGGCTCCACTGGGGGTACCTTGCATTTTGACGGGGAACATTCTTATATTCCGTTGAGGAATATTAAGACTGCCAGGGATAATCTTATGCTTGCTGGGGAATATCCTTATACTCCACTGGGGAATATTAAGACCTTCTGGGGATACCCAGCCTTTTTAGGGCTGATGGTAGACCAACTCTGCTTGGGGAGAGTATTGTTGATTTGTACATAACTGCAAGTCCTAGTGGGGAGAGCTACCATTACTGTTTTACTCTGCGGAGAGTGACGGTATCTTAGTCATATTCTTCAGCTGAATATATACCTTGGTACCTGGTGGACAGAGCAACTTGTACAGTTCGGAAAATTCTTATTTGCCCCTGTTTCTGTGGGAGAAGGTGCCTGCGGAGGCCCTGTGGATCGAGTATTATCCCCACCTATGAGGTGCTTGGAATCTTTCGGTCAAAATGACAAGTCTTCTTCTGGTAGGCCAGTGACGAGATGACAGGACATAGTCGTACGCTTTGATCCCTAATTTTTGCCTGGACCGCCCTTTCGGGTTTTCAGTCCATCGGGATACCCTTTTTTGCCCAAGCCGCCTTTTCAGGTTTTCGACTTGCCGGGTGTATAGATTTTCATTTTCATCCCATATTTTTGCCCGAACCCTTTTGGTTCGCCGGGAAGCCCTTATTTTTGCCTAGGCCAGTCAACCTAGCGGGTCTTTGATTATGCGTAGTACTTTTTTGACTATGTCCACGCTCTCAGAGTGTAGGGAGTTGTCACTGTCGGTAGTGTTGTGTTGCCATACTACCAGAAGATCTTCATTTGATCGTGCAAGATTCGTTGCTGGAATTCATGTCCAATGCCCCAAGTGACTTAGATGGCGATTTGCCCCTGGCTATTTGGCATTTTGAGAGATTCCTTGAATCTTGACTTGATTGCCCCAGATGATGGAAAATGATCATGCCGTGCCCCTTGATTGGAAGTGTTTTTTCCACTTGAGGTGATCCTTTTTTATTGAAAAGGTTTTTGTTCACTAGATATTCGTCGTGCGAATTTCTCTGCTATTTGAACAAATAGTCATATGCAAACAATGTTATTTTAAGAATGCAAAGCTTATGTCTGTCTTGAAGTTTTTGAAAATGCAGTTTTCAATAAAACAAGCGAATTTTTGTAAAATGTGATGTCAACTCAGGATTTTACAGCGAGCCCTACAGGAGTCGGGATACCTTTGTAACAGCATGCTTTCGAACTAACCCATGCTTCAGCTAGGACTTTTTAAGGGTTATAACGTGGTCTGGTTCACGGTTTAAGAAACAAAGGATAAAGGCTCAAATTTTATTTGTACCCACCCGTTCTTCGTGATGTTCTTCGATCCTAAACTCAGCTAATCGTGCATTAGATCCCGTTTGAGTCTTTGCTCTGACATACCAATGATGGTTCGGATACTGACAATTTATTTTGAACAGGCAGTCCTTTTTATGAGAGTTTGTAGGACCTCTTTCTTTTTGATTTCGTTATCCCTGTCTTTTTACCTGAACTGTTTCTTTTGTGATTACAGTCAGCGAGATGCCCCAGTTTTTTTGTAAGTCTCCTTCATAGGTTTTGACTTATTGGGCTTTTATTTTGAGAGGTAATGACTGCCTGTCCAACACCGTCTTTTGTTTCAGAAGGACTTCTTTGATGCCATTTATTGTGCACCTGGATCAACTGAGAGAACTACCTTGCCCCAGGTTATAATTAAGGGTTTTAATTCATGAAAATAAAAACTCCAACTTCTTTGGCTCAAAGGGGTTGACTAGGGATTATCTTCCTTATAACTCCACTGTTTAGGATTTGAAACAATGCATGTACCTCATCAGCGGGGTATATTCAAAATCATACTGTAAAGATCGTGGTATCGTTTTCGTCATCCTCCTTCAAAGGCTTAGAGTTTTTTTTAATCGAGAGTTGAACATCACAAAAAGGAAATATGAAGCAATTTAAGCATAGTGAAAACAATTAATTCAAAACAGACACGTGTAATGCATTAATGAAATAAAAGAGTTCGACATGATAATAATTGTTTGAATAAGCAAAGAAAAATACAACTTTAGAATTCAAATGAACAAAAGCGTTTTCAATCCTAGCCATATTTTGGTAAGGGAGCAGTGATCACATTGGGAGTCTCAGGAGAGTCGAATTCAATTTCCTTAGCCTCGATTAGGTCTTGAACCTTGTTCTTCAAAGCCCAACAATCATCCGTATTATGCCCCGGGCTATCAGAGTGATAAGCGCAGCGGGCGTTAGGGTTATGCCTTGGTGATGTTGTATTTAAAATCTTCGGAGCTTCTTTTAGAGTCACCAGATTAGTCTCCAGCAATTGTGGCAACATCTGAGACAAAGTCATGCTGAGACGAGTGAATTGCCTTCGAGGTTTCTCGCCCCTTTGTTGGTTGTGATGTTGAGGAGCACCAGCAGGTTTTGAAATAACAACCGCGTTTACAGCTTGGCGGTGTTCAGGTCTATTCTGTCTTCTTGAACTGTAGACAACACTGGACTCTTTCTTAAATGGTTTCTTCTCGGTGCTCGATGAGGCACCCTTATGTATTTTCCCAGCCTTAATACCAGCTTCAATCCTCTCACCAGTCAAGATAAGGTCTGTAAACCCGGCTGAAGAGCTTCCAATCAAATGATTAAAGAACGGACCAGACAAGGTCCCCAGAAATATATCTACAAGTTCACGATCAGCCAGAGGTGGTTGCATCCTTCCGGCAAGGTCTCTCCATTTTTGAGCATACTCTTTAAATCCTTCACTCGTTCCTATTGACATACCTTGGAGTTGGGTACGCGTAGGAGCGAGGTCGGAGTTATACTGATACTGCCCATAGAATGCAGTAGCCAAATCTTCCCAGCTACGGATACTGGCTTCATCCAGCTGATAGAACCACTCAAGCTGAGTCCCTGAGAGACTGTTTTGAAAGAAATGGATCCACAAGTTCTTATCAGCAGTGTAAGGTTGGATCTTCCTCACATATGACCGGAGGTGCAGCTTGGGACAGGAAGCTTCGTCATACTTGGCAAAGGCAGGTGCCTTGAACTATGGGGAATCACCACCCCGTACAGTTTCCACAACGTATTGCTATCTATGAATGTTTCCCAAATCCGAGTTAGGATCTATAGAACTCCGATACAAGCCCACAAAATTAAAGCATACAAAGCATACAATTGAAAACATAGTGATCTAATCCTAAGGTACACCTCACTTATTAAAAATCCCCAGCAGAGTCGCCAGTTCTTTGATCGGTGGGAATGAGAACTGACTGTTTTGGAATGTTGGTTCGCGTTTGCGTTTGTTTTCGCAAAATGTCGCGGTAAGCAAGAGTCGCCACCGTCTTTTATTTTATCCAACAAGGAAAGGACAAAAGCACAGAAAAATTCTTTTTCGAGATGTTTCTCGGGTTCTGGAGGTAGATTATAGAAAGGGAAGGTGTTAGCACCCTTTGTATCCGTGGTTATCCACGGGCTCTTAGGTACTTGCTCACTATGTTTTCAAAAGTTTGCTTTTCTTTGTGTTTGTGGGTTTTGAAAAGAGTTTTGTTTTTGAAGAAAGTGTAAGTGCGAAAAGTTTTGTTTTGTTTTTTAAAAGGAGCAAGTACTTAAGAACCTCTACCTACTCAAAAAAGGAATTAAATTGTGCTAATGTCCTTTAGACAATGCTATCCCACTATTGAGGAGTAGGTAGCATCGTCGTTGGAGTTTTCGGGTCAATTCGATTTAAGGGACGTGTGGTCACTAAAGCAATGTTAGGATGCTTTAGCGGTAACCCTAATGTCTTAGATCATTTTTATCGAGGCAACCATTTCGAGGCAACTTTGATCTTTAGACAGGAGGGTGACCTCTAAGACTTCATATACTCAATGACCACGTTTCGAGGCAACCACGTGAGGTATACCCTAAGAGTGGCATGTGCGAGTGTATTGTTTTTTTCCAGTTATATTATCTTTGTTTATTTAGGTGTTCTACCATTTGTTTTTAGATCTTGTCATGCAACCCTAGTTAGCATACATCTAAACAGTTAATATATACAGGAATTTAAAGTGCGGGAATTGTAAATCCTACGCTATTACAAGGCTTCGGGGAGGGGATTATTTACATGTCCAAAATTGGGGAATAAAAGCAGTAAAGTAAAAGTCTTAGTTAAACTATTACAAACCAGTAAGCAGTTACAATAAAATAAACGTGCGTGAATCTGAAAATAACCTCTAAGAAACCTAAGAATAAAATCTTTTTGTTGTTTTATTTTATTTTGGGAAATGCTAAATGTTCAATTAAGCCAAATTTAATTAATTAAAAATACTGATTAAAATTAACTCTAAAACATAACTAATATTTTTTTGCATTTTTTTGTTTATGAAAAGGATTGAATTTAAATAAATCCTAAGTCTACTGATTTTAAAATTGGAGAAAATAAGTTAAAATAATTAACTAAATTAAATCCTAATTCTAAGTTACTTATTTTTATGATTTTTATGTTGATTAAAAAAAACAAATAAAATGGTCCAAACGAAAATGAAATCAGGCAGTAAATAAAAAAAACAAAATAATTCTGGAGGCCTGGGTCGAAAGAAGTTTGGGCTGTCTTTCGACCCAGTGAAGAGGCTGGATCGAAGGTGCATGAGGGGCTGCACTCTGAGGGTGTTCGATCTGGATATGTCATCCTTCGATCTGGAAGTCCTGGGTCCAGTTCGAAGCTAAGCTACTGAGCTTCGAAACTCTGAACAAGATCCTGAGAATATATTTCCTGCAAAAATGAAACACATGTTAAAGGTCCAGGGGGGACTTTACCCCCCTGATTCGAATCTCCTCCCTATTCGCACCTGCTGAATCTGGGTCTGGGTTTATTTTATCCTGGGATTCGAAGGAGAAACTCAGATTGTGCCCAAGCAATGGCACAATCTCATCTCTGCGATGTAGCACATTAAATCATTCACAAACAACAATAATAACGTGAATATGCAATCAGAGATCGAAATGAGTTTGAGATTAGATTTCTTTTTACCAAACAGAAGTGCTTTGATCTATGATTCTGAGTGTGGAATGGCTGGTGCAAGGATTGGGTATGGCTTCCTGGAAGTGTGATGATTTTTGGCAGCGTATCTCCAAGTTCTCCCTGTTTCTTTTCTCTATTTTTTCTGTATATTTTCGTCCTCCTTTTGCAACACTTGTGATCTCTTTATATAGAGGGGGTGGAGGGGACAGGAAGACAAAGGTTTAAATGACCTTGATTATTTGTTTGACAGCCATGAATGAGAATTTGTAACGTTGGCTAAACACATGGGATCTTGTCCCTTTTTGAATTTTGAATGACATGTAACTGGCCTTCGAATGCTCCCTTTCGAATGGGCTGATGGCCTCCTTCGAATGCTCCCTTTCGAATGGGCTGATGGCCTCCTTCGAATGCTTCTCGAAAGCTTCTTCGAATGGACCCTTTGAATGCTTCTTCGAATGGACCTTTTTGGAATTCCAATCGAAGGACACTGTTATAATGCCAATCGAAGTACTTGTCCATAATGCCAATCGAAAGGCTCCTTCAGAATACCAATCGAAGGGTCTTTCAGAATGCCAATCGAAATGCTTGTCCATAATGCCAATCGAAGAGCTTGACAGAATGCCAATCGAAAGGCTCCTTCAGAACACCAATCGAAGGGTCTTTCAGAATGCCAATCAAAATGTACTTAAAGTACCACTCAAAAATTTTCCTTTTCCTTAGGCAAGAGTTTGTGATCAACCATGCAGGGGGGAGATTTTGGGAAACATGAGAGGGAAAATTTTGGGGTACAACACCTGGTCTATCGGAAATTTGGCTAGAAAACCCTCGACTCCGCTTCGAGTTTCCCAATTGGATACCATATTGGCCCGTTTCAAATGCAAAGCTGAGTTAATAACTTCTGGCTTAGGAACTTCTTCCATACCTGTGAAGGGTACCTGTTCAAGAATGGATATGCCCAATAGATGACAGAATTCTTCCAAGGTGGGTACCATCTGGTAATCTGGAAAGGTGAAGCAATGATGCACGGGATCAAAGAACTGAAATAGTACACTCATCATCTGTTCATCAAGGTTTGAAGTAACCAGGCTGAGAAGTTGATCGGTTCTCTTAATGAAAGTAGAAGTTTCAGAAACTCTTTATGCTAGCTCTTTAAGTTGGGCAGGTATCTGTACAAAGTTGATTCGGATGGTATTTCTACACGCGGAAGCCATGATCTGCAAAACAGAACAAAGATAAATTCCCTTGGTCTTTGAAATGGTTAGTGTAATGAAATATGAATGCCATGTTATGATGCATGATGTTATGATAAACCACAGGTATAGCAAACACAGATATTGCAAACACAGTCAAATCACACAAAGCCCTTAGGTTTAAGGCTTGCATGAGGTCAAAGGTAATACCCTCTTAAAGTTAAGTTGGTTCAACCTGTTCTAGAAAAGTAACCGGGTTCTAGAGGATCTCAATATCACTGACCATCCTCCATCGGTCATGGTTTCAGCTCACGCAATCTTTTCTTGCGGCCGAAATTATTCCGAGAGTATGGTCTTAATGAGTGTAGCATCGAGTATTAACCAGTTCTCAGCTCTACATCGAGGCCGGTTATCTCACTACTTTCTAATGGCCAAGTTGGGCAATTAAAGGTTCTAAGGTCAGTTAATGCTTAACGACACCACGCAGTGGCCCCGTATTCTCCTTGTTTCTCCACAAGGGATACCGGTACCAACCAAAGTGCCACACCAACGTAGCTACTGCTTCAACCGTATCGGTTTACGCTGTACAGTTCCCTCACAGTCTATTGCTACTTACCTATAAGGTATTCCCTAGATCCGGGTGTAGGATCTATAGTAACCCCAAACAAAACCCTTAAAAGTAAAACAAACAAAGCAATCAAGAGAAGCAATTATGATGGCCTAGATCCTAAGTGTGATACGTGGGATAACTGACTTGAGGGTTTTGCGTTTTATCGCAAATGTTGCGGTTAGCAAGAGTTGCCACCGAATTTTCTTTTATCCAAAAGGAAAGGTGAAAAATCACAGGAAAGACCTTTTAGATTGTTTCTTGAGTTTGGGGAGTAGATTATGAAAAGGGAAGGTGTTAGCACCCTTTTCATCCATGGTTTTCCATGGGCTCTTAGTTACTTCCTAGATCACTTGCTTTTGTTTTGAAATTGTGCTTTGTGTGGTTTTGAAAGTATTTTATAAAAGAGGTCATTCGTTTAGGCAATCTTTGTAATGATTCTCGTTCGTATGCATGTATACAAAGATGTTTGTCTTTTTGAAAATGGTTTCAATGTTTGTAAAATGTTTGGAAATTTGTGTGTTTGTTTTGAAAATAGAAAGGATAGTTGTTTGAAAATAGAGCAAGTAACTAGAAGTAATCTACCTACTCAAATATCTTTCTTGTGCATTTCCTATTCCTTTGACATTGTTTTATTACCATTGATTTGGTAAGCAACCCTATCTTTGGATGTAAACGGGACGGGCGTGGGTCATCGTATAACCATGTTTAGAAATATTTCAAAGTATCTTAGCATTTTTTGAGGGTCCAAGATCATTTTGTTAGGCAACTTTGAATAGTGTCATTGAGGGACTATGATCTCATATTTGTTTGTTTTTCCAAGATACTTCGCATGCATAATATGTCCATTTTTGTATAAGGCAACCAAGTGGAGAAACCCTAAGGGTGCTTGTGTGCAAGTGTGTCATTTTCATGCTTTGATTTTGTCTTGGATTTAGGTTTTCTATTTGCTTTGTTTTTATCTTACCATACAAACCCTAATTACTAGCATGGTATGTAAAAGCGGTAAATTGCATAATGTAAAGATTACTAAGCTATTACAATAATTTATGGGAGAGGGGAATACAAATTTGAATGGGGATTTGCAAGAATGTAAATCTAAATAAGCTATTACAACCAAATCGATTTTGTGCGAATATCGGAATAAACGAATACAATATTTAAATATGCAATATTATGTATATGCAAGAAAAGAGTTTTATTTTATTTTTATGTGAAAAGGAGTTTTAAAGTAAACCTAATAATATTTAAAAAAAGGAAATTATTTCTTGAGAAAAATGGTTAACCCTAATTTCTAATTAAAGGGAAAACAAAGTTCTTTAGGTATTATCTTTATGTGTTTTTTGTATTAAATAATAAATAATATTTTGTGAAAAAATACTTAGTTTTTGTATGTCACAATAAATATTTACAAGTATAAAAATATAAAAAAAGGAATAAAAAGTTAACCTAATTTTATTCTATTATATTTACAAATTTATTTGAGAAAAAATAATTAATATATAGTTTAATAAAAATATTTTTTATGTGAAAATAAAATAAAATAATCAAAATGCAAAATTGTCATATTTTATATTTTTTTAGGATTTCATGTATTTAAGAAAATATTTAATAAAACAAAAAAAAAGGAAAATAAAACAAATAAATAAAAGTATGGGTCAGGGGTGCTGTAAAGAGACAGGGAGTAATATGTTAGCAAAAACACTAAGGCCCAAGGAAGCAAGCCCATCCTGCAAAACAGCCAAAAAATGGAAATGGAAAAAATGTGAAAAAAACAAAAGGTAGCGCCAAGGTTCGAACCCACGACCTGGGCCTTACCAGCACGCTACCTTGCCACTGGGGTGACTATACATCCGTTGATTTATATGAAGTAACAAAAAAATAACATAAACAAGGTCCTTGCCCTGTACTTCATCTTCTTCCCCAAGCTGGCCAGAAGCTCTGTAACTTTCTCATCTCTCAATAAAAATAGAAACTGATAACAAGAATGTTGTAGCATTTTGTCTCACGATTCTAACCATGTAAATCATGTAAGCTAACAATCAAAGATCAAAACGAATTTTAAAAGCCCTAAATTTAAACCTAATTTTTTCAGGAATTTCAAGTTCAAAATTCTCTCAACTCAGGCCAAATAAATGCAAGATATATATATATATATGTACAGCTTCGTAGCAATGAGGTCTACATTGTTTATTCACAAATCATGGCCAATGGATCCCTGTATGAAGAGATAGAAGTTGAGATTCTTACCTCTTTCAATTGAAATCGTGAATGGAGTTTGAGTGAGATTTATGAAGGCCTGATGATTGCTTGAGCTTGCTTGAACCTCCCTGAGGGTGTTCCAACCCTTGCCTTGCTTTGGAAGTGCCTGGAACTCTCTATCCAAGTCAACCTGAAAGCTTTGAAAACAAAAATGGCAGATGAAGAAGGAGGTGTTCCAGTGCAGGGATGATGGTCTGGATCTCTTAGATATGAAGTAGGTAAAGTGTTTTGATGGTTAAAACTTGAAACGCACGAGCCAAATGATGGATTGATATGCTTATGAAAAAATTGCAAGTTTTGACAGTTTTTTGGTGATATGGAGTGTTTGAATGTTTTAGGCCTCTAGAAATCGTGTTTCTAGTGGTAATGTGTTTGTGTATTAGTATGGGATAGGTTTCAAGTCAGCTCTCCAACAAATTTGTGAGTTCTAGCCTTTTGGCACACTTTCTTGCTTTTGAAGCAAAGTGAAGAGACAAGTCTTCACATGCTTGTACTGGCCTACTTAGGGTTGCTATAAGCTTTGTACAATTTGCTTTAGGCCTCTAAGACTTATGTGTGCAGAGAAGACAGGTCCAATGCTCAAGAATTGGAAATTTGCAAAAGTGAAGCTTTTTCAAAATGGCAATGGCCACTTTATGCCATTTATGGAATTACAACTTGGACAAAGGCTCTTGAGCTTGAATTAAAGCTTTGTAAACTGAGTAAGCATTAAATTATGAAGTGAGAAACAAGTTAGGGACCTGTAAAGCATGAATTAGGCAGCATAGGTTCAAATTTGAATTTTGTTCTTCATGAAATGGCTTGAATTCAAAGTGAGAAATTGCCAACTTCATCTCTTCGGTTCTCCCTACTCAAAAATGATCTTGAAGAGTTCTTGGACATTTTTGAAAGCTTGCAATGTGATATATAACTCATCTTTGAAATGAATTTCAAGATACCTCTTGGAAATATTTGAAAAATTTCCATGAAGGTAGGTCAAAAACCTGCCTAAATTAGGGCAAAATTTCACTAAGTTATTTTAGTTCATGAGTATGTATTCATAAAATTATATCTTGAGATCCAAGCATATTTATGGAAAAGTGTGTGAAGAAAAGTTTTAGATTTCATGGAGGTTTACAACTTTCATGTTGTGAACTTTCCTTGAATCATCTTGTATCATGGTGAAAAAATGGCTTAAAGTTGAGAAAAAATAAGAAATTTTCTATACTTAGAAAATTTTCTAATTTAAGAAAATTTCCAATTTTAAAACCTAATTTTCAATCCTTGATTTCTTGATGAAAAAGTTTCACATTTTGACATATTTTGATGAATTGTGACCCTTGGCACTTGATTTTGACCAAAAAGTCAAAGTTTGACTTTTCAGTATACAGTTGACTTTTGATTAGTTGACTGCAAATTTCATCTGTCTATCCAATGGATTTGCAATGTTTTGAACCATATAATTAGGTCAAGATGATGCAATTGAATCCTTGGAATCATGCTTTAACTCAATTGGTCATTTTCTAGGTCAAAAATCAGAAATTACCCTTTCTAAGTCAAAACCCTAATTTTGACCATTTTGCCCTTTTGATGATTTGATCAAATTTCTTGAGTAATTGTGATCCAAACTTGGTCAAATGATACATATGAGTCTAAAATGTTGATGTGGATCAAAAATTATGAAGTTTTACTGTAAATTGGCCATGGTTGACTTTTTCCTCAATATAGCTGATTTTTAGGTCAACTGTCCAATTGACTGATCAAAAATGTGGTTCAAGGCCTGAAACTTGTCATGAGTAAACTTAGGGGTTCATAATGATGTTTGAAAGTCATATGAAGTATTGATAGTCCAAAAATCCTTGTGCAATCTCAAACCCTAATTTTGGGTGATCAGTGCATGATGAGATATTCTGAGCTGATCAAACCCTAATCTAGTCTTGAGTCAAAGAGATCTTGTGAGAATAATCTTGATAAGTGAGAGGGAAAATTTTGGGGTACAACAGCTGCCCCTGTTCAATCTTCTTAAACCTAAAGAGTTAGATTGGCGAGTTTTGCCATTCGTGACTCGAAGGTGAAAGATGATTGGACACTAGAGTGCCTATAAATTTGCACTCGACGGTGTGAAGTTGAGGGAATGGGCTTAAAGATGCTATTTGGAGAAGTGATAGAATCTTGTTGGAGATGGGCTTGTAGATGCCATCCAAAAATGTTTGTTGAACTGTAAGTTGTAAGTCGAAAGAATAAGTATCATAATCGTGTCTGTGTCTAGAACGTATTTGAGCTGTGTCTGGAGACTGAATATGTACGAGCATCAGAATAGCATCCGTGTTTGGAGCGTATCTGTGTTGTATTGTATCTGAAAGGTTGTATCTGAATGAGTATCAAAATGGAATCCGTGTCTAGAGCGTATCTGAACTGTATCTGAACTTTAAATTTGAATTAGTATCAGAATGGCATCCGTGTCTTGAGTGTATCCATATTGTATCTGAAAGTTGAATCTGAGTGAGTAACTGAATGGCATCCGTGTCTAGAGCGTATCCGTACTGTATCTGAAGTCTGAATCTGAATGAGTATCAGAATGGCATCCGCGTCTGGAGCGTATCTGAACTGTATCTGAACTTGAAATCTGAATGAGTAACAGAATGGCATCCGTGTCTGGAGCGTATTTGCACTGTATCTGATTGTTGAATCTGAATGAGTAACAGAATGGTATCCGTGTATGGAGCGTATCTGCACTGTATTCTGATTGTATATTGTTAATGGTAGATGTTTAATCTTATCCTGAAAAGGGTAAAATGTTAGCTGAAACACAAAGTTATGTTGCATGAAATGTATGATGCAATGTATTTGCTTTATCAATGTTTATGATATATGGATGCAATGTATACGTATGCAAGCTTATTTGCTGTATTGCTGAGGAAAATAAATCCTTGAATGCTACTGAGGATATGTTGAATTTTCATGTCTTGAAGTTTGAAGTACTGACAAACTCTTATTGAGGGAAGTAAATTCCGTTGTGAGGGCAATGCCATGTACCGCTTGTAAGATTTGCCCGGGGAATCTAGAGAAATTTGATGATTTCTACTGGGGATTAATAATTTGAAATTTTTTCCGCTGGGGATTTAAATGACGTATTGTGGGGAATACTTATGGAACAACCTAGAGACGTTTTCCTGTCCTTTCATCCTATCAGTAATTGTATTTCTCATTTTGTTTATTTGTAAACAGTAATTATGTTCAAATGCATATGTTCATCATTGAATCATTGGATGTTTTTGCAAACAAAACACAATCGTAAAGAAAAGACAAATAGTTTTTGCACTTTCAAAGGGGTATCTTTGTATTGACTTTGAATAAATATTTGGTACAAAGGAGGCAATCATTCTAGTAAGAGAATGGTGCCAAAAAAACAAGTAAAATTTATACAAAGAAAGATAGCTATGTGTAATAATTCCAAGGGGTTCCCATTCTGCTATAGCCTTCATATCTCTGAGCACCTTGTCTATTTGTTGCTTCGTCCGAAGATGATTGAATTGATCAGAACCTCCGAGTTTGTCCGTGGAAATCAAAGGTTATCCGTAAAGTGATCCGACGGGACATAGTCATACGCTTTAGTTCCCTAACTTTTGCCTGGACCGCCCTTTCGGGTTTTTAGTCCACCGGGAAACCCTTTTTTTCCCAAGTCGCCCTTTCGGGTTTTCAACTTGCCGGGTGTACAGATTTTTTTATTTTATCCCTAATTTTTGCCCGAACCTTTTGGTTCGCCGGGATGCCCTTGTTTTTCCTAGGTGTGTCAACCTAGCGGGTCTCTTATGCATAGTATCTTTGAATTTGTCTGCATTCGCAGGGTGTGGCAGGTCGTCACCATCCATGGTGGTTAAAATCATTGCCCCACCGGAGAATATATTCTTGATTACAAATCGTCCTTCATAGGTAGGAGTCCATTTTCCCCTGGGATCACTTTGTGGCAGGATGATACGTTTGATCACTAGATCCCCAACTTGATATACTTGGCATCTGACTTTCTTGTTGAAAGCCTTGATCATCCGTTTTTGATACATCTGACCATGGCAAACAACAGTAAGTCTCTTTTCATCAATCAAATTTAGTTGATCAAGTCGAGTCTGGATCCAATCGTCTTCATTCAAACCCGCATCCTTCATAATCCTCAAAGAGGGGATCTGAACCTCAATAGGTAAAACAGCCTCCTTGCCGTAAACCAAAGAATAGGGTGTTGCCCCGGTTGATGTGCGAGCCGTGGTACGATACCCGTGGAGAGCGAATGGTAGCATCTCATGTCAGTCTTTGTATGTGATTGTCATCTTTTGTATGATCTTTTTAATGTTTTTATTTGCAGCTTCGACAACACCATTCATCTTTGGCCGATAGGGAGAATAATTGTGATGCTGAATCTTGAATTGCTTGCACAAAGCGGTGATCATAGAGTTATTAAGATTTTTACCATTGTCAGTGATGATCCTTTCCGGGATACCGTACTGGCAAATGAGATTTTGCCTGATGAACCGGGCAACAACATTCTTAGTAACGAAAGCGAAGGAAGCTGCTTCGACCCATTTGGTAAAATAGTCAATGGCCACTAGGATGAAGCGGTGTCCATTGGAGGTTGTCGGCTTGATCTCTACAATCATATCAATTCCCCACATAACGAAGGGTCAAGGAGCCGTCAAGACGTTCAGAGGAACTGGAGGTACGTGCAACTTGTCAGCATAAATTTGACACTTATGACAGGTCTGGGAGTGTTGATAGAAATCTGCTTCCATGGTAGACCAATAATAGCCTGCCCGTAGGATTTTCTTCGCCATCGTATGCCCACTGGAGTGAGTGTAAAAAGTACCTTCATGTAATTCATCCATGATCTTTTCCGCTTCAACCTTATCCACACACCTAAGTAGAGTCATGATTGCGTTTGTACAGGATGCCATTACTAAGGAAGAACTTATCATAGAATCTCCTTAAGAACTTCTTATCATTGATTGAAGCTCCTTCTGGATATTCTTGAGCCTCGAGATACCTCTTGACTTCATGAAACCAAGGTTGGTCCACTACCTCTTCAATATTAATCTCGTGACAGTGTGATGGTTCATCCATTCATTCGATGGTAATCTGGGGAGCTTCGTTATCCCAATTAAGTTTAAACATATATGACATTGTGGCTAGAGCATCTGCTAGCTGATTTTCTTCTCGCGGGAAATGCTCGAAGGTAATCTCCTCAAAATGTGGTAGCAATGTCAAAACATGTTCTTTGTAAGGGATAAGATTTGGGTGTTTAGTGTCCCATTCCCCTTTGATCTGAATGATGACCAAAGCTGAATCGCCAAACACATCTAAAGATTTGATTCCCAAGTCTATGGCAGCTCTAAGACCAAAGATGCATGCTTTGTACTCCGCCATGTTGTTTGTATAGTTGAAGCAAAGTCTGGCAGTAAAGGGAGTGTGACGCCCTTCCGGAGATATGAGTACAGCGCCGATACCATTACCAAGTGCATTGGAGGCCCCATCAAAGAACATGGTCCATCGGGATCCTTGTTCAGGTTCGTCATATGGTCTGATTTCTTCATAGTTGTCTAATGTCATGATGTTTTCATCCGGGAATTCAAACTTCATGGACTGATAATCCTCTACAGCTTGATGAGCAAGATGATCAGCTAGCACACTGCCCTTTATAGCTTTCTGGGTAGTATACTGTATGTCATATTCTATTAGGATCATCTGCCATCTAGCTATCCTCCCATACAGAGCAGTCTTTTTGAAGATGTATTTTATCAAATCCATCTTAGATATCAACAAGGTAGTATGAGTCAAAATATATTGTCTTAGCCAGCGAGCAGCCCATGCCAGAGCGCAACAAGTTTTCTCGAGCAGTGAATATCTGGTTTCACAGTCGGTAAACTTTTTGCTCAGGTAGTAAATAGCATGCTCTTTTCGGCCAGACTCGTCATGCTGCCCCAATACACACCCCATTGAGTTCTCTAAAATGGTCAGATACATGATCAGTGGTTTTCCCTGGACTGGTGGAATCAAAATAAGAGGCTCTTGTAAGTACTCTTTGATTTTGTCGAAAGCAGTTTTGCATTCATCATTCCATCTGACTACTTGATATTTCTTCAATAGTTTGAAGATTGGCTCACAAGTAGTTGTTAGGTCAGAAATGAATCTGGCAATATAGTTCAGGCATCCCAAGAATCCTCTGACTTCCTTCTCAGTATGAGGAGCAGGCATTTCTTGTATTGCTTTAACCTTGGCAGGATCGACCTCAATGCCTTTTTTACTGACGACAAAACCTAAAAGTTTACCGGACCGTACTCCGAATGTACACTTGTTTGGGTTTAACCTTAGCTTGTACTTCTTAAACCTTTCAAACAACTTTTGCAAGTGATCAAGGTGCTCCTCTTCCGTTTGTGATATGGATATCATATTGTCTATGTAGACCTCTATTTCATGATGTATCATGTCATGAAACAAAGCTACCATGGCGCGTTGATAGGTGGCCCCAACATTCTTCAGTCCGAATGGCATCACTTTGTAGCAGAATGTGCCCCACTGTGTGACAAATGTTGTTTTCTCCATGTCCCCGGGTGCCATTTTGATTTGGTTGTAACCTGAGAATCCGTCCATGAAGGAAAACACTTTGTGTTGGGCCGTATTGTCAACCAGGATATCTATGTGGGGAAGTGGAAAATCATCTTTAGGGATGGCCCTATTCAAATCTCTATAATCCATGCACATTCATACTTTGCCGTCCTTTTTAGGCACGGGAACAATGTTGGCAACCCATTGGGGATAGGAAGTGACAGCCACGAATCCGATATTGAATTATTTCATGACTTCCGCTTTGATCTTCTCTAACATGTCAGGTTTCATGCGACGGACTTTTTGTTTTACTGGTGGACAGTCTTCTCTTGTTGGCAGACGATGTACCACGATGTCTGCATCAAGTCTTGGCAAGTCTTCATATGACCAGGCAAAGATCTCAACATAATCATGCAACAGCTGAACCAGACGCTCCTTGACACTCGACTCTAGATTGGCACCCACCGTGATTTCTTTTTTATCCTCCTCGGTACCCAAGTTGATTGTATCCACCGGTTCCTCATGAGGCTGAATAGCTCTTTCCTCTTGCTGTAGTAGTCTAGCTAGTTCCCCTGGTACTTATAATCTTCCTCACCTTCATCTTCGGCTTGGTAGATTAGATCCTCAGAGTCACAAAAGGCCATAGCAGTATCGTTACCCATGGGATCCGGAATGGAGGGGTACCTGCATTTGTGAATGTAGGTGTGTGTAAGGGTATAGCTGTTGTACCCCAAAATTTTCCCTCCCATATTTCTCAATACATTTCAAGTAAGGTCTTCAAATTGCCCAAGGAAGTCCAAGAGTTGACCAGACAAACTCTCTCCTAAGGCAGTCTACCTCAAATTAGGGTTTCATGTTGCATCAAGATACAAGATACTTGAGGCCGAGGGATCCCAAATGTCACCATTGCCCTAATATATTCTCAAGATCATCCATGTCAAGTTTCAAGCCCTACAGAGAAAGTTTGCTCAGTCAATTGCTCAAAAGCCTGAAAGTTGACTGTGCTAGGGCAAAAGTCAATTGTGTCCTACATACAATCAAACTTCAAGATTTTTGGTCAACACCATCATTTTGAAGTATTATTCATCATTTCATCAAGGTTTGATCATGATTCCTCAAGGATTGCTCACAATTCATTAAAACCCAAAAGTTGCTAAATTAGGGTTTTGCAGGAAAAGTCAACTCACCTTTGACCAAGCATAACTTTCTCATACTTTATCAAGAATGACCCATACAAAGCTTATTTTTAAGAGGATTAAATTCCCTACAATTCATCTTCATCTCCCAAGTTCAAAATATGCACTCACAAGAAGTTATGAATTTGGACATTATAGGTCACTTTGAAAAGTCAACAAAAACACCTTTTTTTTCAAAGCTTCATAGATGAACATGGAAGATTCAATTGAGATGAGACCAAAAGGGTTGCTTATAGGACATCTTAAGCTTTCTAAAAAGTCAAAGAACACATCTCTAGGGTCAAAATTGAAGGATTTATGCATTGGTTAAGTTGACCCTTTTTGCGAAATTGCCAAAAGTCAAAAGTGGCCAAAATTGCAATTTTTGTCAAATGGGCCTAACTTTTTGTGCTTGTATTGAGTTTGTAACATGGTCCACGACCCATGATCCTTCCCACTTGACTTTTTTTTATTTTTGTCATTTATTTTGATTTTTATTTCAATTAAATCAAATTAAATCAAAATAAAATCATGAAAATATCAAAATCATTTAAACCTTGAGATTTTGTTCATATTTCAGGTCCATGAATAGTTGGCAATGAGATCAAATCGTGCAAGGCTTGTTTGTACACAAAAAGATTGAGTTTTGATTGATTTAGAAAGATCTGAATAAGAATCAAATCATGATTGAATCACCTTAATTGAAAAAGATTTGGAGCAAATTTGTAAACCTAATTCACTCAAGGCTACATATAGAACAAATCCAGACCAAATGCACAAGGGTTGGAGGCGTGAGAAGCTGAGGAAAAACTTGCAAAAACTCAAGAAAAGTGGCAATCGGATTCCATAGTTCCAGGCTCTTTCAAGCTATTCCAAGCATACCATTCACTTGCTGGACATTCAAGGAGTCTATCCCAATCATCAACAAGCATTTTCGTGCCCAAAAATGCATTGTAAGCACCTCACGATATCCTTATTTTCTTGAAATTCAATGTTACTATCCTAGCATTTGTAGCATGAATTCTTTACATATTCTTGTTCAGTGAAACATTTGCAAGCTAATGATAATATTCAATTGCATTTTTGTTAGCCATACAGAGATCTGCCATGATTAGGGTTTAGGTTTCATTTTAGGGGTTTTGATTGCAGGTACAATTGGCCATGAAGAGTGGTACCATGATGCTCGTGAGGTTGCCACGAGTTGATTGGTACCACTATAATTGATTTATCTTGCGCGCAGTGGATTTTGGAAAATCACAGAGGCTATACCTACAGAGAACGTCTGTAGGTAAAAGTTGTTTTACCTAAGACGACAGACGCTGGGGAAGATGATGACGTGGCGTGGTGTGATTCATCCATTTAAATTTCGCGCGTTTTGATATATTAACTTGCTTTTTCTAATATAATGTTTGATTATTATTACATATACAAAGAAGTAGCATGGCACAGATGGCAACAAGGTGATGGTTTGAAGCATGAGGACCTGGGTTCGATCCCAGGTCCCACCGAAACGCTATTTTCTTATTTTCTTGTTACAGATTTAGTGCACCCTTGGCCCAAGCGTCTCACCATATGCCCTCAGCGTTCAACCACTAGATCTCCAGAAGGCCAGATCTAACGCCCATCATTTGAAGGTCTACAATGCACCATAGTCAACTTGCAACATGGAATCATGAGAAGTCAAACGTGGACTAAGGCTTTTGGGCTCAGATATGCTATGGACACCCCCCTTTTCACTTTGATACCAGGCCCAATTCCTTTTTTCTTTTCTTTTATATATTTTCTTTTATTTATTTATTTATTTGCTTAAATTATTTTCTCACACAAATTTAATTCTTTTTTAACAAAAACTCATAAAAATCAATTTTCACCAAATTAGAATTTAGGTTTTTTTTTATTAATTTGTCAAAATTAATTTAATTAGTTTAATTTAATTTTAGGGTAATTTTAACCTTTTGTAAATAATTTAAAATAAATTAGAAAATTAGGGTTTTGTTTAATTTAATTTCTATTTTTCCTTTCTTAAAATAACCCAAACACAAAATAGGTCAAAATTAATTATTTTTTTTCTTAAATTGAGTTAATTAGTAAACTAGGTTTGTACATATTTAATTAAAACCTTATTTTCTCAAAATAATCAAAAACAACCAAAAAATAATTTTTCTTGTAATTAGGTTAGACGGGGTCAAAACCTTAATTTTTTCTCGTACCCGTTTCATCGCGCGCGTTTATTATTTTTTTGCAAATATTGATGTAACTGCTCATGGGATGTAATAGTTTAATTAGGATTTTTCTTTTATTTATCGTTTTACGGGTTTTTGGCTATGTAATTAATCCCCCTCCCCGAAGCCTTGTAATAGCGTAGTTTTATTTCTCGCATTTTAATTTTCGCAAATATTAACTGTTAGATGTATGATAATAGGATTGCATGACAAGACTTTATGTAAATTTTAAAATGGTTAGCAAACCCTAAATGTGCAAAGATAATAACTGAAATCAAATCACTCGCACATGTGCACTCCTAGGGTATACTCTCACTTCGGTTGCCTTCGGTAAACGATCATTAAGTATAGGGTATTTTAGTGGTCGCTCTCTTGTCTAAACAAAGATCAAATGTCCCGTTCGGAAATGTTGCCTCGGAAAGGTTGCCTAGGAAATGTTACCTCGAATATGATCTTAAGACATTAGGGTTATTACTAAGACATCCTAACATCGCTTTAGTGATCGTACGTCCCTTTCGAATTGACCCTTACAACTCCAACGACGGTGCTACCTACTCACTAATAGTATGATAGCACTGTCTAAAGGAAACAAGAACAGAAACATTCTTTTTTCGAGTAGGTAGATGCTAGTAGGTACTTGCTCAAAATTAAACTTTTCCACACTTACACTCTTTTCAAACAAAGTTTTCTAAAACACTTTGTAACACTCTTGAAGACAGAAGCAAGGGTTAAAACGAAGTAAAACAAAAAAATTTCAAAAACACACAAACACGGAAGCAATTTTTAAATGATGAGCAAGTACTTAAGAGCCCGTGGAAAACCACGGATAGAAAGGGTGCTAATACCTCCCCTTTCTATAATCTACCCCCCGTACTCAAAATCTCGAAAAAGGAATTTTTCTGTGTTTTTTTCCTTTCCGGTTGGATAAAATAAAAGTCGGTGACGACTCTTTCTTACCGCGACATTTTGCAAACACAAACGCAAAATGCAAACCAGCATTTTCCTAAAAACAGTCTGGTTCTGCCACCGTATCACAGAACTGGCGACTCTGCTAGGGACTAATAAGTGGGGTATACCTTAGGATATAGTTCATCATGTTTGCTTCTCTTGTTTGTTTTGGTTGCTTTACTTTTAAGGGTTTTGTATGGGAGTTACTATAGATCCTAACCCGGATCTAGGAGACACCTTTTAGGTAAGTAGCAATAAACTGTGAGGGAATTGTACAGCGTAGACCGATACGGTTGAAGCAGTAGCTACATTGATGTGGCACATTGGTTGGTACCGGTATCCCTTGTGGAGAAACGAGGAGAATACGGGGCCACTATGTGTGTCGTTAAGCATCAACTGACCTTAGAACCTATAATTGACCAACTTGGCTATTAGGAAGTAGTGAGATAGTCGGCCTCGGTGTAAAGCTGAGAACTGGTTGATACTCGATACTACACTCATTGAGACCATACTCTTGAGATAGTTCCGGCTGCAAGAAAAGATTGCGTAAGCTGAAACCATGACCGATGGAGGATGGTCGGTGATATTGAGAACCTCTAGAACCCGGTTACTATTATTAGGACAGGTTAAAACCAACTGAACTTCAAAAGGGTAGTACCCAGACCCCATGCAAGCCTGAAACTTAAGGTCTCTTGTGTGACTTGTTTGCCTTTACCATGTCTATTATTTGCTATACATGTTGTGTGTTTTATCATGACATCATGCATCATAACATAGCATGCATACTCCATTATACTAACCATTTCAAAGACCGAGGGGATTTATCTTTGTTTTGTTTTGCAGATCATGGCTTCGGTGCGCAGAAACACCATTCGAGTTAACTTTGTGCAAATACCTGCTCAACTCAAAGATTTGGCCTCTAGAGTTTATGATACTTCTTCATTCATTAGAAGACATGGTCAGCTTATTAGTTTGGTTACCTCAAAGTTCGATGAGCAGATGATGAGTGTGCTTTTCCAGTTCTTCGATCTGGTGCATCATTGCTTCACTTTCCCGGATTATCAGCTAGTTCCCACTATGGAAGAGTTTTCTCACTTATTGGGCATATCCATCCTTGAGCAGATGCCCTTCACAGGTTTGGAAGAGGCTCCTAGACCAGAAGACATTGCTTCAGCTTTGCATCTAAAAAGAGCTGATGTAGTATCCAACTGGGAGACACGAAGCGGGGTTGAAGGTTTCTTAGCCAAGTTTCTGATAGATCAAGCTCAACGGTTCTGGGATAATTTGGATTTTCAGGCTTTTGAAGACATCTTGGCTCTCCTTATTTATGGTTTGGTTCTTTTCCCGAATCCAGATTCCTTCATAGATGTGAATGCGATTAAGATCTTCCTGTCTCGCAATCCTGTACCTACTCTTCTGGGTGATATCTTGCATGCCCTCTATACTCGTACTGTGCATAGAAGAGGGACCCTCATGTGTTGCATGCCTTTTCTGGCGAGGTGGTTTATTTTGCACCTCCCCAAGTCCGTATTGAAGAATGAGGAAGGTTTAGGGTGGTCTTACAGAATAATGTCCCTTGTCCATAAAGACATTCTTTGGAGTTATAAGGCTATGGAAAGCATTGTTGTCATTGATCGATGTGGGGGATACCCTAATGTCCTGTTGCTTGGAATCAGAGGGGGAATAACCTACAGTCCTTGCTTGGCCTTGCGACAGTTTGGTCGCGCTCAGAGAGACGGTCCTCATGAGCTACTTCTTACAGATATTGCCTTTGACTACAAGGAGGACGTGGACGAGCATCGCCGAAGGTTTATACGAGCTTGGGGCATGGTGAACAGGTCTGACCCTCAAGAGCTAGGACTAAAGACTTCTCTCCTTATGCAACCTTATCTCCAGTGGGTCCAAGCTCGAGCTCAGAAGCTTGGGATGCATTATGAAGTTGTGTTGCCAGTAATTGTGGAGCCTACCAATGAAGAGGGTGTTCCTTATACAATCCTTTATCCCTACATGCCCACTGATCTTGGGGCATTGAAGAGATCCTGGATTCAGCTGAAAGAGGAGAGGGATACCTACCGGGAAAAGTACCATGAGTAAGAAAGAAAGATCTTGAAGCTCACGAGGCAACTTGAGAATGAAAGGACAATCAATAACTACGTCACCACGAAGGGGAATCGTCCATGGGATTTACGATTTTTGCTTTTCTAGTTTTAGATTTGTTTTTCATTTACTTCGTTGTAAACGCCTTAGAGGCATTGTTGAACCTTTTTACAAGTTTAATCTAATAAAGTTTGTTTCATTTTTTGGCTTGCAAATTTAAATCTCCCAAAGTCTTTGAAATCATTACATACGCATCCCATTATCATGCACATCATTACAGGTATCATTACAGGTTTCTCATCTCCTTCGCTATTTATTTCAGCGCGAAATGTCTTCTGAAATACCTACCGATCAAGCCATCAAAGCTCTTCAGGCACATAATGCCCAATTCCAAGAGATGTTCTTGAACTTGGCTAAAGGGCAAGAGGATTTGAAGACTCTCATCCTGAAGGAGAAGAAGAAGAAGAAGAAGAAGAAGAAGAAGAAGGTGGTCCTTCTGAATATGGGTAACAGATTTGGGAATAGGTTGCGATAGGAAGCTGATTTGTCTCTTTCATCCAAAGGAGAGGAGGATCGAGAGGAAGAAAAGGGTCCCAGTCTTGTGGTCTCTGATAATGATACTGATTTTGATGATGAGCAGTATCCTCCTACTGAGGATAGGTATAAACAACTCGAAGACCGTCTGAGCGCTATGGAGATTCAGAAGATACCTAGGTTGGATTTCGGAGATCTGGGACTAGCATCTGGGGTGGTGATCCCTCATAAGTTCAAAGCTCCAGTTTTTGCCAAGTACGATGGAGTATCCTGTCCAAAGCTCCATCTCCGCTCGTATGTCCAAAAAATTCAACCTTACACTGCTGATAGAAATTTATGGGTGCATTTCTTTCAAGATAGTCTATCAGGGACTCAACTTGAATGGTTTTATAAATTGGAAGGAGCTAATGTCCGAAACTGGGAGGACCTTGTTGCTGCTTTTTACAAGCAGTATTAGTATAACACCGACCTTGCTCCCACTCGTACTCAGCTTCAGGGTATGTCTATGGGTGCAAGTGAAGGTTTTTAGGACTATGCTCAGAAGTGGAGAGATTTGGCTGGAAGAGTCCAACCCCCTTTGTCTGACAGGGAGTTGGTTGACATGTTTCTAGGGACATTGTCTGGTCCATTTTTCAATCATCTAATTGGAAGTTCATCATTTGGGTTTACTGAATTAATTTTAACTGGGGAGAGAGTAGAAGCTGGTATCAGAAGTGGTAAGATACAGAAGGATACGTCGTCAAGTGCAGTAAAGAAACCTTTCACTGGTAAGAAAGAAGCTAGTGCAGTTTACGGCCCGAGGGGCCAAAGCAGACCTGAACACCGTCAAGCAGTGAATGCGGTAGTAATATCAAGACCCACCGTTGCCCCATAATGCAACAATCAGCAAAGAATGGAGAGGCCGCAGAGACAGTACACTCGGCTTAATATGACCTTGTCTCAAATTCTACCACAATTGTTGAAGACCAACCTGGTAACTCTGAGGGAAGCCCCGAAGAATCCCAGCACCACATCTCCGTTATATAACCCGAACGCCCGCTGCGCCTATCACTCTGATGGCCTAGGTCATGATACAAACAAATGTTGGGCCTTGAAGAATAAGGTGCAAGATTTGATCTAAGATAAAGAGATTGAGTTTGACGCTCCGGAGAAACCCAACGTCATAACTGCTCTTATGCCCAAACACGGTCATGGAGTAAATGCTGTGGACGATAATTTATTTGTGGCCTCCGTGGAAGAAATTTCTACTCCTTTGATGACAGTTAAGAAGAATCTATTGTTGGTCGGTTTATTTCTGGGTTGTGGCGAAGGTTGCCGCATGTGTTCAATTCTGCCTGCTGGTTGCCACTTATTGAAATCAGGTGTTCAACGCCTGATGGATAACAAAGAGATCATGTTCGATAAGACTATGATTCTGTTGGTTCCAATTTAAGATGTTGCCATCATAACCATTTCCGCCAATGCTTCCAAGGCTTCCTTAAGAAAGCCTGTTAGGATTACACCCGTTCAGAGAATCGCTCTGTTAATCATTAATATCCCTGGTCCTATCCCATACACCTCGGATAAGGCTGTCCCTTGGCACTATGGGGTCGATGTGTATTATCATGGAGTTAAGCAAGACTTAAAGGTTGAAGATGCTGATGCTGATATCAGCAATATTGTCGGGGCTAGCAAGGTCACCAGAAGTGGAAGACTCTTTTCTCCCGAGATTTCCCCACCGACTATCCACAAACTTGTTGTTGTTCCATCTGCTAGTACATCAGCTACTGTCCCAGTTTCTACTCCCGTTATCACCCCTGTCGCCAAGCCATCTGGGACTCGGGGCAAAGAAATCACAGGTGAGCCTGCCCAAACGGAGGCGCCTAAGAAGATCATTGTAGAAACCTCTAAACAAGAGATAGAAGAAAATTTGAAGATTATCAAGAAGAGAAACTACAACATAGTCGAGCAGCTGGGGCAGACCCCGTCAAAAATCTCCATGTTGTCCTTGTTGTTGTGTTCTGAAGCCCATGCAAAGGCTTTAATTGCTTTCCTCAAAACTGCGCATGTGCCGCAGGAAACTTTTGCCGATCAATTCAAAGACTACGTAGCTAGTTTGACTGCCAACAACGGGTTGGGTTTCTCAGATGCAGATCTGACTGCTAAAGCAAGAAATCACAATGATGCTCTGCACTACTCGATCGAGTGCAGGGGCACTACTATGGCCCATGTACTGGTGGATACCGGGTCCTCATTGAATGTTTTACCAAAGAAAGCATTAGACCATCTGGACTGTGAAGGTTTGATTCTGAAGCCGAGCAATATTATGGTCAGGGCTTTCGACGGGTCAAAAATGATGGTGCACGGGGAAGTGGACGTCCCTGTTAAAGTTGGCTCTCATAATTTTGCATCTACATTCTATGTGATGGATATCAGACCATCATATTCTTGCTTGTTGGGTCGCCCTTGGATTCACAAGGTTGGGGCAGTGACTTCTATGCTCCATCAGATGTTGAAATATTTAGTAAAGGGGAAGATCGTCACGATACAAGGTGAGGAGGAGTACATGGTGAGTCATCTTAATTCCTTTTTCTATGTGGAGATGGATGGCGAATTCATCGAAACCCCTTACCAGAACTTTGAAGAGGTCCCCTAGACTCTGGCGTCGACTGAAGTTGATGCCGACAAACCTCCGATGAAGATGGCTTCCCTCAAGGATGTCAGGGGTGTAATTGAAAAAGGTGGTGTGCAAATTGGGGTCAGCTCCCTAACTTTGCACACAAAACTGACAAGTTTGGTTTGGGCTTTACTGCAGAGGCTCAAAGGACTGTTTGGCGTGCAAGACCTCCTCTGCATATCAGTAATCAGGGAGTGAATGCAATTGAAGATGGTGAAGAAGATTCAGATTTTGACAGCTGTATCTACCCGACTACCAACAGTGGATTGAACAACTGGACGGCGAAGGACTTCGTGCCCGTTTCTTTTATTACACAGTAATTGACTTTTGTTTTGAGATTTGTAACAGACAGTTTGAAACTTTATGGCCCGGTGCCTTGCCCAAGGCACCTTGGCTTTGTTTGTGAGGGCTTATTATCTGTCATTTTCATATATCATCAATAAAGCATTGGATGTTTTCTTGCATTACAAATTTTGCGCTCCTTGTTTTTCCTTTCTATCTCGCACTTTATCAAAACAGCTATTGTCTTACACACACTCACATATCATAATGCAGATCCACATCCACTATGGATCCCGTTGATAACGACTCTTCTATTGCCAGTTATGACTTCGAAAATCCGATCAACCAAGTCGAGGACGAAGGTGAGGATGATTGTGAAGTGCCTGGGGAACTTGCTAGACTGTTACTACAGGAAGAGAGGGCCATACAGCCTCATGAAGAGCCAGTGGAATCAGTGAATTTAGGTACAAAGGAAGACAGGAAAGAGGTCAAGATAGGTGAAAATCTGGAGCCTAGTGTCAAGCAACGGTTGATATAGATGCTACGCGACTATGTTGAGATCTTCGCTTGGTCTTATGAAGATATGCCTGGTTTGGACACTGACATTGTGGTACACCGCCTGCCAACCAAAGAAGGTTTCGCTCCGGTAAAGCAGAAGGTTCACCGTATGCGCCCTGAGATGTCTGAGAAAATTAAAGCTGAGGTCATGAAACAATTCGACGCGGGATTTTTGGCTGTCACTTCTTATCCGCAGTGGGTTGCCAATGTTGTGCCGGTGCCTAAGAAGGATGGTAAATTATGGATGTGTGTGGACTATAGAGATCTGAACAAGGCGAGCCCCAAAGATGATTTCCCACTTCCTCACATCGATGTTCTGGTCGACAACACCGCGCAGCATAAGATCTTCTCCTTTATGGATGGTTTTTCTGGTTACAATCAAATTAAGATGGCTCCCAAAGACATGGAGAAGACAACCTTCGTTACGCAATGGGGCACCTTCAGTTACAAGGTAATGCCTTTCGGGTTAAAGAATGTTGGGGCAACTTATCAGTGCACCATGGTCACTTTGTTCCACGACATGATTCACCATGAGATTGAGATTTACGTTAATGACATGATTGCAAGGTCCTATACTGAAGAAGAACACCTTAACCATCTCCATAAACTTTTCGACAGGTTGAAGATGTACAAGCTGGGGTTAAATCCAAACAAGTGCACCTTCGGGGTAAGGTCTGGTAAGCTGCTGAGTTTCGTTGTTAGTGATAAAGGTATTCAAGTGGATCCTGCAAAGGTGAAGGCTATACAGGAGATGTCGGCTCCCCGAATGGAAAAGGAAGTTAGAGGATTTTTGGGACGTCTAAATTACATTGCCCGATTCATTTCACATCTGACTGCTACTTGTGAGCCAATCTTCAAGCTGCTGAAGAAAGATCAAGTGGTAAAATGGAATGATGAATGTCAGTCCGCCTTCGAAAGAATCAAGGAATACCTCCAAGAGCCACCTATTCTGATGCCTCCAGTTGAAGAAAGACCTTTGATTTTATACTTGACAGTGATGGATAATTCAATGGGTTGCATGTTGGGGAAGCATGACGAGTCTGGCCGAAAAGAGCATGCTATTTACTACCTTAGCAAAAAGTTTACCGACTGCGAGACCCGATACTCGTTGCTCGAGAAAACTTGTTGCGCTTTGGCATGGGCTGCTCACCGGCTGAGACAGTATATGCTGACTCACACTACCCTATTGATATCAAAGATGGATCCAATCAAGTATATCTTCGAAAAGTATGCCTTGTCCGGAAGAATAGCAAGATGGCAGATGATCTTAACTGAGTATGACATCCAATACACAACCCAAAAAGCAATAAAGGGGAGTGTGTTGGCAGATCATTTGGCGCATCAGGCCGTGGATGATTACCAATCCATGAATTTCGAGTTCCCGGATGAGAACATCATGTTGGTGACCGACTGTGAAGAACCTGGACTGGATGAAGGACCCGAGGAGGGATCCCGATGGTCCATGTATTTTGATGGAGCCTCAAACGTGTTGGGTAATGGCATTGGCGCCGTAATCATATCGCCGGAAGGCTGTCATACTCTGTTTGCCGCCCAATTATGTTTTAACTGCACCAATAATATGGTGGAGTATGAAGCATGTATCCTGGGCCTTCGAACAGCTATTGACCTAAGGATTAAGTTCTTGAGTGTATTCAGAGATTCCGCTCTAGTGATCAGTCAGATCAAAGGCGAGTGGGATATGAAACACCCAAATCTTATTCCTTACAAAGAGTATGTACTGACATTGCTTCCGCACTTCGAGGAGATAACCTTTGAACATTTCCCCAAAGAGGAGAATCAGTTAGCGGACGCGCTAGCTACTATGTCTTCTATGTTCAAGGTCAGGTGGGACAATGAAGCTCCCCAGATTACCATTGAGAGGTTGGACGAACCTGCACATTATTGTGACATCGAGACTGAAGAGGTAGCAGATAAACCCTGGTTTCACGAGGTAAAGAGGTATCTTGAGGCTCAGGAATACCCCGAGGGTGCATCTGTTAATGATAAGAAGTTTCTGAGGAGATTCGCAGTGAAGTTCTTCATCAACAACGACATTCTCTACAAGCATAACCGTGATTCAACCTTATTGCGATGTGTGGACAAGAATGAGGTAAAAAGGATTATGGCAGAGTTACATGAGGGTACCGTCAGAACTCATTCCAATGGATATACCATTGCAAAGAAGATCCTACGGGAAGGATATTATTGGTCTACTATGGAAGCCGATTGTTATCAGCATTCTCGGACCTGTCATAAGTGCCAAGTCTACGCTGATAAGGTGCATGTACCTCCAGTTCCGCTGAACATCTTGACATCTCCTTGGCCTTTTGCAATGTGGGGCATCGATATGATTGGCGAGATCAGACCCACTGCGTCCAACGGGCATCGTTTCATTCTGGTGGCTATTGATTATTTCACGAAATGGGTTGAAGTAGCTTCCTTTGCTACAGTAACCAAGAATGTCGTGGCGCGGTTCATCCGACATAATTTGATCTGTCGATATGGTGTACCAGAGAGGATCATTACGGACAATGGTACAAATATCAACAATACAATGATCACCGAGCTCTGCAAACAGTTTAAGATACAGCATCACAACTCTTCTCCTTATTGGTCGAAGATGAATGGGGCTGTTGAAGCGGCTAATAAGAACATCAAGAAAATTGTGCAGAAGATGACGGTGACATACAAAGACTGGCACGAGATGCTACCATTCGCTCTTCATGGGTATCGCACCTCAGCACGGACGTCGATGGGGGCAACACCTTACTCTCTGGTGTATGGCATGGAGGCAGTCCTACCCATCGAGGTCCAGATACCCTCTCTCCGGATTATGAAGGATGCAGGTTTGAGCGAAGATGACTGGATCCAGACCCGGCTTGATCAGTTGAACTTAATCGATGAAAAGAGACTTACTGCTATTTTTCATGATCAGACGTATCAAAAGCGGATGATCAAGGCTTTTAACAAGAAAGTCAGACGACAAGAGTATCAAGTCGGGGATCTAGTGATCAAACGCATCATACTGCCGCAAGGTGATCCCAGGGGGCAAATGGACCCCTACGTACGAAGGGCCATTTGTGGTTAAGAACATTTACTCAGGAGGAGCTATGATTCTAACCACCATGAATGGTGACGACCTTCCTCACCCCGTCAATGCAGACATAGTGAAAAAATACTACGCATAATCAAAGACCCGCTAGGTTGACTGGCCTAGGCAAAAATAAGGGCTTCCCGGAGAACCAAAAGGGTTCGGGTAAAAATAAGGGATGAAAATGAAAAAACATTACACCCGGAAAGTCGAAAACCTGAAAAGGCTGCTTGGGCAAAAAAGGGTATCCCGGTGGACTGAAAACCCGAAAGGGCGGTCCAGGCAAAAATTAGGGATCAAAGCGTAACACTATGTCTCATTGGATCATCTTGCAACCAGACTTCGGTATCAACTATCAAGCTCAGACGGTGCCAATCAATCTGATCTACCTTCAACCAAGTAGCAAAGTGATGAGATGCTCGAAGATATAAAGGCAATAGCAGAGTTGGAACCCAGTGGGATTGTTCACATAGCTGTTTTTCTTCCTTTTACACAAATTGTATAATTTATATCTTTCGGCGTCATTCTCTTACTAGGACGTCAGTCTCTTGTACAAAACACCTATTACAGGCCAACTTCAAAATCAATACAATTCATTTTACAACAAATTTCAAAATTGTTTTTCTTTTTCTGTTTTGTTTTGCAAGAACGTCCAATGATTCATTTTTGATATATGCATTTGAAAATAATTGTTGCTCATAAACATTTACATGCAAAACAAAAGACAATTACTCGTAATTCCAGGAACAGGGGAAAATGAGAAATGTCCAAACCTTACAGTTGCTCTATTCACCAGGTACAGGGATAGACCCAACTGGAGAATATGACTAAAGGTACATACACTCCCCGCAGAGTAAAAGGTATCTGAAAACATCGGTGTTGATTCTCCCCAAGCAAAGTTCATCTATCACCAACAATGGAAGACTATCCCCAGTGGAGTTTATTTCTTCCACAAGCAGAGACTCAATCCCTAACAAGGGTTCATTATCACCGGCAACAGTAATTCATCCCCAGCCAAGGTTATCTCTCCAAATCAGCAGATCTTCTAGCAGAGTATCTCTCTTCCCCACAGAGTCATTCCTTCGCCAGTTTATTCTCCAACAGGGTTATTCTCCCACCAATTTATTCTCAAATCATCTACGATCGTTATCCACAGCGGGAACGAAGAATTCAATTCTTTATATTCTCCAGCAGCAGTCCGGAATTTATTTTCCCTAGCTAAAGAACATCATAAAAACATTGCATATCCATATATCATGGCATGCGCATACGCATCATACAACACAGTCTCATTTATTTTGAGAACATCATTGCTCAATACATTTCATACATCATGACATTACATACGACTAACTCTTTACCTTTCAGGAAAAGATGCAATCAAAATTCTCACAAGTTTCTCTGGTCCAGTCAAATCAATGCTAAAGATTTCTATTCCAGTCCAAGCTATGAAGCCCGGATCCGACCGGATAGTATCTTGATTTCCCCATCATATTGTGAAGCCCGGAGAACGACCAGATAACAGTATCAAATACCACGAAGCCTGGAAATGACCAGATAGTGGTTTATCTTAAATTTAAGCTATGAATCCAGGATTCGACCGGATAATAGTTTAATTCCCAGCAAGTTATTATGAAGCCTGGAGAACGACCAGATAGCAATGCAAGTTACTGTGAAGCCTGGATTCGACCAGATAATAGTACAAAGACACCATGAAGCCTGGAATCGACCAGATAGTGGTATATCATAAACACAAGCCGTGAAGCCCGGAAATCGACCAGATAACAGCTTAACAAAGTTACTGTGAAGCCTGGATTACGACCAGATAACAGTACAAAGACACCATGAAGCCTGGACTCGACTAGATAATGGTATAAGATGTTGTGAAGCCTGGATTACGACCAGATAGCAGCCAAGAATACTACGAAGCCTGGAGTCGACCAGATAGTGGTATATCTTTAATGCAAGTTATGAAGCCCAAATTCGACCGGATAATATTTTGATTTCTCCAAACACCATGAAGCCTGGATTCGACCAGATAATGGTATAATACATCATGAAGCCTGAATTACAACCAGATAGCAGTAAAAGACACTGAAGCCTGGGACTACGACCAGATAACAGTAAGGGACACTGCGAAGCTTGGATTTCGACCAAATAGCAGTCTACCCGGCCAATTACTATGAAGCCCGAAAATCGACCGGATATTAGTAGGCCTAAAAATCAAATGAAAGCCCAGATGCGACTGGATAACCACTTGATTTCTTCTGAAGCCTGGAATACGATCAGATAAGAAGTAAGGTATTGTGAAGCCTGAAATCGACCAGATAGCAGTACAAGACACCATGAAGCCTGGATTCGACCAAATAATGATATGAAACATCGTGAAGCCTGGATTACGACCAGATAGCGGTAAAGGACACTGAAGCCTGGGATTACAACCAGATAACAGTACAAGACACCGCGAAGCTTGGATTTCGACCAAATAGCAGTTTACCTGGACAATTACTAAGAAGCCCGGAGCCGACCGGATATTAGTGTGCCTTAAATTTAAGTTGAAGCCCGGATGCGACCGGATAACAACTTAATTCCTTCTGAAGCCTGGAGTATGACCAGATAAGAATTGAGAAATCGCGAATCCTGAAAAACAACTGGATAGCAAGTTTAATCTCATCTCCCCGTTAAGTCACTGTAAAGCCTAGAGCACGACCAGATAGCAGTCAATTTTATCACTATGAAGCCTGGATCACGACCAGATAGTAGTTCATTTTCACCTCTTCGACCAAGAGACGATTCCCCAATAGAATAAAAGACGTTCGAAGCTCCTAAAATTCAACTTTTACCAAGACAAAGAACAACATTCCCCAGCAGAATCCTCCTCAATAACAGGCATACAAGCTCTCACAAAGGAATCTATTATGCGATCGACACTCCTTCGAATGGAATTTTTAAGCCCATCCTTCGTCATCAATCTCCAAATGGCATCTATAAGCCCATTCCCGACATCACAAGACAAGTACCACTTCATGCGAGTGCAAATTTCTGGGCACTCTAGTGTTCAATCATATTCCACCTTCGGATCACGAAAGGCAAACAAGCCAATCTACATCCTCAGGTTTAAGAAGATTGAACAGGGGCAGCTGTTGTACCCCAAAATTTTCCCTCCCATATTTCTCAATACATTTCAAGTAAGGTCTTCAAATTGCCCAAGGAAGTCCAAGAGTTGACCAGACAAACTCTTTCCTAAGGCAGTCTACCTCAAATTAGGGTTTCATGTTGCATCAAGATACTTGAGGCCAAGGGATCCAAAATTCTCACCATTTCCCTAATATATTCTCAAGATCATCCATGTCAAGTTTCAAGCCCTACAGAGAAAGTTTGCTCAGTCAATTGCTCAAAAGCCTGAAAGTCGAATGTGCTAGGGCAAAAGTCAACTGTGTCCTACATACAGTCAAACTTCAATATTTTTGGTCAACATACTCATTTTGAAGTATTATTCATCATTTTATCAAGGGTTGATCATTATTCCTCAAGGATTGCTCACAATTCATCAAAACCCAAAAGTTGCTAACTTAGGGTTTTGTAGGAAAAGTCAACTCAACTTTGACCAAGCATAACTTTCTCATACTTTATCAAGAATGACCCATCCAAAGCTCATTTTGAAGAGGATGTAATTCCCTACAATTCATATTCATCTCCCAAGTTCAAAATATGCACTCACAATAAGTTATGAATTTGGACATTATAGGTCACTTTGAAAAGTCAACAAAAACACCTTTTTTGTCAAAGATTCATACATGAAAATGGAAGACTCAATTGATATGAGACCAAAAGGGTTGCTTATAGGACATCTTAAGCTTTCTAAAAAGTCTAATAACACATCTCTGGGGTCAAAATTGAAGGAGTTATGCATTGGTGAAGTTGACCCTTTTTGCAAAATTGCCAAAAGTCAAAAGTGGCCAAAATTGCAATTTTTGTCAAATGGGCCTAACTTTTTGTACTTGTATTGAGTTTGTAACATGGTCCACGACCCATGATCCTTCACACTTGCCTTTGTTTTATTTTTGTCATTTATTTTGATTTTTATTTCAATTAAATCAAATTAAATCAAAATAAAATCATGAAAATATCAAAATCATTTAAACCTTGAGATTTTGTGCATATTTCAGGTCCATGAATAGCTGGCAATGAGATCAAATCGCGCAAGGCTTGTTTGTACACAAAAAGATTGAGTTTTGCTTGATTTAGAAAGATCTGAATAAGAATCAAATCATGATTGAATCACCTTAATTGAAAAAGATTTGGAGCAAATTTGTAAACCTAATTCACTCAAGGCTACATATAGAACAAATCTAGACCAAATACACAAGGGTTGGAGGTGTGAGAAGCTGAGTAAAAACTTGCAAAAACTCAAGAAAAGTGGCAATCGAATTTCATAGTTCCAGGCTCTTTCAAGCTATTCCAAGCATACCATTCACTTGCTGGACATTCAAGGAGTCTATCCCAATCATCAACAAGTATTTTCGTGCCCAAAACGCATTGTAAGCACCTCACGATATCCTTATTTTCTTGAAATTCAATATTACTATCCTAGCATTTGTAGCATGAATTCTTTACATATTCTTGTTCAGTGAAACATTTGCAAGCTAATGATAATATTCAATTGCGTTTTTGTTAGCCATACAGAGATCTTCCATGATTAGGGTTTAGGTTTCATTTTTAGGGGTTTTGATTGCAGGTACAATTGGCCATGAAGAGTGGTACCATGATGCTCGTGAGGTTGCCACGAGTTGATTGGTACCACTAGAATTGATTTATCATGCGCGCAGTGGATTTTGGAAAATCACAGAGGCTATACCTACAGAGAACGTCTGTAGGTAAAAGTTGTTTTACCTAAGATGACAGACGCTGGGGAAGATGATGGCGTGGCGTGGTGTGACTCATCCATTTAAATTTCGCGCGTTTTGATATATTAACTTGATTTTTCTAATATATTGTTTGATTATTATTACATATACAAAGAAGTAGCCTGGCATAGATGGCAACAAGGTGATGGTTTGAAGCATGAGGACCTGGGTTCGATCCCAAGTCCAACCGAAATGCTATTTTCTTATTTTCTTGTTACAGATTCAGTGCACCCTTGGCCCAAGCGTCTCACCATATGCCCTCAGCGTTCAATCACTAGATCTCCAGAAGGCCAGATCTAACGCCCATCATTTGAAGATCTACAATGCACCCTAGTCAACTTGCAACGTGGAATCATGAGGAGTCAAACGTGGACCCAGGCTTTTGGGCTCAGATATGCTATGGACACCCCCCTTTTCACTTTGATACCAGGCCCAATTCCTTTTTTTCTTTTCTTTTATATATTTTATTTTATTTATTTATTTATTTGTTTAAATTATTTTCTCACACAAATTTAATTCTTTTTTAACAAAAACTCATAAAAATCAATTTTCACCAAATTAGAATTTAGGTTTTTTTTATTATTTTGTCAAAATTAATTTAATTAGTTTAATTTAATTTTAGGGTAATTTTAACCTTTTGTAAATAATTTAAAATAAATTAGAAAATTTGGGTTTTGTTTAATTTAATTTCTATTTTTCCTTTCTTAAAATAACCAAAACACAAAATAGGTCAAAATTAATTTATTTTTTCTTAAATTAAGTTAATTAGTAAACTAGATTTGTACATATTTAATTAAAACCTTATTTTTTCCAAATAATCAAAAGCAGCCAAAAAATAATTTTTCTTGTAATTAGGTTAGACGAGGTCAAAACCCTAATTTTTCTTGTTTCGGTTTCATCGCGCGCGTTTATTATTTTTTTGCAAATATTGATGTAACTGCTCATGGGATGTAATAGTTTAATTAGGATTTTTCTTTTATTTATCATTTTACGGGTTTTTGGCTATGTAATTAATCCCCCTCCGCGAAGCCTTGTAATAGCGTAGTTTTATTTCTCGCATTTTAATTTTCACAAATATTAACTGTTAGATGTATGATAATAGGATTGCATGACAGGATTGTATGTAAATTTTAAAATGGTTAGCAAACCCTAAATATGCAAAGATAATAACTGAAATCAAATCACTCGCACATGCGCACTCCTAGGGTATACTCTCACTTCGGTTGCCTTCGGTAAACGATCATTAAGTATAGGGTATTTTAGTGGTCGCTCTCTTGTCTAAACAAAGATCAAATGTCTCGTTCGGAAATGTTGCCTCGGAAAGGTTGCCTCGGAAATGTTACCTCGAATATGATCTTAAGACATTAGGGTTATTACTAAGACATCCTAACATCACTTTAGTGATCGTACGTCCCTTTCAAATTAACTTTACAACTCCAACGACGGTGCTACCTACTCACTAATAGTAGGATAGCGCTGTCTAAAGGAAATAAGAACATAAACATTCTTTTTTCGAGTAGGTAGATGCTAGTAGGTACTTGCTCAAAATCAAACTTTTCCACACTTACACTCTTTTCAAACAAAGTTTTCAAAAACACTTCGTAACACTCTTGAAGACAGAAGCAAGGGTTAAAACGAAGTAATACAAAAACTTTTCAAAAACACACAAACACGAAAGCAATTTTTAAATGATGAGCAAGTACCTAAGAGCCCGTGGAAAACCACGGATAGAAAGGGTGCTAATACTTTCCCTTTCTATAATCTACCCCCCGTACTCAAAATCTCGAAAAAGGAATTTTTCTATGCTTTTTTCCTTTCCGGTTGGATAAAATAAAAGTCGGTGGCGACTCTTTCTTACCGCGACATTTTGCAAACACAAACACAAAACGCAAACCAGCGTTTTCCTAAAAACAGTCTGGTTCTGCCACCGTATCATAATAGCCATCTTTAAAAATAAAATGTAAAAGAAAAACAATGAGCACAAAAAATTTGTATGTGAAAAACGTCCATGATTCATTGAATGTCATATGAAGATGAAATAAAAACCCTTACAAATAGACCATTGTGCCTCGGGCAAGACACAAGGTTTTAAATATGCGAATTGTTTGTGAATATTACAAGTCCAACTGAAATGTAAAAGATAAATTACTGAGGGATGAAAGTTATTGGGACAAAGTCTCTGGCTTCCCAATTGCGAAGTCCTCCATTAATAGTAGGAAAGATCCAATCCTCCAAGCTGAAATCCTCTTCACCATCTTCCACTGCATTGACCTCTCGGTGGCTAATCTTCAAGGGTGGCCCTCCAGCACGGGCACGACGCACATCCTTCTGAGCACTTGTAGTAAACCCTAAGCCAAACTTGTCAGATTTGTACGGAATATCCGGAAGTTACCCCCAGATGGTGCATCCACTATCCTCTACTATTGCCTTGGCGTCCTTCAGAGATGAGATCCGGAGCGGAGGTCTTGTGATCTTGGGGATCTGGGATACCGCCTTGGTTACTGCTACCTCTTGAGAGGCTTCTTTGAAATGTTGAAAAGGAGTTTCAATGAACTCGCCGTCCAATTCCACATACCGGAAGGAATGAGGTGGCTAATCATATACTCTTCCTCTCCGTGGACTGTGATAATCTTTCCATAGAGCGGATATTTCAGCATTTGGTGCAGTGTAGAGGTGACAGCACCGACATTATGGATCCACGGCCGTCCTAGCAGACAGGAGTAAGAGGGGCGAATGTCCATTACATAGAAGGTTGAGTTGAAAGTTTGAGTCCCAACTTTTATGGGGATGTCCACCTCCCTGTGGACTATCCTCTTTGAACCATCAAATGCCCTTACAACTATGTTACTGGGTTTCAACGTTAATCCTTCGCAATCTAGTCTGTCGAGAGCTTTCTTCGGTAAAACATTCAAAGATGAGCCAGTGTCCACCAGGACGTGGGCCAGAGTTGTTCCTCTACATTCCACAGAGACATGCAATGCCTCGTTATGCTTTTTTTTCCTTGGTGTCAGATCAGCATCTGAGAAGCCTAGGTCGTTGTCCGTCGTCAAACTAGCTACAAAATCTTGAAATTGGTCAGCCGATGTCTCTTGAGGCACATGGGTTGTCTTTAGGAACTTCACCAGGGCCTTCGCATGTGCCTCGGAGCACGGTAATAATGCTAGCATGGAGATTTTAGAGGGAGTTTTCCCCAATTGTTCAACTACGTCGTAGTCGCTCTTCTTTATTATTCTCAGGATCTCCTCCATTTCCTTCTTGGAGGTTTCGGGGATAGTCAGCGGTTGATCCTTCGTCCGACATGGCTCTTCTTGAATACTTTTCCATCGAGTTTCAACAGTAGGAGCATTAGTAGGGATAACAGTAGGGGTTGTGTCGTCTTTGTCAATAGGAGCACTTGCAGATATGATTATTGGTACGGAGGTAACCTTCGGAACAGCCACGGGTCCAAAAACTGCCTTTGGAGGGGTAATTTCTGGAGAGAATATTCTACTGCTACGGGTAATCTTACTGGTTCCAGCAATATTTCTAATGTCAGAGTCTTCTTCCTTGGAGCTCATCTCTTCGGCGGCCAGTCCATCTTGTTTGATACCATGGTAGTAGATGTCTCCACCGTAATTCCACGGCACTGTTTTGTCTGATTCATACGGGACTGGCTCGGGCATTGTGATTATAAGAGGAGTAGTTTTTGGAATCGATGTAATCCTAACGGGTCTTTTGGGGACCCTGGAAGAATTGGCGGAGATGGTTATGATTGAAACGTCTTCAACAGGAACAGGTGAAACATGAGCACTTTCAAATAGAATCTCTTGGTTGTCTATCAAGCGTTGAATGCCTGTTTTCAACAAAAGGCAATCAGTTGGTGAGGATAAGCAAATATGGTAGTCTTCATTACAACCCGGGAATACACCAGCTTTCAACAAGTTTATCTTAATGATTGGGAGTGGAGTCAAGAGTTCATCAACTGTGGTAGCAAACAAATCTTCTTCGATAGCGTTAGTGTTATGACCATGCCTAGGCATAGGAGCAGAAATGACGTTTGGCTTCTCGGGTGCATCAAACTCAATCTCTTTTGCATCTATAAGGTCTTGAGTTTTGTTTTTCATGGCCCAATAGTTGTTAGTGTCATGACCCGGACTTTCGGAATGATATGCGCATCTGGCATTTGGATGATAATGAGGGGACACTGTGTTGGGGTTCTTTGGAGCTTCCTTTAAAGTTACCAAATTGGATTTCATAAGGTGCAGTAAAACCTGGGATAGAGTCATATTAATTCTGGTGAATTGTCGGACTGGCCTTTCCACCCTCGGTTGATTACTTCTTGGTTGATCAGATGTGGGCTTTGGGATCATAACAGCTCCTACCATTGGTCGGCGTTCAGCTCTCCCTTGGTTCCTTTATGGATAAACAGCAGATACCTCCTTCTTCCTAATGAAAGGCTTTCTCACAGCTGTAGAGGCAGGCGAATCCTTCTGAATCTTTCCACTTTTTATGCCAGCTTCCACCCTCTCTCCAGTTAGTATTAACTCAGTAAATCCTGCGGATGAGCTTCCAATCAGATGGTTGAAGAAAGGCCTCGATAGAGTGCCTAAGAACATGTCCACCAACTCCCTTTTCAGACAGAGGGGGTTGTACTCTCCCAGCTAGATCTCTCCATTTCTGCGCATAATATTTGAAACCCTCATTTGAAGCCATAGCCATACTCTGAAGTTGAGTACGGGTACGCGCCAAATCTGTATTATACTGGTATTGCTTATAGAAAGCTGCGGCAAGATCTTCCCAGTTGTGGACGTCGTCCCTTTCCAATTGGTAAAACCAATCGAGTTGTGTTCCAGATAGGCTATCTTGGAAAAAATGCACCCATAGGTCTTTATCGGCGGAGTGCGGCTGGATCTTTCTCACATATGATCGGAGGTGCATCTTAGGACATGACACCCCGTCATATTTTGCAAACAATGGCACTTTTAACTTCGGTGGGATCACAATTCCCGACACTAGTCCCAATTCTTCAAAGTCTAGACCTGGTACCCTCTGTATTTCCATAGCGCTCAGACGCTCTTCAAGATGTTTGTATTTATCATCTGCTGGAGGATACTGTTCTTTGGAGTAGTCTTCCTCTTCTTCCTCCTCTTCAGATTCTGACGGAACCACTATTTCCTTTCCTTTTCCTTCTCCTTCATCAGATGTTGTTGCGAAATTCAAGGTTCTTCTAGTTTGTTCTTGAAACCTTCTCCCCATGATTACAACACCGATTGGTTTCTTCTCTTTCTTCTTCTTCTTCTCTTTGGCCAACAGAGTCTTCAACTCCTCTTGTCCTTTAGCCAGGGTTGTGAGTAATTCTTGAAACTGCGTGTTTAGAACTTGCAGATCTTTGACTGTTTGTTCGAGATCCATCTTACTGAAATAAACAGTAGAGAGATGAGGAAACTCATTGCAAAAGACCTGTTTATCTTATGATGAATGATATGTGCATATGTAATGTTTTCAAGGATTTTAAAGATTCAAGTTCATTTTAGACAAAAAGAAACACACGTTATATTAATAAAATAGAGTTTGAGTACATCAATGCCCCTTAGGCAAAATAATACAGAACTCTAAGATAAAAAAGTAGTGCGCATCCTCTTTGGTGCTATGTAGGCATTTAGAGTCTGCTCCTCATGAAGTAGCCTAGTGAGTTCCAAAACCTTCTTCTCGCTTGCATATAATTGGGCTTCGAAAGTATCTCGCTCTCCTTTGAGCTATATCCAATCCCTTTGTAGGTCTTCAAGAGATGTGGGCATGTTAGGATGTAGGATAGTGTATGGAACTTCCCCCTCTTTAACAGGCTCAATGATCACCGGGAGAATGGAAGGATAAGGCATCATAAGAATTTAAGCGCGGGTTCGTACCCACTTGAGGTAAGGCTCAAGAGGGATGGAATTCTTGTATCCCAAAGTCTTGCTATCCACCTTGTTTAGCATCCTCCAAGCTCGAATGAATCTCTGGCGAAGACCTTGATTGTCATTGTCGTAGTCGAATACTAAGCCTTGAATCAACATCTCATGTGGGCCATCCCTTCGGGCATAACCAAATTGTCTTAGAGCTAAACATGGGTTGTAGGTGATGCCTCCCCTAATTCCAAGTAGAGGTACATTAGGGAATTCCCCACAACGGTCAACAATGATAACATTCTCTTTGGATCGAGAGCACCAATGAATATCTGAATGTTTGAGCGTCATTAACCTTTGTGACTACCTTAATCCTTGCTCATTCTTTAAGACTGATTGGGGAAGATGAGAAATAAACCATCTTGCCAGGAGGGGAGTGCAAGACATAAGGACACATCTTTTCCTCATTGTGCAAGTGTGAAAAGAGTGTAGGATATCCCCTAGCAATGTAGGCACCGGATTGTGTGACATGAAGATTTTGACGGCACTCACATCTATGAGTTGGTCAGGATTGGGGAACAAGACCATCCCATAGATAAGAAGAGCCATAATTTCCTCAAAAGCTTGCAAGTCTAAGGAATTACAACAGTTTTGGGCTTTCTCAAACAGAAACTTTGCTAAGAAGCCTTTGACACCACTTTTAGTTTCCCAATGAGTTGTGACATCAGATGAGTGCAAGTGCAGAGCTTGAGCAATCTCTTCTGTCTTTGGGTCTCTTTTCGTACCTTTGAAAGGTAGTTGGTTGAGAATGGGAATCCTCAAGAGTTTAGAGAATTCTTCCAAAGTGGGCACAAGCTGATAGTCGGGAAATGTGAAGCAATGGTGTAAAGGATCAAAGAACTGGAAGAGCACCTTCATCATATCCTCATATGTGTTAGAGGTGACCATGTTGAGTAGACGACCATGCCTCTGGGTGAATGGAGAATTCTCATGGATCCTTGAAGCTAGCTCCTTAAGTTGCGGAGGAATTCTTACAAGGTTGACTTGGATAGTTTTTCTGCGAAGTGAATCCATATCCTACAAATCAAGAACAAAGATGAATCTCCAAAATCCTTGAAATGGTTAGTGATGTATATGATCTTCATGATGTCCATGATTTTATGTACAAGTATGCATATACAAGAAAAATCCTTTGTAATGATTCTCGTTCGTAAGAATGTATACAAAGATGTTTGTCTTTTTGAAAATGTTTTCAATGTTTGTAAAATGTTTGGAAATGTGTGTGTTTATTTTAAAAATAGCAAGGATAGTTGTTTGAAAATAGAGCAAGTAACTAGAAGTAATCTACCTACTCAAATGTCTTTCTTGTGCATTTCCTATTCCTTTGACATTGTTGTCTTACCATTGATTTGGTAAGCAACCCTATCTTTGGATGTAAACGGGATGGGCGTGGGTCATCGTATAACCATGTTTAGCAATATTGAAAAGTATCTTAGCATTTTTTGAGGGACCAAGATCATTTTGTAAGGCAACTTTGAATAGCGTCATCGAGGAACTATAATCTCATATTTGTTTGTTTTGCCAAGATACTTCGCATGCATAATATGGCCATTTTTTTATAAGGCAACCAAGTGGAGAGACCCTAAGGGTGCTTGTGTGCAAGTGTATCATTTTCATGCTTTGATTTTGTCTTGGATTTAGGGTTTTCTATTTGCTTTGTTTTTATCTTACCATACAAACCCTAATTACTAGCATGGTATGTAAAAGCGGTAAATTGCGGAATATAAAGATTAATAAGATATTACAACAATTTATGGGAGGGGGAATACAAATTTGAATGGGGATTTGCAAGAATGTAAATCTAAATAAGCTATTACAACCAAATCGAACTTGTGCGAATATCAGAATAAACGAATACAATATTTAAATATGCAATATTATGTATATGCAAGAAAAGATTTTTGTTTTATTTTTATGTGAAAAGGAGTTTTAAAGTAAACCTAATAATATTGAAAAAAAGGAAATTATTTCTTGAGAAAAATGGTTAACCCTAATTTCTAATTAAAGGGAAAACAAAGTTCTTTAAGTATTATCTTTATGTGTTTTTTGTATTAAATAATAAATAATATTTTGTGAAAAAATACTTAGTTTTTGTATGTCACAATAAATATTTACAAGTATAAAAATTTAAAAAAAAAGGAATAAAAAGTTAACCTAATTCTATTATATTATATTTACAAATTTATTTGAGAAAAAATAATTAATATATAGTTTAATAAAAATATTTTTTATGTGAAAATAAAATAAAATAATCAAAATGCAAAATTGTCATATTTTATATTTTTTAGGATTTTATGTATTTAAGAAAATATTTAATGAAACAAAAAAAAAAGGAAAATAAAACAAATAAATAAAAGTATGGGCCAGGGGTGCTGTAAAGAGACATGGAGTAATATGTTAGCAAAAACACTAAGGCCCAAGGAAGCAAGCCCATCCTGCAAAACAGCCAAAAAATGGAAATGGAAAAAATGTGAAAAAACAAAAGGTAGCGCCAAGGTTCGAACCCACGACCTGGGCCTTACCAGCGCGCTACCTTGCCACTGGGGTGGCTATACATCCGTTGATTTATATGAAATAACAAAAACATAACACAAACAAGGTCCTTGCCCTGTACTTCATCTTCTTCCCCAAGCTGGCCAGAAGCTCTGTAACTTTCTCATCTCTCAATAAAAATGGAAACTGATAACATGAATGTTGTAGCATTTTGTCTCACAATTCTAACCATGTAAATCATGTAAGCTAACAATCAAAAATCAAAACTAATTTTAAAAGCCCTAAATTTAAACCTAATTTTTCCAGGAATTTCAAGTTCAAAATTCTCTCAACTCAGGACAAATAAATGTAAGATATATATTTGTACATGTGATACGGTGGGAAGAACTGACTGTTTTTTAGAATGCTGGTTTGCGTTTTGCGTTCATTTTCGCAAAATGTCGCGGTAAGCAAGAGTCGCCGCCGAATTTTATTTTATCCAACAAGGAAAGGAAAAATGCAAAGAAAAATTCCTTTTTCGAGATATTTCTCGGGTTCGGGGGGTAGATTATAGAAAGGGAAGGTGTTAGCACCCTTTCTATCCGTGGTTATCCACGGGCTCTTAGGTACTTGCTCATATTGTTTTCAAAATTGTTTTCTTTGTGCTTGTGGGTTTGAAAAAAAATTTGTTTTGAAACTTTGATTTAACTCTTGCTTCTGTCCTCAAGAGTGTAATGAAGTGTTTTGAAAACTTTGTTCAAAAGGAGTGTAAGTGTGAAAAGTTTTTGTTTTTGAAAGAGCAAGTATCTAAGAACCATCTACCTACTCGAAAATAAGAATCGTTCTATGCTATCTTCCTTTAGACAATGCTATCCCACTATTGATGAGTAGGTAGCACCGTAGTTGGAGTTTAAGGGTCAATTCGAATGCGGGACATACGGTCACTAAAGCAATGTTAGGACGCCTTAGCGGTAACCCTAATGTCTTAGATCATTTGTTTGAGGCAACAATATCTTAGGCAAGCGTTTCGAGGCGACTATGATCTTTAGACAAGAGGACGACCTCTAAAGTGACCTATACTCAATGACCGCGTACGAAGGCAACCAAGTGGGGTGTACCCTAAGAGTGCACATGTGCGAGTGTGTCATTTTCAGTTAATTTTATCTTTGTACATGTTAATGGTGATCTATGTTGATTTTAGGTTAAAACATTCAGTCTTGTCATGCATCCTTATTATCAAACATCTAACAGTTATATTTTGCGGGAAATAAAAGTGTGGAATTTAAATTACAAGGCGTCGGGTATTTACATCGCCAAAGACAAACCCTTTAAAAATAAATAAAGCGATAAAAAATAGTAAAAGTCCTATTAAGCTATTACAATCCGGGAGCAAGTACATAAATGGATAAATAAATTGCGGCGCAAAATTTAATCGGTCGCATGATTAGGGTTTTGACCCTTTTTGTTAAAGAAAAGATCTTTTGTTATTTTTTTTATTTTAAGAAAGAAATAAATCTAAATTAATTACTAGATTAAATAAATAAATTAATTAATAAAAATAAATTATTTTTGGGTTTTTGTTATTTAAAGAAAGAAAATAAAATAATTAAGTTAGTAATTAAAACCTAATTATGTCTAGTTAATTTTAATTATGAAAAAAGGAATTAAAGTTATTCTAATTAAAAACCTAAGTTAATTTAATTAGTATTTGTTAATAAAAAATAAAAATTAGAATTTGATTAAATAAAAATATTTTGGTGTGATTTTATTTTAAAGAAAAGAATTTTAATTGGTTAGTAATAAAAAAATAATAAAACAAATAACTAAAACAAAATAAATAAATGTAAGAGAAAAGGGGTGTGGGCTTGAAATTGGTGTGTGAACAGCCATCTGAAGGCCCAAAACACGCTGGCCTTGGTGGACTTTGGAATCTGGTGTGCACACGTTGACTTGGCTCCATGGTGGACTTTTCATCCCCATCCATCAGATTTGGCCATTGGCCATCTGTCCCTTGGATGCACGAGGATGTATGATGGGCTGTAGCTAGGCATATGTACGTAATCACCTGAAAAGCAAAATTATCAAAGAAGTGGAGGACCTGGGACTCGAACCCAGATCCTGAGGGATATTGGAGCACACGCTTGCCACTGGGCCATGATGATCTGTTTGTAAATATGTTACACAAATATGATAATATGACAAAACAATATTAATTGGTCAGAAAACAAAATAAGCGCACCATTATTTGAATAGGCGAATGAGGAAGCGACACGTCATCGTCCCTGTCGTTCCACCACTGTAATTTTACCTGCGGATTTGAATCCGCAGCTAAAAACGCAGCTCGATCCAAAAATCAATTCCAGGCAATAAAAATGACCTTCAAAGGCATGGTTAGGTTCATCTCCTTCTCCTGAGTGCAACCATGCCCATTATAGGGACCAATTTCACCTGAAACAAGAATCCCTAAAAACCAAAATGTAACCCTAGCTATGGTATTTTGGGGTTACAGCGCATACATACCAAATTGAATATTGCCAAAAGCTTGGAAATGTTATAATGATTATAAATATGCCAAGAATTTATTTAAAGGATGCCAAAATAATGAGTTGCGATTTCAAGAACAAAGCTTGGTATCGTGATACTTACAGCGCTTTTGAAGGTCTGAGGACGCGTGCTTTTGATCCAGGAAGGTTGTGTGATCACCCAGGAATCGATTGGGACCGGTCTGAGCTTTTGAAATTGCCTCTAAGTATGGATTTGATTCCACACTTTTTAGTGAATTTTTCAAATTTGGTCTTGCCTCTTTCTGCAGCCTCCAACCCTTGTTTCGATCCTTGTGGCTTGCTTATGTATGGTACAATATGCTAGGGTAACAATTATGGCTTGAATCTTCTCCCATCAATCCTTTGGGATTTGATTTGTCTCCATTTTAAAGCTTGCCAAATTTATCAAAAATCAATCCTTTTGCACATGGTTTAGTGTGATACGAATTTGATGTTGTTAATGATGATGATTCAATCCTGAAATAGCCAAAAGATATCATGTAATCAAAGCTTTGGATTTTTTATGATTTAAATTGATTTAAAATGAATAAATTCAATAAAAAATAAAATTAAATAATAAAAATATAATTTGGGCTCATGGCTGAAGCTAGGATACGTGGGAAACTATGCAAGCTCAAATCAAGTGGAAAAGAATAGGCCTATTTGACAAAATTTGAAGTTTTGGGGATAGTTGACTTTTGGCAATTTTGCAAAAATGTCCAACTTCAACAATGCATAACTTCTTAAATTTTGAACTTTTGTAGGTGTTCTAGGACTTTTTGGAAATATTGAGATGTGCTCTAACCAACCCTTTTAGTCTCATCTCATTTTGATATTCTATGCTCAAGTTATAAGCTTTGGCAAAAAAGGTGTTTTTGTTGACTTTCAAAAATGACCTATAATGTCCAAATTTATAACTTCTTGTGAGTGCATTTTCTGATCTTGGGGTGTGAAGATGGATTATAGTAAATTGCATCCTCTTCAAAATGCGATTTGGATGGGTCATTTCTCATAAAGTATGAGAAAGTTATGCTTGGTCAAAGTTAAGTTGACTTTTCCTTCAAAACCCTAATTTAGCAACTTTTGAGTTTTGATGAATTTTGAGCAATCCTTGATGAATCATGATCAACACTTGATCAAATGATGAAATATCCTTCAAAATGAGAATGTTGACAAAAAAATCTTGAAGTTTGACTGTATTTGGGTCACAGTTGACTTTTTCCCTAGCACAGTCGATTTTTGGACCTTTGAGCAATTGACTGAGCAAACTTCCTCTGCAAGGCTTGAAACATGACATGGATGACCTTGAGAACATATTAGTACATTGAGGTCATTTGGATTCAAGGATCTTGATGCAACACAAAACCATAATTTGGGGTTGACTGCCTTAGGAGATAGCTTGTTTGTCCCACTCTTGAGCAAACCTTGAGCCACTTGGAGATTTTTCTTGCAATGTTTTGAGAAATATGAGAGGGAAAATTTTGGGGTACAACAGCTGCCCCTGTTCAATCTTCTTAAGCCTGAGGATTTATATTGGCTTTCATGCCTTTCGTGATCCGAAGGTGGAAGATGATTGAACACTAGAGTGCCCAGAAATTTGCACTCGTATGAAGTGGTATCAGCCTTGTGATGTCGGGAATGGGCCTACAGATGCCATTTGGAGGTTTCTGGTGGGAGGATGGGCTTAAAGATGCCATCTGCAGGAGTGTCGATCGCATAAGAGATTCCTTAGCGGGAGCTTGCATACCTGTTGTTGTAGAGGATTCCGCTGGGGAAGCTTGGTCCTGCTGAGATTTAGGAACTTGCCTGTACTTCAACTGAGAAAATCTCTGCTGAGTTTTAAGAACTTGTCCGTAATTCAACTGGGGGGAAACATCTTCATCGAGATTTAGGACTTGTCTGTAATTCAACGGAGGATAATTCTGTTGAGATTTAAGAACTCGTCCACACTTTAACGAAGGAAAATTGTCGAGATTGAGAACCTTATCTGTAATTCAACCGAGAATAATTCAGTTGAGATTTAAGAACCGGTCAGGTCTTCGACTGAGGGAAACATCTTCATCAAGATCTAGGACTGTCTGGTCTTCAACAGAGGATAATTCTGTTGAGATTTTAGAACTCGTCCACACTACGATGGGGGAAAATTGTCGAGATTGAGAACCTTATCTGTAATTCAACCGAGACTAATTCAGTTGAGATTTTAGAGTCGGTCGGGTCTTCGACTAAGGGAAACATCTTCATCAAGATCTAGGACTGTCTGGTCTTCAATGGAGGATAATTCTGTTGATATTTTAGAACTCGTCCACACTACGATGGAGGAAAATTGCCGAGATTAAGAACCTTATCTGTAATTCAACCGAGACTAATTCAGTTGAGATTTTAGAGCCGGTCAGGTCTTCGACTAAGGGAAAAATCTTCATCAAGATCTAGGACTGTCTGGTCTTCATCGAAGGATAATTCTGTTGAGATTTTAGGACTCGTCCACACTATGACGGAGGAAAATTGTCGAGATTTAGAACCTTATCTGTAATTCAACTGAGACTAACTCAGTTGAGATTTTAGAGCCGTTCAGGTCTTCGACTAAGGGAACATCTTCATCAAGATCTAGGACTGTTTGGTCTTCAACGGAGGATAATTCTGTTGAGATTTTAGAACTTGTCCACACTACGACGCAGGAAATTGTCGAGATTGAGAACCTTATCTGTAATTCAACCGAGACTAATTCAGTTGAGATTTTAGAGCCGATCAGGTCTTCGACTAAGGGAAACATCTTCATCAAGATCTAGGACTGTCTGGTCTTCAACGGAGGATAATTCTGTTGAGATTTTAGAACTCGTCCACACTACGATGGAGGAAATTGTCGAGATTGAGAACCTTATCTGTAATTCAACCGAGAATAATTCAGTTGAGATTTTAGAGCCGGTCAGGTCTTCGACTAAGGGAAACATCTTCATCAAGATCTAGGACTGTCTGGTCTTCAACGGAGGATAATTCTGTTGAGATTTTAGAACTCGTCCATACTACAACGGAGGAAAATTGTCGAGATTGAGAACCTTATTTGTAATTCAACCGAGACTAATTCAGTTGAGATTTTAGAGTCGGCCAGGTCTTCGACTAAGGGAAACATCTTCATCAAGATCTAGGACTTTCTGGTCTTCAACGGAGGATAATTCTGTTGAGATTTTAGAACTCGTCCACACTACGACGGAGGAAATTGTCGAGATTGAGAACCTTATCTATAATTCAACCGAGAATAATTCAGTTGAGATTTAAGAACCGGTCAGGTCTTCGACATGGCTGAGAACTTAACTGCATCTTTCTTGAAAGGTAAAGGTCAGTCGTATGCAATGCATGATATATATCAAGCAATGATGTTCTCAAAATAAATGAGATTGTGTTGTATGATGCGTATATGCATGTATCATGATGTATGGAAGTGTAATGTTTTAGCTGGGGAAAATAAATCCCGGATAGCTGCTGGAGAAAAGAGTTGAATTCTTCGTTTCCGCTGGAGATGGCGAACGAGGATGATTGCGAGAATAAACCTGCAGGAGAGGATAACTCCGTTGGGGAATAAACTGATGAGGAGATTAACTCTGTGGGGAAGAGATGCTCTGCTGAGGATTCCACCGATAACTTCCATTGGGGATGAATTACCGTTGCTGGTGATACTGAATCCTGTTGGGGATTGACTTCTGTTTGTGAAAGGAAAGAACTTCGTTGGGGATGAACTTTCGATTGCGACTTCACTGGGGATAACCTTTTAGACTCTTATGGGGATGATCCTTTGAACTTGCTGGGGACAATCTTCCAAAGTCTACTGGGGATGATTCTCCATGCTCTACTGGGGAAGCTTCTTCAGACTGCACTGGAAAAATTTCAGACTCCACTGGGGATATCTTGTATTCTGCCGGGGAATATTCTTATACTCCGTTGGGGAATACTAAGACTGTCAGGGATATTAAGCCTTTTCAGTGCTGATGGTAGATAAACTCTTCTTGGGGAGAATATTACTTATTCATTCACAGTTGCAAGTCTCAGCTGGGGAGAGTTAACATTATTGTCTTTTCTTTACTCTGCGGGGAGTGAATGTACTGGGACGCATGCTGAGGATATGACGACGGCTTTGCATCGAGACTTTTCTGCCCCTGTTATCTGCGGGAGAAGGTGCCTGCGGAGGCCTTGTGGATCGAGCATTATCCCAACCAATGAGGTGCTTAGTATCTTTCGACCGAAACTACAAGTCTTCTTATGGTAGTCAAGTGACGAGATGACGGGACATAGTCGTACGCTTTAATCCCTAACTTTTGCCTGGACTATCTTTTCAGATTTTCAGTCCACCAGGATACCCTTTCTTGCCCAAGCTGCCTTTTCAAGTTTTCGACTTGCCGGGTGTACAAATCCTTTTTTATTTTTATCCCTAATTTTTGCCCGAACCCTTTTGGTTCTTCGGGATGCCCTTATTTTTGCCTAAGCCTGTCAACCTAGCGGGTCTTTGTTCATGCGCAGTATTTTCTGACTATGTCCACGCTTTCAGGGTGTATGGAGTTGTCATTGTCGGTAGTGTTGTGTTGCCACTATACTAGAAGATGTTTGTCTGATCGTGCAAGATTCGTTGCGGGAATCCATGTCCAATGCCCTAAGCGATTCGGATGGAGATTTTCCCCTGGCTATTTTGGCATCTTTGAGAGATTCCTTGAATCTTGACTTAACTGCCCCAGATGATGGACAATGATCATGCCGTACCCCTTGGTTGGAAGTGTTTTTCCACTGGAGGTGATCTTTTTCATTCAGAAGGTTTTTTTGTTCACTAGATACTCATCGTGCGAATTTCTCTGTTGTTCAAACAAATGGTCATATGCAAACAATGTTATTTTAAGAATGCATAGCTTATGTCTATTTTGAAGTTCTTTGAAAATGCAGTTTTCAATAAAACAAGCGAATTTTTGTAAAATGTGATGTCAACTCAGGATTTACAGCAAGCCCTACAGGAGTCTGGATACCTTTTGTAACAGTATGCTTTCAAACTAACCCATGCTCCAGCTAGGACTTTTAAGGGTTATAACATGGCCTGGTTCACGGTTTAAGAAACAAAGGATAAAGGCTCAAAATTTATTTGTACCCACGCGCTCTTCGTGATGTTCTTCGATCCTAAACTTAGCTAATCATGCATTAGATCCCGTTTGAGTCTTTGCTCTAATATTCCAGTGATGGTTCGGATACTGACAATTTTATTTTGAACAGGCAATCATTTTTGTTGAGAGTTTGCAGGACATCTTTCTTTTTTATTTTATTATTCCTGTCTTTTGCCTGAACTATTTGTTTTATGATTACAGTCAGCGGGATGCCCCAGTTTTGTAAGTCTCCTTCATAGGTTTTGACTTAATAGGCTTTTATTTCTGAGAGATAATGACTGCATGTCCTTACGATTATACGGAACCATCACCGTCTTTTGTTTCGGAAGGACTTCTTTGATGCCATTCATTGTGCACCTGGATTAACTGAGAAAACTACCCTGCCCCAGGTTGTGATTAAGGGTTTTAATTTGTGTGAAAAGAAAAACTCCAACTTCTTTGGCTCAAAGGGGTTGACTAGGGATTATCTTCCTTATAACTTCACTGTTTAGGATTTGAAACAATGCCTATACCTCGTCAGCGGGGTCTGTTCAAAAGCATACTCTAGAGATTTTGATATCGTTTTCGTCATCCTCCTTCTAAAGGCTTAGAATTTTTTAATCGAGAGTTGATCATCACAAAAAATGAAAGCAATTTGAATATAGTGAGTACGAATGGATTGATTCAAAATAGACATATGCAATGCATTGATAAAGTAATAAAGTATGACATGAATAAATGTTCGAACAATCAAAAGAAAATTACAACTTGAAAATTCTAATGAACAAAAAGTCTTCTCGTCTCAGTACGTGTCACTTCAAATGGTGAACCTTGGGGGGTGGAAAAAGAATTCAATCTGACCGTCTTGTGTGAGTTCCAATGCTCCTTCATCAATTAGGTCTTGAACTTTGTTTCTCAATGCCCAACAGCTGTTAGTATCATGCCCCGGGCTGTTGGAGTGATATGTACACCTTGCATCAGGATTGTACCTTGGGGAGACTATGTGGGGATTCTTAGGAGGGTCCCTTAACGTCACACGATTCAATCTCAACAGGTGTTGTAAAGCTTGAGACAGCGGCATGTTGAGCTTGGAAAACTGCCTCTTGGGTGTATCCGGCTTACTCTGATTAACCTGTTGTTCTTGGCGAGGTTATTGTTGGACCCGTGAGGTAGCAGCAACTTGGAGAGGTCCATTCTTTACCAAACCAAACCCTTGTCTTCTTGGAGGTTGATCAATGACTTAGTCCCTGGCCTTGATTGTTTGCTCCATGCTGTTGTATATGTCTTTATGAAGCTGGTTGATAATGGTTCTCAGCTCTTCTTGTTCCCGAGCTAAGCCTTGGATAAGAGCCATCTGCCCCAGCATCTAGGTTTTCATGGCACTGAACTCAGCTTGCAATTGTTCCAGTCGTTCGTCCTTATTGTCTTCAGGATTTTTCTTGACCAAGTTCCCAACGAGGAGTGTTTTCAACTCTTCCTGTCCCTTGGATAGGTTTAGGAATACGTCCCTGAACTGAGCTTCTCGAGTTTGAAGATCTTGGTTGTCTGGTTGGAAAGCCATTGCTGAAATAAACAGCGAGAACATGAGAGACCTGTACTGGGAGACCTGTTATGCAATGATATGTATGATATATGTATGCAATGTTTTCAAGGATCTCGTGGGGTAAACAAGAAACTGTTAGAATTTAATTACAACTTGATTGAAGAACTTCGTGTTGTTAAGAATCTTCCTTCAAGAGCCAAGCTCACCATATCGGATGGGTCATAGCCCCTGACTCAAGTTATCATGTTTTGATTTCTAGACAACCTCGGCTAGAGGAAAATAAATCCCCTTTGTCTCTTGCTAGATGTTTGATTTACCATAACCTGCATCACAAACCCTTGAGATCCTTGAAATGGTTAAGGAAATGTTAAGGCATGATGTTATGATGTGTATGCTATGCGTTTAAGCAAAAGTGCAAGGTGATGTAAGTGAACCCTGCAATAAATTCAGATTATTGGATAAGGACTGTAAACAAAACCTGCAAGGAACTCATGTTATTAGATAACAAGAATGTGCAAGTAGTTCAAGTTTGAAAGCACACAAGTCACGCAATAGCCCTTAAATTTCAGGCTGGCATGGAGTTTAGGTATTACCCTCTTTCAGTTTAGTTGGTTCAACCGGTCCTAGTAATAGTAACTGGGTTCTAGAGGATCTCAATATCACTGACTACCCTCGATCGGTCATAATTCCAATTTAGCAACCTTTTCTTGCAGCCGGAATCATCGCGAGAGTTTAGTCTCAATGAGTGTAGCATACTGCTACTGTTCTATGGCCAAGTTGGTCAATTTAAAGGTTCTAAGGTCAGTTGGTTCTTAATGACCCCTTAGCAGACCCATATTCTCCTTGTTGCGCCACAAGGTATATCGGTACATACTAAAGTGCCACACCAACGTAGCTACTGCTTCAACCGTATCGGTCTACGCCGTACAGTTCCCTCACAGTTTATTGCTACTTACCTAAAGGGTATCTCCCAGATCCAGGTTAGAATCTATAGTAACTCTGATTCAACCCACAAAGATAAAGCATACAAGTCAAGCAATTGAAAACATTATGAACTATTCCTAAGGTACACCCCACTTATTAACTCCCTAGCAGAGTCGCCAGTTCTGGTGATACGGTGGGAAGAACTGACTGTTTTTTGGAATGCTGGTTTGTGTTTTGCGTTTGTTTTTGCAAAATGTCGCGGTAAGCAAGAGTCGCCATCGACTTTTATTTTATACAACAAGGAAAGGAAAAAAGCACAGAAAAATTCCTTTTTCGAGATATTTCTCGGGTTCGGGGGGTAGATTATAGAAAGGGAAGGTGTTAGCATCCTTTCTATCTGTGGTTATCCACAGGCTCTTAGGTACTTGCTCATATTGTTTTCAAAATTGTTTTCTTTGTGCTTGTGGGTTTGAAAAAAAAATTGTTTTGAAACTTCGATTTAACTCTTGCTTCTGTCCTCAAGAGTGTAATGAAGTGTTTTGAAAACTTTGTTCGAAAAGGAGTTTAAGTGTGAAAAGTTTTTGTTTCTGAAAGAGCAAGTATCTAAGAACCATCTACCTACTCGAAAAAAAAGAATTGTTCTATGCTATCTTCCTTTAGACAATGCTATCCCACTATTGATGAGTAGGTAGCACCGTCGTTGGATTTTAAGGGTCAATTCGAATGCGGGACATACGGTCACTAAAGCAATGTTAGGACGCCTTAGCGGTAACCCTAATGTCTTAGATCATTTGTTTGAGGCAACAATATCCGAGGCAACCGTTTCGAGGCGACTATGATCTTTAGACAAGAGGACGACCTCTAAAGTGACCTATACTCAATGACCGCGTACGAAGGAAACCAAGTGGGGTGTACCCTAAGAGTGTGCATGTGCGAGTGTGTCGTTTTCAGTTAATTTTATCTTTGTACATGTTAATGGTGATCTATGTTGATTTTAGGTTAAAACATTCAGTATTATCATGCATCCCTATTATCAAACATCTAACAGTTATATTTTGCGGGAAATAAAAGTGCGGAATTTAAATTACAAGGCGTCGGGTATTTACATCGCCAAAGACAAACCCTTTAAAAATAAATAAAGCGATAAAAAATAATAAAATTCCTATTAAGCTATTACAATCCGGGAGCAAGTACATAAATGGATAAATAAATCGCGGCGCAAAATTTAATCGGTCGCATGATTAGGGTTTTGACCCTTTTTGTTAAAGAAAAGATCTTTTATTATTTTTTTTATTTTAAGAAAGAAAGAAATCTAAATTAATTACTAGATTAAATAAATTAATTAATTAATAAAAATAAATTGTTTTTGGGTTTTTGTTATTTAAAGAAAGAAAATAAAATAATTAAGTTAGTAATTAAAACATAATTATGTCTAGTTAATTTTAATTATGAAAAAAGGAATTAAAGTTATTCTAATTAAAAACCTAAGTTAATTTAATTAGTATTTGTTAAAAAAAATAAAAATTAGAATTTGATTAAATAAAAATATTTTGGTGTGATTTTATTTTAAAGAAAAGAATTTTAATTGGTTAGTAATAAAAAAATAATAACACAAATAACTAAAAAAAATGTAAGAGAAAAGGGGTGTGGGCCTGAAATTGGTGTGTGAACAGCCATCTGAAGGCCCAAAACACGCTGGCCTTGGTGGACTTCTGGAATCTGGTGTGCACACGTTGACTTGGCTCCATGGTGGACTTTCCATCCCCATCCATCAGATCTGGCCATTGGCCATCTGTCCCTTGGATGCACGAGGATGTATGATGGGCTGTAGCTAGGCATATGTACGTAATCACCTGAAAAGAAAAATTATCAAAGAAGTGGAGGACCTGGGACTCGAACCCAGGTCCTGAGGGATATTGGAGCGCACGCTTGCCATTGGGCCATGATGATCTGTTTGTAAATATGTTACACAAATATGATAATATGACAAAACAATATTAATTGGTCAGAAAACAAAATAAGCGCGCCATTATTTGAATAGGCGAATAAGGAAGCGACACGCCAACGTCCCTGTCGTTCCACCACTGTAATTTTACCTGCGGATTTGAATCCGTAGCTAAAAATGCAGTTCGATCCAAAAATCAATTTCAGGCAATAAAAATGACCTTCAAAGGCATGGTTAGGTTCATCTTCTTCTCCTAAGTAAAACCATGCCCATTATAGAGACCAATTTCACCTGAAACAAGAATCCCTAAAAACCAAAACGTAACCCTAGCTATGGTATTTTGGGGTTACATCGCATACAAACCAAATTGAATATTGCCAAAAGCTTGGAAATGTTATAAGGATTATAAATATGCCAAGAATTTATTTAAAGGATGCCAAAATAATGAGTTGCGATTTCAAGAACAAAGCTTGGTATCGTGATACTTACAACGCTTTTGAAGGCCTGAGGACGCGTGCTTTTGATCCAGGAAGGTTGTGTGATCACCCAGGAATCGATTGGGACCAGTCTGAGCTTCTGAAATTGCCTCTAAGTATGGATTCTATTCCACACTTTTTAGTGAATTTTGCAACTTTGGTCTTGCCTCTTTCTGCAGCCTTCAACCCTTGTTTCAATCCTTGTGGCTTGCTTATGTATGGTACAATATGCTAGGGTAACAATTATGGCTTGAATCTTCTCCCATCAATCCTTTGGGATTTGATTTAATCTCCATTTTAAAGCTTGCCAAATTTATCAAAAATCAATCCTTTTGCACATGGTTTAGTGTGATACGAATTTGATGTTGTTAATGATGATGATCCAATCCTGAAATAGCCAAAAGATATCATGTAATCAAAGCTTTGGATTTTTTATGATTTAAATTGATTTAAAATGAATAAATTCAATAAAAAATAAAATTAAATAATAAAAATATAATGTGGGCTCATGGCTGAAGCTAGGACACGTGGGGAATTATGCAAGCTCAAATCAAGTGGAAAATAATGGGCCCATTTGACAAAATTTGAAGTTTTGGGGATAGTTGACTTTTGGCAATTTTACAAAAATGTCCAACTTCAACAATGCATAACTTCCTCAATTTTGAACTTTTGGATGTGTTATTTGACTTTTTAGAAAGATTGAGATGTCCTCTAACCAACCCTTTTGGTCTCGTTTCATTTTTATCTTATATGCTCAAGTTATAAGTTTTGGCAAAAAAGGTGTTTTTGTTGACTTTCAAAAATGACCTATAATGTCCAAATTTATAACTTCTTGTGAGTGCATTTTCTGATCTTGGGGTGTGAATATGGATTATAGTAAATTTCATCCTCTTCAAAATGAGCTTTGGATGGGTCATTTCTCATAAAGTATGAGATAGTTATGCTTGGTCAAAGTTAAGTTGACTTTTCCTACAAAACCCTAATTTAGCAACTTTTGAGTTTTGATGAATTTTGAGCAATCCTTGATGAATCATGATCAACCCTTGATCAAATGATTAAATATACTTCAAAATTAGAATGTTGACAAAAAAATCTTGAAGTTTGACTGTATTTGGGTCATAGTTGACTTTTGCCCTAGCACAGTCGATTTTTAGACCTTTGAGCAATTGACTGAGCAAACTTCCTCTATAAGGCTTGAAACTTGACATGGATGACCTTGAGAACATATTAGGACATTTGAGGTCATTTGGATTCAAGGATCTTGATGCAACACAAAACCCTAATTTGGGGTTGACTGCCTTAGGAGATAGCTTGTTTATCCCACTCTTGAGCAAACCTTGAGCCACTTTGAGATTTTTCTTGCAATGTTTTGAGAAATATGAGAGGGCAAATTTTGGGGTACAACAGTACAGCTTCGTAGAAATGAGTTATACATTGTTTATTCACAAATCATGGCCAATGGATGCCTGTATGAAGAGATAGAAGTTTAGATTCTTACCTCTTTTAATTGAAATCGTGAATGGAGTTTGAGTGAGATTTATGAAGGCCTGATGATTTCTTGAGCTTGCTTGAACCTCCCTGAGGGTGTTCCAACCCTTGCCTTGCTTTGGAAGTGCCTGGAACTCTCTATCCAAGTCAACCTGCAAGCTTTGAAAACAAAAATGGCAGATGAAGAAGGAGGTGTTCCAGTGCATGGATGATGGTCTGGATCTCTTAGATATGAAGTAGGTAAAGTGTTTTGATGGTTAAAACTTGAAACGCACGAGCCAAATGATGGATTGTTATGCTTATGCAAAAACTGCAAGTTTTGACAGTTTTTTGGTGATATGGAGTGTTTGAATGTTTCAGGCCTCTAGCAATCGTGTTTCTAGTGGTAATGTGTTTGTGTATTAGTATGGGATAGATTTCAAGTCAGCTCTCCAACAGATTTGTGAGTTCTAGCCTTTTGGCACACTTTCTTGCTTTTGAAGCAAAGTGAAGAGACAAGTCTTCACATGCTTGTACTGGCCTGCTTGGGGTTGGTATAAGCTTTGTACAATTTTCTTTAGGCCTATAAGACTTGTGTGTGCAGAGAAGACAGGTCCAATGCTCAAGAATTGGAAAGTTGCAAAAGTGAAGCTTTTTCAAAATGGCAATGGCCACTTTATGCCATTTATGGAATTACAACTTGGACAAAGGCTCTTGAGCTTGAATTAAAGCTTTTTCAACTGAGTAAGCATTAAATTATGAAGTGAGAAACAAGTTAGGGACCTGTAAAGCATGAATTAGGCAGCATAGGTTCAAATTTGAATTTTGTTCTTCATGAAATGGCTTGAATTCAAAGTGAGAAATTGCCAACTGCATCTCTTTGATTCTCCCTACTCAAAAATTATCTAGAGGAGTTCTTAGACATTTTGGAAAGCTTGCAATGTTATCTATAACTCATATTTGAAATTAATTTTAAGATACCTCTTGGAACTAGGTGAAAAATTGCCATGAAGGTAGGTCAAAACTTGCCTAAATTAGGGCAAAATTTCACTAAGTTATTTTAGTTCATGAGCATGTATTCATAAAATTATATCTTGAGATTCAAGCATATTTAGTGAAAAGTGTGTGAAGCAAAGTTGTATATTTCATGGAGGTCTACAACTTTCATGTTGGGAACTTTCCTTGAATCATCTTGTATCATGGTGAAAAAATGGCTTAAAGTTGAGAAAAAATAAGAAATTTTCTATACTTAGAAAAATTTCTAAGTTAAGAAAATTTCCAATTTTAAAACCTAATCTTCAATCCTTGATTTCTTGATGAACAAGTTTCACATTTTTACATGTTTTGATGAATTGTGACCCTTGGCACTTGATTTCGACCAAAAAGTCAAAGTTTGACTTTTTAGTATACAGTTGACTTTTGATCGGTTGACTGCAAATTTCATCTGTCTATCCAATGGATTTGAAATGTTTTGAACCATATAATTAGGTCAAGAAGATGCAATTGAATCCTTGGAATCATGCTTTAACTCAATTGGTCATTTGCTAGGTCAAAAATCAGAAATTACCCTTTCTCAATCAAAACCCTAATTTTGACCATTTTGTCCTTTTGATGATTTGATCAAATTTCTTGAGGAATTATGATCCAAACTTGATCAAATGATACATATGAGTCTAAAATGTTGATGTGGATAAAAAATTATGAAGTTTGACTGTAAATTGGCCATGGTTGACTTTCTCCCCAATACAGCTGATTTTTAGGTCAACTGTCCAATTGACTGATCAAAAATATGGTTCAAGGCCTGAAACTTGTCATGAGTAAACTTAGGGGTTCATAATGATGTTTGAAATTCATATGAAGTATTTATAGTCCAAAAATCCTTGTGCAATCTCAAACCCTAATTTTGGGTGATCAGTGCATGATGAGATGTTATGAGCTGATCAAACCCTAATCTAGTCTTGAGTCAAAGAGATCTTGTGAGAATAATCTTGATAAGTGAGAGGGAAAATTTTGGGGTACAACACTAAGGTATACCCCACTTATCCATCTCCGGCAGAGTCGCCAGTTCTGTGATACGCTGGCAGAACCGACTGTTTGATACTGGTTTGCGTTTTGCGTTTTATGTTCACAAAATGTCGCGGTAAGCAAGAGTCACCACCGACTTTTATTTCATCCAATTGGAAAGGAAAAAAGTACAGAAAAAAATCCTTTTTTGAGATATTCTGAGTACGGGGGGTAGATTATAGAAAGGGAAGGTGTTAGAACCCTTTCTATCCATGGTTTTCCATGGGCTCTTAGGTACTTGCTCATTTTAAATTGCTTGTGTTTGTGTGCTTTGTTTTGAAAAGTTTGACTTCGTGATAACCCTTGTATCAGTCCTCAAAGGTGTGACGAAGTTGTTTTGAAAATTTGTTTGAAAAGTGTAAGTGTGAAAAGTTTTGATTTGAGCAAGTACCTACTAGCATCTACCTACTCGAAAAAAGATTGTTTCTATTCTCGTTTCCTTTAGACAGCGTTATCCTACTATTGAGAAATAGGTAGCACCGTCGTTGGAATTGTAAGGGTCAATTCGAAAGGGACGTATGATCATTAAATCAATGTTAGGACACCTTAGTAATAACCCTAGAGTCTTAAGATAATATTCGAGGCAACATTTCCGAGGCAACATTTGAATGGGATGTTTGGTCTTTTTTAGACAGGAGGGAAACCACTAAGACACCCTACGCTTAATGATCATTTACTGAAGGCAACCGAAGTGAGAGTATGCCCTATAAGTGATATGTGCGAGTGATTTGTTTCAGTTATTTATCTTTGCATATTAGGGTTTTCTAATTGTTGTAATTTGTCATGCATTCTTGCTATACAATCCTATTAGCATACATCTAGATAGTTAAATATTTGCAGAAATTGAAAATGCGAGAAAGTAAATCTACGCTATTACAAGGCTTCGGGGAGGGGGATTAATTACATAGCCAAAAACCCGAGAATTTAAACAGTAAATAAAACCTTAAATTAACTATTACAAACCATGAACAGTTACAAAATATTGGCAAAATAATTAACAAGCGCGCGGTGAATTAAATACGAAACGACTAGGGTTTTGACCCTTGACTAAACCTATTTGTGATTGATTAAAAAAAGATGTTTTTGTTATTTAAGAAAATAATGAAACAATTAAATTAAAAAGAAAATCCTAAGTTCTAATTAATTTTAAATTAAGAAAAATAAATTAATTCATTCTAAAAACCTATTTTTGTATTTTTGTTATTTGAGAAAGAAAGAAAAATTAAATCAAGGGTTAACCTAATTTTCTAATTGAATTTTAATTGTGAAAGAAATTAAAGTTGCCCTATATTAATTAAACTAATTAATTAAAAACATTTATTAAGAAAAATAAATCCTTTTTGTGATTTTTGATTGGTTAATTTAATAAAATAATTTTTGTGTTGATTAAAAAAACAAAATAATTAAAGAAAAGAAATTAAAGAAAAATAGTGGAAGTAACCAAATGGGCCTGCTGTCAGCAGATCTGGCTGGAGGTGGATCCAGAAGATGAGGTCCGCTGGATCTGGCTGATGGATCTAGAAGATGATGACCCTCAGAAGATGGGGGGAACTGGATCTGGTCCTGGCTGGTGGTGGATCCAGAAGATGAGGTATGATGGATCTGGCAGATGGATCTAGAAGATGATGACCCTCAGAAGATGGGGTGCACTGGATCGGGTCCTGCCAGGTGGATCCAGAAGATGTTGAACCTCAAAAGGTGTAGGCGCTGGATCTGATGAAAACAATGGAGAAAATCCCAAAAGCTCACGCCTGGGATCGAACCCAGAATCATGAGCTTCTGACTTTCTTCTTCTGACCAACTGCGTTGGATGTTAACTTGTTAATATAATGAAAACAAATAATATATCAGAAAAAACAAGTTTCTGGCCAAAATAACGCGCCAAAATTTAAACCAGCCAATCAGGTTGTGACACGCTGTTGTCTTCTTCCCTAGAATTGTCGTTTTAGGCTCTGAGCCTTTACCTACAGACGCAAGTCTGTTGCTTAAACCTGTGTCATTCAAGAATCAAGCATACACAATATATATTTAATTGGGGACCATGAATCATCTGGGTTTGAAAGTCTGATTATCATGGTACCCATTATCAGGCCTAATTTTGCTTGAAAACCAAAACCCCAAATTGGAGCACAAAAACCTAACAATGGCAGAAGCTTATTCCTGCACTGTAAATTAAATCAAACTATCCAGAAACATTGCAAACATGATGACGAACACAAATATGTAACTTAAACATGCTAAAGATGCAAGAATTACAGTAATTGAATTTGGATAATTGTGCAAACCGTGAGAGTGGCAAGGCGTGATTTTGGATGTTCTGACGCCTGCGAAGGATTGGGAATACTTCCTGAGATGCCCGAGAATGGATTGTTGGCCTTGAATTGCTCTCAAAGGTCCTCTACCCTGAAATCAGAACCTCATTTTTTGTCCAGATTTTTTAGTTTTGTTCTGGTTCTTAGAGGCAGGTTGTGCACGAAAAATCTTCCCCTCAGGGTTCCATAAACTTCAGTATATGTATTGAATCCAATTAGGTTAACAATTTTGGATCCAATCTTGAGAATTCATGAATGGAATATTTGATTTTTAAGCTATATGATATCTTTCCATAATCATGCCAATCATGCCTTTCTTGTCCCAATTTCCATTGATATGATTTTATTCTGATCTTCCAGCATAATGAGCTTGTGATTCTGTCAAAAAATCCAATCAAAACAAATCTTTGTTATTATTTACCAATTATTTGATTTAATTCAATTTTTAATAAACAAAAAATCAAAATAAAATAAATAATGAAGCAAATAACATGTGAGTGCACATTTGGGTCGTGGACCAGGTTATGAGTGAAGTGCAAGCATAAAAAGTTGGGCCCATTTAACAAAAAATGCAAATTTGAGCATATTTGACTTTTAGCAAATTTGCAAAAATGATCAACTTGGTAAATGCATAACTCTCTCAATTTTGAACCTAGAGAAATGTTCTTGGACTTTTTAGAAAGCTTATAATGTCCTATAAGCAACCCTTTTGGTCTCATCTCAATTGAGTCTTCCATGTTCATGTATGAAGCTTTGACCCAAAAGGTGTTTTTGTTGACTTTTCAAAAGGACCTATAATGTCAAAATTCATATCTTTTTATGAGTGCAAAATTTGGACTTAGGAGATGCAGATTAATTGTATATAATTGCATCCTCTTCAAAATGAGCTTTGGATGGGTCATTTCTGATAAAGCATGAGAAAGTTATGCTTGGTCAAAGTTGAGTTGACTTTTCCTGCAAAACCCTAATTTAGCTACTTTTGGGTTTTGATGAATTGTGAGCAATCCTTGAGGAATCATGATCAACCCTTGATCAAATGATGAATGATGCTTCAAAATGAGGATGTTGACCAAAAATATTGAAGTTTGACTGTATGTGGGCCACAGTTGACTTTTGACCTAGTATAGTTGATTTTCAGGCATTTAAGCAATTGGCTGAGCAAACTTCTTCTGCAAGGCTTGAAACTTGACATGGATGATCTTGAGAACATATTAGGACAATGGTGAGCATTTGATTCCTTTGTGGTTCACACATCTTGATGAAGATGGAAACTCTAATTTGAGGTAGGCTGCCTTAAGAGAGAGTTTGTCTGGTCAACTCTTGGACTTCCTTGAGCCATTTGGAGACCTCACTTGACATTTGTTGAGAAATATGGGAGGGAAAATTTTGGGGTACAACAAAAAGGTATATGGAAACTGGGAGGAGTCATACCAAGAACTTCCTCGCTACCTGAATACACTCCAGACTTATTTTCCGGGTACTATTTACATTCTGGAAACAATGCCAGCATACGCCCCGGATGGTAGTCAACTCAACGGAAATGGAATATTTAGTCGAGTGTTTTGGGCTTTTCAACCTTGCATCACAGGGTTTGCATCATGCAAATCAATTATACAAATTTATGGGACTTGGTTGTATGGGAAATACAAATGCACGCTACTGATGGCAATTGCACAAGATGGCAACAACAACATTTTCCCAATTGCCTTTGCCCTAGTCGACGGGGAGACTGGTGGTGCTTGGAGTTTTTTTCTCAAAAATCTCCGAACACACGTGGCTCCTTAACCAGATATTTGTTTGATCTCTGATAGACATGCATCCATTTAAAATGCATACAATAATCCTGCAAACGGTTGGCATTACCCTCCTTCTACGCATGTCTATTGCGTTAGACATATCGTCCAAAATTTGACGAGGGAGATCAAAGAAAAAACACTTAGGAAAGCGGTTATGAATTCGGGATATGCATTGACATAACCTATATTCAAATATTATCGCAACGAAATCCGTTTGTCAAATCCGGAAGCAGGTAGGTGGATTGATAATATTCTGGTAGAAAAATAGACTAGGTCATACGATAATGGACAAAGATGGGGCCACATGACAACAAATCTAATTGAATCGATGAATGGGGTATTCAAAGGCATACGAAACCTCCTGGTCACTGCTTTGGTTAAATCGACATATTTTAGTATGGCTTCCTTGTTTGCCAAAAGAGGTGAAATATGGAATGCTGTGTTGCAATCTGGACAACTATGGAGTGAAAGCTGCATGAAGTACATTAAGGCAGAAAATGACAAAGCCAACACCCATATGGTTATACGATTTTATTGACACATCCACAACTTCATTGTCAAAGAGACAATCGACCACAACGAGGGCTTGCCAAGACAAGAATATAAGGTTGTACTACCTTCTCGTTGGTGCGATTGTGGCAAGTTTCAAGCCTTTCATATGCCTTGCTCTCATGTCATTTCCGCGTGTGCCTATACTCATCAAGACGCGCTATAACTTTTGTCTCCCATTTACAAATCTGAAACGTTGCTCAATGTTTACAATAACAACTTCCCTTTGGTAGCAAAACCATATTATTGGCCTGCATACGACAGCGAAATAGTATGGCACAATGACCAAATGCGAAGGAATAAAAAGGGTCGTCCCAAAAGTAAGCGCATCACAACCGAAATGGAATCCCTTGACAAGCTGGAAAGAAAGTGTGGTTTATGTCATCAGGTCGGACACAATCGCAAAAATTGTCCGAATCGGGCTACTGCCTCAACCACATAAAAATTGTATTACAAAAAATATTTCCTTTATTGTGTTGTAAACATTAGGGTTTTTCGTTAACAGTACTTGTTACAATAAACATTGCACGAACAAGAAAAAAAGCACGATAAACCGTCTACGAAATTACAACCATTAAAACAATTTAATCTGACCCATGCATCATCAACATTACGTCACTGTCTGTTTTGACTTCCTCCTACCAAAAATTAGGTCTTCTTGTTGCAAGTGAGGTTGTTGTTCGTCTTTGTTGGATCCTTCTAATTTGTTCCCCCTCCATGATGTCTCCCTCTAGCCATCTCATCAACTCCCTCTTCAGACGCTCCATGGAGTGAATGAGCCAGAATTTCATTTTCATCGGAGGTTTTATGGCGGAGAAAATAACGTAACCATCTCTGGTAAAAATCATAGGCGATGTCATGATGCAAATAACATAGTAAAAAATAAGAGAACAGTGCGAGAAAGTGTGAGGAATGACGGAGAAACGGACGAATTATTTATAAAAACAACATTTTTCCCTAGGAGCCAAGTGAGATGGCGCCTCCTCTCACTTTTAAAGTGCATGCGCCATCTCACTTGGCTAAAAGAGAGAGGAGGCGCCAAGTGGGATGACGCCTAGGGAAAGAATGTGAGTGGAGGCACCAAGTGAGATGGCTCCTCCCTTGGGGAGTTTTCTGAAACATGGTTATTTGCGTAATTTTTTCCGAAACATGGTTATTTGCGAAAAAAATTTAATACATGGTTATTCCAAAAAAATATTCTATTTTTTCACTAATTAATTATAATTTTATTATTTATAGAATTACTATATACGATACTGAACATACTAGTAATAGTACCAACAATCACTAACATCTATAATATAAAAACACAATAGTCTCTGGTTAAACCTATTTTACCCCTTGCTTAAATTTAACCATTGCATCAGTTAAGGGCTAAATGTTGTCTAAAATATTTGTTAACTAAATGGTTTTTTAATCAATAGTTACATTTTTTTGTATGCTTAGTTTTGTTTTGAAGCTCAAAAATAAACTTTATAATATGTCATATTTTTCAAATGCAATTTTCTCCTTACTTTTTCTGTTTCTTGTTTCTCCTTTTTCAATATATTGTCCTTTCCAATGTTAAATTTGGGGAACCCAAAACATTACTTCTGCCATCAACCCTCACTATCTCCCTCTCTGCTATCTTCTCGTCACTTCCCACAAATACCTCTCTTCCTCTTTCTAAAATTCTCTCTCTGCATTTCATTTCTTTCTCTCAACTTTTTTCAGATCTCCTGTCTAAATCTAACCCGAATTTTGTGGGAACTATGAGATTTGTGTGTGGATTCATGGTGGTTGTACATTGATGATGGGGAGGCATGAGTTCAATATGGTGAATCTTTCATGGTCGGGAAATGGAACCTGAAACAACAGTGGTGTGCGATTCAGTTTGCGGTGGTGCGGCGGTTGAACTGAGAGATACACTGCGGTTTTCGACATAGGTAAACTCTATTTTTCTAAGTTCCTTACTATTTTGTTGTTTCCCTCCTTAATTTGTTTCATTCTTCTGGATTTGGTTCGTCATTCTATTTTTGTTGTTAGTGTTGTGTTGGATACATTTTTGTGGTTGATGTTGTTGTTGTTATTATTTGAAGGCGATGAAGTATTGTGGATGGTAATAAACAATGTTGAGATCTTAACATGAAAAACTTATGATATAGTAAAACAATAGGAAGAAGAACCACAAACATGTAGGTTTGGTAATTGTAGATCTAAGCATGTTTCACATAATATGGTTTGGTGATTTCTATTATATATTTGGTGGAGTATAATTGTTGTATGTCTTACAGATTACGAAACGAGGTGATACCGTGGATTTGTCTTTATTTGTGTACTGGTTTTCTATGCATTCTCAACATCATCTTTGTCGATTTGATACTTTGGCTGCCAACTGTTTACATTTTTTCTATTTCAGTATCCTATAACGGTCCTATGTGTGGAAGAAATATGGTGAGCATATATGTTGGAAAGTACTGAACTACAATACAATATATACACTTTAAAATGATAACCTAAGACAAAGGTAATGCTGACTATTTTGAGCATAGTGTAATGCCCAACTATTTTGAGCAAAATCAGGTTCGCCACTTAAATTGAGGAAATGCTGACTGGTGTAATCGATCCCAATTCTTTATTTCAAAAATTTTATGTGGCATTTACGTTTTCAGTGTTGACTTGATTTAGTTTACAGGCTGAGACACTTGATTTGGAAAAGACTTTGCTTGAGATTATAGATTAGGTCTGCAAAATCTTTTGAAGGAACCCAACACTTTCGCAAGGATAATTCTACCAATAAGGTGAGCATTTAGAAACTTAAAAACAAAAGATGTTTGCATGTGTTCATTTATATATGAATATGATTATAAATTGTATTATGATAGTTTGTTTCTTGGATTATGTTTTTCTCATTTGTTACTAGACATTCGCTTATATGTGAAGAATTGAAAAACACGAGAATGGAGGAATTGAATTGGGATCTTAAAAATCAATGCAAATGACACAATGATTTTTATCCTGGTTCATTTGAACTTAAACTACTCCAGTCCACCCGCCAAGGTGATTTTGCCTCTCTCCAACGAGGTCTTAATTCACTAATCAAACTTGATTACAAATATACTTTGATAACTGCCAAAGTCTTATTGAGTATAACCATAACCCGATATATCTCAAGTAATTTCACTAAACAAAATGTGAATAAAGCAGTGTACAATATGTTTTTCTTTACAAAAACAGTATCACAGACTTGTGATGTATTACACAGTTTAAAGAATAATATGAATGAGGAGTAGCAACATTGAAGGATTGTGAATTGTTGTGTGTAAATCGTGAACGATTTAACCTCATCCTTTGTTTAAATAGGCGCATCAATCTTGAGTAATTGGAAACGTGATAAATGTCAGTTAATGCGCTTTCCTCAAATAAAATATCCTTGTTTGTTTGTAGTCATTGCAATTGATATGACTTTGATGAATAGTAACACTTTAGAACATTAAGGAATTTGTTTGTTGTTTGCTTCAGAACTTTGGAAGGTCAGAATCATAAGGTCCTGTTTGCAGCGTTAGACTTTCTTTCATAGTTAAAACATCTTTCTCTTAGCGCAACTTCTGATCTTCATTCATCAGAACTTTCTGAGAATAGTCTACATTCACAGCAGGAGCATCCTTTTAGCTTAACTTTTAATCAACTTCCTTCAGAACTTCTCTACAAAACAGAATATAATTTTAGAGTGCATATTTGTTCTTTGTGTTTGTTATCATCAAAACTCTTACGAGGGTTATAGAATTAAACTATGTTCTAACAATCTCCCCCTTTTTGATGATGACAAAAACTAGGATATTTCAATTAAAATAGACAGAACATAAAGCATTAGAGAGTCTCCCCCTGAGTTGAGTACTCAGATAGAGATGAATCACTTCCCCGAAGTTTATTCTGATCAGAGCTTTTGATGCATCTCCTTGTATCTTCATCAGAGTTTTGTTCCTGTTTTGCTTTCAGAAAAAAATAAGAAGTTATGATATTCAAAATGTTTGAGACTTTGTCTCGATATACTGTTATTGAAAATATCTTACGTTCTCCCCCTTTTTTGTCAGGAATCAAAAAGCAGTTATAAACACTAATATTCAGAGTCAAAAAGATGAGTTATATTAAAACATGATCTCAATAACACTTTCAGAGCCAAATAAAACAAGATAAATGAATGCAAAAAAAAAATTTATAAAAAAAACTAAGATTGAGGAAGGGGAAGTCGTGTGAACAACGCTTCCAGCAAGCTCTTAATCTGAGTGCTTGATTCCTCTTGTTTTCCCAACATTTCCTTGATTTTTTTGCTTGTGTCTTCTTGCTTGTCCAATATTTCTTTGATTACGGCATTCTCTTTCTTTAACTCTTCCAGAGTTTGCATAACCAAAGATGGAGCTGGTGTATCCACAGAAGATACAAGTTTCTCATAACACTTTGTAGAATTTTCTGATTCGGTTGCTTTGCCTTTGTCTTGAATAATAGCCAGAGGAAGATTTTCAGAGCATGGTTCAACAACTTATGAAGGTTGGTGCTCTTTCCAGGGAGCATTGTCCAGCATAAGAATAGATTTCCTTTCCCAGTGACTCAGAACTTGATCCTTGAAAACATTCAGCTGATCACAAAAGTTCTGTTGGGCCAATTCATAGCTTAATTCTTTGAGTTTTTGGGATTCTGAGTTGAACCATCTTCTGAATCGATTCTAGTGAGAATCAGAAGCAGCGGGATTTGGATTTTCTAAGCTTGCTTGATTCAAAGAGTTAACCCATTTCATTAATTCTGTTTCAAAAATCAATAAGTTTCTACCAACATTTGCTTTGGTTATAGTTAGTTTGGGTTTGGGAATGGCAATTTTGTAAGATGTTGAGGCAAGGTGATCCAGCGCTTCTAAGTCTATGACTGTTCTAAGGTGATCTTCTGGAGGGTTAATAGGAGAGGGAGTAAGAGAATCAAAAATGATGATTGGTGATGGAGGTGTGTTTGGTGGAGTGGAATGGTAAGGTGATGTAATTTCTAGAATGTCTTGGATGGAGAGAGGTTGTCGAACCATGAGAGGTTCTGTTATTCTAGGAATTGGTGTGGTGGTATCAGAGTCTGTGTGTGAATCTTCTGGTTGGGAAGCGGTAGCGTTTGGATTTTCTAGGTGAGTGGTGTGGAAGTTTGGATTTTCTAGGTGAGGAGTTTGAAAATCTGGATCAAATTGATCAATATCAGAAAGAACTCTAGCAAGTTCTGGCTGATTTTATTCAAGATGTGGGTTAGGAGAGAGAGAGAGAGAGAGAGAGAGAGAGGAGAGAGAGAGAGAGAGAGAGAGAGAGAGAGAGAGAGAGAGAGAGAGAGAGAGAGAGAGAGAGAGAGAGAGAGAGAGAGAGAGAGAGAGAGAGAGAGAGAGAGAGAGAGAGAGGTTCGTTTAGAATGTTTTCTAGAGTTAATGAGGGGTAAAACTCTATATCAAAGTCTTCAAATGTTTGAGGTGAGGGATCTTCTATTGGTTTTGGAGAGGAGGGTGTTTCAGATGTTGGAAGAACTATTGATTCTACAACAGAAATAAAAGAATAGTTACCTTTCTTTTTAGCAGCTTTTGGAGTCCTCTGAGAAGATCCTTCTCCTGTAACTTTTCTTTTTCTGGACTTCTTTAGGACAACATCTGGAGCTTGCTGATGCAGATCACAAATGTTTAGCTCTGGAGCAGTTCCATCCTTCTTGCATGCTTCTAAATATCTTACCACTATTTCTGGTGAAGCATCAATTTCAGAAAATAGAGGAAATTCTTTCAGAGGGATTCTCCTTGATGTGATGACTTCCTGTGTAGAAATGGTTGGCTCCTTCTTAATGTTGTCAATCTTCATCTTTTCAGGTTCTTGGCATTAAGGGATTTTCCAGCACATGTCTCCAGCGTGCTTATCTGCTGAGCTTCAGTCAGATGCTCTATTAACCTATTCTCAGTCAGAATATCAGAAGTTAACCTGCCCAAAGGTATCCAATTCCTCTTGGTTCTTTCATCTTCTCTTGTTTCCTTCACGCTTGTTCTCAGATGATTGAAAAGCAAGTGAGGAAGGTTTATTTTGGTCTTCTTTGCAATGAAGTATAGCAGAAACTATTGATCAATATTGATGTAGTCAAGAGAGCTTGTTGGCTTCCTGTGGTTGATACAGCCCAGAATGATCTTTGCCCAGATTCTGAAGTAGTCCTTCAGATCTCTAATCTTGTTGGATGGTTGTCCAGAAGTGAATATTACTCTTGATATGGCTCTTAGGTCAGAACATTTCTCAGCCATGTCGCTGCAACAGATTCCTCTGCCATTATAACCAATCAGCTTTGCAATTAAATCTTAAGTGATTGTAATTTTCTTCCCCATTACATAAGACGTTACTTGGTGATTAGAGGAGGTTACATGAATCCAGAATTCCTTTACCAAAATTGGGAACACTGGACCTAGAAGACGATCAAAATACCTGTTCCAACCTTGAATAGCTACATCTGTAGTAAGATCAAACCCATTCTCCTTCATGCTTTCAAAGTCGATGATAAGCTCGCAGAGAACCTCGAGAGAATCAATTGGAGTTAGTAAGGTTCTTGACGGTTCTTCATACTGTTCTGCTGTTGATGAAGATGAACCAGGAGCACATTGAAGATTTTTAGCGCTTGAAAGTAAAGCCATTGTTCACACTGAATGTTTGAGATTTTGGAGAAAAAGGGTATTTGCAAATGAAAACTAGAGAGGAAATAGAAGCGAGAAGAAGTGAGAGTGAGAGTGAGTGTGTACTTATAATAAATTTGAAAACTTAATCAATAAGAAAGATAAAAATATTAATGATTACACATCAATTATGAATCCTGAAAATAAGGGATGGCGTGGAGATAAGAAACAATTACCAATGACATGCTTCTTAATGCACCCAATCAAAGCTTTAGACCCTTCAGAATTTGAACGCATGTTCAGCCTTAGAAGGATGCTTGTGATAGGATGAAAGATGTTAATAATGTGAATTGCATGCCTCTATATTTGAAATGAATGGTTCAGATCTTCTTAGATAGATTCTGATGCAACTGTACTTCTAACTTCTAAAGAATTATTGATCAGATGTTCACAAAGAAAACATAAAATTCTGAGGGTTAATGAATATATAAATAAAACTCTTATTCAGGACATAATTTCATGCTGAGATGTTTCAGAATGAAATTAAACCTATCTTCAGAAAGTGGTCTAGTAAAGACATCAGCCCATTGATGGTCTGTGTCAATAAATTTTAAGGAAAGGATTCCTTTCTGAATATAGTCCCTAATAAAGTGATGTTTTATTTCTATATGCTTAGCCCTAGAATGCAAAATAGGATTCCTAGATAAACATATTGCAGAAGTATTATCACAGAATATAGGAATGTTACTCTCTAATATGTTGAAGTCTTCAAGCTGACTTTTCATCCAGAGCATCTGTGTGCTGCATCCAACAGTTGTTATGTATTCAGCTTCAGTTGTTAACAAAGCAATTGTGGATTGCCTCTTGTTGGTCCATGAGATTAGATTTTCTCCCAAAAACTGGCAGCTTCCAGAAGTGCTTTTTCTTTCTACTTTGTCTCCAGCGAAGTCAGCATCACAGTACCCTACTAAATTTTATTCACTGGTTTTTCTATAAAACAAACCAAGATTAGTAGTACCTTTCAGATACTTGAAAATTCGCTTAACAGCTGTTAAGTCAGATTCTCTAGGATCTAATTGGAATCTGGAGCATAAGCATACACTGTATAGAATTTCAGGTCTTGAAGCTATAAGATATAAGATAGAACCAATCATACCTCTGTAGATCTTCTTTTCTACCTTTTTACTTACCTCTTCCTTTTCCAGAATGCATGTGGGATGCATTGGAGTCTTAGATGGCTTACACTCTGATAGGTCAAATTTCTTCAGAAGTTCTTTGACGTATTTTCTATGGTGTATGTAGGTTCCTTCTGGAGTTTGATTGATCTGAATGCCTAGAAAGAATTTGAGTTCTCCCATCAAGCTCATTTCAAACTCTGCCTGCATAGACTTAGCAAATTCTCTTCCCAGAGAAACTTTAGTAGATCCAAATATTATATCATCTACATAAATTTGACAAACTAAAATGTAATTCTTAAATGACTTACAGAATAAGGTTGTGTCCACTTTCCCTCTGGTGAATTCCTTTTCTAACAGAAAGCTACTTAGTCTTTCATACCAAGCTCTGGGAGCTTGTTTCAGACCATATAGTGATTTCTTTAGTTTGAAAACATATTCTGGATGTTTGGAATTTTCAAATCTAGGGGTTGGTGTACATAAACTTCTTCATCTATGTATCCATTTAAGAATGTACTTTTGACACATCCATCTGATAGAGAGTGATGCCATTATTCACAGCAAAAGAAATTAAGAGTCTGATAAATTTTAACCTGGCGACTGGAGCAAAGGTTTCTATATAGTCTATCCCCTCTTGCTGACTATAACCTTGTGCAACCAGTCGTGCCTTGTTTCTGATGACTTCTCCTTATTTATCAGTTTGTTTCTGAATACCCATTTTGTTCCAATTATGTTGAACCCTTTTGGTTTGGGAACCATATCCCATACGTCATTTCTGGTGAATTGATTTAATTCCTCCTGCATAGCCAGTATCCAGTCGTTGTCCAGAAGAGCTTCATAAATAGTAGTTGGCTCAATCAGAGATACCAATCCCATGAGAGATTCTTCAGAGTTTCTGAATATGGATCTTGTTTTGATTGGGTCTTCCTTCTTTCCCAGAATTTTGTCTTCAGGATGAGCAAGGCTGCTTATGAATAGTCTTTTCTGGAGAGGTTCTTCAAATGTTGTTGTAGTGCTTGTGACATTTCCTTCTGATGTTGTTTGTGAGTCTTTGTTGGGAACTTCTGATGTGTTGCCTTCAGTACCTGTAAACTGAACTTCTATATCTGTAAGAGATTCATTTTGCTTTGACTTTTGAGAGCCAAGCTTGTCATCAAATCTAACACTGATTGACTCTTCTACAATCTGTGTTTCTATGTTATATACTCTATAGCCTCTTGAGCGTTCATAGTATCCTAACATAATACACTCTTGTGCTTTAGAGTCAAACTTGTTCAGATGTTCTTTGGTGTTAAGCATAAAACAAATACATCCAAATGGATGGAAATACAAAATGTTGGGCTTTCTGTTCTTCCATAATTCATATGGAGTCTTATCCAGAATTGGTCTTATGGAGATTCTATTCTGAATGTAACACGATGTGTTAATTGTTTTTTCCCAGAAGTTCTTAGCAATGTTAGTCTCGTTGATCATGGTTCTGGCCATTTCTTGTAAAGTTCTGTTCTTTCGTTCTACAACTCCATTTTGTTGGGGAGTTCTAAGACAAAAGAAATCATGAGAGATGTTATTCTCATTAAAAAATATTTCAAATTCTCCACCATGATCACTTCTGACTTTAACAATTCTAAGATCTTTCTCATTTTGGACTTGGTTACAGAAAGCAACGAACACAGAGTGTGACTCGTCCTTGTGTCTTAAGAACTTTACCCATGTCCATCTGCTATAGTCACCTACGATCACTAACCCATACTTCTTGCCACTAATGGATGCAATTTTCACTGGTCCAAATAGATCTATGTGCAGAAGTTTTAATGGTCTAGAGGTAGAAACAACATTTTTTGCTTTAAAAGGAGGTTTTGCAAACTTGCCTTTCTGACATCCTTCACACAGAGCATCTGAGCTGAACTTCATATTAGGAAGTCCTCTGACCAGATTGAGTTTGTTAATCTGAGACATTCTTCTCATACTAACATGCCCCAATCTTCTGTTCCAGACCCATTGCTCGTTGTTAACAGACAATAGGCATTTTACGTTCTGATTTTTTAGTTCAGAAAGTTTTATTTTGTAAATGTTGTTCTTCCTCTTTCCATTAAATAGGATAGATCCATCTTTCTGACTAACAGCTTTACAAGAATTTTGATTAAAGATTATATCATAACCGTTATCACTTAATTGACTTATGGATAACAAGTTATGCATTAATCCATCTACTAACAGAACATTCTTAATAGAAGGGAGGTTACCGTTACCGACAGTTCCAGAGCCAATGATCTTCCCTTTCTGATTGCCTCCAAAACCTATGTAGCCTCCAGATTCAAGTTCCAAACTTTGGAACATATGCTTTCTTCCCGTCATGTGTCAAGAGCATCCAGAGTCTAGGTACCATGATTGGTGTTTTAGTCTTGCTATCAAAATATCTGCTACATATATAATTTTATCCTTAGGTACCCATATCTTTTTGGGTCCTTGTTTGTTTGTGTTACCAAAATTCTGTTTGAATTTTGGTTTAGCAGAAAAATTATTATTGGTGTATTTTAAGTCATGTGTGTGCCCATAGGTAAAGTGAGATTTTAAAGGAGTGTGTTTAATAACTAAGTCCATGAATTTCTTAGGTTGGGATAATTTACCTTTGTATCCTATACCTTTTCTGCCATTTCTGCTAAGTCCATAGATTATTAAAGCCATCTTGCTTATATCTATGTTTTTAGCAAGGAACTTCTGAAATCTATGATCATATTCCTTTATGATCTTATCAGAGTTACTTTATGACCTTATCAGAGTTACTGGGAACCTCTGAGATTGTTTCCTTCTTAGTGTTTTGTAAATCGTTTTCAAGTTTTAAAATTTTTTCTTTTAGCTCAGAATTTCCTAATCTCAGATTCTCAATTTTTTCAGAGTCAGAAACTAGATCCTTTTTTAGGTTCTTGAATTTGACTTGAAGTTGTTGATATCTTTCAAGAATTTCACTCAGACTTTCTCCTAATTCAGCTTTAGTAAAGTTTACAGTAAAGTCAAGAAATACCTCTTTTGTGTCTTATTCTGATTTTGACCCAGATGATTCAGTATCTTCTGTCACGTTGGCCATAAGAGCAATGTTGGCTCTTTCATCTTCTGATTTTGTGTCTGCGTCAGAAGTATCTGAGTCATCCCATGTTTCCATGAGACTTTTCTTATTCTCATTGAAGAACTTCTTTTTAGGTTTCTCCTTCTGAAGCCTTGGACAATCGCTTTTGTAGTGTCCTTGTTCATTGCACTCGTAGCAGACAATATCCTTGTTGCTTGACTTTCTATGTCCAGAAGATGATTCATATTTCTGTGTCCAGAAGATGATTCAGACTTTCTGTATCCAGAAGATGATTCATTCTGATTCCATGTTCTTCTGGAATTTCTGAACTTCCTTTGCCTCTGCTTCCACAGCTGATTGACTCTTCTGGAGAGAAAAGACATTTCGTCTTCTTCTGATGAGGATCCACCAGAGGTTTCTTCCATAGCCTGCAAAACTTTAGAATCATATTTGTTTTTAGATTTAAGAGCTAACAGCTTACCTTGCTTCTAGGGATCATCATCTTCTAACTCAATCTCATGACTTCTAAGTGAGCTGACAAGTTCTTCTAGTGATATCTTGTTAAGATCTTTTGCCAGTTTGAGAGCAGTGACCATGGGCCTCCATTGCTTTGGTAGACTTCTGATGATCTTCTTTACATGATTAGTAGTCAAATACCCTTTTTCCAGAACTTTCAGACCAGCAACCAGAACTTGGAATCTTGAGAACATTGCTTCAATGGTTTCACTTTCTTCCATCTTGAATGCTTCATACTTCTGAATGAGCGCAAGGGATTTAGTTTCTTTCACTTGCATGTTGCCTTCATGCGTCATTTTCAGAGAATCAAACATGTTCTTAATTGTCTCTCTGTTTGTGATCTTCTCATACTCTGAATATGAGATGGCACTCAAGAGAATAGTTTTGGCCTTGTGATGATTTCTGAAGTCACGCTTTTGATGATCAAACATTCTTTTTCTATCAATCTTCTGACCACTTTCATCCACAGGATGCAAGCACCCATCAATTACCATATCCCAGAGATCAGCATCATGAGCCAGAAAGAAGCTTTCAATTCTGTCTTTCCAGTAGTCAAAGTTCTCTCCATCAAAGATTGGAGGTTTGCTGTTGATTATGTCTTTATCATCATGGTAGTCATTGTTGATGTTCTGACTTGGTCCCACCATAGTGTTTTACTTAGCTTGGATCTTTTACTGACACGATTAAGTGCTTGAACTCAGAACCAGGCGCTCTGATGCCAATTGAAGAATTGAAAAACACAAGATGGGGGGTTGAATTAGGATCTTAAAAATCAATGCAAATGACACGATGATTTTTATCCTGTTTCGTCTGAACTCAAACTACTCTAGTCCATCCGCCAAGGTGATTTCGCCTCTCTCCAACGAGGTCTTAATTCACTAATCAAACTTGATTACAAATCTACTTTGACAACTGCCAAAGTCTTCTTGAGTATAACCACAACCCGATATATCTCAAGGAGTTTCACTAAACAAAATATGAATAAAGCAGTGTACAATATGTTTTTCTTTACAAAAACAGTATCATAGACTTGTGATGTATTACACAGTTTAAATAATAATATGAATGAGGAGTAGCAGCGTTGAAGGATTGCGAATTCTTGTGTGTAAATCGTGAACGATTTAACCTCATCCTTTGTTTAAATAGGCGCAACAATCTTGAGTAATTGGAAACTTGATAAATGTTAGCTAATGCGCTTTCCTCAAATAAAAGATCCTTGTCTGTTTGTAGCCGTTGCATATGATATAGCTTTGATGAATAGTAACGCTTCAGAATATTAAGGAATATGTTTGTTGCTTGCTTCAGAACTTTGGAAGGTCAGAATCATAAGATCCTGTTTGCAGCATTAGACTTTCTTTCAGAGTTAAAACGTATTTCTCTTAGCGCAACTTCTAATCTTCATTCATCAGAACTTTCTGAGAATAGTCTACGTTCACAGCAGGAACATCCTTGTAGCTTAACTTCTGATCAACTTCCATTAGAACTTCTCTACAAAACAGAATATAATTTTAGAGTGCATATTTATGCTTTGTGTTTGTTATCACCAAACTCTTACGAGGGTTGTAGAATCAAACTATGTTCTAACAATATGTAATTACCAATGCAGCCCGGGTATTCACTTTGTACCTTCACTGGTCATTCTTGGCATTTGTCAGCATCAAGGGGAATGTGTTCATGGGCTTAGCTGTAACGACAAAATGAGCTTAGTTGTAACAACATTTTGAGAGTGCTGATTTTTATGAGTTTGATTTTTCAGTTATGGAGTCTTAGTTTTGGCCATTGCTTCAGTGGGAAATGAGATTTCTGAGTTGAAAAGCCCATCTGAAGTAAGAAATTATTATTATCCTTTATTGTTTTTCTAAGGAAACTATTAACGGCATGGTTATGAAAATGATTCCAAGATAGGATACAACATCTTTGGAGGAAAACAAGATTGAAGCTTGTGTTGTGGTTTGCTGTTTTGGTAGAATAAATAACAAATATAGCGTAGGTTATCGCGGTTGTGAATCTTTATATGGAACCCTTATTGTAACTGATATACAATTTGAATTATGACAGTCTAGAGCATGACATAGCTAGCTAAAGGAACATGTGATGGAAGATTGATTATTGATTTAAGTTAATATCTAGCTACTTAACCCTGTTTGGATGTACAATATTATTATAGCATATTGGAATGCCCTTTAGTGAGTGGTTTCTGATAGTGAAAAAATAGGCCTTGTTGGAGAGAGATTTGTAAGTCTCAGAGTGCCTAAGAGGGGGGTGAATTAGGTCTTATAAAATTTATTCGGTTTTATGAGAATGCTTGGTAGTAATTTTGGTTAAGTGTTTGAAGGTTTTGATTATATCTTTATCTTTTCTTGATTATAGTGATGAAAGCGATAAATGCGGAAAAGTAAAGAACACGGTGATATATCCTGGTTCCCCTCACAATCCGAGAGTACTCCAGTCCCCTTTCCAACACGAAAGAGATTTCACTATAGTTAGAATGATTGTACATCCTATGCTTACTATGTAACCTATAGGGTGATCAAAGGTTCTTAACACCTTTAAGACAAAACAAACACTAATGTGAATGAAGAACAATCCTCTTCAAATCACAACACTTACTTCCAACAATCCTGGATAGTAAGGAAAAAACCTTTAAGTAATACAATGATTTAGTTTGAAGTATATGGAGAGCTTTATCAATCTTCAATTGATCTTCTTCTTCAAGATAAAAACAATTCTCAACAATGTATATAAATGTTCACAATGTATGTATGAAACTTGTAATGATAATGAAAGTGTATATGGCAAGTTTCACAAAATTATGAACACATGAAAGTATGAGTTCAAATGTGAATGAATGAGAAAATTGTTTATTGAAGAAGTTTTTGTTAATTTGAAAATTGAAACATTCTTGTGTATGTTTGAAATAATAAAATCTGCATTTTATAAAGTTACAAGAACCTCTTCATTCATGCCAATTCATATGAAAAGTTGCAATGCATTCATGAAAAGATACCACTTGAAAAATGTTCAAAAAACAAAGTAAAAGCTGCACTGGTTCGCTAGGAACCGGTTCCGACACTGACAGAACCCGGTTCTTAGTGAACGTTATAAGTTGGAATTCAAAAATATCACGCAGGAACCGGTTCCCCTATTGGTACAACCCGGTTCCTGGTACAAAATCCAGAGACAGGTTTTTTGAGAAAAGCTGGAACCCGGTTCCCTGTTAGGGAGGAACCGGTTCCTAAAGGGTTATTTTCAAAAATTCTTTTTGAAAGATATTTCAAACAAAGTTTTTCTTGATGTTAAAATTATGGAATATGTATATGTTGATGAATGCATATTGTGAATATCTATATTCAAGATTTTAAGAATTATTTATACCATATTGACATTTGATAATTCTTCAATAATTCTTCAATAATCTTTAAGACTTTTATTTGATGTTGATAAGCTTTTTGCACATCCTTGAAATGTTGATGTCCATGTTGTCTTCATCAAAACACATGCTTTAAATATGACTTGAGAAGCTTGCAATTACATTCTCCCCCTTTTTGATGATGACAACCAAGTCTTGAAAACGATTTCTTGAAATGTTTTATGTTGTTTTGTATAGTAAACATGTTGAGCAAATGCAAGGCTCCCCCTAAATTGTATGCTCCCCCTAAGTCCATGATTCTTTGAATTTTGGAGTGAGTTTGATATTTATTTGGGCCTGCAATTTCTTTGAAACAAAACAACACACATGCATATTCTTCTCCCCCTTTGTTAACATCAAAAAGGATGGGGAAAAGAGTGAAATAGATACATATAAAAATTAAGACGTGTATCTTAAGAGAAACATTAGATATCACCTTCATCCAAAATACCAAGTTCTCTTCGGATTTTGAGGAAAGGTTCTCGAGCAAGCGGTTTAGTGAAGATATCTGCGAGTTGGTTATGAGTATCCACAAAAGTGACTTCGACATCTCCTTTAAGTACATGATCACAGAGAAAATGATGTCGAATATCTATATGTTTGGTTCTTGAATGCATGACTGGATTCTTTGTAATATTGATAGCACTTGTATTGTCGCATCGAAGAGGAATGCATCTGAGATCAAGTCCGTAATCACGGAGTTGTTGCTTGAGCCAAAGAATTTGTGCACAACAACTACCGGCTGCTATGTATTCTGCTTCGGCCGTGCTAAGAGCAACACATGCTTGCTTTTTACAAGCCCATGATACTAATGCATTTCCAATAATGTGACACGTACCACTTGTGCTTTTACGATCAGTTTTACAACCTGCATAATCCGCGTCAGAATAACCAATTAAAGTGCAAGTACTACCTTTTGGATACCATAGACCGACATTAATTGTTCCTTTAAGATACTTCATGATCCTTTTAACTGCCATGAGGTGTGATTCCTTTGGATTTGCTTGAAAGCGAGCGCAGAGACAAACACTAAACATGATATCATGACGGCTTGCCGTCAAGTACAATAAAGAACCAATCATACCTCTGTACTTTGTAATATCAATTGAAGTACCGGATTCATCTTGATCAACATATGTACCGGAGCCCATTGGAGTATTCGTTGCTTTACAATTGTCCATATCAAACTTTTTCAATAATTCTTTGCAATACTTAGATTGATTGATGAAGATTCCATCTTCTAGTTGCTTAATTTGTAGTCCAAGAAAGTAGTTCATCTTTCCCATCATAGACATCTCGAATTCTCCTTGCATCATCAATGAGAATTCCTCACACATTTCTTTGTTAGTCGATCCAAAAATGATATCATCAACATAGACTTGAACCAATAAAGTGTTACTTTGGATTTTCTTAATGAACAAGGTTTTATCAACCTTACCCTTTTCGAAACCTTTTTCACACAAAAAATTTCTAAGTCTATCATACCATGCTCTTGGTGCTTGTTTTAAGCCATAAAGAGCCTTTCTCAACTTAAAGACATGTGAAGGATGTTTGAAGTCTTCAAATCCCGGGGGTTGTTTGACATAGACTTCTTCATTGATGTATCCATTCAAGAATGCTCTTTTGACGTCCATTTGAAAAAGCTGAAAATTTAATGAACAAGCATAAGCAAGTAAAAGACGTATAGCTTCTAACCTTGCAACCGGAGCAAATGTTTCTTCAAAGTCGATTCCTTCCTCTTGATTGTAACCTTGGGCAACTAACCTTGCTTTGTTTCGAACAATTAGACCATTCTCATCAAGTTTGTTCTTAAACACCCATCGGGTACCTATGATGTGTTTACCACTTGGTCTAGGAACAAGTTCCCAAACTTGATTTCTCTCGAATTGATTTAATTCTTCTTGCATATCAATAATCCATTGATCATCTCCTAAGGCTTCATCAACTTTGGTAGGTTCAATTTGAGAAACAAACGCCATGTTTAAGCAAGCATCTTTTAGATTCAATCTTGTTGATACTCCTTGGCTAATGTCACCAATAATTTTGTCAATAGGATGGTCTCTATGAGTTCTCCATTCTTTTGGTAGATCATTGGTGTTTGAATCTTGTTGTACAATGTTTTCTTGATTTTCCGGTGATTTCTTAATTTGATCAATTGAAAGATCTTCCGGGGGTAAATCTATAGGATCATCATCATCACAAACAACTTCTTCCTCCTTAGAGGGGTTAGTTTCATCAAAAGATACATGCATAGATTCTTCAATAGTTAAAGTTCTTTTATTATAAATTCTATATGCTTTACTAGAAAGCGAATAACCAAGAAAAATACCTTCGTCGGATTTCTCGTCAAACTTACCGAGATTATCCTTGTCATTATTAAGAACAAAGCACTTGCATCCAAAAATGTGAAAGTGAGCAATATTTGGCTTTCTTCCTTTGAAGAGTTCATATGGAGTCTTCTTTATTATAGGTCTAATGATAAATCGATTTCCAACATAACATGTCGTACTAACCGCATCCGCCCAAAAATATTTAGGAAGATTTGCATCACTAAGCATTGTTCTTGCAAGTTCCACTAGAAACCTATTCTTTCTTTCAACTACTCCATTTTGTTGTGGAGTTCTAGGTGCTGAAAAATTATGAGAGATACCATGTGTTGTACCCCAAAATTTTCCCTCCCATATTCTTCAAGATTTGCAAGGAGCATGCTTCAAAATCTCCCCAAGGATTGCACAGTTCAAAGGCCTCCTAACAGTCAAAAACTAGGGTTTTGGGTCTGGCAAAGAAATTGAAGTTTTCAAGGGTCCAATCAAGTCCCACATGCCTACAAACATGGTCAAGCATCCACATGCCAAGTTTCAAGACTTACAGCACAAAATTGCACAGTCAAAAACCCTAATTGCTCAACAGTCAACTGCATGGGCAAAATGGTCATTTGACAGTCAAAAGTCCAAATTTTTGGTCAACATCTTATTTTGAAGCCACAAACATCATTTGATCAATTCTTGATCATGATTCTCAAGGCATGGCTCAAAAAGTCTCAAGATGCAAAAGTTTCCATATTTGGACAGTTGAAAAAGTCAACTGTAACTTGACCAAGGCATAACTTCCACATGGTTTATCAGAAAAATTCCATCCAAAGCTCATTTTGAAGAGAAAGACATTTCCTACAACTCCTCTTCACACTTCAAGTCCAATAAATGCTCTCACAAAAAGTTATCAATCTCAACATTATAGGTCATTTTCAAAAGTCAACAAAAAGACACTTTAAGTCAAACACCATAACTTGAGATTGGTAAATCAAAATGACATGGGACCAAAGGCATTGGTTAGAGTACTTCAAGACCTTTCCAAAATGTCCAAGAACATGATCAAAGCTTAAACATTGAGCAAGATATGCCTTGTGGAAGTTGGGAAATTTTTGGGAATTTTGAAAAGTCAACTTTGCTTCAAATGCCTCAAAATTGCTAATGGGCCACATTTTCTTCCAAGAATCATTATCCAAAAGCTATGCACGACCCATTGACCTAAAGGGGAGTTATTTTCCTATTTTTAATTAATTAATTGAATATTTAATCTATTTAATTCATTTAATTATGATTAATTATAAGAAAAATACTCATCCATGCTTTTCAAATCTTTTTGTGCATAGAATACCTTCAAGATTTCGTGCACTATTCAATAAGGAAAGAATCAAGGTGATTGGCAATGATTGGCATGTTCTTCACATGAAAAAGATTGGAAAAAGATACCATGAAAAACAAATCTCAAAAGCATTGATTACAAAGGTTTTGGACATGTTTTGCAAACCTAAATCACTCACATACATAAACAGATGCCAAACCTAATGCTCACAACCTTGAAGCTGCGCCCAAACCTGAATACACACTTTGCAATTTTTGTCCAAAAATTCAAAACTGAAAACACAGCTAGAGGTCGTTTCAAGGCAAGAGAACGAGTCCAATAGCTTGCCAAGGCTTCAAGGAAACTTTCTGGATCAAAACCACGACTTGTAACCTCAAGAAACGGTAGAACGAAACCGTCCTGTTCTTAATTTTTCTCATATTCGTGTTCTGAATTATACGCATCATTCATGCCTTTTTCTTGTTGTTTTGCACTAACATAAACATTCTAAAACTTTTGGCATCATTTAATTGAATTTTTATGTCCTGTACGAGAATCTGCCATTAACGCTTTCTAGGTTTTCAGAGGTCAAAAATTAGGGCTTCTTTTATGGGGAAAAATTGGCCAACAAGACTTATGCCATTAGAATCAGAAGCTTCACACGAATTCAGTACACAGGTCGCGCTCAATTTATGAGCAACGGTGGCCTAATCGCTATTTTCTTGTACTGTAGTTAGTGGGGGTTCAAAACCCCCGCTATTTGATATATTTTTTTCAGGCAAAAAGCAAGGAAGCAAGGAAGAAGATGGACGTGGCTTTACCTGAGTGGTCCATTTAAACGTTGGCGCGTTTTTGAGTGCTCCAGCATAGTGGACATTATTGTTTTATATATTATTTCTTTTCCACTATAATGACAAACATGCTAAGCAGCTCAATTGGTAGGCATATGGCTTGGTAAGCATTGGGACCTGGGTTCGATTCCCAGGTCCCCTCCCTTCTCAATATTATTTTGTTTTCCATGTTCCTACGCAGCGTGCCTTCCAGGGGTTCACCATACATCCACTATCCAAGCTTGCCACATGGCCCAGGAGACGAATATGAAGGTCAAAAATCAAGGTCCAGGGAACACCCCAGTCAACGCATGTGCACATGGTCAGAAAAGTCAAAAGAGGCCTCAATGTAGTGGGCCAGATTACTCACTTTACCTCCCAAATTGGGGTCAACACCCCCCATTGGTTTGCATTCTATTTTCATTCTTTTTATTTTTTCTATTATTTGTTTTATTTATTTTAGTTAAATCATCAAAATTAATTTTTCATAACATAAAAATACCAAAAAATCAGAAAAGACAAAAATAAAATATATTTTATTATTTAATTCACTAATGTTTTTATTTTGTAAATAAATGTAATAATTAACTTAGTTCTAATTCTAGGTTTTAATTTTAATATTTTTGTAATAAACTAAAAAATGTAGAATTAGGGTTTTATACTTTTATTCCTTTTTTTCTTTTTCACCATATTTAATAATTAATTATTTTATTTTGTAAATAAATTTGCCATTAAATAATTAGGTTAAAACTAGGTTAAATTTAAACATTTTTTTTAATAAATTAAAAATAGTTTAGAATTAGGGCTTTAATTTCATTTAATTTTCTTACTAAATTCCATAAATACAAAAAACTCAAAAATAATTTCCTTTTCTCATTTAACTTAATTAATTTATTAATTGTAATTTAATTTCCTTAAAAGGGTTCAACGCCCTCGCATTCCCGACTTTACTTCTTCTCGCATTTTACTTTTATTTCTTTTTGTGAATATAATGTATTTATCCCAAAGCCGTGTAATAGATTAATTAGACATTTATCTTTCCGCATTTTATTTTATTTCAAATCGGGTCTTGGATTTATTTGGCGATGTAGACCCGTGCCTTTGTAATAGCGTAGGACTTTTACCTTCTCGCATCTTTTAACTGTTAATAACTTGCATGAAAGAATGAATGCCAAAAATAAAAACAAAGCGTAGATCACCAATGCATGAACAAGATAAACATAATTGAAAACGACACACAAATCACACACCACCCCCTAGGGTACGCCTCACTGTTGCCTTGCCTCTCGAAAGGTGGTCGTCGAGTAGAGGATGTTTTAGTAAGTCCTCATGTCCATGAACATGGCATGAGGGTAGCTTCTAAGGTGTCTTCCCATTGCTCTGGTGACCACAATGTCCCGAACCCTCGAATTGACCCGAACACCTCCAACGGTGGTGCTACCTACCTCTCAATGGTGGGATGGCACTACTTTAAGGACATTTACACAGACGAATTCCTTAGGGTAGGTAGATGACTCGTAGATACTTGCTCTAATTCAAAACAAACAAAAAAACTTCTTTTCACACCGACACTTTTCAAAAAGATTTCAAAACAACTTTTCAAACACTCTTGAGGACTGATACAAGAGTCGAACTGAAATTTTCAAAGAAACTTTTTCAAACCCACAGTTGAAAAGCAAACAAACATTTTTGAAAACACAAATGAGCAAGTATCTAAGAGCCCATGGATAACCATGGATAGAAAGGGTTCTAACACCTTCCCTTTCTATAAATCTACCTCCCGAACCGAGAGCAATCTCTATAAGGAATTTTTCTGTGCTTTTGTCCTTTCCATTTGGAGAAAATAAAAGACGGTGGCGACTCTTGCTTCCGCAACATTTCGCGAACCAGCGTTAAACAGTCAGTTCCAGATCCACCGATCACAGAACTGGCGACTCTGCTGGGGACTAAACTTAAAGTGAGGTATACCTTAGGATAGTTCATAACTGTGTTTTCAATTGTATTGACTTGCTTGCTTTAAATTGTGGGTTGCATGGGAGTTACATAGATCCTAACCTGGATCTGGGGATACCCTGTTTAGGTAGCATAAGCTGTGAGAGACCTGTCCGGCGTAGACCGACATGGGTGAAGCAGTGGCTATGTTGGTGTGGCACCTTGGTCTGTACCGATATCCCTTGTGTTGCAAAGAGGAGAATATGGGTCTTCTGAGGAGTCATTAAGCACCAACAGACCTTAGAACCTTAAATGACACAACTTGGCCATTAGAACAGTAGCAGTATGCTATGCCCATTGAGGCTAAACTCTCGTGATGGTTCTGGCTGCAAGAAAAGATTGCGATGCTGGAGTTATGACCGATTGAGGGTAGTCAATGATATTGGGATCCTCTAAGAACCCGGTTACTTTTGATAGGACAGGTATGAACCAACAAACTGAAAGAGGGTAATACCTAGACCTCATGCTGGCCTAATCTTTAAGGGCTTCTCTTGTGTGACTTGTGTGCCTTACCATGTTTGCTTTTGTAAATATTTGTGGTGTGCTTTATCATAACATCATAACATCATGAGCATTGCATGCATCCTGCATAAGGACTAACCATTTCAAAGACAAGAGGGTTTCACCTTTGCTCTGTTTTGTAGGATATCATGATGCATATGCGAAGGAATACTATCCGGTTCAACTTTGTTCACCCACCTGAGTTGCTTGAAGAGTTGGTTAGCAGAATTCCAAATACCACTTACTTCATCCAGAGGCATGGTTCTCTTCTCAGTTTAGTCACTGCAAAGCAGGATCAACAGTTGATGAGTGTCCTGACCCAGTTCTATGACCCTCTGTACCAGTGCTTCACCTTTCAAGACTTCCAGCTGGTCCCTACCCTGGAAGAGTTCTCTGATTTGCTTGGCATCCCTATCTTGGATCATACTCCCTTTACTGGTTGGGAAAAGACCCTCAGGCTTGAGGAGGTTGCTGTAGCTCTTCCCTTGACTCACCAAGAAGTAATGGACAACTGGGTGACTAGGAGTGGAGTTAAGGGTTTCTTGGCCAAGTTTCTGGTTGGTAAAGCTAACAGTTTCTGGAATGACTTGGACTTTAGGTCATATGAAGATATCTTGGCTCTCTTAATCTATGGGATAGTCTTGTTTCCTAATCCTGACAACTTCATCAATGTCACTGCCATAAGGATCTTTATGTCTCAGAATCCTGTGCCCACTCTCTTGGGTGACATCCTGCAACAACTTCATGCTCGTACTTCCCGAAGACGAGGAACTCTATGGTGTTGTATCCCTTTGTTGGTGAGGTGGTTTATTTCGCACCTCCCTAAGTTCGTGCTGAAGAACCAAGAAGGAAGAGGTTGGGCTCACAGGTTAATGTCTCTCACTGATAAGGACATCATTTGGACTCTCAGAGGTTTGGATGAGATAGCTGTTATTGATCGTTGCGGGGAATACCCTAATGTTCCTCTGATTGGTACTCAAGGAGGAATCTCTTATAATCCATGTCTAGCACTCCGTCAGTTTGGAAGGGCCAGAAGAGCGGGGCCTCATGAAATGTTGGTGCCTCACATCAGTTTTGAGTTTCAGGTGGATAGTGACGAGCTGCGTCGTAGGTTCATCAAGGCTTGGGACAAAGTTCATAAAGCTGACCCACAAGAGTTGGGGCCAAAGACTTCTCTACCTATGGAAGCCTACTACAAATGGGTTCGCATTCGTGCTCAGAAGTTAGGTATGCCATATGAAGCTGTCAGACCCATCATTCTAGAGTATCCTGACAAAGATGGGGCTCCTCCAACTGTCCTCCCTCCTCAGATACCTACTGATTATGAGACATTAAAGAGGTCTTGGTCGCAACTGCGAGAAGAACGGGATTCTTACCAGGAAAAGTTCAATGAACAGGAATTGAAGATCCAGAAGCTGACAAAGCAGTTGGAGAATGAGCGAGCTCTGAATGACTACATCCGCACTGAGAAGAGGAGACCATGGGATCAATAAGGAGCTTTGGATGTTCTTTTACAGTTTTATTTCCATTTTCAGTATTTCCCTTTTATGTAACGCCTAAGGGCAATCTGTTGAACAAATTAAGTTTCAAAGTTGAATCTAATGAAGTGTGTTCCTTTTTGTTTACAAAGTTGATTCCCGATTGTCTTTGAAAACATAAATCATACGCATTCCATTCATCATGTGCATAGCAGGTTTTCTTCTTTTCAGGTTGCTTACTGTTCTTCGCTGTTTATTTCAGCATCATGAACCCTGACTCATCATCAACCGAGATGTCTATCAAAGCCCTTCAGGCGCAGAACGCGCAATTTCAGGAGTTGATCATGGGTTTGGCTCAAGGCCAAGAAGAGCTGAAGGCTTTACTCCTGAAGAAGGAGAAGAAGAAGAAGAAGAGAACTGTTCTTTTCAACTCGGGCCGAAGGTTTGGCAACGCTCTGCAGAATGAAGAGGCTGGTTCTTCTGTAGGCAAAGGCAGTCCCCAGGGGGGAAGGGCTTCAAGTCCAGTAGTCTCTGACAACGAGACTGACTTTAATGAGGAACAGTATCCTCCTGCTGAAGACCGGTATAAGCAGTTGGAAGACAGACTGAATGCAATGGAGATCCAACAAGTGCCTGGGCTGGATTTCGGAGACTTGGGCTTATCTACTGGTGTGATTATTCCTCACAAGTTTAAGGCACCATCTTTCACCAAGTATGACGGGGCGTCTTGTCCCAGGCGACACCTCAGATCTTATGTGCGGAAGATTCAACCGTACTCAGTGGACAAGAACTTGTGGATCCACTTCTTCCAGGAGAGTCTTTCAGGGACTCATCTCGAATGGTTCTATCAGCTGGATGGGACCAAGGTTCGTAACTGGGAGGAGTTGGCTACTGCTTTTTACAAGCAGTATCAATATAATGCCGACCTTGCTCTTACACGTACCCAACTCCAGGGTATGTCGCTAGGATCAAGCGAAGGTTTTAAAGAGTATGCACAGAAGTGGAGGGATCTGGCTGGCAGGGTGCAGCCTCCGTTAACTGACCGTGAGCTGGTGGATATGTTCTTGGGGACCCTATCTGGGCCATTTTTCAATCATCTTATCAGTAACTCATCTGCAGGGTTTACTGATCTTATTCTGACTGGAGAGAGAATAGAGGCTGGAATGAAGTCCGGAAAAATCCAGAAGGGTGCATCTGCAAGTTCTAAGAAGAAGCCCTTTAAGAAGGAGGCCAGTGCTGTATATGGGTCTAGAAGACAAGAGAAACCTGAGCGCCACCAATCTGTCAACGCGGTGATGATTGCCAAGCCTGCTGTCGCTCCTCGGCAAACCAATCCACAAAGGGCTGAAAGACCCAGAAGAGAGTTTACCCGGCTGAGTATGACTCTATCACAAATCTTGCCGCAGTTGCTATCCACCAATTTGGTGACTGTTAGAGAGGCCCCGAAGGTTGTGAATACGGCTTCTCCCAAGTACAATCCAAATGCCCGTTGTGCTTATCACTCCGATAGCTCGGGGCATTCCACTGATGACTGCTGGGCCTTAAGGAATAAGGTGCAAGACCTTATTGACGCAAAAGAGATACAATTTGAAGCGCCTGAGAGGCCGAATGTGGTGACTGCTCCTATGCCCCAGCATGGAGTGAATGTCGTTTATGAAGATGTGTACACCGTTTCTGTGAATGATGTAGCTACTCCCTTGATGACTGTTAAGAGGAACCTACTGCTGGCCGGTTTATTTCCGGGTTGTAGTGAAGGTTGCCTTTTCTGTGCTGTTTCCCTTTCTGGTTGTCCTTTGCTGAAGTTGGGCATCCAAAGCCTGATGGACAGCAAAGAGATTCTGTTCAAGAAGACTGTTGTTCAGTTTATTCTGGTAGAAGAAGTATCTGTTGTTACGATCTTTAATAATCCGATCAAGGCTCTCCCAAGGAAGCCGGTTAAAATCATGATTGTCGCACCTATTGTGATTACTGTTCCGGGGCCTCTCCCCTATGAATCTGATAAGGCTGTCCCATGAAACTATGGGGCAGATGTGTATGTACATGGAATAAAGCAAGAGTTCAACACTGGCACCAGCATCAGCAATATCACTGGTCCAGCCAAAGTTACCCGCAGTGGCAGGCTCTTCTCGCCTGACATTGCACCACCAACTATTCAAAGACCCCTCACTATAACACCTGCAAGTGTACCTGTTCCCAGTTTTGATCAAGTTGTTTCCCCTGCTGCTGAGTCATCTAATACTTGGGGCAAAGGGATTGAAGATGAGCCTGCCCGGATGGAGGCACCAAAATCTATGAATGCTGAGGCCTCCCAACAAGAGATGGAGGAAATCCTGAAGATAATCAAGAAGAGCGACTTTAATGTTGTTGAACAGCTGGGGCATGCCCCCTCCAAGATCTCTATGCTCTCCTTACTGCTGTGCTCAGAGGCCCATGCTAAGGCCTTGATTTCATTCCTCAAGACAGCCCATGTGCCACAGGAGACATCTGCAGTCCAGTTTACTGATTGCGTAGCCAATTTAACAGCCGACAATGGTTTGGGATTCTTGGATGCTGACCTTACTGCTAAGGGAAAGGACCACAATGATGCCCTACATGTCTCTATTGAATGCAGGGGCACTACTCTTGCGCACGTGTTGGTGGACACTGGTTCTTCCCTGAATGTGCTACCCAAAAAGGCCTTAGACCGGTTGGATTGTGAGGGCCTGGAGCTGAAACCTAGCAACATCATTGTCAGAGCCTTTGACGGTTCTAAGAGGATGGTCTATGGAGAAGTAGACATTCCTATTCGTGTGGGTTCTCAAGTATTCGACTCTACTTTTTATGTGATGGATATCCGTCCATCATATTCTTGTCTACTGGGTCGACCTTGGATCCACAAAGCTGGGGCAGTGACCTCTACCCTACACCAGAAGCTCAAGTACCCCGTCAGAGGGAAGATTGTCACTGTGCAGGGAGAGGAGGAGTATATGGTGAGCCATTTGAATTCCTTCAGGTATATTGAGATGGACGGGGAGTTTATTGAAACCCCCTTTCAGCATTTCGAAGAGGTACCTCCAACTTTGGCAGCAGCAGAAACAGTGGTTGAAGAGGACTTTCCATTGAAGATGGCTTCCTTGAAGGATGCCCGGGCTGTGATCAAGAAAGGTGAATGTGCTAACTGGGGCAGGCTCCCTGATTTTACACCTAAAATTGACAAGTTTGGACTGGGTTTTACTGCAGAGGGTCAGAAGGCTGTGCGCAAGGCAAAGATCAGAAGACCTCCTGTGCTCATTACCAACCCAGGAGTGAATGCTATTGGGGATAAAGATGAGGTGGAAGAATCAGAGTTCGATAGCTGGATCTACCCGACGACTGATGGTGGATTGACCAATTGGATTGCTAAAGATCATACTCCTGTTACTTTTGTTACGCAGTAATAAACTCCTTTGTTTTGTTATTTGTAATAAACAATAAATTGAACTTTATGGCCCGGTGTCTTACCCGGGGCACCGTGGCTTCATTTGTGAGGGTATATTAATTGTCATTTCATATATCATGAATAAAGATCTTGGACGTTTTCTCGCATTTCAAATCTTATGCTCCTTTTCTTTCTTTCCTTTCTTTATATATTTCAAAACAGCTGTATTTACACACACTCACTCATACAGGTTTCAATCCACTCTGGATCTCACTGGTAACGACTCTGCTACTGCCAGTTATGACTTCGAAAATCCGATCAACTTAGCCGAAGACGAAGGTGAAGATGATTGCGAAGTGCCTGGCGAGCTTGCAAGACTGTTACTCCAGGAAGAGAGGGCAATTCAACCACATGAAGAGCCGGTGGAAACAATAAATCTGGGTATTGAGGCAGATAGGAAAGAAGTTAAGATTGGTGCCAACCTAGAGCTCAGCGTGAAGCAACGGTTGACTAAGATGTTACATGATTACATGGAAATCTTTGCCTGGTCCTACGAAGACATGCTCGGGTTGGATACCGACATTGTGGTCCATCATTTGCCTACTAAGGAAGATTGCCCTCCGGTTAAGCAGAAGGTCCGCCGTATGCGTCCAGAGATGTCTGAGAAGATCAAAGCCGAGGTCATGAAACAGTTTGATGTCGGGTTTCTTGCAGTGACTTCTTACCCTCAGTGGGTTGTTAATGTGGTGTCGGTACCTAAGAAAGATGGAAAGGTCAGAATGTGTGTCGACTACAGGGATCTGAATAGGGCCAGCCCCAAGGATGACTTCCCCCTACCTCACATTGATGTCCTTGTTGACAATACGGCCCAGCACAAGGTGTTCTCTTTCATGGATGGTTTTTCAGGCTATAATCAGATCAAGATGGCTCCGGAAGACATGGAAAAGACTACCTTTGTTACTCAGTGGGGCACCTTCTGCTACAAGGTCATGCCTTTTGGACTGAAGAACGCTGGGGCAACCTACCAACGTGCCATGGTTGCTTTATTTCATGACATGATCCATCATGAGATAGAAGTGTATGTTGACGACATGATCGCAAGGTCCCAGACTGAGGAAGAGCACCTTGATCATCTGCAGAAATTGTTTGACCGTCTGAATTTGTACAAGCTAAGGTTGAACCCGAACAAGTGCACCTTCGGGGTAAGATCTGGAAAGTTGCTAGGCTTCGTTGTAAGTGATAAGGGTATTCAAGTGGACCCTGCCAAGGTTAAAGTTATTCAAGAGATGCCAGTTCCTAAGACAGAGAAAGAAGTCAGAGGCTTTTTAGGACGCCTGAATTACATTGCCCGATTCATCTCGCACCTAACTGCTACTTGTGAACCAATCTTTAAGCTGCTGAAGAAAGATCAGGTAGTATGTTGGAATGATGAATGTCAGGCCGCTTTTGACAGAATCAAAGAGTATCTCCAAGAACCACCCATCCTTATGCCACCGGTTAAGGGGAGACCTCTGATACTATACCTGACAGTACTTGACAACTCAATGGGGTGTGTGCTGGGGCAGCATGACGAGTCTGGCCGAAAAGAGCATGTCATTTATTACCTTAGCAAAAAGTTTACCGACTGTGAGACCCGATACTCACTGCTTGAGAAAACTTGCTGCGCTTTGGTATGGGCTGCTCGCCGGCTGAGACAGTATATGCTGACTCACACTACTCTGTTGATTTCAAAGATGGATCCAATAAAGTATATATTCGAAAAGCCTGCTCTGTCCGGAAGAATAGCAAGATGGCAAATGATCTTGACAGAATACGACATCCAGTACACGACCCAGAAAGCTATCAAAGGAAGTGTATTGGCAGACCACTTGGCACATCAGGCAGTAGACGACTATCAGTCAATGAACTTCGAGTTTCCGGACGAGAGCATCATGATAGTAACTGATTGTGAAGTACCTGGACCGGATGAAGGACCTGAGGAAGGATCCCGATGGTCTATGCACTTTGACGGAGCCTCCAATGCTTTGGGTAACGGTATCGGCGCTGTGATCATATCTCCCCAAGGCACTCATACTCCACTCACTGCCCGGCTATGTTTCAACTGCACCAACAACATGGCGGAGTATGAGGCGTGCATCATGGGTCTCCAAGCTGCGATCGACTTAAGGATCAAGTTTCTGAGTGTCTTCGGAGATTCCGCTCTCGTGATCAATCAGATCAAAGGAGAGTGGGATACGAAACATCCGAATCTTATTCCTTACAGAGAATGTGTATTAACATTGATCCCCCACTTCACAGAGATAACTTTTGAACACTTTCCGAGAGAGGAGAATCAGTTAGCGGACGCGTTAGCTACGATGTCTTCTATGTTCAAAGTCAAATGGGACAATGAGGCTCCCCGGATCATCATCTGGAAATTGGACGAACCGGCATACTGTTGTGATCTTGAGACTGAATTGGTGACTGAGAAGCCTTGGTACCATGAGGTGAAGAGATACTTTGAAGCTCAGGAATACCCTGAAGGTACATCTATCAACGATAAGAAGTTTCTGAGAAGGTTCGCAGCGAAGTTCTTCCTTAGCAACGGCATTCTGTATAAGCGAAACCATGATTCGACCTTACTGCGTTGTGTGGATAAAACTGAAGCAGAAAGGATCATGGAAGAGCTACATGAAGGGACCTTCGGAACACATTCCAGTGGACACACTATGGCAAAGAAAATCCTTCAGGCAGGGTATTTCTGGTCCACAATGGAAGCCGACTGTTACCAACATTCTCGGACATGCCACAAATGCCAGATATACGCAGACAAGGTGCACGTTCCCCCAGTTCCTCTAAATGTTCTGACTGCGCCTTGGCCGTTTGCAATGTGGGGCATAGATATGATCGGTGAGATTAAACCTACAGCATCCAATGGGCATCACTTCATCCTGGTAGCGATTGATTACTTCACGAAGTGGGTTGAGGCAGCGTCCTACGCTACAATAACCAAGAATGTCGTAGCACGGTTCATTCGGCACAATCTGATCTGTCGATACGGTGTCCCAGAAAGAATTATTACTGACAACGGTACCAATCTCAATAACAAGATGATCACTGAGCTCTGCGAGCAGTTTAAGATACAGCACCACAACTCTTCTCCTTACCGACCGAAGATGAATGGGGCTGTAGAAGCAGCAAATAAGAACATTAAGAAAATTGTGCAGAAGATGACAGTGACTTACAAAGATTGGCACGAGATGTTACCGTTCGCTCTGCATGGGTACCGTACCTCAGCCAGGACGTCAATCGGGGCAACTCCTTTCTCCTTGGTCTACGGTATGGAGGCAGTCTTACCGATCGAAGTGCAGATACCCTCTCTCTGGATAATGAAGGATGTAGATCTGAGTGAAGATGATTGGATCCAGACACGACTTGATCAGCTAAACTTAATTGACGAAAAGAGACTTGTTGCTATTTGTCATGGTCAAACGTACCAAAAACGGATGATCAGGGCATTTAACAAAAAGGTCAGACCACAAGAATATCAAGTTGGGGATCTGGTAATCAAGCGCATCATCCTTCCTCAGAGTGATCCAAGGGGAAAATGGACCCCTACGTACGAAGGACCATTTGTGGTTAAACATGTGTTCTCAGGAGGAGCCATGATTCTAACCAACATGGATGGTGACGACCTTCCTCACCCCGCCAATGCAGACATAGTAAAAAGATACTACGCATGAAAAAAAAGACCCGCTAGGTTGACATACCTAGGCAAAAATTAGGGCTTCCCGGCGAACCAAAAGGGTTCGGGCAAAATGAAGGGATGAAATGAAAAAAAATCTGTACACCCGGCAAGTCGAAAACCTGAAAAGGCGGCTTGGGCAAAAATGGGTATCCCGGTGGATCGAAAACCCGAAAGGGCGGTCCAGGCAAAAGTTAGGGATAAAGCGTAATACTATGTCTCATTGAATCACCTTGCATCCAGAATCCGGTATCAGCATCAAGTTCAGACGGCATTGATCAATCAGCTTCATCGTCAACTAGGTCATCAAGTGATGAAACGCTCGAAGATATAAAGGCGATAGCAGAGTTGGAACCCAGTGGGATCATTCATTTCACACAGCTGTTTTATTTTCTTTTGTACAAATTTGTATAAACTCTTTTGTTCGGCGGCGTTCTCTTACTAGGACGTTAGCCTCTTGTACATAAACGCCTATTTTTCAGGCAAATTCAAAAATCAATACAAAAATCACTTTTCAGTTAAAATTGCCAATTGTTTGTTTTTCCTTTTTCTGTTTTGTTTTGCGAAGAACGTCCAAGGTTCAATTTATGATATATGCATTGACACTAATTGCTAACTCATAAATATTTGCATACGAAACAAAGGATCAATTACAGGTAACATTAGAAACAGGGGCACTAAAGAGTTGTCTAAGCGATCTAGTTGCTCAGCCCATCAAGGTACCAAGGTAGATTCAGCTAAAGAACATAACCAGTATATCTTAAATCCCCAGAGAGTGAGTCAGCAAGTCAGTGCACTCTCCCCAAGCAAAGTTATACAATCAGCCTTAAGGAAGTTGGGTATCCTCCAGCAGATCTCAATGTTCCCCAGCACAGATATTCCTAAACAAGCATCCCCGGCAGTCTTAAGCTAAGATTGTTCCCCGGCGGTATATCAAACATTCAATGGAGTCACTTCCCCAATGTAGTTCAAATTTTCCCCAGGAGAATCCAATCCAGTTTCCCCAGGAAAGTTGGAATCCATCTCCCCAAGCAGTAAGCTTATCCCCAGTAGATTCTGGAAGCTTCCTCCCCACAGAGCACGAACGCGTCTCCCGGCTTTATTCAAAGGTTATTTCCCTACCAGGGTATAACTGGGTTATCCTCAGCCAAAAGCCACGGAAAGATCGTCCTCGGCGAAGTTTTCTTGTCCCCAGCAAAGTCTATTAACACTTCCAACATAACAACGGTATCCCCAACGAAGTTACCATCAACATTCCAGCAAAGTACCTCTCTCCCTACAGAGTATTGCTCCCCAGCAAGATCGCTAGAGTAATTTTTCTCCCCGCAGAGTAATCCATTCGCCAAGTTTATCCCCAACGGAGTTATCTTCTCCTACCGGTATTCTTGCAACTATCACCCCCAGCGGAAGCAAAGATCTATTCTCCAACATCAGCCCAGGATATGACTTCCCGGCATCCGTCAAGGATTTATTTTCCTAAGACGAAAACATACGTTCATAAACATCACATTTTCATACATTATAGCATGCATATACGCATCATATCTTACAAATCTCATTTATGTTGAGAACATCATTGCTTGACCTATATCATGCATTGCATATGACTGACCTTTACCTTTCAGGAAAGATCCAGTTAAATTCTCAACTAGATTTCAAGACCTTGTCCGGTTCAGTTAAATCGACCCTAAGATTTTCCTGATTCTTATCCAGTCAAAGGCCTTCTCTGGTTCAGTCAGATCGACCCTAAGATCTCCCTGATTCTTATCCAGTTGAAGATATTTCAAGACCTTGTCCGGTTCAGTTAAATCGACCCTGAGATTTTCCTGATTCTTATCCAGTCAAAGGCCTTCTCTGGTTCAGTCAGATCGACCCTAAGATCTCCCTGATTCTTATCCAGTTGAAGATTCCAAGACCTTGTCCGGTTCAGTTAAATCGACCCTAAGATTTTCCTGATTCTTATCCAGTCAAAGGCCTTCTCTGGTTCAGTCAGATCGACCCTAAGATCTCCCTGATTCTTATCCAATTGAAGATATTCCAAGACCTTGCCCGGTTCAGTTAAATCGACCCTAAGATTTTCCTGATTCTTATCCAGTCAAAGGCCTTCTCTAGTTCAGTTAAATCGACCCTAAGATCTCCCTGATTCTTGCCCAGTTGAAGTTATTCCAAGACCTTGCTTGGTTCAGTTAATTCGACCCTAAGATTTTTCTTATCCAATCAAAGGCCTTCTCTAGTCCAGTTAAATCGATCCCTAAAGATTTTCCTGATGAAGACTCAGTAGAAGACATCCAAGATTCTCTCAGCGTTCCTGTTGAGGTAGTAATCGTCCAAGGTTCTCTCAACGTTCCTGTTGAGGTAGTAATCATCCAAGGTTCTCTCAGCGTTCCTGTTGAGGTAGTAATCGTCCAAGGTTCTCTCACCGTCCCGTTGAGGTAGTAACCATCCCTGATTCGTTCATCACCGTTTGAAGCTCCAGATTTAATTCCTGTAACCAGTCAAGGGTCCAATCAAGTCCCACATGCCTACAAACATGGTCAAGCATCCACATGCCAAGTTTCAAGACTTACAGCACAAAATTGCACAGTCAAAAACCCTAATTGCTCAACAGTCAACTGCAGGGGCAAAATGGTCATTTGACAGTCAAAAGTCCAAATTTTTGGTCAACATCTTATTTTGAAGCCACAAACATCATTTGATCAATTCTTGATCATGATTCTCAAGGCATGGCTCAAAAAGTCTTAAGATGCAAAAGTTTCCATATTTGGACAATTGAAAAAGTCAATTGTAACTTGACCAAGGCATAACTTCCACATGGTTTATCAGAAAAATTCCATCCAAAGCTCATTTTGAAGAAAAAGACATTTCCTACAACTCCTCTTCACACTTCAAGTCCAAGAAATGCTCTCACAAAAAGTTATCAATCTCAACATTATAGGTCATTTTCAAAAGTCAACAAAAAGACACTTTAAGTCAAAGACCATAACTTGAGATTGGTAAATCAAAATGACATGGGACCAAAAGCATTGGTTAGAGGACTTAAAGACCTTTCCAAAATGTCCAAGAACATGATCAAAGCTTAAAAATTGAGCAAGATATGCCTTGTGTAAGTTTGGAAATTTTTGGGAATTTTGAAAAGTCAACTTTGCTTCAAATGCCTCAAAATTGCTAATGGGCCACATTTTCTTCCAAGAATCATTATCCAAAAGCTATGCACGACCCATTGACCCAAAGGGGAGTTATTTTCCTATTTTTAATTAATTAATTGAATATTTAATCTATTTAATTCATTTAATTATGATTAATTATAAGAAAAATACTCATCCATGCTTTTCAAATCTTTTTGTGCATAGAATACCTTCAAGATTTCGTGCACTATTCAATAAGGAAAGAATCAAGGTGATTGGCATGTTCTTCACATGAAAAAGATTGGAAAAAGATACCATGAAAAACAAATCTCAAAAGCATTGATTACAAAGGTTTTGGACATGTTTTGCAAACCTAAATCACTCACATACATAAACAGATGCCAAACCTAATGCTCACAACCTTGAAGCTGCGCCCAAACCTGAATACACACTTTGCAATTTTTGTCCAAAAATTCAAAACTGAAAACACAGCTAGAGGTCGTTTCAAGGCAAGAGAACGAGTCCAATAGCTTGCCAAGGCTTCAAGGAAACTTTCTGGATCAAAACCACGACTTGTAACCTCAAGAAACGGTAGAACGAAACCGTCCTGTTCTTAATTTTTCTCATATTCGTGTTTTGAATTATACGCATCATTCATGCCTTTTTCTTGTTGTTTTGCACTAACATAAACATTCTAAAACTTTTGGCATCATTTAATTGAATTTTTATGTCCTGTACGAGAATCTGCCATTAACGCTTTCTAGGTTTTCAGAGGTCAAAAATTAGGGCTTCTTTTATGGGGAAAATTGGCCAACAAGACTTATGCCATTAGAATCAGAAGCTTCACACGAATTCAGTACACAGGTCGCGCTCAATTTATGAGCAACAGTGGCCTAATCGCTATTTTCTTGTACTGTAGTTAGTGGGGGTTCAAAACCCCCGCTATTTGATATATTTTTTTCAGGCAAAAAGCAAGGAAGCAAGGAAGAAGATGGACGTGGCTTTACCTGAGTGGTCCATTTAAACGTTGGCGCGTTTTTGAGTGCTCCAGCATAGTGGACATTATTGTTTTATATATTATTTCTTTTCCACTATAATGACAAACATGTTAAGCAGCTCAATTGGTAGGCATATGGCTTGGTAAGCATTGGGACCTGGGTTCGATTCCCAGGTCCCCTCCCTTCTCAATATTATTTTGTTTTCCATGTTCCTACGCAACGTGCCTTCCAGGGGTTCACCATACATCCACTATCCAAGCTTGCCACATGGCCCAGGAGACGAATCTGAAGGTCAAAAATCAAGGTCCAGGGAACACCCCAGTCAACGCATGTGCACATGGTCAGAAAAGTCAAAAGAGGCCTCAATGTAGTGGGCCAGATTACTCACTTTACCTCCCAAATTGGGGTCAACACCCCCCATTGGTTTGCATTCTATTTTCATTCTTTTTATTTTTTTTCTATTATTTGCTTTATTTATTTTAGTTAAATCATCAAAATTAATTTTTCATAACATAAAAATACCAAAAAATCAGAAAAGACAAAAATAAAATATATTTTATTATTTAATTCACTAATGTTTTTATTTTGTAAATAAATGTAATAATTAACTTAGTTCTAATTCTAGGTTTTAATTTTAATATTTTTGTAATAAACTAAAAAATGTAGAATTAGGGTTTTATACTTTTATTCCTTTTTTTCTTTTTCACCATATTTAATAATTAATTATTTTATTTTGTAAATAAATTTGCCATTAAATAATTAGGTTAAAACTAGGTTAAATTTAAACATTTTTTTTAATAAATTAAAAATAGTTTAGAATTAGGGCTTTAATTTCCTTTAATTTTCTTACTAAATTCCATAAATACAAAAAACTCAAAAATAATTTCCTTTTCTCATTTAACTTAATTAATTTATTAATTGTAATTTAATTTCCTTAAAAGGGTCCAACGCCCTCGCATTCCCGACTTTACTTCTTCTCGCATTTTACTTTTATTTCTTTTTGTGAATATAATGTATTTATCCCAAAGCCGTGTAATAGATTAATTAGACATTTATCTTTCCACATTTTATTTTATTTCAAATCGGGTCTTGGATTTATTTGGCGATGTAGACCCGTGCCTTTGTAATAGCGTAGGACTTTTACCTTCTCGCATCTTTTAACTGTTAATAACTTGCATGAAAGAATGAATGCCAAAAATAAAAACAAAGCGTAGATCACCAATGCATGAACAAGATAAACATAATTGAAAACGACACACAAATCACACACCACCCCCTAGGGTACGCCTCACTGTTGCCTTGCCTCTCGAAAGGTGGTCGTCGAGTAGAGGATGTTTTAGTAAGTCATCATGTCCATGAACATGGCATGAGGGTAGCTTCTAAGGTGTCTTCCCATTGCTCTGGTGACCACAATGTCCCGAACCCTCGAATTGAGCCGAACACCTCCAACGGTGGTGCTACCTACCTCTCAATGGTGGGATGGCACTACTTTAAGGACATTTACACAGACGAATTCCTTAGGGTAGGTAGATGACTCGTAGATACTTGCTCTAATTCAAAACAAACAAAAAAACTTCTTTTCACACCGACACTTTTCAAAAAGATTTTAAAACAACTTTTCAAACACTTTTGAGGACTGATACAAGAGTCGAACTGAAATTTTCAAAGAAACGTTTTCAAACCCACAGTTGAAAAGAAAACAAACATTTTTGAAAACACAAATGAGCAAGTATCTAAGAGCCCATGGATAACCATGGATAGAAAGGGTGCTAACACCTTCCCTTTCTATAAATCTACCTCCCGAACCGAGAGCAATCTCTATAAGGAATTTTTCTGTGCTTTTGTCCTTTCCATTTGGAGAAAATAAAAGACGGTGGCGACTCTTGCTTCCGTAACATTTCGCGAACCAGCGTTAAACAGTCAGTTCCAGATCCACCGATCACACCATGTTCTTCACAAAATTCTTCAAATTGAGCATTTTGGAATTCTCCACCATGATCACTTCTTATGGATACAATCTTTAGTGATTTTTCATTTTGGATTTGCTTAGCATACTTCTTAAAAGCTTTAAAAGCATCACTTTTCTGCACAAGAAACAAAGTCCAAGAATATCTAGAAAAATCATCAATAATGACTAAAGCGTATACATTACCTCCGAAGCTTTTTGTTCTTGATGGACCAAAGAGATCCATGTGTAACAATTGTAGTGGTATTGTAGTAGACACCACATTCTTAGATTTGAAAGTTGTTTTGGTCTGTTTGCCCTTTTGGCATGCATTGCATAATTTGTCTTTGATGAACTTCATCTTTGTTAGACCAATAACTAAGTCATGCTTAACCAATTTGTTCAAGTGCTCCATGTGAATGTGAGCGATCCTCTTGTGCCATAACCAAGCGTCATTGTTGTTTACCATAAGACATTGTACCTTCAGAGACAAATCATCTAAAGTAATCATAAAAATATTGTTAGTTCTTATACCTTTGAGTTTTACCTCATTGGTTGCCTCATCCATAATGAGACATTCATCTTTGTTGAATTTGATCTTGAACCCTCTATCGCAAAGTTGACTTATGCTAAGAAGATTGTGCTTTAATTCTTCAACATAGAGAACATCCTCAATTTGAATGGATGGAGGTGTGCCAACTATTCCAACGCCAAGAATCTTTCCTTTGGTGTTGTCTCCATAGGTGACATACCCTTTGGCTTTATGTACTAGATATGAAAATTGGTGTACATCTCCTGTCATATGCTTTGAACATCCACTATCAAGATACCAAACATTTGATGTGGATTTCAAGCATACCTACACAAACAAATTATTCTTTGTTAGGTACCCAAGTTGCCTTGGGTCCTTCATAGTTAGTTCCCTTTTTCACCCACACATAATGCCCACTTGCTATACTAAAGTTTCTAGCATAGAAAGCATTAGGTGTATGGCCTTTAATACCACAATAAAAATAAGTAGGTTCAAAGTTACTTCTATATCTAGAAGGATAAGATTTCTTCTTAGGAAATGTTTTCTTTTTCTATACATTTGCCTTTTTCTTTTGATGATTATGAACAACTTGCTTCTTTTCAACTTTCTTGGGATTGGAACTATTACTAGCCTTTACAAAAACAGTGGGATTGTTACTTGGTTTCTTAGAATTCACATAACCAAGACCCCTTTTATCATTAGGATAACGTTGTTGGCTTAGTAATCCTTCTAATCCTATTTGTCCTTTTTCATATCGTTCAATGACTCTTTTCAATTGAACAATTTGAAAGACATTTGATTCACACTTGGAGCATGCAAAGTTTTCTTTTTCTTTAATAAAATTCTGTTTTTGAAGTTCAAAATCTTTAGTCATGGTGTCAATTTTTTCTAAACAACTTAGAAGTTCTTTTTCTTGTTTTGACACCTTTTTGTATAAACTTTTGCATTCTTTCAAGAGTTCATCAATAGCATCTTGAACATCATCATTAAAAAGATTAAATTCATTACTAACCTCTTCTTCATCGTCGGAGTGATGTGAAGCTATTAATGCTAGATTTGCACATCCGTCGCTTTCTGAATCGGATGAAGAACTTATCTCATTATCTTCCCATGCAACATAATACTTTTTGTTCTTGAACTCCTTTTTGCCTTTGAATCCATTTTTCTTGGAGAGTTTTGGACAATCCGGCTTTATGTGACCTTACTTTCCACATTCATAACATGTGACATCTTGTGTTGATGTGGAGGCTTCTTTATCTTTATGATTATAAAATTTCTTCCTCTTGACAAAGTTAGCATTATGAATATTATTCTTATGACCAAAATATTTTCCTAACCTTTTTACAAGAAGCAAGAAGTTTTCATCTTCCTCCGATGCATCTTTATCTTGACTTTCTTTTGAATCAACTTTCAAAGCAATGCCTTTGGATTTCTTCTCTAAATTTTCATGTTTTTCAAGTCTACCGAGTTCCGTTTCGTATTCTTGAAGTTTGCCAAATAATGTAGCGGAAGTCATTGCAGAGAGACTCTTCTTTTCCGAGATTGCGGTTACCTTTGGTTGCCATTCCCTAGTCAATGATCTAAGGATTTTCAAGTTGAGTTCATCTTTTGTCAGGGTTTTACCAAGAGCATTTAAGTGATTTGTCAAATGCACAAATCTCTTTTGTAAGTCAAGAATAGATTCTCCGGGCTGCATTCGAAATAGTTCATATTATTGACTCAAGGTATTTAGCCTTGATCTTTTTACTTCAGTCGTTCCTTCATGAGTCTGAACCAGGGTATCCCATATTTCTTTTGCTGTCTTGCAGTTTGAGACACGGAAAAATTCGTCCATACTGAGTGCACCTTGAAGAAGGTTTATTGCCTTTTTGTCATAGAGAACTTTCTTTTTATCATCGTCGTCCCATGCAGTTTTGGGCTTTGCAGAACCAATGCCATTGATTACTGATATCGGGATAAATGGACCATTTTCAACAGTATCCCATACTTCCTCTCCTTTTGCTTCTAAATGCGCCTTCATGCGTATTTTCCATAAGTCAAAATATTCACCACAGAATAGAGGAGGCTTGTTGTTACTACCACCATCTCTGAAAACGGGTTGATGATTTGCGGAAGCCATTCTGGATCTTTAGGAACAAGTTACCTATAACTTGCTCTGATGCCAATTGTAACTCTCAGAGTGCCTAAGAGGGGGGTGAATTAGGTCTTATAAAATTTATTCGGTTTTATGAGAATGCTTGGTAGTAATTTTGGTTAAGTGTTTGAAGGTTTTGATTATATCTTTATATTTTCTTGATTATGGTGATGAAAGCGATAAATGCGGAAAAGTAAAGAACACGGTGATATATCCTGGTTCCCCTCACAATCCGAGAGTACTCAAGTCCCCTTTCCAACACGAAAGAGATTTCACTATAGTTAGAATGATTGTACAGCCTATGCTTACTATCTAACCTATAGGGTGATCAAAGGTTCTTAACACCTTTAAGACCAAACAAACACTAATGTGAATGAAGAACAATCCTCTTCAAATCACAACACTTACTTCCAACAATCCTGGATAGTAAGGGAAAAACCTTTAAGTAATACAATGATTTAGTTTGAAGTATATGGAGAGCTTTATCAATCTTCAATTGATCTTCTTCTTCAAGATAAAAACAATTCTCAACAATGTATATAAATGTTCACAATGTATGTATGAAACTTGTAATGATAATGAAAGTGTATATGGCAAGTTTCACAAAATTATGAACACATGAAAGTATGAGTTCAAATGTGAATGAATGAGAAAATTGTTTATTGAAGAAGTTTTTGTTAATTTGAAAATTGAAGCATTCTTGTGTATGTTTGAAATAAGAAAATCTGCATTTTATAAAGTTACAAGAACCTCTTCATTCATGCCAATTCATATGAAAAGTTGCAATGCATTCATGAAAAGATACCACTTGAAAAATGTTCAAAAAACAAAGTAAAAGCTGCACTGGTTCGCTAGGAACCGGTTCCGACACTGACAGAACCCGGTTCTTAGTGAACGTTATAAGTTGGAATTCAAAAATATCACGTAGGAACCGGTTCCCCTATTGGTACAACCCGGTTCCTGGTACAAAATCCAGGGACAGGTTTTTTGAGAAAAGCTGGAACCCGGTTCCCTGTTAGGGAGGAACCGATTCCTAAAGGGTTATTTTCAAAAATGCTTTTTGAAAGATATTTCAAACAAAGTTTTTCTTGATGTTAAAATTATGGAATATGTATATGTTGATGAATGCATATTGTGAACATCTATATTCAAGATTTTAAGAATTATTTATACCATATTGACATTTGATAATTCTTCAATAATTCTTCAATAATCTTCAAGACTTTTATTTGATGTTGATAAGCTTTTTGCACATCCTTGAAATGTTGATGTCCATGTTGTCTTCATCAAAACACATGCTTTAAATATGACTTGAGAAGCTTGCAATTACAAGATTGTGTCCTTCTTACTAGTGGTGTTGGAACATGAATGTGTCCTTACTAGGATGTTCTATGAACTCTTAGTAACCAATATGTGTCTCTTGCAGAAATTAAAAAAGAATCAGGGAGATTGGGAATGAATCTTTCTCATCTGATGACTCAACCAAGTTTAGAAGTGCTGCTAAAGCAAGTGTTGTTGAAACAAGTTCTGTTGATCTAAGATTCCATGACTCATGCTCATCATGTTTTTAATGTTGGTTCTTTGTCTTGTGTCAAAACTAGTGCCTGATTCTGAGGGGATTGTGCCTACATGATAAATATGCAAAATTGTGCTCTCTTTGTACATTCACAGAAGTTTCTTCACTCATACATGATGTAAAATTTCAGTGTCATTCCACAGTGACACTTCTTTCTCTAGGTTAGGAGAGAGAGAGAGAGTCCATGTACTATATTATTTTTAATAATGGCATCTATTATGAGAAGTATAATAAGAAGTATGTGCATGTGCTGAAACTTATGAGAAGTATAATAAGTAAAATCTATTATGCCATCTATTATGCTTTTTATCAAAAGACCTCTTGGATGATTTTGAAGCATGTGCTGAAACTTTCATATCAGTAACTTCAACTTTTTTATCTACATAGTAAATACTCAAATAATAAAGATATGGAATAATTAGGCTTATTCTTTGGGAGAGGTTTCCAATGGTAAAGAGATTAAAAAAAATTAGGTTTGTTTTTTTGGGAGAGGTTGTCAAAGAAATTTTAAATTCTCTTCTTTCGTGTAATGTAATTTAATAATCAACATTTTTTTATCCAGATAATACGTATCTGTTGTACCCCAAAATTTGCCCTCTCATTTCATCAACATTTCTCATCACAAGACTCTTGGAACTCAAGATCAAGCTAGGGTTTGCTCTGCTCAAATACACCTCCTTGCACTGTTGACCTAAATTAGGGTTTGAGTTTGCACAGAGATGTTTTGACCTACAATTCCCAAAGTGACTTTCATACTTCATGTTGGACTCACAAGTTTGTCCATACCAAGTTTCAAGCCTTGAATCAAATTTTTGCCCAGTCAATTGGACAGTTGACCTAGAAATCAGCTGTATTGGGGAAAAAGTCAATTGTGGCCAATTGACAGTCAAACCTCATGAATTTTGACCCACATCAACATTATGAACTCATATGAACCATTTGATCAAGTTTGGATCACAATTCCACAAGAAATTTGATCAGATCACCAAAAGGGCAAAATGGTCATTTTTAGGGTTTTGACTGTACAAAGGCAATTTTTGACTGTTTGACCTAGCCAATGGAAAATCAAGCTCAACCATGGACTCAAGGACTCAATGAAATCATCTTGACCCATTCAAAAAGTTCAAAAGATCTCAAATGCATAGGATTGACAGATGAATTTTTCAATCAACTAATCAAAATTTGACTGTACACTGAAAAGTCAAACTTTGACTTTTTGGTCAAAATCAAGTGCCAAGGGTCATTTTTCATCAAGACATATCAAATTATTAAACTTGTTCATCAAGAAACCCAAAATTGAAAATTAGGGTTTAAAATGAAAAAATTTCATAACTTAGAAATTTTCTAAGTTATAAAATTTTCTTATTTTTTCCTAACTTTGTCCCATTTTTTCAGCAAGATGCAAATGGATTCAAACAAAACTTACAACATGAAAGTTGTAGTCCATCACAAATTATACAACTTTGATTCACAAAGTTTTCTCAAAAGAAGCTTGGATATCAAGTTATGATTTTTGGAACAAGGGTACCTAAAACTTTTAACTTGGAGAATTTTTGCCCTAGTTTAGGCAGGATTTTGACCCATCTTCTTGGCCATGTTTCACATAGTTCCATTTGGAGTCTCAAGTTGTATTTCAAATATGTATTATAGTACATGTTGCAAGCTTTCCAAATTGTCCAAGAACTCCTCAAACACCCTTGTGGTTAGGGAGAATCGAATGCTTGAAGTTGGCAAAAACTCACTTTGTAACCATGGCCAATACATGTTCATACCAAGTTGCAAATCTGACCAAATTAGATTAGTACATAATTACAGGTCTCTAAACCCTTCAACATTCAAAAATTGAATGCAAATACATTGGTTAGAGGCATTGTCCTGATCAAGGGATCATTATACATTGAATAATTCCATTTTGGGCAAAAAGATCACACTTCCATTTTCATAAAGCATAACTTTTGCAAAGTTGTTTTTCTTGAGCTTTGAACTTCTTCCTTTGCAGCAAACAAGTTCCACAAACTTAGGCAAAGGTACAAGAAGTTGGTGCATGCTTGGAGATAGCCTGTACAGGCCTATCTCATTTCACTTCAAACTTTGCTTTCAAAACAAGTCAAATGGCAAAAAGCTCATAACTCAATCATCTGATATATTGAACTCAAGCCAAGTTTTCAAACAAGTTTCACACATCCTTGCAAGCCAGAAGCACGAGCCATTGACCTCTCAAACCTCCTCATACTCAAAAACCACATTTTCTTGCAAAACAGGGCCAGTTCTGCAAATCACAAGCCACAATCAAATCCCCTCGTGCGTTTTGTCCCAAATCACTTCAAACACATTCCAAACAATATACCTAAGCTATCCAGACCATTCACAAGTTGCTGTAACTCCATTAACACACATCACCATTTTTGTTTGGAAGCTTTGCAGGTTGAGTTATGTAGCACAATTCATGCCACTTCAAAACCAACTAAGCATTGGGAAAGGTTCAGGGGACATCAAGTAAGCTCAAAAGAACCTCAGGCCCCATTGAAAGTTGTTGCATTGTCCAGCTCGAACTCAACTGAAACAGGTATTTCATGAACTTCTATCTCTCTATTTAGGAACATTTAGACTTGGGTTTATGAATGAAAGATGTTGTATTTATTGCCCTGAAACCATACATGTGCTTAGTTTTCATTTATATTAATCGTGCTAGGAGAATTTCATCCATGAACTTTCTGAAAAAACTAGGTTAGAAATTAGGGCCAGAGAAATTCTCTCTGGTCTTTGAGAGTTAGCTTAAGTTTTTTATATGGTTGAAATCGTTGTTTGATGCTCTACAAGTTTCATGTTTTGAGTTTTGTCAAAGGATCATGTTTCCAGGAGATACAAGTTTGTACAAGCATGCGCGCGTTTTTCAAATTTCTGGAGGTTGAAGATGAAGTCTGGGCTGGGCCTGGATTTCTTTGCTTCCAACACCTCCCAGTTTACTTTCAGCACCCCCTGGCCCATTTCTTTGTATTTTCATTATTTTTGCATTTTTATTTCTTTTCTGACTTTGATATTTTATTTTCAAATATAAAAAATATTCTAAAAATATTTTCACAATTTTTTTCATTTATTAGATATTTTATTTTAATTTTTCCTAATATAAACAACAATTTAAATATATATATTATTTTGTTAAACTTGAAAATAATGTAAAAAATACTTTTATTTTCATTTATTATTTTTATTCACATTTGGAAATATTTTCTTGAAATATATACATTTTTGTAAATAATTTATTTTATTTTTTTTACACACTTAATATATTTAATATATATATACTTTATTTTATTAAAAGCATAGAATAAAAAACACAAAAATAATACATTTTATTTTTATTAATATTTTATACTAAAAAAAAACTTTTTTTTAATATACTTTTATTTTTGTACATATTGATACATTTTTGTATATAAATATTAAATAATATCATTTCTTTAAGGAATTAGGGTTTACCCTAAAAATAATTAAAATTAACTTTTTATTTATTTCTTTACATTTATTTCCATTGAAAATACTTTACATACCTAAAAAACCTTTTTTTGCATAATACATTTTTAATATTTATTTATTGTATTTTATTTAAATATTGTACATTTAAATATTATGCCTTGCAAATTCAATTTGGTTGTAATAATTTAGGGTTTAATTTCTTGCAAAATACTCCCCTATTCAAATTTGTACTCCCCTTCCTATATCATGTTGTAATAGCTTAGAGTTTAAATTCTCGCACCTTTAAGCTTTCAATTATGCCATGATTAGAGAATTAGGGTTTGTATGCAAAATCAAAATCAACAAATAGTTTGACCTAATCAAAGACAAAAATGCATGAAAAACAAACACAATGCACACTTGCACTCCTAGGGTTACAATCCACTTGTTGCCTTCAAAAATGGGCCATGGTATGCATGTCAAGTACTTTGGCCAAACAAAAATAAAACAAAAGATCATAGTCCCTCGATGACGCTATGTGAGTTGCCTAAACAAAATGATCAAGTCCCTCAAGAAAATTGCCAAAAATACTTGACACAATTGCTATCATGGTCTATATGATGACCCGCGCCTGTCCCGTTTAACATCCTAACGCAAGGTTGTTCACCAAATACAATGGTGAAGCAACACTGTTAAAAGGGTTAAAAACATAAGAAAGATCTTTGAGTAAAATAGGGTAGACAACTCTTAGTTACTTGATCAAAAAACTTGCAAAACATCCTTGCTATCTTCAAAACACACTTCACAACACAATTTCAAAATCCTACTTTCAAACATTGAAAACTTTTCAAAAGACAAAAACACCTTTGTATACATTCAAACAAGAATCATTACAAAGGTTGCCACAACGATGGCCTCTTTTCAAAACATCTTTCAAAATCACACACAAAGCACCATTTTAAACAATTGAAAAGCACCATTTCAAACAATTGAAAAGCACCATTTCAAACAATTGAAAAGCAAAGCAAGTGATCTAAACAAGTAACTAAGAGCTCATGGATAACCATGGATAGAAAGGATGGAATGTTTCACAAGTTTACCACCAATACAAAAGAAGCAGAATACTCCGTTACATTTGAAAAAACACCAAAGCGGCACAAATTGAATTTAATACATATTATTTATGAGTCATTAAAAATATATTTTTTTAATAAAATTTATTATTGTCTAATTATAAATTTACACATAACTAACCAGTTATAATGGTAGGATTCTAAATTGATAATTTTTAAAGAAGATTGAATTGTTTGAGTTTCAAACAATCATTAAAAAGTATTTATGTTACACATTGAAACTCTAACCATTTGAACTTAATTTGGAAATTTAATAGTAATATTTGAAGTTAAATAATTTTTTTTCAAGTATTAGATTATTAATTTGCGATAACAATTTTTTTAGTAATAACGAATACATGAAATTAGGGAACATAAAGTTATTTATATAAATATTGAATATTAACGAAAACATAAAGTTAATGAATAAAATATTGAATACTAACGGGAACATGAAACTACTGGTCAATATATTAAATGTTAACGAGAACATCAAATTATTGATCAAAATATTGAATATTAACGAGAACATGAAGTTACTGATCAAAATATTGAATTCATTAATTATGCATTCAATTAACACTTTTTTTTAATAACTATAAAAATGATACATTACAACGTACACACCCGTACCCGTGCGAACGCACGAGTATCCTACTAGTTCATTTCTCAATTATAGTTAGTAAAATCTACCATATAAGAAAATTTGAGGTCTTGGAAAAATCTATTTTACCCTTTGCTTGCTTGCTGCCACAACATCAATTTTAGAGTAATTTGTGTCCAAATATTACTTTTTACAACCAATTTATATTTTTGGTTCTAATTCAAACATACTTACTTTTCCTTTTGTACAAATTATAATTTCATTTGGTGTTAATAATTCAACTACAACTTAATGTGTTCGAACATTGATTACAGGATCATAAATGTCATTTGAACTATGTTTCCATGGATAAGAAGTGAGATTAGATCATCTGAAGGTATATTTAGGATCATAAATGTCATCTAAAATATATTTTCATGGGTGCATATCTCGGTCATTCTCTGCTTGCTTATAAAAATACACTTGAAAATGGGTTGTTGCATGTTTAACAAGTATCAGTGTTTTAGCTGATAGATTCTTAACTCATGATTCAATGAAGTTGATTTTGAAGATGAACACATTATTGAAAGAAAACATATTGGAAGATGTGGTAGACTGAAGATGCACTGATGCATATGTTAAGACTCTTGAAGTAATTTGGGTATTAGCTGCAAGATGTGAATTCTTGCTAATGACCTTCTCGATCCATTCTACATTTCCATCCGGTTTTCATTTAATATATTATGTTTTGTCGATGTTTAAAGGTTTTACGATGTTTAAAGGTTATACTAATTTGTTTAACATGGAATAGAAAGGCTCATGACACTGGCATCCTTGAAGGCGGTGGCAACAAAGGAAGCGCAAAGAAGAAAAGAAGAGAGTTTGATATCTCTGTCTCAAAAGCTTGGGAACATTTTGACCATGTAATAATGAATCTACTAGCATCTGTTGTTCAATTTTTAGGTACAAATGCAATAACATTTAATTTGGTGTGATTAATTTCTATTAAAAATCATCTGGCTTTTTATTACCTTAGATGAAACCCTTATTTTCCTCATATCTTAGTAGGAGTCAACTTTGTTCTTATGTTGCTTTTTGGTTTAGTGAATATCTCTTCCGTATTAATAAAAAACATGTTCATAAAGACACAATTGTTCATGCAGTATTGGCCAATTGTTGTTCTTCTGTTAAGCAATTAAGGTTTGTTTATTTGGTTCATACAATTAGAAGAGACTCTTTTTAACAACACGGTGGAATATATTTTCTTTCTTATGTGAAAATGTTGCAAAAAGAAAGCTTACCATTTTGTGCCTGTAGTTAGTAGGCGTGGCAAAACGGGTCGTGATCCGCCGGGCTGGCCCGCGTTGTAACGCTCTGATATTTGATTATTTATTTAATTAAATATTTTTGAATATTTTATATTAATTCAAATTGTTATCGTTGAAGTCAGAATTATTTTATTTGGTGGCATGATAAATAATCGGATTTAATTAGGTGGAATTAAGTTGATGTATTATTTTATTATTAAGCTAAATATGAGATTGGGCTTAATTTGTGGTGTTGTGAAGTAATATGGGGATATGTCACTTAGGTCCATTTAGATTTATTAAGTAACATAACAATATATTATATAGAAATAGAGTTAGGGAAGAAGAGAGTTAGTGTTATCAGAAAAAGAAGAAAAAAAGAGAAGAGAAAGAAGAATAGGGTTTTGGAAAGGAGAAGAAGAACAAGAGGAGGTTGCCACTAGTACCAATTCTCAGAAATTCCATCTTTGTTTTTTAGAGCTACACTCTATCCAAGGTAAGGGTGGCGTTCTTGCTAAATAAATGGGGGTATGATGAATTTTATTTGGGGTTTAGGGTATTAGTTTCTCTACTATGTTGTGCAAAAAGATTGTTTGTGTTGCTATTAAAATTGACAATTGATTTAAGTTGTGTTGTGTTTGTTGTATTTGAACTCTGTTGGGTTAATGCTAAACTAGGATAAATGGGTGAATTGAAACAAGAATGAACAAGAACTAGGCATATGTGAAAAAGGAGGCAAAATTGGTTTTTACCTCTAGGCCTTCTGACACAGTCGTGTCAGCTGACGCTGTCGCCTGTGTCAGCCACTGTGCCTCACGTTTTTTCCCATTTCCTCTCCTGACACGGCCATGTCAGCTGACGCTGTCGCCCGTGTCAACTACTATGACAAAAATTTCTGAACTTAGATTTATGCGATTTTTCAGACCCGATTCGTCCTGGTTGATTCTTATGCAAGCCAAAACATAAAATAGGGTGATAGGGAATAAAAAACCAATTAGTTGAAGGAAGAAAGGATTAATTAAATATTATTTTCTTATGTAGAACCATTGATTAATAGCCGAATTAGGCAGTATAATTACTTGTCCGGAGTTTAACGAAATTTGATCGGGTAACTAAGTTTAATTAGTAGGTAATTGTGGATATGTCCTTTTGTTAAAATTATGTCGATTATACCAAATTGCCAGTACAGTAGGTCAAGTCGTTCCATCCGGTTTATGGACGTGGTTAATTATAGGCCTTATGACTAATGTTGTATTATTTTGTGTTGGTTGATGAATGTGTTGATGTTGTGAGATATCATTGAATATATGTGGAATTCGATATTGATAAGGTGATTATGAATCATTTCTGTGAGTAGCCTTATGGTGTGAATCCTAGTGAATATATGAAGAACATGTTGTTGCCATGAAAAGTTGTTGATTCAGTTGACATGTTGTGTGGTAGGCCTTTGACCAATGTTGAACAGTGTGATCTGTTGTTATGTCAACCGTTGATATGTTGTTAGTGTTGCGTTGTCGAGTTGTAGTTGTTTATATCGTTGCATAACATAGCATAACATTAAAGTTGGCCTAGATTGGCATGTTCTAAGTTAGAGCGAATGCTCACCACGTTGGCCTTTATTGGCAAGATTTTATGTTGAGGGCTTATGCCTTATGCCTCAGAATTACTGGAAATTTCTAAGTTGGGAGTTCTGCTCCAATGGTACCACATGTATTTGCACAGTTGAGTCGCATTTGGAGTTATTGACTTGTTGCTTGTTTAAGGCGTTGTTTATGCCTGGTGATGTTATATGTTGAATTGATGTGTTGGTAAATTGTGTTGCTTTATGTTGTTGTTGTATGAAGTGGTAATTCTTTTTATTCTTTACCTAATATATTATTTATCATGACCCTATTTATGTAGTTTGATATCTCACCCCTTCTGTTTGAATGTTGCCCTTTGTTGGTAACGTGCAGGTAACCAAGATGAGTAGCTGATAGCATTGTTAGTTCGAGTTTGGTGTCATTTACTCTGATACGTAGCACTCGGGGGGAAATGAACGCTTGTCTGTTTTGTTGTTTAATTATTGAACCTTATGTTGTTATTTGAGGAGTTTATCGTATTGATGTTAAATTATGATTCAAAAGATGTGATATCTTATTTAGAGAATTATTATGAATCCGCTGCGTGATTAAATCAAAGTTTGGTTTATGTTATGAAGACTTATTTCATGAGTTGTGTTCATTCCGCTTCTTTCAGTGTTATGTAACTATTCTAAGAGCATGACAAGTTTATGTGTTTATGTTGAATATGTGACATCCTGATTTTATTGGAAATTTTTATACTCTGATTTTTCGATTAATTGCTTGGGGTAGAATTGGGGTGTTACATTAGTGGTATCAGAGCAAGTCAGTCCGTCCGGCCAAGTTACCGAGTCATAATTGTTTAGTAATCGAGTATTATTAGTTTTCTTAATCGTTGTTTTATGGAAGTAATAGGATAAGATGGCTGGAAAGAATGATGTTGTGATTGCTACTGCTCTGCAAGCGATGGCTCAGGCTACGCAGAATCAGTCGAATGCTGACGAGAATTCTGGATCTCGTAGTTTGGCGACTTTCCAAAGGGAGAATTCGCTGGTGTTCAAGGGTAAGCATGATCCTGATGGAGCACTAGATTGGTTGAAGGAGATTGAGAGGATCTTCCATGTGATGTATTGCACTCCAGCGCAGAAGGTTCGGTATGGCACTCATATGCTAGCAGTTGAAGCTGATGACTGGTGGTTGGAGATGCGTGCAAGGTTGGAAGCTGCAGATAAGGAAATCACTTGGGTTGTGTTCTGTAGGGAGTTTCTGAGGAAGTATTATCCTGAAGATGTTCGGGGTAAGAAAGAGATTGAGTTCCTTGAGTTGAAGCAAGGGGACAAATCTGTCACTGAGTATGCTGCTAAGTTCATTGAGCTAGCTAAGTTCTATCCACATTTTAACGGTGAAGGTGCTGGATTTTCTAAGTGCATCAAGTTTGAGAATGGATTACGCTCAGAAATCAAGAAGGTTGTTGGATATCAGAAGATTCGAGTCTTTTCTGATTTGGTTGATAGTTGCAGGATCTTTGAAGAGGATAACAATGCTCATCACAAGATTATTAATGATAAGAGAGGCAAGAATCAACAGAACCGTGGCAAACCTTATGATGCTGGTAGGGGTAAACAAAGAGTTGCTCAGGGTCTGAGGACTAGTGGGGGAGATGCTCCTGCTGGAGTTGTATGTTTCAAATATGGGCAACCTGGTCACAAGAGTAATGTGTGCACTATTGCTGATGGAAAGAGGTGTTTCCATTGTGGTAAGATTGGGCATGTGATATCTGACTGCAAGCATAGGGATATGATATGTTTCAACTGTGGGGAAGAAGGACACATTGGTAGTCATTGTCCAAAACCAAAGAAGGCACAAACTAGTGGTAGGGTGTTTGCTTTGGTTGGGATTGCGTCAACTAGTGAGGACAGACTAATCAGAGGTACATGTTTCATTAATAGTACTCCTTTAATTACTATTATTGATACTGGTGCAACTCATTGTTTTATTGCTGCTGATTATGTTGAAAGGTTGGGTCTTGTGTTGTCTTCTATGAATGGAGAAATGGTCATCGAGATTCCGGCTAAGGGATTGGTGACTACTTCTCGTGTGTGTTTGAATTGTCCTTTGTCAATCTTCGACAAAGACTTTGTTGTTGATTTGATTTGTTTGCCGTTAAGCGGGTTAGATGTGATCTTGGGTATGAACTGGTTAGAGTATAACTATGTTCATATCAATTGCTATAACAAATCTTTGAGGTTTTCTTATCCTGAAGAGGAAGAAGTTGGTTTGTTGACTGGTAAACAGTTGCATCGATTGATGTAATATGAAGAACATATGTTCTCATTGATGGTGTTGCTATCTATTGAGAACCAAGTTAGGATTGATGAGTTGCAGGTGGTGCGAGAATTTCCTGAAGTGTTTCCTGATGAAATTCCTGACGTACCTCCAGAAAGAGAAGTTGAGTTTGCGATTGATCTTGTACCTGGTACCAGACTTGTTTCTATGGCACCATATAAAATGTCTGCATTTGAATTGTCTGAATTGAAGAAGCAGTTGGAAGAGTTGCTTGAGAAAAAGTTTGTAAGACCAAGTGTATCTCTGTGGGGAGCGCATGTGTTGTTAGTAAAGAAGAAAGATGGAAGTATGACACTTTGTGTCGATTATAGACAGTTGAATAAAGTGATGATTAAGAACAAGTATTCGCTTCCGAGAATTGATGACTTGATGGATGAGTTGGTGGGTGCAAGTGTGTTTTCTAAGATTGATTTAAGGTCAGGATATCACCAAATTAGAGTGAAAGAAGATGATATTCGGAAGACCGCATTCATAACTCGGTATGGACACTACGAGTATTCGGTGATGCCTTTCGGTGTTACTAATGCATCGGGAGTATTCATGGAGTACATGAATCGTATCTTTCATACTTATTTGGATCAGTTTGTGGTGGTATTCATTGATGACATTCTGATTTACTCTAAATCGGAAGAAGAACATGAAGAGCACCTAAGAGTTGTATTGCAAGTCTTGAAAGAGAAGAAGTTGTATGTGAAGTTGTCCAAGTGAGAATTCTAGTTGCATGAGGTTAGTTTCCTTGGTCATGTCATTTCTGGTAGTGGCATTACCGTGGATCCTTCTAAAGTTGATGTTGTATTGTAATGGAAAGCTCCAAAGTCGGTTACCGAGATTATAAGTTTCTTGGGATTAGCCGGTTACTATAGACGATTTATCAAAGGTTTTCTAAGTTGGCATTTTCGTTGACCCAGTTGACTTGTAAGGGTAAAGCCTTTGTGTGGGATAGTCGATGTGAAGAAAGTTTTACCGAGTTAAAAAAGAGGTTGACGTCGGCTCCAGTTTTGACTTTGCCTATTCTGGGAGAACCTTTTGTTGTGTATTGTGATGCTTATCTGATGGGGTTAGGTGGTGTACTCATGCAGAATAGTAAGGTGGTTGCTTATGCGTCGAGGCAATTGAGGACTCATGAAAAGAATTATCCTACGCATGATTTAGAATTGGCTGCAGTTATCTTTGCGTTGAAAATCTGGAGGCATTATCTTTATGGTTATAGATTCTTAGTGTTTAGTGACCATAAGAGTTTTAAGTATCTTTTTTATCAGAAAGAGTTGAACATTAGGCAGCGAAGGTGGTTAGAATTGCTGAAGGATTATGATTTCGGTTTGAATTATCATCTAGGAAAAGCTAATGTTGTGGCTGATGCTTTAAGCCGAAAGACTTTGTACATGTCGACAATGATGGTTAAAGAGTTGGAGTTGATTGAGCAATTCCGAGATTTGAGTTTGGTTTGTGAAGTGACACCGCAGAGTGTTATGTTGGGAATGTTAAAGATTAATAATGACTTTCTCAACAGTATCAGCAAGGCTCAAAAGCTAGATGTGAAGTTGGTGGATATGATGATGGGAATCGATCGATCTGAGAATGATGATTTCAAGATAGATGCGCAAGGTGTGTTGAGATTCCGATATCATATTTGCATTCCTGATGATGAAGAGATTAAGAAAGTGATTCTTGAGGAAAGTCATAGAAGCAGTTTGAGTATTCATCTAGGAGCTACTAAAATGTATCAAGATTTGAAAGGTTTATTTTGGTGGCCTGGTATGAAGCGTGATATGGCACAGTTTGTGTATGCTTGTTTGACTTGTCAGAAGTCAAAGATTGAGCATCAGAAGCCTACAGGGTTGATGCAACCATTAGAGATTCCAGAATGGAAATGGGATAGCATTTCGATGGACTTTGTAACGGGATTACCTAGTACCTTGAGAGGACATGACTCGATATGGGTGATTGTTGATAGGCTTACGAAGTCGGCACATTTTATACCTATTAACATCACATATTCGATTTCAAAGTTGGCAGAGATTTACATCAGAGTAATTATGAAGTTGCATGGTGTTCCTTTGTGTATTGTGTCGGATAGAGATCCAAGGTTTACTTCTGATTTATGGAAAAGTTTGCAAGATGCGTTGGGATCTAAGTTGAGGTTGAGTTCAGCGTATCATCCTTAGACAAATGGTTAGACCGAGAAGACGATTCAGTCATTGGAGGATTTGTTGAGAGCATGTGTTCTTGAGCAGGGAGGTTCATGGGATACTTATCTTCCGTTGATTGAGTTCACTTACAATAACAGTTACCATTCGAGTATTGGGATGGCACCTTTTGAGGCGCTGTATGGTCGGAGGTGTAGGACTCTATTGTGTTGGCATGAATCAGGTGAAAGTGTGGTACTTGGACCTGATATTGTTTGAGAGACTATTGAGAAAGTGAAGCTTATCCGAGAGAAGATGAAGGTTTCTCAAAGTAGACAGAAAAGTTACCATGCCAAGAGAAGGAAAGATTTGGAATTCCAAGTGGTGATCATGTGTTTTTGAGAGTCACGCCTATGGCTGGTGTTGGGCGATCTCTGAAGTCTAAGAAGCTCACTCCTCGTTTTATTGGTCCGTATCAGATATCGGATCGAGTTGGGAAAGTCGCTTACTGAGTGGCATTACCACTAAATCTTGTTAATTTGCACGATGTGTTTCATGTATCGCAACTCCGGAAGTACATTCCCGATATGTCTCATGTGATTGCGATGGACGATGTGGAAGTACAGGATAATCTCACGGTGGAGACGATGCCTGTGCGAGTCACAGATCGCGAGATGAAGATTCTAAGAGGAAAGGAGATTGCATTGGTGAAAGTTGTCTGGTTAGGAGCTGCTGGAGAGAGTATGACCTGGGAGTTGGAGAGCAAGATGCGAGACTCCTATCTCGAGTTATTTGAACCAGGTAAACTTTTATTTTCGAGGACGGAAATATTATAAGTGGGGGGGAGTTGTAACGCCCCGATATTTGATTATTTATTTAATTAAATATTTTTGAATATTTTATATTAATTCGATTTTTTATCGTCGAAGTCGGAATTATTTTATTTGGTGGCATGATAAATAATCAGATTTAATTAGGTGGAATTAAGTTGATGTATTATTTTATTATTAAGCTAAATATGAGACTGGGCTTAATTTGTGGTGTTGTGAAGTAATAGGGGGGGGGTATGTCACTTAGGCCCATTTAGATTTATTAAGTAATATAACAATATATTATATAGAAATAGAGTTAGGGAAGAAGAGAGTTAGTGTTATCAGGAAAAAAAAGAAGAAGAAAAAGAAAAGAGAAAGAAGAATAGGGTTTTGGAAAGGAGAAGAAGAACAAGAGGAGGTTGCCACTAGTACCAATTCCCAGAAATTCCATCTTTGTTTCTTAGAGCTGCACTCGATCCGAGGTAAGGGTGGGGTTCCTGCTAAATAAATAGGGGTATGATGAATTTTATATGGGGTTTAGGGTATTAGTTTCTATACTATGTTGTGCAAAAAGATTGTTTGTGTTGCTATTAAAATTGACAATTGATTTGAGTTGCGTTGTTGTTTGTTGTATTTGAATTGTGTTGGGTTAATGCTAAACTAGGATAAATGGGTGAATTGAAACAAGAATGAACAAGAACTAGGCATATGTGAAAAAGGAGGCAAAACTGGTTTTTACCTCCAGGCCTTCTGACACGGTCGTGTCAGCTGACGCTGCCGCCCGTGTCAGCCACTGTGCCTCACGTTTTTCCCATTTCCTCTCCTGACACGGCCGTGTCAGCTGACGCTGCTGCCCGTGTCAGCTACTGTGGCAAAAATTTCTGAACTTAGATTTATGCGATTTTTCAGATCCGATTCGTCCTGTTTGATTCTTATGCAAGCCAAAATATAAAATAGGGTGATAGGGAATAAAACACCAATTAGTTGAAGGAAGAAAGGATTAAGTAACTATTAATTTCTTATGTAGAACCATTGATCAATAGTCGAATTAGACGGTATAATTACTTGTCCGGAGTTTAACGAAATTTGACCGGGTAACTAAGTTTAATTAGTAGGTAATTGTGGATATGTCCTTTTGTTGAAATTATGTCGATTATACCAAATTTCCAGTACAGTAGGTCAAGTTGTTCCATCCGGTTTGTGGACATGGTTAATTATAGGCCTTATGACTAATGTTGTATTATTTTGTGTTGGTTGATGAATGTGTTGATGTTGCGAGATATTATTGAATATATGTGGAATTCGATATTGATAAGGTGATTATGAATCATTTCTGTGAGTAGCCTTATGGTGTGAATCCTAGTGAATATATGAAGAACATGTTGTTGCCATGAAAAGTTGTTGATTCAATTGACATGTTGTGTGGTAGGCCTTTGGCCAATGTTAAACGGTGTGATTTGTTGTTATGTCAACCGTTGATATGTTGTTGTTATTGTTGTAGTTGTTTATATCGTTGCATAGCATATCATAGCATTAAAGTTGGCCTGGATTGGCATGTTCTAAGTTGGAGCGAATGCTCACCACGTTGGCCTTTATTGGCAAGATTTTATGTTGAGAGCTTATGCCTTATGCCTCGGAATTATTGGAAATTTCTAAGTTGGGACTTCTGCTCCAATGGTACCACATGCATTTGCACAGTTGAGTCGCATTTGGAGTCGTTGATTTGTTGCTTGTTTAAGGCGTTGTTTATGCCTGGTGATGTTATAAGTTGAATTGATGTGTTGGTAAATTGTGTTGCTTTATGTTGTTGTTGTACGAAGTGGTGATTTTTTTTATTCTTTACCTAATATATTGTTTATCATGACCCTATTTATGTAGTTTGATATCTCACCCCTTCTGTTTGAATGTTGCCCTTTGTTGGTAACGTGCAGGTAACCAAGATGAGTAGCCGATAATATTGTTAGTTCGAGTTTGGTGTCATTTGCTCTTATACGTAGCACTCGGGGGGAAATGAGCGCTTGTCTGTTTTGTTGTTTAATTATTGAACCTTATGTTGTTATTTGAGGAGTTTATCATATTGATGTTAAATTATGATTCAAAAGATGCTATATCTTATTTAGAGAAATATTATGAATCCGCTGCGTGATTAAATCAAAGTTTGGTTTATGTTATGAAGACTTATTTTATGAGTTGTGTTCATTCCGCTTCTTTCAGTGTTATGTAACTATTCTAAGAGCATGACAAGTTTATGTGTTTATGTTGAATATGTGACATCCTGATTTTATTAGAAATTTTTATACTCTGATTTTTCGATTAATTGCTTGGGATAGAATTGGAGTGTTACACGCGCATCCGCCAAAAAATGGCGGGTTGGGTTGGGACTTTGGGCTCGCTGCCCACCAAAGCCCGCCCCATTAAAAATCGCCACCTGCCAATGCTCGCCCCGTCAAAATCCGTCGCTCGCCACCCGCTGCACCTTTTCGTTTAGCTTTTCCCACCTTAAGTCCGCCATTTTTTAGTTAATTATAGCAATTCCAGTTCTTGATAGTTTTATTTTATACATTAATTTATAAATATATGTAATATTTTTTGAAGTTAAATTTGTTAATAAAATACTTTATAAAAAATATTCTAAAATATAAATGAAAAATCTAATTGAAATGAAAAAAAAAAAACTTATTAATCTGTTAAAAAATATATATATATATAAATAAAAAAGTAGGCGGACAAGCTCACCGCCCGCCAACCCACTATTTTGACGGGACGAACTAAATTTTTATGTCCATTTCTACTAGGCGGGCTTACCTATCCCGCTCTTTTTTTTATGGGCTTAAGACGGAACGGGATGGGCGGTCTATTTTACCACTAATAATAATTAGTATGAAAATGTATCATATCCATGATGACACTTTTGTCTATAGTTGGAAAAAATATTGAAGATGAATTAAAAATTTTTTTTTGATATTTTCTTGGTATATGTCAATAAGTATATGAGGCATTTCAATATATAAGTGTTGCATCGATGTTTTGACCCTTTTGAAGTATATGTGGTTCAAGTTGAAATTATTAAAAAAAATAGAACAAGTAATTAATTTTTAAAATATTTTATTAAAATCAATTGGAATTTTATTTTTATTTAAACGTCTTTCAAATAATAATTAAAATGTTTTCAATTAATAAGGAACAATTAAATAAAAATAATTTAATTAGTTACCCTTTGTTGTCAATTGGTTGGTTTTAAAATAATGATAATGATAAATGAAGATTATAAAACATATCATATTTGATTTGGTCAATAACTTCAAATATTTTGAAATGTATTATCTTGAATGCAATCAAAGAAGTAAATGACTTTAATTTGCTTTAAATACTATTTTATTTTCATTCAACTTTTGTTATTCAGTATCCTAAGTAAATTAAACAGAATATATACATATATTTGGAACGTTTTGAGCCCAAATAAATCCTTTATGTGTAACAGGAAATTTGGTATAACTAATGTTCGGAAATATTAGCAAGTTACCATGCTATAACTTCTGGTATTTTCGAGTTTAGTATGATAATAACTGAGTATAAAAAATCTTCTTCTCATCATAATTGGCTAATTCTTGATCTAGGTGTATGGTTCTACATATAATTTTTTTTTATTGAATTTTGTTTGAATAATGACAGGAATTAAGTTTGTTTTGATATAAAAAGTCTTTCGAAAATATTACAAAACGTCTTATTTTTGTTAATATAGCTTTAAATGCTAGCAACACTTTATCTGTGATTGGTTTAACGTGTTGTCTTTGAGAAGAAAAAGAAGAGAGATCTTAAGATAGAGTTTTTAGTAAGAGAAAGTTAAAAAGAAAAGATACGGAAACAAAAAAAACCAGCTTAGATTATTTTCCAATATTAATATATTTTGGGTTATAATATTTTTGGATACAATTTTCTTGCAAATTTTAGAGAATTAGCTTATTACATAGAAAATCTTTGAGTACGACACGATCAACGTGTCTTAGACTATCTCATCGATTTTTAAAGACGTTTTTAAATTAAGATACAATTTTTTATAAAAAAATCAAAAGATTTTTGTTAGTTTAAAAAATAATAAATATTCATTATAATAATTTTATTTTGATTATTTATATTTTTATTACATTTTAAAAATGAAAGTGTGCGTACCACACAAGTACCCATGCAAATGCATGAATAACACAAAAGTACTGTGTGAATACATGGGTAATCATATAAAAATTTGTGTCATCGTACGAGTAATCAGACTAAAATTCATGTGAACGCAAGAGTAATCAAGTCAAAGTTTGTGTGAACGCACGAGTAACACATCAGTACTGAGTGAATGCAAGGATAACCAGTCCATAATCCGCGTGAACACATGCGTTAATATATAATATTTTTTAAGATAATATATGAATAAATGAAATATATATTATTGATGTCTTTATTTTAAAAAATGAAATTTTGATATAATTTTGATTTTATTTTAAAAATATGTCTTCTTTTTTTATAAATAATAAACTATTTGATAAAACTATTTTATTTTCCTTATTTACATTTTTATTATAGTTTGTTTAAATTATTTATATTTACTATTCTTATTATTTTTTATTTTATCTAAATTTTGAAACTAAATTGATGATAATTTTGTTGGAAATCCACCAAATGTCTATGATGAATTTCTATCAATCTCGATGAACAAGATTGATATCACCACACAATGACAATGAATTATGAGATAAGAAAAGAAAAGAAAGAAGACAATTATTTTCTGCAAAGTTTCTCTCTGCCCACAAACCGTGGAAAGCTTTATTAATCACTTGCAACTCCAAATTCTTTGATTATAATGAATTGACTTAATTACAAAATTAGGGGTTATCCCCTCTATTTATATATTTAGGTTAGCTTGCTCCCTAAGCCAAAACTCAAAACTATAAAAGCCCAGAATACATATTTTGGTACTAAAACAAATATATCTATTTTAGATCTAAATCAAATTTATCTAAATCTAAAACCAATCAAATCTGTGTGTAGCTTGCTTCGATCCACAAGCTCTTCGACTAGGCAACCTCCCTTCGACACACACTGTTTTGACACAATTGAATTACAATTTAACACACGTTGTACCCCAAAATTTGCCCTCTCATTTCTCAAAGGATCACCCTGAATCCTCAGGTTTGCTCCCCTCAAATTTCAAGCCTGGATTTACAAATTTTCCAAGAAAGTCATTCACAGGGGTAAAATGGTCATTTGCGTATTAAAAAGTCAAACTTTGACATTTGATCAAAATCAAGTTTCAAGAATCATATTTCATCAAGACATGTTGAAATGTGAAGTTTGTTTCATCAAGAATTTCAAAAGTCAAAACTACTTTGGAAAAGTCAAAATTCTAAATACTTGAAATTTTTCTAAGTGTTTAAGAAATATGACAAACTCAGAACTTCTGGCCAAATTTTCACCTGATGCATGCTGATTCTGGAAGAACTTATGATACAATAGTTATAGATTTCAATGAGATCTAAAACATTGTAGAACAAAACTTCTCCTATAAATGTTGGGATTTCAAGTTATAACTCCTCAAAGACATGTCCATGAAACTAAAGCACTCAGCAAATTCTGGACACTTTCAAAACAGATTTTGGTCAGAACTTCTGGGCCAGTTTTCATAAAGGTTCAGTCAGAGTTTGCAAGGGTAATTCAAAGAATGTTACAAAGCGTGTTGCAAGCTTCCTGGAAAGTCTGAGAGCTCCCTCGGAACATACTGGAGCAAGGAGATACAAAGATCAGAAGTTGAATGTCTATTCTAAGTCACGCTGAAGCTGAACTTCTGATCCAGAACTAAGCAATGATGCAGAATATCACGTTGCAGGATTTCTGGTTTGATCAATCTCATCATCATTTAATGCTGACAACCACTTCTGGGTCTTTGTTCAAAGGATTTCTCCACGTGTGGCATATAAGTACCTTTACAGTCTTGGAAAAGCAAACTCTTGTACAAAAGTGTGTTGGGCCCATGCATTGCTTTTGCTTTTGAAGTTACCTTTCCTTAATTCCTGCTTATAATTCCAGCTTAGGAGCTGCTAAGGCTACTAACCACCATACTTGCTTCAACAACAAGGCAACACCCTAGCATGTCATGGTTGCACTCTCTAAGCTACAAGATCTTTGCCTATAAATTGAAAGTCATTGACAATTGTAAAAGGGTAAAAAAATTGAGAAATAAAAGCCCTGAACCCCTGCTAAAATTCCAAGAGTCCAAAAACTATAAACACAAAATACAAAACGTGTTAGCTTTTGATTCTTGCATTCAAATTCCATTTTTTCTCAAGTGTTTCTCGACCAAAACCATTCATACAGTTTTTGATATACATTCAAAAGTCATCCTAACTTTTGTAGTCAAACTGTAACACATTAACCATCAATATCCACCTCAAAGAAGTCAAAAACTTTGCTCCTCGGCTATTCCATAATTTTCTAATCACTCACAACCCAAATTGAGAGTTTCCAGTCTGCTGAACACGAGAGGAAGTTGTTCAGAACATCACAAGCGGTCAGAGTCAGACTCCAGCACACAGAACATTTTTCAGCTGCAAGGTAAGCTTCTGCTGACTCTTATCATATTACTTAGGAATTGTCAGGAAACTTTGTTCAAAAATACAATGTAGACATCCCGATTATGATGTTGTACACATTCTAAAGTTTCATATATTTGTCTGTCTAAGTAGAGAGAATTTCAGTTCATAACTTCTTGAAGAAATTAGAACTCAAAATTAGGATTATCAAATTCATGCTTGCTTCTGATTTATAGTTCTGATATCTCTTGTTTCTGAAATATTATGAAACCTACCATAACGGTTATATGCGAATCTTCTATTTTATTGAGAAATGACCAAGTTGCAGATGCTCTGACTAGCACGGAGAGGGAGACAAAGTTCTGCCAGTGGCATCAGAACTTCTGAAATCTTCTTTGTTCTCAGCGGATCCAGAACTTCTGACTTTACCTATTTCTACTAATATGATTTCTATTTTTGCAGCACGCCAGAGTCATAACTTCTGATCTCTTTTAGTTCAACAATGTGCTGATTCTATTTTCTTTTTCCTTACTATTTTTGCTATCACTTCTATTTTCACTAATCAAAAACACCAAAAAAACTTTTTTCATTTTTTACATGCTTTATCTTACTTCTTAAAACAAAAAGATCAAAAATATTTTCTTAAACAAAACTTATCTCTGTTCTTAAACAAAACAAAGTTCATTTTACGTTTCTTGTACATTCTTATCCATTCAATATGGTTGTAATAGTAACTTAGGACTTGATTTAATTTGCAATCCCCATTTGTGAATTTGTACATCCCATTCCCCTAATGTTTGTAATAGCGTAGGACTTTACTTTTCCGCATTTTTATTTCTTTCATGTATTGTTAGTAATTAGGGTGTGCATGATGAGATAAAAACAACAAATAGACAACCCATATTCAAGACAAAAATAAAGCTTGAAAACAACACATTTGCACACAAGCATCCCTAGGGTGATTCCACTTGGTTGCCTTATACAAAATGGCCATATTACGCATGCGAGGTATCTTAGTAAAAAACAAGAAAATACTAGATCATGGTCCCTCGATGACGCTCTCTAAATTGTCTTACAAATGATCTTAGTCCCTAAAAAAGAATGCTGAGATACCTTGCAACGTTTCTAATCATGGTTATACGATGACCCGCACCCGTTCCGTTTATATCCAAAGATATGGTTGCTTACCAAATCAATGGTAAGACAACAATGTCAAAGGAAAAGAAAATGAACAAGAAAGACATTTGAGTAGGTAGATTGCTCCTAATTACTTTCTCCGTTTCAAAACAAACATCCTTGCTATTTTCAAAAATAATCACCTACACTTTCAAAAACACCTTTCAAACTTGAAAACATTTTCAAAAGATCAACACTTTGTATACATTCTTACGAACGAGAATCATTACAAAGTTTGCCTAAACGATGACGCCTTTTTAAAATACTTTTAAAAAAAACCCACACAAAGCACAATTTCAAACAAAAGCAAGTGATCTAGCAAGTAACTAAGAGCCCATGGAAAACCATGGATGAAAAGGATGCTAATACCTTCCCCTTTCATAATCTACCCCCCGAACTCAAGAAACAATCTCAAAGGTCTTTCCTATGCTTTTTCACCTTTCCTTTTGGATAAAAGAAAAGTCGGTGGCGACTCTTGCTAACCGCAACATTTGCGATAAAACGCAAAACACCCAAGTCAGTTCTCCCACCGTACCACAACACACCACCTAATTTATTGTTTCTAAACTATCTATATTTATCATGGTTCTCAGTCTTCTGAATACTTCGACTTGCACTCCCTTCGTCATGATGTCTGCAGTCTGATTCTTAGTTCTGCAGTGTTCCAAATTCATCTTCCTATCTGCTACCTGCTCTTGAAGATAGTGGAACCTCATTTTAATGTGCTTGCTTCGACCATGTGCTATCGGGTTCTTCGCCATATTGATAGCTGACATGTTATCGATCTTCATGGTAATTGCTTCATGATCTTTCTCTATTATCTCTTCGAGCAAGTTCACCATCCAAGTTGCTTAACATGCACAAAGAGAAACAATTATGTATTCTGCTTTACATGATGATAATTCCACTACTGTTTCCTTTCTTGAACTTCATGCAACTGGTGCACCATCTAACATAAACACATATCCTGTTGTTGATTTTCGATCTTCAGCATTACTGCACCAACTCGAATCAGTGTATTCCACTAACTTGCATTCTTTTCCTTTATCAGTTGCAGGAAACAAAATGTCATAGTCGGAAGTTACTTTGAGATACCTTAGTATCCTCTTCACCGCTGCTAGATGTGATACCTTTGGCTTCTGCATGAATCTACTTACCATACCTACACTAGATGCTAAGTCAGGCCTTGTATGACAAAGGTATCTCAATGACCCAATAAGTCTTTTGTATTGGGTTGAGTCGACATCATCTTTATCTGCATTTTTCGACAGTTGCAGTCTTGGTTCTGCAGGTGTCGAAGTTGAGTTGCATTATTTCATCTCAAATCTCTTGAGAATTTCTCCTGCATATCTTCTTTGATTCATCATCAAACCTCAACTGCTCTTGTAGAATTCGATGTCAAGGAAATATGAAATCTCACCTAGATCAGACATTTTGAATTCCTTGCTGAGATCACCTTTGAAGTATTCAATCTCACTTTTGCAGCTACCTATTATCAACAAATCATCGACATATAGACATAGTATAAACAATTTACTATTGCTTCTTCTTACATATACTCCATATTCAGTCGTGCACTTCACAAATTCCTTCTCCCTTAGGAAACAATCAATTTTCTTATTCCAAGCTCTTGGAGCTTGTTTAAATCCATACAGGGCTTTATGCAGCCTGTACACCTTTCTTTCTTCGTCGTGTTTCACAAACTCAACTGGTTGTTTAACATAAACTTCTTCATCTAAGGGTCCATTCAGGAATGCAAACTTCACTTCCATATGACATATGTGTCATATGTTTATTTATGCTAGACCAACAACCAACCTAATTGTTTCGATCCTGGAAACAGGTGCAAAAACTTCATCGAATTCTATTCCTTCTTTCTATAGAAATCCTTTCACCACAAGTCTTACTTTGTATTGAGTTACTTTCCCTTTGAAATTCATTTTCACTTTGTATACCCACTTGACATCAATTTCCTTCTTGCCTTGAGGAAATTCGACAAGTGACCAAGTGTTGTTGTCTTCGATAGACTTCACTCATTCGTTCATTGCTTTCACACACTTTGAATCTTTCAATGCTTCAGCTGCATTGACAGATTCGACATCTGCATAGAAAGCATAATGTACCAATTCACCTTCATTATCTATCACATCATCTGATGTAATCACACAATCTTGTAATCTTACATGCACGCGTCTTGTTCTTTGAGGTCTGCTTGTACTTGGTTGATATATAACTGTTGGTTCCTCTTGTCGAACTTCTCTTTCGACTTGAGTTTCTGGTTCTTCAAGTAGGATTCCCACTGAATATTTCTTGACGTTTTCAGTCCAATCCCATTCTTTAAGCTCATTTATAATCATGTCCCTGTTGATCACAATCTGCTTGTTCACTGGGCCGAACAACTTGTAACCTCCTGTCGAATGATATCCAACTAGAATCATTTGACTCGACTTGTCATCAAGTTTTCTTCTCAACTGATCTGGCACATGTCTATGTGCAATATATACAAATACCTTCAGACGACTCAAGCTAGGCTTCATACCAGACCAACATTCTTCTGGAGTAATTCCTTCTAGCTTCTTCGTATGACATATGTTCAAAATGTATGTTGTAGTCGACACAACTTCACCCCAAAACTCTTTAGGTAAATTCTTGCCTTTCAACATACTTCTCACCATATTCATGATGGTTCGATTCTTCCTTTCTGCAGTTCCATTATGCTGTGGAGTATAGGGTGGCACCACCTCATGCACAATCCCTTCCCTTTTACATAACCTGTTGAAGTCTTTCGACACATACTCTCCACCACCATTAGTTCTCAAAACTTTGAGTTTTGACCACTTTGTCTTTCGACCATAAACTTAAACTTGGCAAATACTTCGATCACTTCACTTTTCTTCTTGATAAGGTAAGTCCACAGCTTTCGACTGAAATCATCTATGAATGTAACACAATATTTGTTACTTCCCATTGAATCCCCCTGGATTGGTCCATATACATCAAAGTATATGACTTCAAGAATAACCTTCGACCTGCTTCCTGCATCCTTGCTGAAGCTATTCTTGTGCTGCTTCGCCTGCACACATTCCTCACATACCTCGCTTGGAATATCGATTTCTGGCAATCCTGAAACCATATTTCTTCTCTTCAAATCTCTGATGTCTCTAAAGTTGAGATGACCTAGTCGATAATGCCATATTCATTCATCTCTGCTAGCTGCAATCAAATTTCTCCATCATATTTAGTTTGATCTTGAATATTCTATTCCGAGACATATGAGCCTTGAATATTAATCTTCCATTTGCGTCGAAGATTCTCATCATCTTATCTTCGATCGACACTTTATAATTCTTTTTCGACCAACTGCCCTATACTGAGCAAATTGCTCTTCATGCTTGGTATGTACAACATATTGGAAATTACTGACCTCTTACCATCTTTCATCATAATCATAACATCAGCAATACCTTCAGCTGCTAGGGTATTGTCATTTGCGATTTTTATCATATTTTTTATTGAGGGCTTTATGTTGACAAACCAGTCTTTCCTTCCAGACATATGTGATGAGCATCCTGAATCCAAGTACCATTGGTCTTTGAATCTATCTTCAGCTCTTATTGTGACCATCAACATCATCTATTCTTCTTCATGTTTTGCAAACTTTGCATCACTTTCTTGATTCTTTCGCTTTTTTGGACAATCACTCGAATAATGACCATACTTCTGACAATTGTAATATTAAATGTGACTCTTGTCAGGTTTTCGACCACCACCTCTTCCTCTATTTGCAACACCACCTCTTTGGTTGCTTTGGTATATTCTTCTCTCATTCGACACGTTTCCTTCATTCTGGTTTCCTCTACCAGTCGATTTGTTGTAGCCGCCTCTACCTCTGTCAAACCACTTTCCTTTGTCTTTGGTTTCTTTTGTTGAACGTGCCTGCAAAGTCACATCACTCTTCGACTTGCCTGCAACTCTTTCAATCATTCTTTGTTCATGAGATTCAAGCGTCCCTTGAAGCTCTTCCTTTGTCCATTTCGACAAGTCTTTTCCCTCTTCTATAGCCACCACCACGTGGTCGAACTTAGGAGCCAAAGATCTTAAGATCTTCGAAACAACAACTCTTGTTGTTAATGTTTCTCCACATACCTTGATTTGATTCACTAGTTTTGTAACCCTAGTGAAGAAATCAGATATGCTATCACTATCTTCCATCTGAAGCAATTCATACGTTCTCTTGTGAGTTTGTAACCTCAATTCTTTCACCTTTTCTGCACCACCAAAAGACTTCTCAAGAACCTCCCAAGCTTCTTTTGCAGATTCAGAATCACTCACTTTTTCAAAATTTTCTGGACTCAAACATTGATGAATTATAAAGAGTGCTTTATAACTCAGCTTCTCAGATTCTGTGTGTTTCCGCTTTTCTTCTTCTGAAGCGTTTTCTCCAAGCGCTTCCAATCCATCATTTACAAGATCCCAAAGACCTTGACAATTTTCATGTGTTTGCACCAATTCTCATAGTTGTCTACTTTCAGAACTTGTAGAGTTGCTGGATAATTTGCATTCCTATAACTCGCCATCATGAATTCTTCTTTTTTATCAATAGTTCTTGATCGATACTTCTCTTGAATCGATTAATCGAGCTCTTGATATCAGAAGTTGGAAATTTACCAAATGTCTATGATGAATTTCTATCAATCTTGATGAACAAGATTGATATCACCACACAATGACAATGGATTATGATAAAAGAAAAGAAAAGAAAAGAAAGAAGACAATTATTTTCTGCAGAGTTTCTCTCTGCACACAAATTGTGAAAAACTTTATTAATCACTTGCAACTGTAAATTATGTGATTACAATGAATTAACTTAATTACAAAATTAAGAGTTACTCATTCTATTTATAGATTTAGGTTAACTTGTTCTCTAACCCACAAAACCCAAAATTATAAAAATCCGAAATATCTATTTTAGTACCAAATTAAATCTATCTATTTTAGGTCTAAATCAAATTTATTTAAATCTAAAACTATCAAATTTGTGTAGTTTATTTCGATTCACAAACTCTTCGACTGAACAACTTCCCTTCAACACACTATTTCGAGAGAATCCAATTACAATTTAATAAATTTCGCGAACCACGACAGAAACCGTGCGGACGCACCGATTTTCTATCGCTAAAAAGAAGAAGATGATTGTATCCATATGGGCTAATGGGCTGATTGAAACCAACAATCAAGAAAACTTACGGTATGTTTCCCATTTCTCTTCGTTTCTGAGTTCCGCACATCTCAGTTCGCCATCACCTTCTCTCCTCCCTCTTGCATCCGTAACCTAAACTCTCTCTCTCTCTGATTCATTACAGAAACTAAAATGTTGCGGTGCTTAACGAAAACCGCAGCAACACATAATCATCAATGGCGGAGCAATCTTACAACAACAATTTCATCTCTAAATTATTCTTCCAAGTCTCCAACAAAACCCACTCCCACTTCCAAAACCCCTGCCATCGCTCCAACCGCTGACATCTTCTTCGACGAACAGGAACGCCTCCGCAATCTCACCGCCGATGAAAAGAACCCTTCTCTCAATATCGGCCCCAACGGAAGACCCCTCTTCACTTCCGCCGCTTCCCTGTCTAAGCTCACCAACAACGACACCTGCACTTACTTCCACCTCGCGTACACTCTCTTTATGTCTCTTTTGCATTGATTACCGCTGTGGAGTTTTATCGAACACCTTGTGTGCTTGTGTGCGTAGTTGATTTTTTAACTCTTTTTCGGGTTTTATGTTGTTGGCTTGTTTTCTAGGAAGGAGACATTGAATGATGCTTTGCCCGAAGGGTTGCCGGTTAGTATGTCGAAGGAGTTTCAGGACTCTATGCGAACTGCTTTGCTTGTTCGCCAGAGCTTTTTGGATCTTCGTGATAACTTCAAACGTGTGGTTGATCCACCAATGTGGTCACCTCATGGTAAAGGTGCGTTTTTGGAATGTTGATGTTCTAAAATTCTGTAAACCTTGATATTGGGGAAAAATGTACACAAATGCAGTGGATGGGTCTGCAATTGCTTCTGTTTATTGTTGCGGTAGTCGGGGTTGCAGACTGCAATTTTTCCTATTTAGAGGTCTTTGTAAGTGGTAACGAGTGTGCATATTCTGCATGTTAAATGCCTTGTGTTGTTTATCTAGGACACCTTTGATGACAGTGCTCTTAAAACTGCTAAATAAAATGACAATTAAAGTAAGGAAAAATAAAATACAGAAGCTATTCTACATAATCTATTCTACATGTTAGACACTACAATATAAATAGGCACATCTGTTACCTTACCACTAACCTAAAACCCCCAATATGACCAACAAAAACATAGGATAAGGACACAAATAAGACTGTCTCGAGTAGTTTACCTGAATAAGGGGCCTCTGTAAATGGAAGAGCTAAGAGACTCTGGTGATCTAAGATAATAAGCATTGTTGATGTCAATATGAGAGATTTTATCAATTAATTGATAAGCTCTACAGTCAAATTGCAAGATAGAGGACAAAGCTGGCTTCTTAACACATACTTTCATGAAAACATCTCTGACAAAAATAAGATCTTTTTCATAGATAGGAGGACCCAATATAGCTGAAAGAGCAACTTCCTCTCCGGAATCACATTTTCTTCTCAAAATCACATCTTTGGAATGAGGTGAATCTGAGTCCACCACAAATTCACCTAAAGAACCAATTTGAGCATTCTGCATCCATTAAAATAACAATCTTTTCTTAATTTCAAGTGATGAAAATAATTGAGAACCGTGTGAATGAATTGATTGTAGAAATGGGTTTAGAGTTGGAGAGAACCTGAAAGTGATTAGAAGAAAGTTCCAAGTTAATTTTGGATTTGAAGAGGTTGAGAAGTTCCGAATCTTGAACTGCGTTGAAACCCGTTCTCAACTCTCTCAGCCTCGCCATGCTCTTCTCTGAGTCGTAGTTGGCAGCCTGCACAAATAAATAACACTAAGTTATTTTAGAAAAATAATACTATAACATATTTAAAATTAAACTATACGTTTGCCCGTGCGATGCATGAGATATCGTGCATAATATTATGAAACATATGATTAATAATAAATACAATTTAAAGAAATAGCTTAAAAAATTAAATTAGTCAATCATCAATCTATGTCATATTACTTTAAAATCTCCAATCTTGTCATTAAAGTAGAATATTGCTCCACTTATAATCTTAAAATAGAAAAAAGTTGATCCACTTTGAATTTATATTGCTCCCTTTTCTAAAAATAGTGCCAATGCAGAGACATTCTAAAACCTATTTGTTGCGGTAATCGGGGTTGCAGACTGCAATTTTTAACTATAGTTAAGACTCGATTTGATTTGTTTCTCTGGTAAATTTTTTAGGGGTCAAAGTTAGGAAGCAAGTTGTTTTAGATGGTCCTGTCAGCTGCGGGAAGAGCATTGCGCTTGCAATGCTTGTTCAGTGGGCTAGAGAAGAAGGTTGGTTGGTTTTCTATGTTCCAAGAGGAAAGGAATGGACGCATGGAGGATTTTTCTATAAGCATCCACAAACAGGTCTATGGGACACACCTGTTCAGGCCGAGAATGTCCTCAAAGTAAGACTAAGACTTTCATTATTTTTAGCTTCATCGTGTTGTATATCATTCATTGTATGTTTGTGCTGTATGCTAAACACACTTTTCAATTGGAAGTTCGGTTTATAGAACATTTCGAAGAGAAATGAATGAAATAATGTGTTTTCTTGATGATGCTTTTGTCAACAACAAATTAATTTATAGAGGTTGTACAATTAGTTTCCTATGATGGCTGTTAACTGTCTAACTTAGTATGGTTACCCCGTTGTCGTTTGGGCTCCTAAGTTACACTTTTGTTGTTCTGTTTGTCTAATTGACCTGATAGTTTTGCCTATAAGAAATTTCCATTTCTTCGAGATGTAATTAAAGTTAACAAATAAGAATGAGTACTTTCTTTCATCTCTCTTTACCCAACTTTCCATTTCATAATGATGCGCAAAGTGGTTTCACTATGTTGTGACCCTGTTACTGAACCCAAGAGCAATTTAGTTGTAAAACTCAACCTGGCAGCAAAGCTTGTACAAGCGGCAGAGCAGCCCAAAATTCTGAAATTCTCTCAGCCATCTTGCTGCAAAGAACATGTTAGAACAAAGGGTTTTCAAGAAAGATGATTTATGAAAGAGGAAGAAAATGAAGAAAGAGAGAGATTGAAAGTTTCTTGTGATTCTAACTGAATTATAAAAATTTGTTATTGATTACGCTTATGATTACAAACTCAACAGCCTTTTATATAGGCAAACAATGCCCAGGCCCAATTAGACAAAATACACTAAAGCCCAAAACATGATTTCGACATACTTCAACATCTGCTGTATTCGACTGCCGAATACAGCTTACAATACACTCCACTAGCTATTCGACATACACCATACTCATGTATTTTGACAGAACATGAATTATAGTTTCTAACACACTCCCTAATTCATGTTCTCGAGACTTCTCATCCTGATGCTTCTCTTTAACTCGTCGAATCTGATTTTCTTCAAAAGTTTGGTAAATATGTCAGTTAGTTGCACTTCTGTCTTGCAATGCTTTATCTCTAACTTCCCTTTGTTGACTTGATCCCTCAGAAAATGATACCTCCTTTCTATGTGTTTACTTCGGCCATGACACACTGGGTGATTCGCCAGGTTAATAGTTGACTTGTTGTCGACAAACAACTTCATCTTCTTAGGTTCAATTATCCTGAGTTCTTCAAGTAACATTTCGATCCATGCTGCTTGGAATGCATCATATGATGCAGACACATATTCTGCTTCGCATAATGGCAAAGCCATAATGCTTTGTTTCCTTGAACTCCAGGAGATTGGAGCACCTTCAATCATGAAAATGTAGCATGCAGTACTTTTCTTTTTGTCTTGATCTCCACTGAAATCTGAGTCAGTGTATCCGTGAACTTCGACATTCGTGCCGTTCTTCGACTTCTTTGATAACAGCACACCGTGCTCAAATGTTCCCTTTATGTATCTTAACACCCTCTTTACTGCGATGAGATGACACTCTTGTGGTTTCTCCATAAATTTTCTCAACAATCCTACACTTTGGCAGATATCTGGTCTAGTATTGCAAAGACATCTCAAGGATCCAATAATTTGTTTGTAAAGGGTCGAACTTACAAACTCATTATTCGTTTTCTTTTTCAACTTTGCTCCAGTTTCTAACAGAGTGACAACTTTATTACAGTTGCTCATTTAAACCTCTTCAAAATATCTTGAGCATACTTCGTTTGATGCAAGAATACTCCTTCTTCAGTATCTTTGAATTCCATCCCTAGGAAATATGAAAGATTCCCTAAGTCAGACATTTCGAATTCCTGCATAAATTTCGACTTTACCTTCATTATCTCAGTTTCGTCTGCTCCTGTAATGAGTAAGTCATCAACATAGAGGCATAAAGTGATTCGACTGACACTGTTGATATCATTTACATACACTCCATGTTCAGAGACACACTTTGTGAAACCTGCTTCGATCAGGAAGCTATCTATTCTCTTATTCCAAGCTCTAGGGGCTTGTTTCAAACCATAAAGAGCCTTCCTTAATCTATATACGTTCGATTCATGCCCTTTGACGTCGAATCCTGGTGGTTGAGTAACATAGACTTCTTCTTGTTCCGATGGACCATTCAAAAATGCTGACTTTACATCCAACTGATGCATCTTCCATCCTCTATATGCTGCTGTCGAAACAACAATTCTATTTGTTTCTAACCTCGCAACAGGCGCATATACTTCGTCGAAGTCGATACCAGGTTTTGTAGAAAACCTCTGCCACCAAGTTTGCTTTATACTTCGCAATCTCACCATTTGGCCTTCGTTTCACCTTGTAAATCCACTTTACATCGATTGGTCTCTTATTTGTTCTCTCGACAAGTACCAGGTCTTGTTCTTCTCAATAGCTCTGAGTTCTTCTTTCATGACTTCACACCAATTCGAATTGCTCATGACTTCATCCAAATCAATTGGTTCTGCTTCAGCCATCATCATGACTTCTTCGATTAAGTTACCATCTGCATCAACTGCTTAATCTGGAAACCTTTCATATCCAATTAGCCTTGTCGACTCTGTTCTTGTTCTTATCGACCTTCTTTCATTCTGCACAGGTTGTTCTTCATTTTGACTGGTTGAAGCATCATCCTGTTCATTTCGATTGGTTGAAGCTTCCTTTTGTTCATCTTCTTCGAACACAATTGTGACTGTATCTGATTCTTGTCGAACTGAACTTCGACTCCAGTCCCACCCTTTTTGCTTTCGTCTACAAGAACATCTAGACTGATCACTAGTTTATCTTTGTTTGACGAATACAACTTGTATGCACCAGTCGAATGATAACCTATGAACACCATGACTTCACTTCTATCATCAAGCTTCTTTCTCAATTGTTCAGGTACATGCCTGAAGCACATTGATCCAAAAACTCTAAGATGACTCACATTTGGCTTCGACCCTGTCCAAGCCTCATGAGGTGTCTTTTCGACCATCTTCTTCTTCGTTGGGCATCTATTTAGAATATATACTGCTGTCGAAGCTGCTTCAGCCCAAAATCTCTTAGGCATATCTTTAGCTTTCAACATACTTCTCGTCATGTTCAGTATACTTATATTCTTTCTCTTACCTATGCCATTATGTTGAGGCGTATAGGGTGCAATAACTGCATGCTCTATACCTTCCTCATTGTAAAATCTAGCAAATTCAGCAGACGTATATTCACCACCACCTTCAGTTTTTAACTTCTTCAATTTGCAGCCACTTTGTTTCTCAGCATGCAACTTGAACTTCTTGAACTGTGTGAATACCTCACTTTTCCTTTCAATAAGGCAAATCCACATATGTCTGGTGAATTCATCAATGAAAGTAAAGAAATACCTGTTACCTCCATTTGACTTTACTTCAAAAGGCCTACACACATCAGAATGAACCAGCTCTAATTTTTGTTTTGATTTCACGGGAAAGTCATGTTTGAATGCCTTCCTAGTCTGTTTTGCTTTGCAGCATTCCTCACATACCTGCTTTGGTTCCTTTACATACGACAACCCAAACACCATCCTTTTCTGATTGAGCATGCATAAACTTCTAAAGTTTAGATGTCCATACATGTGATGCCATAGCCAATTCTTGTCTTCTTTTGTAGTTGAAGCAAGACATTTGTGATCTAATGTGTTGAGTTCAACTTTGAACGTTTTGTTCTCCGCCAATGGTGCTTTCATTATTAGCTTCCCATCAACCCGATATACCTTCATCTGATTCTTCTCCAGCTTCATATTGAAGCCTTTTGCAAGTAATTTACCTACACTTATCAAGTTACTTGCCATAGAAGGTACATACAGCGCTTCAGTGATAGTAGCTTTTCGACCATCCTTCCTAACAATCAAAATATCTCCTTTACCACCTGATTTGATGTGCCTACCATCTACAAACTGTATCACCTTTTCGACTGACTCATCTAACTTGGTAAATCAGTTTTTATTGCCAGTCATGTGGTTGTTGCATCCTGAATCCAGATACCACATGTTGTTTTTCTCAGTGTTCGACTGAGTGTTCACCATCAACAACAAATCATCATAATCACTATCTCCAGCTCGTGCATATTGAGCTTCATCACTATCTTTCGCCCTCACAGCTTTCTTTCTTCGACAGTCTCTAGCATAGTGACCAAAACCTTGACAATTGTAACGTTGCACCTCTTTCGTGTCAACTTTCTTCCCAGAATACTTGTTGCCCACACCTTTCTTGATCGAATAAGTATTCTTGCTTGACTTCTCATCACTAGCAAGATTCCTTCGCTGCTTCGACTTCTCTTTTCCAGCTTTCTTGCTGAATCTTGATTGCAATTCTTGTTCAACCATCTTCTCTCTTTCTGAGTTTCTCTGCTTCAACCTCATCTCACGAGCCTCTAATGAAGCTTGAAGTTCTTCCAGCTTCATCTCAAATAGAGTCTTGGCCTCTTCAATTGTCACAACAATGTAGTCAAAATCTGCAGTCAAAGATCTCAACACCTTTTCTATCTTCTGCAGATCCCTAATCGATTCACCACATGCCTTCATTTGGTTTGTTAGCGTCACAATTCTTGAAAAATATGCAGCAATTGCTTCATCTTCTTTCATCCGAAGCATTTCATATTGCTTCCTTAGCATCTGCAACTTCACCTTCTTCAATTTTCCATCTCCACCATACAAGTTCTTTAGCTTTTCCCAAGCTCCTTTTGCTGTTTCTTCTTCAATTATCTTCTCAAATACATCAGAATCCACACACTGATGAATCAAGAACAAGACTTTACCGTCTTTCTTTCTTTGATTGTTGTGCGCAGTTTTTTGAGCTTCCATCGCATTTGTTTTCAGTTCTGATACTCCATCATTCAAGATTTCAACAGCATCTTGAAATCTGAAGATAACCTTCATCTGCGTAACCCACCGCTGATAGTTTTCACCTTTGAAAACCGGTAGATTCGCTGGAAACTGTGTTGACGTTGTTGATCCGTTTGCCATTAGATTCTCTCTGAATCGCAACCGAGCTATGTTATACCAATTTGTTGAAACAAAGAGTTTTCAAGAAAGGTGATTTATGAAAGAGGAAGAAGAAGAAAGAGACAGAGAGAGAGATTGAAAGTTTGTTGTGATTCTAACTGAATTGTAAAAATCTGTTATTGATTACGCTTATGATTACAAACTCAACAACCTTTTATATAGGCAAATAATGCCCAGACCCAATTAAACAAAACACGCTAAAGCTCAAAACATAATTTCGACATACTTCAATATCTGCTGTATTCGACTCTGTCGAATACAGCTTACAACACACTCCACTAGCTATTCGACATACACCATACTCATGTATTTTGACAGAACAAGAATTATAGCTTCTAATAGAACAGGCTGCAAACTGAAGAGTGTTAAACTGCATGTCTAGGTCCCATCCATCAAAATTCTCTCCCTATTTCTCTGCTATCTATCTCTTTCTTATTTTTCTCTTTTGTAAATCTACTGACCCATACATAGTGTTAAGAGTTTACAGATACATTGAGTTTACCGTCTTTGCTGAAAAACGGCAATTATGTTCCAGAACCATGTACAACATAGTTATTTTCCACAATACCAAGCAATATCTTGCTAGTCGGGGTCAACTGCATGTATAATTGATACCGTTGGGCTCTACTATAAGCCAAATTATCAATTAAAGCATTACAACTAAGGCCACTTTTTGTTTCCTATGATGGTTGTTGACTGTCTGACTTAGTATGCTTACCCTGTTGTCGTTTTGGCTCCTATGTTACGCTTCTGTTGTTCTGTTTGTCTAATTGACTTGGTAGTTTTCCTATAAGAAATTTCCAATTCTTCGAGATGTAATTAAAGTTAGCAAATAAGAATTAGTACTTTCTGTCATCTCTCTTTACCCTATTGCTTTCATGCACTAATTTTCTTTTCCTTATATGATGTCATGATTTTGTTTACATCCTTATATGATGTTATGATTATACAGACTAGAAGAGTGAATACCCACATCATCCAAAGATAGACAAATGTTAGCGAGTTAATGATTATGTTAGTTTATAGGATTTGAACCATGAACCTCCTGTTTAAAACTCCTTCAGTGTCAGTGTCCCTTAACTTGTCAACTGAGCTACGAGAGTGAGACAATGATATTGGCTCTCACTTCCCCTGTCTTAAGATATATCAAATAAAAGTTTTAATTACTAGGATACTAGATTAGGATAGTTCTAAACCCCATGCTTGCATATTAGTAGCCAGACATATAGATGTTTAATAAAGAAAATTTTAAAACTTAATATTTTTGTAGGAAAAAATTGTTTTTCTCCTACTTACTACCTTCGTCCGTTTATTATATGACCCCTTTGATTAAAATACAAGAATTAAAAAAGTTGGTTGTGCCATTAATTTTGCTGACAATTGGTATTAAGTTACAAGTTTATCCTTCACGAGAGAGAATTAGTTAAAGTTTTAGAGTATTTATTAGAGTATTTAATACAAATTGCAAAAAAAGATCTAATATAATTAGAGGTGGTGGTATATTGGCAAAAAATAATTTATGTCATTGAAAATTTGAAAGTAGTCATATAAACAGGAATAAAGAGAAAACTTAAGAGTCCTAAATTCAGGGACCGAGGTTGTATTTGTTTTATTTGATTTTGGATGTTTACTTATATTTTGCCAATTAATGATGATTATGATAAACACTTTTATCAGCCTCCTTGGCTCGTTACCTGTAGTTACATTGAATGTTATGGATACTTTTCTTCCAGGATTTCTTGAAGTACAACGAATCCTACCTAAAGCAACTGCCATGCCAAATATTTGATCCAATCCCATTAGGCGAGGGTGCTGGTGTGGGATGGTTAAAAGATGTTGATTCGGTGGCAGTTCCTGAAGGTACAATGCTGTATGAGCTGGTGAAGACTGGCATTGAACAAACACACGCAGCCGTTGGAGTAGTAGTTCGTTTGAGGAAAGAGTTATCACTTGTTAAAGACATGCCTGTTCTTATTGCAATTGATCAAGTGAGAAACAGATTGCTTGATGTTAAAATGATGTTCTTTCTTTGAAATTACTTGTTCTCTAAATTGGTTTTTGCTTATTTGCTGTGATTGCCTCTTTCCAGTATAATAACTGGTTTACATTCAGTGAGTATGAGGAACCTGTCACAATTCGTTCTTGTCGGCCAATACATGCTAGAGAACTTACTATGGTTAGTACATTGATTCTTTATCTTGTAGAACAATGCCAGCTATATATTCTATTATGGATATAACTTCTGCCCCTGGAAATAGGCTACATTAGATGCTTTTTTTCTTACTATTGCAGGTGAATGCTTTTAGGTCAATGATCCATGATGATATGATGGTAGGGGCTTTTTCTCATTCGACGGCTGTAGGAAAGCTTCGTAAAGACTTACCAGATGTACCAGTCGATGCTCGTGCTATGTTTCCTCGATACAGTTTAGAGGAAGCAGACACTGTTTGTCATTATTATTTAAGGTATGCTTACACAGTCTCTCTGTTCCTCATGTTGATAACATTGCTTATATGGCACGGCAATAACACTATATAGTGTAACAGCTAACAAATCAATCAGCCCATAATAAGTTGTCTAATTTTATATCTCTTTAATTCCTCTTTCTATTTGAAATGTATTATTGTTGGACAATTCCCATATTCTGTGTAAGTTTTAACTTTGTCAGAATAGAAAGACACATTGTCGATACATAAGTGTTCTTTGAGCTAGCGATCGATAGATGAATTTTCTTGTATATTTATACCTTTCTTTGATTTTTACCGCGTAATCAAATTTCATAGCTTAAAAACTGTGTTTCATATTCCTGAGTTTCTTGTGTTTTCCTATTTGACAGGCAAAGGCTTATTCGGCGTGAAGCATTCACAGAAGAAAATTGGAAAAAAATTTACTTCCTATGCAATGGAAATGGAACAGAGATGAGGGGGTTAGTTCCTTTCATGCGATGACAGACGTGAGATGCACTACTATTAATCATTTTTAACCAGTGAGATGTGTTCTGACTGTCATCCATAATAACATAGATGTTTCGTATTTACTTGGGCGATATTCATCATAGGATAGGATACAGTTGGATTACTATTTGCACGATCCACTTTAATCTGTTTAATTTGCTTCAAAACTTGTTCTCAAATGCAGTGGTATTGAGTGTTTGTTGCAGATTTTGTACATCTAAACTTATTTATTACACAATGTTAAATTTAGTTTCAAAATATTCTCTCCCTCTACTTACTAGACAAGAAGTTTCTTTTATATCGGAAATTTAAGTGAGGGGATTTTAGGTTGGGATGGGTGGTCAGAGTGGTTGGATTCAGATTGTTGGTGAGTTTTATCAGGGTGAGTGTCAATTATGGCCAAAAAATAGCGTGACGAACACATTGGAAAGTGTGATTCATGGTATACCATGTGGGCTGTGCGATGGGGAAAGAGCATGATGTAGTGGAAAATTGAACCGTAGTGATTTTTTAGGACAGCCGAAGTTGTAGGAAAGTGACTCAGGATATGGCCAAGGTTGTGGGCTAGTGCTTGTTAATGGCAAGTGAAATGCAAGTCAGAGAACATCAAGTACAGGCCCTTGCCATAAAAGATAGGATGGTTGTTGATTGATCAAAGAAGAATGATGGAAAAACTTGAATGAGGAAAATAAGAAATTAGAGGAGGAAATCATAGAGTTAGTGCAAAGAGTCTGTTTGAGGGATAACGTTAAGGATAAACGGAGATGGTCTAAAAGCGTTTACTTGGTTAAAGAAGCATACTCAGTGATAACGGGTGGGGTGGCAGCGGAGATTAATGAAGATAAGGTTTTCGCAGAGGCTTGGTGCAAATTAGTTCCTTTAAAAGTGTTGGCTTTCATGTGGAGACTGGCAAAACAAAATTCCGAACAGAAATAACTTGATTAAAAGAGGCATCTTGTAGTATCTCAAAATTCATGTCCGTTCGGCTGTGGAAAAGAGGAATGTTGAGCACTTGTTCTTCGAATGTCTGATAGCGTATGCGGCATAGAGCGAGATCCTAAGATGGCTGAACATTTATAGTGTTTCATAATTCTGCTGTATCGAACTTCTATCAGACCAGAGGGTTTTTTAACGGGGGCATGGTCGTGAAGGAGAGGTACTCAGCAATTTGGTTCGCGTGTATTTGGATTTTATGGAGGAGACGGAACGAAAAAGTTTATAGGCAGATGGGAAGAGAAGAAGGATCTGTTATTGATGAGATTCAATTGACCACTTGGAAGTGGTGTAAAAGCAAGATTGGTGGTTTCAGTTACAATCTTGCTCAGTGGATTACAAACCCAAGGGATTGTTTTGGAGGTTAGTGCCGCAGTGTGCAGTAGCTGGCGGAGTGGAAGGCTATGTCGATCGAGGGAGTGAGAGTTGTCTTTTAGCAGTCTGGGAGTCTGAGGACTGGTTGCAGTGCGGTTTTGGATGCGTGGAGTCAGGTGTTTGTTGAAGAAAGTCTGTTGTTGGTTGCCGGTTTGTCGACCCTGCCGGTTCTCTCTGTTGTGGTACTAGTATATGCTGTTCTTGGGTTCTAATCTGACATAATGTATGCTTATTGACTGTTATATTTGTGGTATTGGCTCTTGCTCGGTTGGTAGTTCTGGTTGTGCAGAGTCGGCGACACAGTTTCGTTTTGTTTGGTTGGGGGGTTGGGAGAATCCGATACTGTTTCAGCTTTAGATATTTTTTGCGTGTTTTGTGTAATCTGAGCATTTTGGGGTTTATTTCAAATCCTTTAGTCCATTAGCTTGGATCTGTCTTGGAGTTCTGCTGTACTTTGGCTTTTGGAATAAAGGAAGCCTTGGCAAGTTTGGGTCTGTCTTGTGAGTCCTGCTGTGCTTTTGCCTGGGGTATATCTTATCATTGGTGGCAGCGGCTGAAATATAGTGAGGGGTATAGGATCTAAAGTTCAGGACTGGCTTTGGCGGTGTTTGCGCGATTCGAGGGGCTGCTTCTCTAGGATTTTCTCTTGTGTAGATTGGGTTTGGTGTCGGGGGTCAAATTTGAGTCTGAAATCTCAGCTCGATTTGGCGTATCATATCTCTGTTATTTCAGTGTCTGGTATTACAGTGGTTTCTGACTGGCTGGTAGATATTTCAAGAATGTCTAGAGGTTGATGTCTCAGCTCTGCAATTGGGGTGCGGATCAATTTGGATTGGAGTTGGTGTTCACGAGTTAGTTTTTGCTTCATATCTCTTGTTTTTTCTGGTACTGTAATATACAGTAGGGTCTGGTTATTTAATCTTAGTCAGGTTGCTTTTGGTTTGGATACTCCATTATCTCAACCTATCTTTTGTTCCTGGTTTAGGTGTTTTGTCCTTTTGACATGTACTATTGGCATTGCTTATACCTTTTTTTTATAATAAAACTCTTTTTGCTTTTGGCCTTAAAAAAATGTTTGAATGAGAATCATCAATGATTTTCTCAAGTTTTGTTCTCAATACAACAATTTTTTTATCCAGGGCATCATCCAGCTATAAGAGAAAACTAAGAAGCATAAAACATTTACAAGGCTTAAGAGATTTGATCAATTAACTAAATAAAAATTATAAGTGACTTGCCACCCCAATTTGTGATATATTTTATAAGGGCATGTGGTGATACATGTTGATTTTAAAAGAATAGATTTTATAAAATTGATTTTAGTTAAAAGTGAGATAAATGTTAAATAATTTATATTTGAATACATTTATGAAAAAATCGGTTGAACATCAAATTCAAGACTAAAATCAATTATAGAAGCTAAAAGTTTATGGAGCATATTGGAAAATTTACTACACATTGTGAAAAAGAAAACTAAAATGAATACTTATAATTGTTTCATTTATCTTTGACATGAGGAACTTTTAAATAGTAGTTGTCTCTCCATAATAGAGATAAGCACGTGTAATGAGATTGTAATTCATAATTGATAAGGATTACTAGTGTTGGAAGTTAGTTACTTGCAACATAGTTAGAGAAGTTGTCTAAGTGTGGATGAATTTTGGCTAAGTTTGTTAGTTATTATAAAAAGTTGATCTATTACGCCCTATGGAAAATCTCTCAATTACATTATATGAGAAACAACAATCCTATAAACCAATAAGCTCATTCTTTCTTTCACTCATTCACTAACTTTTACTTAGTTGTTCTTCATCCATCTTCAAATATCCTAGCAAGTTGGTATCATATTGCGAATGATATTAATTCTCAACAAATTTATCGGTTTTCAAAGGAGAACACTATGATAGGTGGTGCGTGCAAATGAAGTCATATTCAAATTTCAAGATGTTTTATTGATAGTGAATGATGACATATCTGCATTGGAAGCCAGTGCAACTGGTGCACATAAGAAACTCGTCGTTAGTTTATAAAATAGAATAAAAAAAATACTTTTTTTGATCTATCAGTGTGTGGATTCAAATATTTTTAGAAGATTATCAGAAAAAACCAGCTAAGGATGTATGGAATACACTCGATAAACTATATGGTGCTGATGAAAAACTAGAAGATGAGATTGCACTCATTGAGAAAGAAATATGAGAATACATAGATGAATGATGGTGAAGTCGTTGTAGATTTCTTCTCAAGATTGATATTCTTAACCAATCAAATGAATTGGTGAAAATATCACTGAGTTGCAAAATATTGAGAAAGTATTAAGAACTTTTACTACTAAGTTCGATCATATAGTGTGGTTGCTGAAGAGTCCAAGAACTCTCTGAGATGAGATTGAAACAAAGAAGTTCAGAGAAAGCCATGAAACAAGCACTTCAAGCAAAGTTTTTCAAGAAGATAAAGGATGATGCATCAAAGGTTAGCAAGAAAAAGAAAAGTAAAAAAAGAAGAAATGCAATGATGAAGGCTCTATAAAGAACTCAAAGAATCAAGGTGAGTCAAGCAAAGCTAGTACCTCCAATAACATGAAGTTCAAGAAGAAGGTTAATATGAAGGAAATTTTATGTTATTGTTTTCAGAAATTTGGTCATTATGTAAGAGATTGTTGCTTTTACAAAGATTCCGATTGAAAGAAATATGATTAGCTTGGGTTAGTTGCTTGATAAAACTATGAAGTTAGAGAATAAGAAATAGAACTACACCATGAAATCAGATTAGCTTGGGTTAGTTGAAGGCATTTGATGCAAATGTAAAATTAATTTTGAAAGCACCCTTGTCAAATAGAAGACTTTCAAACTCATGATCAATATACTTGACCATCAATGTCTGGTATTAATAATTACTAATGATCAAAACGAGATATAACATCAAAGATATGGCTACATGAACTTCAGAAGTCTAAGCCGATGCATATGAAGAGAATGACGACCTTCCTAAAATTAAAGCACCAAATCAATTATGTGAAGAATGTTGTGTAGCCAAGCAGATAAGAAAGTCATTCATCAGTGACTTGCTTTTGAAGTCAAATAAAAAATTGGAGACTTCTCATTCAACTGTACATGGATCATTTAAAGTGAAATAACTGTGAGGTAGTTGCTACTTTCTTACCTTCATATATAAATTCATTATTTTATGTAAAGAAAAAGTAAAATATTCATTCAACTCAAGAGACTTGATTAAAGGAGTCAAGTTATGATTCTCACATGCTATCACTCAAAAAGTTCATATAAACTATTTTCATCAATTGAGACTAATGTGGTAACAAGTAGATATGTGCAATTTGATGAAAGTAAAAGCTGAAACTGGCAGAAAAATTCAAGTAAGTCAATGCAAAATGATGAAAATCCGATAACATAAGAGCCGTGCTACAAGAAGGACAAAACCTGGGAGTTGGTGAATAGTTCTAACAAGAAGTCTATGGATTTATAAAAGGCCTACAAGTTGAAACTCATACCAAATGATGAAATAACTAAGTATAAAACAAGGCTAGTTGCAAAAGGCTTTCTTCAAAGGCATGGACTTGACTTCAATGAGGTGGATGAACCAATTGCAAGATATGAAACTATCATAAAAGTGGTTGCAATTACAACATAAAAAGGATGGAATATGCATCAGTTAGATGTAAAGTCTTCCTTTCTCAATGAACATGTAGAAGAAGACATTCATGTTAAGAAATCACCAGGTTTTGAGATCATATGACATGAAGAGAAGGTGTACAAACTGAGAAAAGCTTTGTATGGATTGAAGTAAACCCATATAACATGAAACAAAAATTGATAATTTCCTCGTCAAATTAGGATTTTCTAAATACACATTAGAGCATTGAGTATATGCGAATGATTCAAATGAGTAGAATAAAATTATCACGTTCTTATATGCAGATGATATGTTGATTATAGGATCAAATGAAGACGAGATATAAAGGTTCAAGGCTAGTATGATGGATGGATTTGAAGTGTCAGACTTAGGAAATTTATCTTATTTCTTGGGAATGGAATTTGTGAGCACAAGAAATAGAATTTTCTTACATCAAAAGAAATATGTAAAAGACATTCTAAAGAGATTCAAGATGAGCAGTTGCATTCCTACAATCACTCTCGTAGTGACGGTTATAAAGCTGAGAAAAGATACTAATAATGAGGTAGTAGATTCAACACTATACAATGAAATCCTTGACACACTCAAATATTTGTGCAACACAAGGCCTAACAACTACCAGAATGTTGATTTGATAAGTAGGTTCATGGAGAAACCTATAAAATGTTACCTACTAGTTGCTAAAAGGATATTAAGGTACATCAAATGCAAATGCACATGTGATCGTGGTGTGCTAATTTCAAACCAGCAAAACACTAGCAAGAAAGCAAGAACATATAATTATTCTGACTTAAATTGGGGAGGAGGTCAAGATGATAGGTAAAATAGTGCAAGTTATCTATTCATGATTGGAGCAATTTCGATCTTATGGATTTCAAGCAAGCATGAAATACTAAACATTCATGATTTGGGTTATCCAATTCTACTACTCAAATTTAGAAGTTAGAAATTCATTAAGAATGTGAAAATTCTGGCTGCAGATACTCAATGTCACGCCCAATGTTATGACACCGTATCTGACTTACTATATGACAGTAAATACAAAAGCAGTAAAGAACACAGTCAATTGTTTACCCAGTTCAGTGTGCAACAACACCTACTCTGGGGGCTACCAAGCCAGGGAGAGAATCCACTATAAGAGATGTTAATTCAGGAATAAACCAACCAGTTTATCTCCTTCACTTAAGATCTACCCAATGCAATTCTAATCTAAGTACTACTTAAACCTGAGTTCCTACTCACTCCCCCTCAATCACAACAGTGATACATAAACCAATTTGACTTAAGAATTGATGAAGACACTCTTCAAAAAGAACACACACTTGATTAAGCTTCACAACTTTTTAATCAAGCAACACAATCACTCGTGCTTCACAGCTTTGAGTGATGTACACAACTAACTTGACTCTGCTTCACAGCTTTAGTCAAGGGACATTCAAACACTCTTGCTTCAAAGCTTTGAGTGCTACACAACCCTTACAATTGAAACCTATTCCAAGGAACTTATCACAATGATAATTGCTTGGAGTACAATAAACAAATCTATACAGATTACAAAATTGATCTTCTAATCAATCAGCAGGGATCACTTGAAAAACAGCAGCTCTGTTGAATATATAGCAGCTGCAACTTCAGTTAGGGTTTCCAAAAACCTAGGGTTGATTCCGTTTGACCTAAAGACCAGGTCACAGGACTTTATTAACCAGGTTAGGGTTGAGCTAGGTTACTCCTCAGAAAACGCAGGATTCTGTTCAGAAAGGACTGAGTTATTTCCTGAAAAAACTCAGACTTATCCACTCCTGCAATCCTGTTAGTTCAGAACAGGATGTCATAACATCTGTTATGACATCTGAGAAAACCTGTCTACTGATTTAGCAAAATGTGATCATTTTGCAAACATGCTCAGATACACACTTATAAACATCAGTATTTGAATTACAATATTTTTCTGCACATGTACCTATTGAGTTAGTACAACCTGAACTAGAATGTTATGACATCAGTCATGACATTCAGACATACACTTGGGATTTACCAAAAATGCAAGCCAATACCTAAACACCTACAAACTCCCCCTTTGGCAGATTTTTGGCTAAAGTCCCTAAACAATAAGAGATAGATAGATAGCAGCAGAAAAAAAAGCAGAAAAATATAATGTCAAGTACTAATTAAGCAAGTACCAAAATATTCTCCCCCTCTTTAGCCACAAATGGGCCAAAGATACATGTTCATAAAATTATACAGTTATCCAAAAAAAATTATGAGATCAGCAGCACACACTTCCAAACACCATCAGCAACACCACCAAGCAGCAATCAACCTTCAAGCACTGTCATCAGACTCAGAGGAGCCAGTTTCTTCAATGTTGATCTGTCCTTCAGGTTCTATACCTTCTTCCCTTCTGCTTTCTTCAGCTTCCTCCTTTTCCAGCCTGGCAATTAGAGCTTCTAGGGTCCTTTTTCTAGCATCCAGATCTTTGCAAGTTTCTTTTAAAACAGCTATGATATCTGATGTCTTGGACTGGGTCTTTGCAGACGATGTCTCAGCTGATGTTATGACAATGTCTGGAGCATGAGATCCCTGAAACAGTTTGTAGTGCAGGCCAAGGGCAGGAGCTCTTTTGCAGACTGTATCTCTTGCTACAAGGATGTCAGGGTATTGTGCAAGGATGATTCCACAAAGGAGGGAGGGAAAGGCAATTGGTCCTTTGACAGCATAACTGCCAGCATGCTTCACAGTTTGTTCAAAGATGTACCTTTCATAATCAAAGGCAGTCTTGGTTCCTACAGCATAGATAAATCTCCCCAATCCTGTGGAGATGGTTGATTTGTGATTTGTAGGCACCCAGTTTGCTGCACCTATTTTATGCAAGATGGCAAACTTCATGCTGAGTTTACTAGCATTCAGCTTCCCTTTCAATGGCCAGCACTTTACTTGCCTGGCAGTGATGGTTAAACACACTTCATTGTCAGTTGCCTCTAGATCAGGACAGTCCTTATTTGTTCTTCCAAGAAACTTGTTGATTTCTGATGGAGAGAACTTGACCCTTCTTCCTCTAACAAACACACTCTCAAAGTCAGCTGACCTCCCATCAGCACAATCATTGGACAAGTTCACTACAAACTCCTTAACCAGATTTTCATAGCATTTGTTAAACTTCATTACTGTCTTCATTAGCCCAGCATTCCTGATCAGATCCATGATGTCCTTGCACTCCAAGGCATCATTGTTGAGTTCTCTCTCCAAGGCTATTCTCTTCAAGCAGACATACTTCCATCTGTTTGCATTGTCAGGATGATGAAAGGAGATGTTGTCTGTTGGTACTTCAGGCACTCTAGCAATCTTGCTGGAGGGGAACTTCCTTCTGATGGGAGTATCTTCAATATCAATCTCAAATTCTGATTCATCATCAGAATCAGAAGTTTCAGGTTCTTTACTTTTCTTAGAGATTGGTTGTCTAGCAGTCTGCACCTGTGCCTTCTTTCCTTTTGTCTGAATTTTCTCAGCCATTCCTTCAGCCTTGGATTTCTTAGCATCAGGTTTAACATTCTGACTACTCTTTCTTTTCATCAATCTCCTAGCAATGCTAGGGTTCACATTAGCAATCAGTTCATTATCTGAGTAATCTTCATCCACATCAATGATAGGTGGATCAGCAGCCTTTTCAGAGGTGTTCTAAATGTTGTCTTTTGGTGTCACAACATCCTCAGTGACATCTACATTTTCAGAACCTTCCATATTTGGACTTTCTGATTGATTCAAAGGGATAGAAATCCCCGGTACAGATTGGTTGCCACTCAGAATGCTAGTAACCAGCCTAGCAATAGCTTGGTGTACTTGAACTGATCCTTCTCTATTAGGTATAGAAGACGAAGGATGAGAAGAATTACCAGAGACTGTAGCTTGAGCTCTTCCTGCATGTCTGGTTCTGAGCTTTTTGACTCTGGCTGGGTCAGTTGCCATCTCCCTGAGAGGAGTGACCTCAAGAACTTCCGATTCTATGCATGTAGTGATTGCCCTAGAATCTTGATCAGATGATGACGATGATGAGGAAGACGAAGCCGCCATGGTGGATGACGATGTCTGAGACATTTTGTGTAACTTTGAGTAATAGTAGCAGTTTGAGAAAAATCTTTGATTGGGAGGAGGAAACAGGTTGCAAGGATGAGAGAGGTAGGGAGTAAAATGGAGTCTCTTCAACTTCTCAAGGCTTTTGAAGGAATTGTGAATGAATATGATTAACCCACTAAATATAGACTTAATAAAATTAATCCCTTCAACCCTTGTTTTCAGCAAAACTGATTGCTATAATTTCTCATGTTGGTGAATACCCAATCTGCCCCTTAAATTTTCAAATTTATTTCCAACAAGCGCCTTGGTAGAAGAATCAGTCAGCTGAAGCTTAGAGAAACTATGTTCCAGTTCAAATGACTTCTTCTCTTCAAAGTCAATAGGGTTCAAGGAAATGTTGAATGTTTTCAGATTATCACACCACAATGTCACAACATCTTGTGTAACATTGTACTCAGGGAGCATCTGTTTTGAACAGAATTTATGAGACTTGTTCTTTCCGACATCCTTGTCCAGATGACTTAAGGTTCTGACAACACATTCTTCTTCAAGTTTATTTGCCACATCACATATATTATCAGCCTGTAGTTTTGGAGTTCTTCTGACAGCTTCCATAGGAATAGCTCTTTTCATTCTTCCAAGTTTATGCTGCCACTGTTTCATCTCTTTTTCTTCTTTGATGATTTGACTCATAGTGGAGATATCAGTGTTCTCAGGCTGCCACACATAACAATTATCTTTGGATTTGACTCCTCTCATTACAACATCTAGTTTTTCATTAAACACTAGACATTCAGATCTTGAGAAGTTGACCATGAATCCTAGATCACATAGTTGACTGATGCTAATGAGATTAGTAGTCAACCCTTTTACCAGCAGTACCTTATTCAGACTTGGAACTCCAGGGCAGTCCACATTACCAATTCCTTTGACTTCTCCTTTAGCACCATTTCCAAAGGTCACAAAACTGGTGGTGTGAGGCATAACATTATTGAGGAGATTTTTGAATCCAGTCATGTGTCTGGAACATCCACTGTCAAAGTACCAATCTTCCTTTGCAGTGACCCTCAGGGAAGTGTGAGCTATCAGTGCAGTAGCCTTTTTCTTCCATTGTGGAGCATGCGGTACCTTTTTAGGCTTAGGTTTGACATCTGAGTTCTGATTAGGATATCCATGTAATCTGAAGCAGAAGGGCTTTATGTGACCATATTTCCCACAATGATGACATCTCCATCTTTGGTACCTCTTCTTCATATGTCTCTGTCCCTGATGTTGAGAGTAATGTTGAGACATCCGTTTTGACATTTGCTTCCCAGTACCAAATTTCTTTGTTTCCACAAATCCTATGCCAGATTTATTTCCCATATTTTGTCCAGCCTGAAGGATCTCTTCCAATTTGTCTGTTCCATTGGTCAACATCTTGACAGATTTGGTCATTTGATTCAGTTGTGAGTTCAGCAGTTGAACTTCTTCTTCTAAATGACTTATAGTTTCAAGATTTGCCCTCTTTTCAGCCTCCAGCTTTATAATGAGTTTTGATTGTTTCTCATTTTGCACACAGACTTCACCACTTCTGATACACAATTTCTTGTAGGTATCAGCCAGTTCTTCAAATGTCACTTCTTCATCACTGGTGTCACTTTCAGAAGTACAAACACTAGTTAGGGCAGTAACTAGTTTGGCAGATTCTTCTTCAGAATTGCTTTCTGAATCATAGTCAGACCAAGTAACAGTCATTCCTTTCTTTTGCTTCTTAAGAAAAGTAGGACATTCAGCTCGAATATGTCCATATCCTTCACATCCATGGCATTGAATACCTCTGCCTTGGTTTCCCTTATCTTCTGACCTTGGTCTTCTGCTGGAACTGTCAATGTCAGAAGGAATGTTATGAACATTAGACCTTGACTTTGGGTCCATTCTTTTGATGAGCCTGTTGAACTGTCTTCCAAGCATGGCAATGGCTTCTGATATGTTTTCTTCTTCATCCTCCTTGTATTCAACATCAATGTTGGATACAAGTGCTATGCTTTTGTTCTTCTTGTCACCATTATCAGTGATCCCCATCTCAAATGTCTGAAGAGACCCAATAAGTTCATCCACTTTTAACTTGCTAATGTCCTGGGCTTCCTCTATGGCAGTTACCTTCATTGCAAATCTTTTAGGCAAGGATCTGAGAATCTTCCTCACCAGTTTTTCTTCTGACATTTTTTCTCCCAGTGCTCCTGAGGTGTTGGCAATCTCCAAGATGTTCATGTGAAACTCATGAATGGTTTCATCTTCCATCATTTTTAGATTCTCAAACTTAGTGGTCAACATCTGAAGCCTTGACATTTTTACTTTGGAAGTGCCCTCATGAGTAGTTTTGAGAGTGTCCCAAACTTCCTTGGCCAGTTCATATTGATGTACTAGTCTGAAGATGTTTCTATCAATTCCATTGAACAAGGCATTTAAGGCTTTTGAATTTCCCAGAGCTAACTCATCTTCTTCTTTACTCCAATCTTCCTCAGGCTTCAGACTGATTGTCCCATCTTCCTCAGTTATGGTGGGATGAATCCATCCTTTGTCAGCAACTCTCCAAGCCTTTTTGTCCAGAGATTTTAGGAAGGCAATCATACGAGGTTTCCAGTAGTCATAATTAGTTCCATCCAGAATGGGTGGTCTATTTCCAAAAACTCCTTCTTTGTCCATAGTGCCAGAAAGTGATATCCCTAGATCTCACCCAGTAATACAGGCAGGGTGCCTGCTCTGATGCCAATTGAAAATTCTGGCTGCAGATACTCAATGTCACGCCCAATGTTATGACACCGTATCTGACTTACTATATGACAGTAAATACAAAAGCAGTAAAGAACACAGTCAATTTTTTACCCAGTTCAGTGTGCAACAACACCTACTCTGGGGGCTACCAAGCCAGGGAGAGAATCCACTATAAGAGATGTTAATTCAGGAATAAACCAACCAGTTTATCTCCTTCACTTAAGATCTACCCAATGCAATTCTAATCTAAGTACTACTTAAACCTGAGTTCCTACTCACTCCCCCTCAATCACAGCAGTGATACATAAACCAATTTGACTTAAGAATTGATGAAGACACTCTTCAAAAAGAACACACACTTGATTAAGCTTCACAACTTTTTAATCAAGCAACACAATCACTCGTGCTTCACAGCTTTGAGTGATGTACACAACTAACTTGACTCTGCTTCACAGCTTTAGTCAAGGGACATTCAAACACTCTTGCTTCAAAGCTTTGAGTGCTACACAACCCTTACAATTGAAACCTATTCCAAGGCACTTATCACAATGATAATTGCTTGGAGTACAATAAACAAATCTATACAGATTACAAAATTGATCTTCTAATCAATCAGCAGGGATCACTTGAAAAACAGCAGCTCTGTTGAATATATAGCAGCTGCAACTTCAGTTAGGGTTTCCAAAAACCTAGGGTTGATTCCGTTTGACCTAAAGACCAGGTCACAGGACTTTATTAACCAGGTTAGGGTTGAGCTAGGTTACTCCTCAGAAAACGCAGGATTCTGTTCAGAAAGGACTGAGTTATTTCCTGAAAAAACTCAGACTTATCCACTCCTGCAATCCTGTTAGTTCAGAACAGGATGTCATAACATCTGTTATGACATCTGAGAAAACCTGTCTACTGATTTAGCAAAATGTGATCATTTTGCAAACATGCTCAGATACACACTTATAAACATCAGTATTTGAATTACAATATTTTTCTGCACATGTACCTATTGAGTTAGTACAACCTGAACTAGAATGTTATGACATCAGTCATGACATTCACACATACACTTGGGATTTACCAAAAATGCAAGCCAATACCTAAACACCTACAGAATGTTTAACTTGAGTGTTCATGGACGTGACAAATGGATGTCAATTTCTGATATGGGTTATCTAATTATTTATAAGTACGATATTATATTGGTTACCTTGTCCAAGAACCTTAACACCATATTTTTTCACTTATGTTATCTCCATGGGTTTAAATATGTAAGGGTCCCTATAAATATGCGACCCTGTAATTTTGATCCCTCTAAAATTTTTCTTCGAATAATGGTCCTCATAAAATGTCCACATTTTTTGATCCTCCTTCAATTTAGCTACGATTTAGTTACAAATTAGTGACAATTTTTTACTTAATGATTGGATTAGTAGCTAAATTGTAGCTAAATTGCATGAGGATCTAAAAATGATGACAGAAAATTTTAAAAGGACCATTATTCGAAGAAAATTTTTAGAGGGACCAAAACTGCAGGGTTGCATATTTGTAGGGACTAAAAAACGTATTTAATCCTATTTCCATACGTGTCTTCATGTAGACATAAACTTATTACAATTGATTTTATCAATAATTGTCATTGAGTTCAATTAGAGTTGAAGTTTGTTCTGGACTGGGCCCGACAGGCCCAAAAGCGTTGCTAAGGCCCAATCCAAAAGGACTTACGGAGGTCCACGCCGGGCAAAGGAGTCACATCCGTGCCCGACATCCTGGTGTCCAGCTCGACATCCCACTGTCTAGCTCACGTGATGATGTCCAGCTCCACCTCCTGTCGTCCAGCTCGACGCCCTGTCGTCTTGCTCGACATCCTAACGTCCAGCTCGACACTATGCTGTCTAGCTCGGCGCCGTCTCGAGCATCCCAACTAGGGCAGACTCAGTCCAACGTTCCCCCAACGATACTCCGGAAAGACCGCGTCTTCGTCCGCCCGCACTTCACGCAGCACATCCAGGAAGGGGACCACGTGCTGGTCCCCACTACCCACGTAGAACCTGGCAGTTCCTCCATTGGGCCAAATCCGCCCGGCCCAATGAAGGAACCTTGGCCCAGCGCTGGGGGCTATAAATACCCTCTGTTTCCAGAGGGTCAGGTATTCATCATTCTAACCTCAACTCTATTATCTGCTCGTACTCCCACTGACTTTAGCATCGGAGTGCCTTGCAGGTACCCCCCCTCCTCGTCCAAAAAGCCTTCTGCTCGGAGCCAGCCGTGACGGTCCAAACCTTCTGATCAGGTCAGATCAGTGGCGCCGTCTGTGGGAAACAGCTTCCCCGTCTAACGAACAATTCCAAAGACCAAAGCTCAATTCAATTACCTGTCATGGCTGATCCAGCTCGTGAAGAACAGCACGTCCGTGTCACCGACACTAACAACGGTCCCTCGGACAAGAATGGACACCTGGACAATCCCAGTGATGCCGGCCACAATGCCATCCCTGTGACAACCGCCCCTGGACCTTCCACCCGCAGGGACGGGAACACTGCGTCTTCCTCGACGACTCCTCCAGCACTCGAAGACGACCCGGAGGCTCTCGCCTATCGCAGAGCTGCCCGGTTCTATGAAGTCCAAGTCCCTGCCGGGGCAGATGCCACGACTCAGGCACTGTTCGCGGCCATCAACCAGACAAATTATCTCCTATTCGCCCAAGGAGAAAGACTAAGGGCACTTGAAAATGATCGACGACCCCCGAGGAGGCATCAGAGGCCACCATCTCCACCTCCTCGGGTCGAAGAAGTTCGACACCCTACTCCCCCGCGGAGACACTACAGGGAGAACTCTAGGAGCCCCTCTCCCCGGCCAAGGCAGAGGCGGCCCCAATATGAGAGACAGCCCGTGATCCCTACTGAAGAACCCAGTCGCGACCCATCAAGGCACGACAGGAGGCACAACAGAGACGGGCGTGTGACCTTCAACCACCGAGCATCACGCTCGAGGGAATCTCAGCACGATCAGCGTGCCAGACACAACTACAGGACCCCTTCGCTTTCTCCGGAGAGGAGCGACGAGGACGACCCCCGCGGTCCCCTGTCGCAGGCCATCATGGACGCTCATATTCCCCCGGGCATGGAAAAGCCCCCACATCTGAAGGAGTACGACGGCGTGGCAGACCCCGTCGACCACATCGACGGATTCGAAGCCATGCTTCATTACCATAATGTCGGGGGGCCCATCAAGTGCCGTCTCTTCCCCACAACTCTCAGGAAGGCGGCCATGGACTGGTATAAAGGACTCGCCCCGGGCTCCATCACCTCATGGCGGAACCTGAAGAACCAGTTCATCAGTTCCTTCACAGCTTCTCGGCGCCACCCGAAGACCGAGGCGGCCCTCGAGGCCATCATCCAAAGACAGGATGAGACCTTGAGGGAATTCATCAACCGCTTCAACCGGGAAGCAATACAGGTCCCCTGCGCGGACCATATGAAAAGGTACTTGCTGGAGAGGGGCCTCCTCCCCGGCACAGAATTCAGAAAAGCTGTGGGTATTGAGCCACCTGCAACTTTTGATGCTCTCCTCGACAAAGCCCGAGCATACATGGACTACAAGGAGAGAGAAGCTGCCAACAGGGCATGAGACTCCAGGGCTCGCAATCATGGCAACAGCTCGAGACAAGACCCTCCTCCCCGACGGACCGGAGAGAAGAGGAAGGAAGATCGACCCCGGGAGGTCCGGGAACAAAGGGGCCCCTCGGGCCGGTTCACTGAGTACACTCCGCTCACGGCTTCCCGCGAGCGTATTTTGGCGGAGTGTGCTAGCACAGATTTTAAAGACGGTGGCGTCAAGCGTCCCCGGCCAGCTCCTGCCAAGCCAAGAGTAGACAAAAATAAATACTGTCAGTACCATAGGAGTCATGGTCACTTGACAGAAGACTGCGTCCACCTGAAGGACGCCATTGAAACCCTCATCAAAGGAGGGAGGCTTGCACAGTACAAGCGAAACGACGCTCCCCGTCGTGACGTCCACGAAGCAAAGGAGCCCGAAGAAGATGCCCGACCATCTGACGAGTCGGTGCCAATCCAGACCGCCTTCTCGGTAACCAGGCCCGAGGATTTCGAACTTCCCGAGCTCCTGCAGGAGCCCCTGACGACACACAGCTGGTGGGAATACTTCCCCTCCGCCATGGTCATCAACGGGGGCGGGTTCAACGACCTCACCATCAACTCAGCCAAGAGGAAGTTGGACGAACTGGTCGACGCAGCTCCTCCACAAACTGTGACTTTCGAAATAGTGAAGGGCAGATCAGAGCCCATCACCTTCTACTTAGAAGAGCTCCCCGGCGGAGCCCCGAACGCAGTCATCCCCTTGCTGATAAGGGCAAAGATGGCCAATTTTGACGTGCATCGCATCCTGGTCGACGAAGGGAGTTCTGTCGACGTGATGTACACCCAGCTGTTCCGGACCTTGCAACTGGATGACTCACATCTGTCTCCGTATATAGGTTCGGACCTTCAAGGCTTCAACGGCTCGACTTCCAAACCTTGGGGTTATGTCGAGCTCCTCGTGACGTTCGGGGAAGGAACAACAACAAGATAGGTGAAGGTCCGCTTCCTCGTCATTGACTGCCCGTCCCTATACAATTGCATCTTGGGAAGGCCGACATTGGCGGAGCTGACAGCGGTCCCCTCAACTGTCCATCTAAAAATGAAGTTCTATACCAAAAGGGCAAGGGTAGCCACCATCCAGGGCGACCTCGCTGCTGCCCGCAGGTGCTTCAACGCCGCTTCAAGGGGACGGGATACTGTCGACGTGGGTACCAGCACCAGACCCATCAAGAAGACAAAGCAAGAGCCCGACAGAGCATCCCCCGAGGTAGAAGTTCAGAAGGCTCCACCGAAGGTCGACTCCATAGCCCTCGACGCCCGCTTCGACCAAGATGAGCCATCCAGCAGCGAGCAAATCCCCCTCCGACCTATTCCGGACGGCGACTTTGAACTCGTTCCCCTCGGAGCAGACCCGACCAAGGGAGTGAAGATTGGCAAGGACCTCCCCGACCTGGCCAGGAAGCAAATCAAGGCCTGTCTGCGCGAGAATGCTGATCTCTTCGCCTGGAGCGCTGCAGAGATGCCCGGACTCGACCCTGAGGTCGCCTGTCATCACCTCGCCATTGATCCAGCCGCCAAGGCCGTAGTACAACGTAGGCGTAGGCAGTCTCCAGAAAAAACAGAGGCTGCTGAAAAAGCTGTAAAAGACCTCTTAGAGGCAAATTTTATTTCTGAAGCCCGGTACTCCACCTGGCTGTCAAATGTTGTACTTGTTAAAAAGAATAATGGAAAATGGAGAATGTGTGTTGACTATACCGACCTCAACCGGGCTTGCCCGAAGGATGCTTTTCCTCTACCTAACATTGACATGCTGGTCGACAATTCGGCCGGCTACAAAACTTTGTCGTTCATGGACGCCTACTCGGGATACAATCAAATCCCAATGGCCCTGGGCGACAAACGCTGCACGGCGTTCATGACCAGCTCGGGCAACTATTACTACAATGTAATGCCCTTCGGACTGAAGAATGCCGGCGCGACTTACCAACGAATGATGAACAAAGTGTTCAACAAACAGATCGGCGACATGCTCGAGGTATATATGGACGACATGATCGTCAAATCCCGAGCAGACGCCGATCACGCAGCTCATCTCAAAACCGTCTTCGCCCAAGCAAGACAGTGCAAAATGAGGTTCAACCCCGAGAAATGCACGTTTGGGGTTAAGGCAGTAAAATTCCTCGGATTCTATCTAACAGAACGAGGGATTGAAGCCAACCCCGACAAGTGTCGAGCATTCGCCGACCTCCCGACTCCAACGTCGAAGAAGTCGATACAGATCATGAACGACATGTTGACGTCACTATCACGCTTCGTCGCGAAGTCCGCTCAGCACGCCCTTCCCTTTTTCAAACTCCTTCGAAAGGAAGCAGCCTTCGAATGGACCGAGGAATGCGAACACGCACTTCGCCATCTGAAGCAGAGCCTGTCTCAACCGCCCGTGTTGTCTCGACCAGATGACGACGAGCCACTATACCTATACTTGGCAGTATCAAACGAAGCCATCAGCGCAGCTCTTGTCCGCGAGACCCCTGACGGGCAGAAACCTGTCTACTTCACGAGCAAAGCCTTACAAGGCCCCGAGAGCAGATATCAGCAGATAGAAAAGGTTGCTCTGGCCCTCGTCAACGCTGCGAGGAGGCTCGGACACTACTTTCTAGCGCACACCATCATCGTGCGAACCGATCAGCCGGTGAGGCAACTCCTGGGTCGGCCAGATATGGCGGGCAGAATGCTGAAGTGGTCCCTGGAACTCTCCGAATTCGACATTCAGTACGAGAGCCGGAAGGTCCTGAAAGCACAAGCCTTGGCCGACTTCGTCGCGGAGATGACCGCCAACGACATTCCCCCGGGGAAGGAACACAAGTGGACCATCTTCGTCGACGGAGCCTCCAGCTCGTCCGGAAGCGGCGCAGGGATCCTCCTGGAAAACGAAGAAGGGGTGGTAATCGAGCACTCCTTGGTTCTCTCCTTCCCGACATCGAATAACCAGGCAGAATACGAAGCCCTGCTCGCAGGACTGAGATTAGCCGAGGACCTAGGAGCCCGTGAAGTTCAAATTTACACCGACTCCCAGCTCGTCGCTTCCCAAGTACAAGGAAGCTACCAGGCCAAGAATGACAACCTCATTGAGTACTTGAACTTAGTCAAAAAACACATGGCAAAGTTCATACGAGCAGAAATCTCTCATGTTCCCCGCGAGCAAAACACGAGGGCGGACATATTGTCCAAACTCGCGAGCACACGAAAGAAAGGCGGGAATAAATCTGTCATCCAGGAATCTCTGGCACGACCGAGCATCGAGCCACCCTCGACCACGGTCGAGGTCCACGCCATCGGGGATGCCACGTCTTGGATGACCCCGGTTTATAATTTCCTAACAAAGGGAGAACTCCCGTCGAACCAGGCCGACGCTGCCATAATCAAGCGACGAGCATGTTCCTATGTTGTTCTCGAGCAGAAACTGTATCGAAGAGGATTCTCCATTCCCCTCCTGAAATGCATTGACGAGTCCGCCATCCCCGACGTACTACGGGAGATACACGAAGGTATCAACGCCCAGCACATGGGCGGTAAATCGTTGGCAAGGAAAGCCCTTCGAGCAGGATACTACTGGCCGACGATGCAACAGGACGCCAAGGAACACGTGAGAAAATGTGACAAGTGCCAGAAGCACGGGGATATGCACCTCGCTCCCCCACACGAGCTGAATATATTGTCGTCCCCATGGCCGTTCGCCTGGTGGGGCATGGACATCCTCGGGCCCTTCGTGCAAGGGACCTATCAGAACAAATTTCTAATCGTCGCCGTGGATTACTTCACGAAGTGGATCGAGGCCGAGGCACTCGCAAAAATCACCTCACACAACATCCTCCGTTTCTACAAAAGAAACGTGCTCGCCAGGTTCGGAATTCCGCAGGCACTGGTGACCGACAACGGTACCCAGTTCACCGACCACGGATTCCGAGACTTCGTCACCAAACTGGGGACCAAACAACACTTCATGTCGGTCGAACATCCTCAGACCAACGGGCAAGCCGAAGCAGCGAACAGAGTCATCCTCCGAGGGCTCAAACGTCGACTCGGCGAAGCCAAAAGAGGATGGGTCGAGGAGCTCCACAGCGTCCTGTGGGCATACCGCACCACACCCCACTCAACGACGGGGGAAACACCGTTCCGACTGACCTACGGCACCGAAGCTGTCATCCCGGTCGAAATCATGGAACCATCCCGTCGAACGGAGGAGCCCCTCGACGAAGAGATGAATGACGAAGCACTAAGGGATGAACTCGACCTAGTCGAGGAAATCCGATCGGGGGCTGCCCTGCGCGAAGCCACCCTAAAACAACGAGTGGCTCTACGCCACAACGACAAGGTCATCAAACGCGAGTTCGAAATAGGCAGCCTGGTACTACGCAGGAACCAGAAAGACTCCCGCGAAGGGAAATTGGCCGCGAACTGGGAAGGACCTTACCGCGTCCACGGCACCACGGGTACCGGGGCGTACTACCTCGAGCAGTTAGACGGAGAGCCATTACCAAGACCCTGGAATGCTGCTAAGTTGAAGCAGTACTACAGTTAGAAACTGTCAACACCTAGGACCCTCGACCAGCAGCAACCACGCTCGGTCAACGAGGAAAAACGTCCAATTTCGTTTAAGGCTAAGGTACAGGCCCGACACACGACCAAAATGGCACGGCATCGCGCGGTAAACGATGACGATCGATAGTGCCCGACGTGGACAGCTGTACCGAGCCCCACCGTCGTCGTACCCATAAGGCAGAACACCCAGCTCGCGATGGGCAGTTCACGCCAAGGGCGAATCGTCCCTAACGGGCTCCGCGCTCGACTGAGCAAACTCGCTCCGAAATGCCCGACATTCCGTCAAGAATAACGTGACATCTACAAGGGTCAAAAGAAAATCTCTCCCCTCGAGCGCAACACTTAGGCAACCCCGGCCAATCAAAATAGGGCCGAGATTGCATACAAGTGGAGACGAGCATATTCGCTCGCCAAATCAAAGCCACCTACGGGCACTCCTCGGGCCCGGGACTTAGGCTAAATTCATACAAGCATGTGATTTCAAACAAGGGCAAAAAATCCAAAACGAATAACAAGGTATAAACGCCCGAAGGCAACAAAGCAATATTAAACCGACCAAGAAGGCCGGCGATGTTTATAACATACAATAAACGGGCACGCAGGCCCAAAGAGTACAAATATCAAGAGCACGCAGGCCCTCTATCCTACTCAGACTTCCACAGAATCATCATTGTCGACGCCAGGAGAGTCGGGCGGAGGAACGATCATGCCACCTACAACCCGGTGTGTGTGACCGATACCCTCAGTGACCAGACCGGGGTTTAGCAATGAGAGCTGATCGACTGCAGAATTGAACCCGTCCTCCAGAGCACCGACGCAGTCCGCCTCGAGGAGCCGGATGTGGGCGACCAGCTCCGCCCGACTCTTCAAAGTCACTATGTCCTCGGGCTCATCTTCGGCAGGTTGCAGGACATCATTCATTTCCTCGACCTGTTTACCCAGGCGTTCGACTTCGGCAGCCAAGCGATCCCTGTCGGTCCGGAGCAACTCCCCTTCCTCAGTCAACCTCCCCGACTTCTCCTTTTCCAGGGTCAGCATCTCCCTCTCGGCATCAAATATCGCGGTCTGCTCTCGGAACATCTCCTCGGAGCGTTCCAGAGCGACCTTCAACTTCCGCGAGCTCGCAGTCAGGGCCGCCTTCTCCTGCTCGAGTTCTTCAACACGGGCAGCATCCCCTCCATCCTCAGATAGCACCAAGGCCATCTCAGCCATCTTTACCAGCCCGTCCACGCTGGCGGCCAGATACGACTTCCTTTCCTCTTTACTCATATTCTTTATGGCCTCGGCTTCATGGGCAACCACTGTCGGGGGGAATCGCTCGAAAAAGCCCTCCTCTTCGAAACAAGGAGGGAAGGCGAAAGATTTAACAGCGCCGGCGTCCTCGCCGACAGTCGAACCACCCTCTACACGGGTCCTCTTCCTCTGCGTCAAAACTGCGCTAGGGTCGATCTCCTCGACCTCTGGATCCGACGTAGGACCAGAGCTCGACGGCGAGTCCACCCTCACCTGCTGAGGAACATTTGGACCGGGTGGAGGACCCATTCTCGTCGTCTGCGGGGGCTTCACGACCCTCCTGCCTCGCCTCTGGTCGGTTGATAACTTCAGGAGCCTTTCATGTCGGCTAGCCATCGTACCTGCACGAAATAAAGGAAAAGTCAGTATCGAGCAAACTGCATGAGTAAATGACAGATAAAATTTCAAGCAAACAACCTAACAGGCAGGCAGCCTGCCTGTAAGTCGGGCACTCCACCAGCGCCTTGGTGTCGATCGGACGGGACTCGAACGTCGGGTAACCGTCTTTGTCCAGGATATCTTCCCCTTCCCGCGTAACCCATCGGGCGGGATGAAAACTGTCGACAAACCGGCAAAGAGCGTCGTACGCCCGCGGGACATCCAGTACACCGAGAACTTAGCCCTACGACCCAACACGGGGCTCCCGTCGTCGGCCACCATCGTTTCCCCATCATCGTCGCTCACGGGCCCCTCCTCCTCGAAAAGGGAATCTAAGGCAGCATCGGTAATTGGGCGTACCACATACCATTTGTCTTTAAACCCCCTCACGGAGTCCATATACATCTTAAAAAGTCTCCTCGACTGCTTCAAGGAGACCCAGCTGTGCTTCCCTCCTCGGGACTGACGCTGCAGGTGAAATACCCGAAAGAAAAGAGGGATGGTCGCCCCTATCCTCAAGTAGCGACACGTCAACTCAAACGCCCGGATGAAGGCGAGAGAGTTTGGGTGTAGCTGGGACGGGGCCAGCTCCAAGTGCATAAAGACCCCGGCCTGAAAATCTGTGAACGGCAGCCGCAGCCCTAAGTCTTTAAACGCGATCTCATACATCGCGAGGCTGTAGTTCGGATAAACCGAGCAAATTCTTGCGTTGGTCGACGGAAGCATGACCACGAAGTTCTGCTGGGAGTCGGGCTGGTCTTGACCCTCTTCAATGACAGTGAATGGATGTCGGTCATCCCGGCTATATATCGACGCTGTCCCCCGTGGCTCGACACCCACCCATTCCAGCAATGGGTCGGTCACGGTATCAATCAGGGTGGCCGACTCGTCGGCACTCTGGTCCTCACGATCACGACGTCCAGAGGAGCTCGGCTCGTCCGCCATGGTTACCTGCAGAGCACGGGAAACCAATCAGTTGAGCACGAAGTCCTATGCCCGACAAAATCATGTCGTCCCATACACGACTACACAAGTCCGTTTTCACAAGTGGATGCCTCCACGACTCTCCTGAACCCGATGTTCTTCCTCAAACCAACTGCGCGGCCACTCTTCAAGCATGTCGACCCGAGGTATGAACATGGCGAGCCGCACTATGAAGCCCACGGCCACGACCATGAACATACCGGGCACGATCATGCATCAGGCGCCCCGGATCATGAAGACCCCGGGCAGCTCTGAAGTTTTTCACCTAAAACTATGAATGTGTCGGCCACAAACATGCATTTGCCGGTCCTAGACATGAATATGTCGGGCAAAACACGAGTTCACCGGGCTAATCCCACGCGCACGGTCCTAAAACATCTACAAATTCCAGGAATCATGCATTCTAAACGGAAAAAAGAAGGAAGTAGATCACTTACTTGGATCAAAGTGTGGGATTTGGCTAAGAAATGGAAGAATCTGAGACGGGAAATCGCAACTGGAGAAAGTGTTGAGAGCGGCAACAGAGAGAGCACGGAGAACGGAAAACGTATTATGGGGCCCAAGGTTCCTATTTATAGTGATGACGTGGAATACCAAACGTCACCTCGGGCAACCACGGACTCCATCTCCTCGACGCGCTGCTCCCAACACAATGATGGCCCTACTCCCATAGGGTGGCGGCACAATTCCCGAAAGATACCTCGTGTGCTCGACTGACGCGCCCGGCAAGGACTCCCCACGCATCCATCTCCGAGGACGTCTTCGAGCCCGACAAGAGGAGGCCCCACGAGGGCCACCCACGTCTACCCCGGGCACGAGACCTCAACGAGGGAATAACTTTGGTTCAAGTCATGGCTCCTCGCCAAGGAACCACGACTTGGGGGGCTCCTGTTCTGGACTGGGCCCGACAGGCCCAAAAGCGTTGCTAAGGCCCAATCCAAAAGGACTTACGAAGGTCCACGCCGGGCAAAGGAGTCACATCCGTGCCCGACATCCTGGTGTCCAGCTCGACATCCCGCTGTCTAGCTCACGTGATGATGTCCAGCTCCACCTCCTGTCGTCCAGCTCGACGCCCTGTCGTCCTGCTCGACATCCTAACGTCCAGCTCGACACTATGCTGTCCAGCTCGGCGCCGTCTCGAGCATCCCAACTAGGGTAGACTCAGTCCAACGTTCCCCCAACGATACTCCGGAAAGACCGCGTCTTCGTCCGCCCGCACTTCACGCAGCACATCCAGGAAGGGGACCACGTGCTGGTCCCCACTACCCACGTAGAACCTGGCAGTTCCTCCATTGGGCCAAATCCGCCCGGCCCAATGAAGGAACCTTGGCCCAGCGCTGGGGGCTATAAATACCCTCTGTTTCCAGAGGGTCAGGTATTCATCATTCTAACCTCAACTCTATTATCTGCTCGTACTCCCACTGACTTTAGCATCGGAGTGCCTTGCAGGTACCCCCCCTCCTCGTCCAAAAAGCCTTCTGCTCGGAGCCAGCCGTGACGGTCCAAACCTTCTGATCAGGTCAGATCAAAGTTGATTGCACATTTCCTCCCACCACCGACTGTTGGAGCAAGATAATCAGAAACAATATATACGGGTCACATAAGACATTAGAAACACAAAGCCACCAATACGCACCAAAGAGGCAATATGGTGATATGAAAGAACCAATAATTAAACTTGATCAAGATTGACATTTTTGTATGATTGAGTTTGCACCGACACTTTTGTATGATTAACGTTGTACCAACACTTTTATATATTAAACTTATGATAACAATATGTTAACTTTATGCTATGTGAAGTTTATGTTATAAGATGTTGATAAGTTTATTAAATTTGTATGCTATTTTAAGATCATGTAGAAAGTTTGTTAGATTATTGATGTGTTATGAATTATTAATAAATAAAAAACTATAACAAATTTTATAAGATGTCTCTTGGATTTTATAAAAATTCGATGTTACCCCAACCCGTACCTGTAATTTGTAAAGTACGGTCACATTGCATATGAGATTTTCAGAAAATCCGATAATTTCTTTTTTTTTTAATTTTGATTATATTACAAATCTGGTATAAATGCAAAACTTAGATGTATTTATATCAGATTTAAATTAAATAGTCTTAATTGTAATTTTGATCTCTCTATTATTCATTTGTTTTGTTTTAGTCTTCATATTTTAAAATTCGGAATTTTATTCAATATATTTTAGTTTTTTGAAGATTTTAATCCTCTGCAAATTCGAAGGCAATTTTTAATGACACAAACTATTTTTATTTAAGATTTATGTTGAACATGTCATTAATGTGAGCTTCATGTCATTAAATATTGCCTTCAAATTTACAGGGGACTAAAATCCTCAAAAAATTAAAATATAGAGACTAAAATTCTAGATTTTAAAATAAAAAGATCAAAACCCAAAAAAACATATAATAGAGAGACTAAAATTACAATTAAACCGATTAAGCATAAGCAATATTTGATAATATCAGAATCAGTCATAATTACAAAAGTTTAGGGATATCAAATGCAATATTGTGGGTGTCAGGTAAATACCTTTTTATTTTAGGTATAGATTATTTTAACCCTAAAATTTCTTACTTTCAATCATCACCAACTTAAGCGTGATGGAAAAATTAAATCAAATGAAACTAATAGAATGATAGAAAAATAAAAAAAAATTAGATTTACAAAATAAATTTCTTAATTATCAAAATTGAAGAATGGAAAAACACAAGAAGGAGGGTTTGAATTGGAGTTTTTAAAATTTAAAGTAAAAGACACGTTGGTTATCCTGGTTCGTTTGAACTCAAACTACTCCAGTCCATCTGCCAATGTGATTTCACCTCTCTCAATGAGGTCTTAATCCACTAATCAAACTTGATTACACAGATACGATAACAACAGTCAACGTCTTCTTGAGTTTAAACCACAACCCGATTTTCTCAAGGTATTACACAATACAATATTTGGAAGCGTGTACGATATGTGTTTTCTAACAAAACAGTATCACACAAGTAATGTTTTACACAAATAATTTTTGTAAGATGAATGTGATGAAAATATCTCGTTTGTAGTGCTCAGCTAAAATCGTAAACGATTTCTTCTTCAAGTCTTGTATATATAGGCAACGTATGTGAGGAGCTTTTGGAATGTTGATAAATAGTAATTAAAGAACTTTCCAAACATAGAGATTATTGTCCTCTTTCAGCCGTTACTTTTGAATAGCCATAAATGAAATGTAATACTTCAGAACATGCTTACTTCAAAAGCTTCAGAAGATGAATGTTACCGTTGGAACTCCTTTACTTCTTTCCAGAACTATATGAATAAGAATAATGGAGTTCCTGTTTGCAGCGTTTAGTGCACTCAAAAGTTGTACCCTGAGAAATTCTCAATATAAGCGTGTTATGCATATTGCTTTCTATATAAGACGCGTTGAATCAGAGTTTAAACAGCAATCTAACTCATCTTCTATGCTTCTTCCATCAGAACTTCTCTGCAAAACAAAATACTTATTTAGGGAGCATAATTGTTCTTTGAGTGTTTGTTATCATCAAAACTCTTACAAGGATTGTAGAATCAAACTATGTTCTAACAATCTCCCCCTTTTTGATGATGATAAAAACTTGGATATTTTGATAGAAACTTAAAGAACATAAAGCATTTAAAGTCTCCCCCTGAGTTAGATACTCAGATAGAGAAGAAATACTTCCCTGAAGATTATTCTGATCAGAGTTTTGGAGAAAAAGATTTTTGATGCGTCCACTTCTGTCCTCAACAAAGTTTGTTCCTATTTTGTTTTCAGAAGAAAAAACAATAGAAGTTATGATATTCAATTTGTTTGAGACTAAGTCTCGACACTGTTATATTTGAAATATCTTACGTTCTCCCCCTTTTTTGTCAAGAATAAAAAAGCAATAAAAATACTTTAGACAATAAAAGGCATGTAGTATTCAAAAAGATTCCAATAAAAACACATTCTGAAGGAAACAAATAAAAAAATGAAGAAAACAAGTTTCAGAACTAAGTTTGAGGTGATGGAAGTTGTGTGAACAGGGCTTCCAATAAACTCTTGATCTGACTGTTTGATTCCAGGAATGGATATTATGGTATCAGAGTCAAAGTTTAGATTTTGTGTGGGGAGATTCAAACAGTGTATCAAATTGATTAATATCAGAAAGAACTTGAGCAAGTTTAGGCTGATTTTGGTCAAGATGAGTAATATGTGGATTGTTCAGAAGGTTATATAGAGATAGTGAGGTGTCAAAGTCAATGTCAAAGTCATTAAAGGTTTGAGGCGATGGATCTTCGGTGGGTTTTGGAGAAGGAGGGTTTTCAGATGTTGATAATAGTATTGGTTCAATAACAAAAATAAAAGATGGATTACCTTTCTTTTTGGCAGATTTTGGAGTCTTCTGAGAAGTTCCTTCTGCAACAACTTTCCTTTTCCTTGATTTTCTGGGAGAAACTTCTAGAGGTTGTTGTCTCAGATCACGGATGTTCACTTCTGGATTTATCCTGTCCCTTTTGCAAGCATCCATATATTTGAGAATAATATATGGAGAAGCATCTGTTTGAGAGAAGAGAGGAAAATCCTTCAGAGGTACTCTTCTAGTGGTAATGACTTCCTTGGTTGTTATTGTTGGATCCTTCTTGATGGTTCTAATAATCTTCATCCTCTTCAGCTTCTCGGTGTTAAGAGGTTTACCAGCACAAGCTTCCAGAGTGCTGACTTGTTGAGCCTCAGTCAAATGTTCTATCAGTTTGTTTTATGTCAGAATATCTGAAATGAGTCTGCCCAGAGGGATCCAATCTCTCTTTGTTGTTTCTTCTTCTCTGGTCTCTTTGACGCTGGTCTTTAGAAGATTGAACAAAAGATGTGGGAGATTAACCTTTGCTTTGGTGGCTATGAAGTACAAAAGATACTTCTGATCAATGTTGATATAGTTTGGAGAACTTGTAGGTTTTCTATGATTGATGCAACCCAAAATGATTTTTGACCAAATTCTGAGGTAATATTTCAGATCTTTGATTTTGTTGGATGGTTGGCCAGAAGCAAAAATTTCTTTTGAAATCTTTGTTAGGTCAGAGATTTTGTCATCCATATCGCTGCAACAAATACCTCTACCTTCATGACCTATCAGTTGCCCAATGGGATCTTCAGAGATGACTATTTTCTTTCCCATCACGAAATAAGTGACCTGATGATTTGAAGCTGTAACGTGAATTCAGAATTCTTTAACAAGTCTTGGAAAAACTGGACCCAATATGTGATCAAGGTACTTGTTCCATCCTTGGAACTCAACATCAAGGGTTAGATCGTATCCATTTTCCTTCATGCTGACGAAGTCTACAATGAGCTCACACAAAACTTCCAACGAATCAGTGGGATTAAGGAGAGTTCTTAAGGGTTCTTCGTACATTTATGCTATTGAGGAAGAAGAGCCATGAATGCTTTGAGAGCTTTGAGCAAGTTGTTGGGAGGAAGCCATTGTTCACACAGACTCTTTAGGGTTTTTTAATAGATTGAATAAAATTAAGAGAGAAAAACGAATTGAAAGTGGAAAAATGATAGTGAAAGTGAGCAACGTATATATATAGGAAAATAGGAGACTTAATTAACAAGAAAATGGTTTAAAGAGAATGATTACTAGCATTAATAATTCCTGAAAAAGAGGAATAACGTAAAGATATGAAACAATTATCGATATGACATAAGTCTCAGTGCATCCAATCAATGTTTCAGTCTCTTCAGAATTTGAACACATGTTCAGCCTTAGAGGAAAACCTTGCGTGGAGTTGACAAATGTTGATATTGTGAACTGCAAGCTTTTATCTTTGAAATAAACCGTTTGGAGAATGTTCAGATCTTCTTAGATAGATCCTGATACAACTTTCCTTCTTAGATCTGAAGAACTATTGATCAGATGTTCACACAAAAAAATAAAGGCATAAAGTTTTGAGGGTTAACGTATACATAAACAAAACTATCATTCTGGACATAATTTCATGCTGAGATGTTTCAGAATGAAATTAAACCTATCTTTAGAAAGGGGTTTAGTGAAAACATCAGCCCATTGATGGTATGTGTCTATGAATTTTAATGAAAGAATTTCTTTCTGAATATAGTCCCTAATAAAATGATGTTTAATTTCTATATGCTTAGCCCTAAAATGTAAAGTGGGATTTTTTGAAAGACATATAGCAGAAGTATTGTCACAGAGAATAGGAATGTTACTCTCATATATGTTGAAGTCTTCAAGTTGACTTTTCATCTAGTGCATCTGTGTGCTGCATCCAACTGCTGCTGTATATTCAGCTTCAACAGTTGATAATGCAATGGTGGATTGCCTCTTGCTGGACCACGAGATTAGATTGTCTCCCAGAAATTGGCAGCTTTCAGAAGTACTTTCCTTTCTATTTTGTCTCCAGCGAAGTCAGCATCACAGTACCCTACTAATTTGTATTCTTTAGTTTTTCTATAACAAAGACCAAGATTAGTAGTACCTTTCAGATAATTGAAAATTTGCTTAACAACTGTTAAGTGAGATTCTCTAGGATCTGATTGAAATCTAGCACACAGACAAACACTATACAGAATATCAGGTCTTGAAGTTGTTAAGTATAAGAGAGAACCAATCATACCTCTATAGATCTTCTGTTCTACCTTCTTACTTACCTTTTCCTTTTCTAGAACGCATGTGGTATGCATAGGAGTTTTGGCTAGCTTACATTCTGACAAGTCAAATTTCTTTAGAAGTTCTTTGACATACTTGCTTTGATGAGTGTAGGTTCCTTCTGGAGTTTGATTGATTTGGATACCTAGAAAAAACTTGAGTTCGCCTATCAAGCTCATTTCAAACTATGCCTGCATAGACTTAGCAAATTCTCTTACCAAAGAGGTTTTAGTAGATCCAAAAATTATATCATCTATGTAAATTTGACAAACCAGAATGTCATTTTAAAATAGTTTACAGACTAAAGTAGCATCCACCTTCCCTCTGGTAAAGTTATTTTCTAAGAAAAAGTTACTTAGTCTTTCATACCAAGCCCTGGGAGCTTGTTTTAGACCATATAACAATTTCTTAAGTTTATAGCCATAATCTGGATGTTTTGAATTTTCAAAACTAGGGGGTTGGTGCACATAAACTTCTTCATCAATGTAACCATTTAAAAACGCACTTTTAACATCCATTTGATAAAGAGTGATGTCGTTATTTACCGCAAAAGAAATTAAAAGTCTGATAGATTCTAACCTGACGACTGGAGCAAAGGTTTCTGTATAGTCTATCCCCTCTTGCTGACTATAACCTTGTGCCACCAGTCGTGCTTTATTTCTGACGACATCTCCTTGTTCATTTAGTTTGTTTCTGAATACCCATTTGGTTTCAATGATGTTAAACCCTTTTGGTTTAGGAACTAGATCCCACACATCGTTTCTGGTGAAATGGTTTAATTCTTCCTGCATTGTAAGTATCCAATCATTGTCCATAAGGGCTTTGTCAATGGAAGTTGGCTCAATCAGAGACATTAATCCCATGAGAGATTCTTCCGAATTTTTGAATGTAGATCTTGTTCTGATTGGTTCTTCTTTCTTTCCCAGAATCTTGTTTTTCGGATGAGCTAAACTGCTTCTGGATTGTCTTTTCTGGAGAGGCTCTTCAGATGTTGCTGTAAGTTGAACTTCTATATCTGCAAAAAATTTACCCTGCTTTGACTTTTGAGAGCCAAGCTTATCATGAAATCTGACATTGCTAGACTCTTCCACAATCCTTGTTTCCGTGTTATATACTCTATAACCTTTTGAACATTCAGAGTATCCTAACATGAGACACTTTTGTGCTTTAGAGTCAAACTTGTTCAAATGTTCTTTAGTATTTAGAATGAAACAAGTACATCCGAATGAATGAGAATAAGAAATGTTGGGCTTTCTGTTCTTCCACAGTTCATATGGAGTCTTATCCAGAATAGGTCTTATGGAGATTCTATTCTGAATATAACACGCTGTGTTAATTGCTTCTTCCCAGAAGTTCTTAGCAATGTTAGTCTCGTTGATCATGGTTCTGGCCATTTCTTGTAAAGTTCTATTCTTTCATTCTACAACTCTGTTTTGTTGAGGGGTTCTAGGACAAGAGAAATTATGAGAGATGCCATTCTCATTAAAAAATAATTCAAATATTTTGTTTTCAAATTCCCCACCATGACCACTTCTGACTTTAACAATTCTAAGATCTTTTTCATTTTGGACTTGGTTACAGAAAGCAAAGAACATAGAATGTGACTCGTCCTCGTGTCTTAAGAACTTTACCCATTTCCATCTGCTATAGTCATCTACGATTACTAATCCATACTTCTTGCCACTAATGGATGCGGTTTTCACTGGTCCAAATAGATCTATATGCAGAAGTTCTAGTGGTCTATAGGTAGAAACAACATTTTTTGTTTTGAAAGAAGGTTTTGCAAACTTGCCTTTTTGACATGCTTCACACAGAGCATCTGAGCTGAACTTCAGGTTAGGAAGTCCTCTGACCAGATTGAGTTTGTTAATCTAAGATATCCTTCTCATACTAACATGCCCCAATATTCCATTCCAGACCCATTGCTCATCATTAACAGACAATAGGCATTTTACATTCTGACTTTTTAGTTCAGAAAGTTTTATTTTGTTAATGTTGTTCTTTCTCTTTCCATTAAAGAGGACAGATCCATCTTTCTGACTAACTGCTTTACATGACTTTTGATTGAAGATTATATCATAACTGTTATCACTTAATTGACTTATGGATAATAGGTTATGCATTAATACATCTACTAACAGAACATTAGTTATAGAAGTAAGTGTACCATTACCAATAGTTCCAGAGCCAATAATCTTTCCTTTCTGATTGCCTCCAAAACCTATGTAGCCTCCAAATTTAAGCTCCAGGCTTTGGAACATATGCTTTCTTCCCGTCATATGTCGTGAGCATCCAGAGTCCAGGTACCAAGATTGGCGTTTCAATGTTGCTGTTAAAGACATCTGCAACATAGATAATTTTGTCCTTAGGTATCTATATCTTTTTGGGTCCTTATTTGTTAGAGTTACCAAAATTCTGTTTGAATTTTGGTTTAGCAGAATTACTAGTATACTTTATGTCATGTATGTGCCCATAGGTGAAGTGAGAATAAAGAGGTGTGTGTTTTATGACCATATCCTTAACTTTCTTAGGTTGAGACACTTTACCCTTGTATCCTATTCCTTTTCTGTCATTTATGCTAACTCCATAGATCATTAAAGCCATCTTGCTTCTATCTATGTTTTTAGCAAGAAAATTTTGAAAGCTATGATCATATTCCTTTATGATCTTATCAGAGTTACTAGGAACTTTTGAGACAATTTCTTTCTGAGCCTTTTGTAATTTATTTTCTAGTTTAGAATTTTTTTCTTTAAGCTCAGAGTTTTCTGATCTCAATTTCTTAGTTTCTTCAGAGTCAGAAACTAGATCCTTTTTCAGGTTCTTGTTTATGACTAAAAGTTGCTGATATCTTTCAAGAATTCCTGACAGACTTTCTTCTAGTTGAGATCTAGAAAAGTTAGAGAATACCTCTTCTACCTCTGAGTTTGATTCTGATCTAGATGATCAAATATCATCTTGTACGTTGGCTATTAGGGCTATGTTATCTCTTTCATCTTCTGATTCTATTTCAGCTTCAGAAGAGTCAGAGTCATCCCATGTTGCCATGAAACTTTTCTTCTTTTCCTTAAAGAACTTATTTTTAGGTTTCTCTTTTTGAAGATTTGGACAAGCGCTCTTGTAATGCCCTTGTTCATTGCATTCGTAGCAGACAATGTCTCTGTTACTTGATTTTCTATATCCAGAAGATGGTTCAGAATGATTTCCCGTTCTTCTGGAAGTTCTGAACTTTATCTGCCCGTGCTTCCACAACTGATTGACTCTTATGGAGAGAAGAGGAAGTTCGTCTTCTTCTCATGAGGATCCACCAGAGTTTTCTTCTTTTGCCTACAAAACTTCCGGTTCATATTTTTTGTTAGATTTAAAAGCTAAAAACTTACCTTACTTCTGGGGCTCATCTTCTTCTAACTCTATCTCATGACTTCTCAGGGAGCTGACAAGTTCTTCGAGAGAGATTTTGTTCAGATCTTTGGCCAGTTTAAGCGCTGTGACCATGGGTCTCCATTTCTTGGGTAAACTTCTGATGATTTTCTTTACATGATCTGCAGTTGAGTACCCTTTATCCAGAACTTTTAGCCCAGCAACCAGAATTTGAAATCTTGAGAACATTGTTTCAATGGTTTCATCTTCTCCCATTTTGAAGGCTTCATAATTCTGAATGAGAGCAAGAGCTTTGGTTTCTTTAACTTGCGTGTTTCCTTCATGCATCTTTCTCAAGGAGTCAAACATGTGTTTTGTTGATTCTCTGTTTGTGATTTTCTCATACTCTGTGTATGAGATAGCACTTAAGAGAATTATCCTGGCCTTGTGATGATTTATAAATTCCCTCTTTTGATGATCTGTCATTCTTTTTCTGTCAATCTTCTGACCGCTTTCGTCAACTGGATGAATGTACCCATCAATCACCATATCCCATATATCAACGTCATGAGCTAGAAAGAAACTTTAGATTATGTCCTTCCAGTAATCTAAGTTTTCACCATCAAAGATTGGAGGTTTGCCGCTGATTTTGTCTTTCTCATCATAATAATCATTACTGATGTTCTGACTTGGTCCCACCATAGTGTTTTTCTTGCTTGGATCTTTTTCTGACACGGTTAAGTATTTGTAATCAGAACCAGGTGCTCTGATGCCAATTGAAGAATGGAAAAACACAAGAAGGGGGTTGAATCGGGGTTTTTAAAACTTAAAGTAAAAGACACGTTGGCTATCCTGGTTCCTTTGAACTCAAACAACTCCAGTCCACCCGCCAAGGTGATATTGCCTCTCTCAACGAGGTTTTAATCCACGAATCAAACTTGATTATACAGATATGATGACAACAGTCAACGTCTTCTTAAGTTTAAACCACAACCCGATTTTCTTAAGGTATTACACAATACAATATTTGAAAGCGTGTATAATATGTGTTTTCTAACAAAACAGTATCACACAAGTGATGTTTTACACAAATGAATTTTTGTAAGATGAAGGTGATGAAAATATCTCGTTTGTAGTGCTCAGCCAAAATCGTAAACGATTTCTCCTTCAAGTCTTGTATATATAGGCAATGTATGTGAGGAGGTTTTGGAATGTTGATAAATAGTAATTAAAAAACTTTTCAAATGTAACACCCTGTTTCTACCCAGCGGATAATAAGAAAATCAGAGTTTAACATATATAAGATGATACATTTTCAACTTAAAATCAAACTTCATTTAATCGTATATAAAACAGATACATAACACTTAACTTGGATGAACCGATAACAACTTGCTTTATTCTTTAACATCAAACAACTTTATATTGATAAATAGAGGAATCTGCATACTCAACTTTAATTCACTTAACATCTTTATTCAACTAAAACAACTTCAAGACAACAGTTACTTCATGTAAGCAAGTTAAAGATTCAACAACAAAATAATAACCAACAACTAAACATCAAGTGTTCATCCCCCCGAGTGCTACGTATCAGAGCGACGATACCGACTCGAAACTGACAAGGGTAACAACTATTCTTCTTGATTACCTGCACGTTACCAACAGAGGAAAAAATTCAAACAGAAGGGGTGAGATATCTAACTATATAATTGAATGTATGATAATTAATATATCAGAATCAATTCATATAAAATCACCACTTCACAACTTATACACAACAACTATTACAACAAAGCCTCAACACGACATAATGACTAATTCACAGCTTTTAGATAATACTTGTCACAACAAGTCATCAACATAAAGCAACAACAAATATATCATCACCACAACTCAATATGCAACATTAAATGCGACTCAATTATAATGCACATGCATGTGGTACCATTGGAGCAGAACTCCCAACTTAAAAATCTGCCAATAAATAGAGGCATCAACAAGACATAAGCCTTCATCGTAGATTGCCATCAAGGCCAAGGCATAAGCCTTCATAGCTAGTTTTTCCAATCCAGTCCAACATGGTGCCAATCCAGGCCAACTTAATAATGCAAATGTATGTGACTCAATGAATGCAACAATCACATACAACAACAACAATCACCATCACAAAGGCATAAGCCTATATCGTCACTTTACCAATAATTATAGGTACTCATCGTCGCTTCAACTTTGGCCATAGGCCTACAACTTAATCAACTTATCAATCACAACATATTCAACAACAATAATATATTCAGCAACGTTGGCATAAGCCTACAACTTAGTACGTCACAATAATAATAGTAATTGGACAATAACATCAATAAGAAAACAACATTATCTATAAGCCTAACATTTAATACCACATGCAATTCATAATTTTCAGAAAAGTATTCAACATATTGTATCGACCAAAATATACAACAATTGTTCCGTATAGTTATTCGAACAAATTGACTAAATTATGCTAATTAATCCTCTACTAAAATTGCTAGTATTTCTACTCTGTATTTCATAGTTTTAACAGCAACCACAACACATCGACTTATTTATACCCATACTATTATTAAAAGTCCTATTAATACTACTTGTTGCCTGTCATCCATTTAATAAATTACTATTAGTCACTACATTAATCTTCTGCCAATTTACTATACTAAATGATATCCGCTAATTATGTACATATATTACTGTGATTTGCTGCCAACAATATTATTAACACGATCCTACTATAATACTTCTACTAAATTATTCTGCTGATAAGCCTTACTAATAGCTTTGGCTAAATTAAGGAAACTATTATTTCTCTGCCACTTAAGTCATCTCTACTGCTAATATATTTTGATTACCAATGTTCCCGTTATTTACCACAAGCTCTGCAACTAAAACCATAACAATTGCTAATTCTGAAACATAATAATTATCTCTGCTATTTTATGTCAATCCATGAATTACTCCCTTATGTTACTAATAAATAGCTTATGGTACTATTCACCCTTTTCTAACTATGCTACATAAATTCTGTAACACAATATAAGTATAATATTAAAGTAACAGACCAAAATTGCACAACAGCATGGTGCCACTCGACATACATTAACACCCTTTTCCTTCTAGGGTGCCGATCGGCACCCCCTTTCACACTTTCCCAACAACCATGCCGGTCGTCACGCTTTCCTCTTGCCGCTCGTCACCGACTTTTCTCTTTTGTTTTTCTTCTCTAAATTTTTCGTTCGATTCATCAGTTTACCGATTCAACAACATAACACAGTACTACAACAACATACAAATCATACTCAATCAACATAGAGTAATTTTCCACAACAGAGTCATCAATTGAATTTCTGCATATTTATCGGGAAACATAACATTGCAGTAGCAACAAAACAACAACCTTTCACACAAAATTACATACAGTAATTTCATATAACCAACCCCACATATCATTTATCATGTACCCAATTATAGAGCAAGAATCTCACCCTTACCTTGAGTTGACGGTCTCTATAATTTTCGGTCGAATTCTGATTTGCCTTCGCGGTCGGCGGTTTCTCTCCCGATGACAGTTTCCTCTAAACCCTTGTTCTCCTTGCCACTTCTCACGTTCACCACCAAATACTCCAAGACTTGTTCAATAACTTAATTCCTTATAATTAGCTTAACTTTATAATTTCTATTATTCTTAATAATTCCATTGGGCCTAATCTTAACACCCCCACTTTTACTACCACCAACCAATAATTAAGCCCATATAATAAATCTAGTATTATTCCAATACTATTTCTACAACTTAATCAACCAAATAATCAACTAACAACATGATAACTTAAATTAACATTTCAACAATTTCAATAATTAATACGTAATTAATTTAATTAAATAATTAATTAAATTAACGGGCGTTACAACTCCCCCCCACTTAGAATATCTTCGTCCTCGAAAATCTATTCGATACTACCACTTTTAGTACGAATTTTGCATCCAACTCGTTGATTTTCAAGTTGCGTTTGGAAACACTTCGACCACTACTTTCTCGATATAACAACGCTCAATATGATATAATCCAAATCCACACGTTCTAATCATTCAACATCTCTGCGACATGATCGTTACTAGCATCTCAACTACCCCCACCATAATCTGACATACCAACATTTAAAGAAGCAACAACTATAACACACTTATACTTGAATATACATAATCTCAATATCATATTAATACCCTTTTCAACCTTAAAACACATACACAATTTCATTCCCGTATGTCAATTATCAATAAAATATCAACAAATTTGTTCACATCGTCGTATCGCTCTTATAGTGATAGCAACACAACCAACATAATCAACTTCATCACGTTATGAAATATTATTCCTTACTTACAGTAATCAACAAGAACATGATGACAACGTTAACAAAATCATTACGACATCAACTTAACTGTAATCATACCCATAGCTCACCATCAACCAACAATCCACAACAATCTTCTTATAAAATCCACAAATATTTACTAACAAACATAGTGCCCTGGCACATCATCCCTATATCAACAATCCACCAAATCAAACATGTAGACCAAGATATATCATTACCATAGGCTCCTGATGTTTTAATCCTTCACCTCTAACGAGTCGTACATGCATAGCAATTGCGCCACATCACGCTTCAGCTGCACAACTCTGATAATCCACCTTAAGTCACCGTCCTCGTTAAAATTTCCATCAACTATATGATTTACATGTTTCAATCTAGTTTCAGACGTTCTTTAACATCCACCATAAAGCCATTGTTCACTTGATATTCTCAATCCTTCACTTTGCAACGTCAGCTCGCATATAACTTGCCACTCCGACTTGTTCAACACGTCTCAATCCTTTCTTAGCAATTCCTCTATTACTTCACACATCCTGGTGAGCAACTATCCTCACGATATAACATCCATCACTTTACACACCATTAAGATAGCACAACAAATCTATACCATCCAACATGATCTCGTCTACTATCATCAAGAGATTAAGGGTGATCAGTTCCTCAATTTATTAATAGATAGTCGTCAACCATAATATAGTATAAACCATCGTTACCAAACTATAATAGTGTCCCTTTAGAACTTGTACTCAAGTCACCTAAAGCACCACAATCCAATAATTTCCAATTATATTTACAAATACTTTCACAATTTCCCTCTCATTTGATCTTTTCGATGAGACACCACCGTTCAACATATTACACGATCCACATCAAACTCACTTAGCCTCACACGAAGGTTAAATATTCTCCAACTCAAGAATTACTCTCTTCATCTCCGCATCATCAGGAATGCAAATTCGATTACAGAATCTCAACACACCTTGTGCATCTAACTTGAAATCATCATTCTCAGACTGATCGAGTCCAACCACCGAATCTACCAATTCCATATCTAACTTCTGAGCTTCTTTGATACTGTCCAGAAAATCATTCTTAATCTTCAACATCTCCAACATAACACTCTTCGGTGTCACTTCACAACTAAGCTCATATCTCTGAACTGTTCAATTAATCCTAACCCTTTAACCATCATTACCGACAGGTGCAAAGTCCTTTGACTTAAAGCATCTGCCACAACATTAGCTTTACCTGGATGATAATTCAAATCAAAATTATAATCTTTCAACATGAACACCACCGTTACTAACTCTAAGTCACGCGTAGGATAATTCCTCTCATGAACTATGGTTCATCTAGAAGCACAAGCAACAACTTGTCCAATCTGCATTGGACACCACTAAATCCCCTCTTAGACGCAATCATAATACACTACAAATAACTCACTCGGGTTAGGCAAAACCAATATCAGAGCAATTGTCAATCTTTTCTTTAGTTCTACAAAACTTTCTCCACATGCAACATCCATGTAGGAATGCATCTACCATATTCAAAAACACTTCATAGGATATAATACATCTCTATCTCCTCATAGTTTCAAACGGAACGCCAATCCGATAATCGAAACACAAGATATGATTTTCCAAAGTTATCCGGAAATGCAAACACATGCAGCGACATACTATTTCACATCTTATGATAACATCATAACAAAATTTCTTTGTACCAGTACCAACATTTTCCATTCTTGAAATCGTACTCATCTCCTCACATTTTCGATTCCGACTCGTGATTCAAACATTCCAACAACTTCAACAACTTTTACAATCACTCATAAGGATCCCACGACAAGGTCTGCAACAATCTTTCACTCTATCACAGTTTAAACATCGACATCTTTTGAAGGCTACTCGAACCAACAACTTCACAGTGCGCCAACAACGTTGAAACATCGCAAATATCTAAATTCCATCTTCTAAAAATTATCCTTGCTACTTAGCAATCACCTTCAGAAACATCATGGATTTACACTCTACTCGTATATCAACAACCATTACATTGCTCCTCATCCTTCGATAAGTAAACATCAACAATGTCTGATCATCCTCCCTCAAGACGCCCCAACATGATTAACAAACAAAATCTTGAATCCATGTCACCTTCGGATTCAAGAAACAACAAAACTTCAACAATACCTGCACTGTCGTCATACCGAACCAACATCTTACAACCGAAACACATCCGAGAAGCAAGGCTTCTCCGCCACTTATCTTCAACCCAACTCCTGCATACAAGCGATTAGAAAAACAACAAGCCCCGACAATGTTTCACACACTGGTCGCTCACTAAGGAATAAACAACATTAGATAACTTGGTCTGACGGAACGACCTGCTCTGATACCACTAATGTAACACCCCATTTCTACCCGGCGGATAATAAGAAAAGCAGAGTTCAACGTATATAGGATGCTATATTTTCAACTTAAAATCAAACTTCACTTAATCGTATATAAAACAGATATATAACATTTAACTCGGATGAACCGATAACAACTTGATTTATTCTTTAACATCAAACAACTTTATATTGATAAGCAGCATAATCTACATACTCAACTTCAATTCACTTAACATCTTTATTCAACTAAAACAACTTCATGACAACAGTTACTTCATGTAAACAACTTAAAGATTCAGCAACAAAATAATAACCAACAACTAAACATCAAGCGTTCATCCCCCCGAGTACTACATATCAGGGCGATGATACCGACTCGAAACTGATGAGGGAAACAACTATTCTTCTTGATTATCTGCACGTTACCAACGGAGGGCAACATTCAAACAGAAGGAGTGAGATATCGAACTATATAATTGAACGTATGATAATTAATATATCAGAATCAGTTCATATAAAATCACCACTTCACAACTTATACACAATAACTATTACAACAAAGCCTTAACACGACATACCGAATAATTCACAACTTTTAGATAATACTTGTCACAACAAGTCAACAACATAAAGCAACAACAAATATATCATCAGCACAACTCAAGATGCAACATCAAATGTGACTCAATTACAATGCACATGCATGTGGTACCATTGGAGCAGAACTCCTAACTTAAAAATCTGCCAATAAATAGAGGCATCAACAAGGCATAAGCCTTCATCGCAGGTTGCTATCAAGTCCAAGGCATAAGCCTTCATCGCTAGTTTTTCCAATCCAGGCCAACGTGGTGCAAATCCAGGACAACTTAATAATGCAAATGTATGTGACTAAATGAATGCAACAATCACATACAACAACAATCACCATCACAAAGGCATAAGCTTATATCGTCACTTTACCAATAACTAGAGGTACTCATCATCGCTTTAACACTGGTCATAGAACTACAACTTAATCAACTTATCAATCACAACATATTCAACAACAATAATGTATTCGGAAATATTGGCATAAGCCTAAAACTTAGTACGTCACAACAATAATAGTAATTGGACAACAACATCAACAAGAAAACAACATTGACTATAAGCCTAACATTTAATACCACATGCAATTCATATTTTTCAGCAAAGTATTCAACACATTATGTCGACTAAAATATACAATAATTGTTCGGTATAGTTATTTAGACAAATCAACTAAATTTTGCTAATTAATCCTCTACTAAAATTGCTAGTATTTCTACTCTGCACTTCATAGTTTTAACAGCAACCACAACACAACGACTTATTTATACCCATACTATTATTACAAGTCCTATCAATACTACTTGCTGCCTGTCATCCATTTAATAAATTACTACTAGTCACTATATTAATCTTCTGCCAACTTACTCTACTAAATGATATCCGCTAATCATGTACATATATTACTTTGATTTGCTGCCAACAATATTATTAACACGATCCTACTATAATACTTCTACTAAATTATTCTGCTGATAAGCCTTATTAATAGCTTTCGGCTAAATTAAGGAAACTATTATTTCTCAGCCACTTAAGTCATCTCTACTGCTAATATATTTTGATTACCAATGTTTCCGTTATTTACCACAAGCTCTGCAACTAAAACCATAACAATTGCTAATTCTGAAACATAATAATTATCTCTGCTATTTTATGTCAATCCATGAATTACTCCCTTATGTTACTAATAAATAGCTTTTGGTACTATTCACCCTTTTCTAACTATGCTACATAAATTCTGTAACACAGTATAAGTATAATATTAATGTAACAGATCAAAATTGCACAACAGCATGGTGCCACTCGGAACACATTAACACCCTTTTCCTTCTAATATGCCGATCGGCACCCCCTTTCACACTTTCCCAACAACCATGCCGGTCGTGACGCTTTCCTCTTGCCGCTCGTCACCGGCTTTTCGCTTTTGTTTTTTTTCTCTAAATTTTTCGTTCGATTCATCAGTTTACCGATTCAACAACACAACACAATACTACAACAACATACAAATTATACTCAATCAACATAGAGTAATTTTCCACAACATAGTCTTCAATTGAATTTCTGTATATTTATCGGAAAACACAACATTGTAGTAGCAACAAAACAACAACCTTTCACACAAAATTACACGATAATTTCATATAACCAATCCCACATATCATTTATCATGTACCCAATTATAGAGCAAGAGTCCCACCATTACCTTGGGTTGACGGTCTCTCTATAATTTCCGGTCGAATTCCGATTTGACTTCCCAGTCGGCGGTTTCTCTCCCAACGACGGTTTCCTCCAAACCCTTGTTCTCCTTGCCACTTCTCACGTTCACCACAAAATACTCCAAGACTTGTTCAACAACCTAATTCCTTATAATTAGCTTACTTTATAATTTCTATTATTTTTAATAATTCCATTGGACCTAATCTTAACACCCTCACTTTTACTACCACCAACCAATAATTAAGCCCATATAATAAATCTAATATTATTTTAATACTATTTCTACAACTTAATCAACCAAATAATCAAGTAACAACCTGACAACTTAAATCAACATTTCAACAATTCCAACAATTAATCCGTAATTAATTTAATTAAATAATTAATTAAATTAACAGGCGTTACACCAAACATAGAGATTATTGTCCTCTTTCAGCCGTTACTTTTGAATAGCCATAAATAAAATGTAACGCTTCAGAACATGCTTGCTTCAAAACGCTTCAGAAGATGAATGTTACCGTTGAGACTCTTTTACTTCTTTCCAAAACTATATGAATCAGAATAACAGATTTCCTGTTCGCAGCGTTTAGTGCACTCAGAAGTTGTAGCTTGAGAACTTCTCTATATAAGCGTGTTATGCAGATTGCTTTCTATATAAGATGTTTTGAATCAGAGTTTAAACAACGATCTAATTCATCTTCGGTACTTCTTCCATCAGAACTCCTCTGCAAAACAAAATATTTACTATAAAGCATAATTGTTCTTTGAGTATTTATTATCATCAAAACTCTTACGAGGGTTGTAAAATCAAACTATATTCTAATAAAAATTTCCATTCCAATTGAATCAAATGAAACTAATATGTTTTTTTCTTTCAATTTTTTTCTTTCAAATTAAGTGAAAATGTATTATAAAAACCAAACATAACAAAATCAAGTGATTTTAGTTGATCTAAACTTATCTCAAAAAACTAACCTACCTGTTAAGCTCCTAACTCCATTGTCAAGCTGTCCTTCCTCAATTGTAGAAATTAATTTAATTATAAAATGTCAAAATCAATTCTACACATTAAAATCACCTTTTTCTCTTCTAAAACAGAAATCAAATATGTTGTAATTATTAACGACGAGATCAGTTAAATATATAATCCTTGTTGTGTTCCAATAATAACATGACAACTTGTAATCTCACATTGATAATTTAACTCGCATTTATAATTTAACTCGCTTTAATGCTCTTTTTATAGAGTTGCACTTATTAAATTATCAAGGAGCTTAAGACGAGAAAATGCCACGTGATGACACCGGCAAAAGAGAAGATGAAAATGACTAATAACATAAGACTTGAGACCACCACACACCTCTGTCATCTAAAAAATTATTCTTCCACAGTGATAGTGAATATTGAAGCAATTGCATTAACGAGATAATGAGAAAGTCATCGTAACTTTCCCTCTCTTAAGTCGTTGAAACCTAGCCCATGTTGGATTCAATAAAGTTCTTCACCAAATGCATTAACTTGGTTAAGCAAGACCTCCAAAAGTTAATAACATCAACAAGTTTAATTCTGAAAAAATAAATACTTCAAGACACAAGCTCTGAACTTATATTGTTAACTTGTTTATGCAGATGCTCTAAAGTTTTCTATCATTCAATTTGTAAGAATCAATAACTAATTGATCATCATTCAAACCATCAAACCATCAGCAAGAAGTACACCAAAAAAGCCAAATAATTGATCATTATGTGGGGCAGTGAATCACTTACCAACAGAAAAACATTCTTCAAACAAAACTTAGTGTCCTTTCTATTGAGGAATAGACTAAAGTTCTAGAGAAAACAGGAGGAGAGAAAACACATGGTTTTAACAAATAACCAATGTAGTAACAAGTGTAAATATCAAAATAAGCACTCGGGAAATGTTTCAAACAGTTTTCTTTTTGTTGCATACATGGAAGTCGGAGACGGCAAGCGAAGTCCAAACATTGTGTTTTTTAGACTACCCGAAATGCGCATATAAGCGGAGGTACATGATAAATCATGTTGATAATATTCATTAGTTGGCCCCCTCTTTTTTACCTCAACAAGGAAAAGAATCATCCAACCATGGTTCTCTTTCGTCCTCTTTGTCGCACTACAAATCGGGTAGAAGTATGGGGATTAGTACTATTTCTCAAAGAAAATGTCTAAATTTTAAAAACAATTACATGGAAATTAGTACCATCTGCCAACTTGTTCATTGTGGACGACCACTGCTTCGATGACTTGCGGTAAGCAGCAAGAATCCGATCAATCTAACCCGACAAACTTCAGTATTAAATATCAGTACAGAAACCATATTTTATCAGAACAAGACCTCTAGTCTTGTTAATAAAATTTTGAATAACAGACAAATGAAAATTTGTTTTCATATCCTTAATATTTAACACTATGAATAAGGACAATGGAGAAAATGAGAAGTTGGCATACAATGTTACCACATGAAGAATGCATTGAAACAAGGGCTCTTTCCAGGACATACAAATCTACAGCTTTATCTTCTGGTAGAGTTGAAGTGAAGCTCAATCCAAAGTCAATAAGAACCTATACAAAAGTTAACGATATTTCTCGTATTGCATAACCCGAATAAATGTAAGAAATATCAATTACAGGACCTAAGACATGCATGAACTCACCAACTGATCGGTATCATTCTTTAGTAACATGTTCGATGTTGTTAAATCACCGTGAACAAGACCACCATCATGTAACTTTGCAATCACATGGCCAATTTGAGACGCAATCTTGTCAAGCCGCTCTACATTGACACCACATGATCCGAATTCAAGAAATACATCCTTGACTGAAGGTCCGTCAACAAATTCAAATGTTAAAGTGTGCGACACAGGATCCACGGCATACAGTACAGGTGTACAAACCCCAAGTCGCCTTGCTTTGGTTGTACATCTTGCTTCCTGCTCCAACAATTGATTTGCAAAGCAAAGCATTCAAGACATGTAATGAGAAACAACAATTGATTTATTTGAACTTATCTATTAAACAAGTTATAACTTATATCAAAAAGGTTGATTTTATTTTAACTTTTGTTGCAAAACAAACTTATACACATGCACATATATTATAAGAGTTTATGCTATAAGCATTATTCAATTATGTTGTGTATCCAAACATGTACTAACTTATCAAAAATAAAAATGAAAATTTTAACTAAATCTGACCGTACTGCATTTAAGCGCTTGAGTGTCAACTTAGAATCCAAAATTGGATGTCTGTACTTCTTTGAGAATCGCTCCTTGACAACAGACCTTCTTCCCACAAAAGAAGACTCAAAAACTCTCTACAACAAGGACAATAAAACAATGCATAAGCTATATTGCTATTGCAATTCCAATTTCCTTCAATGACACAAAACTAGATAAACAACGCCATATCTATACTAACACGTTGACACTCATAATAATTTGAAAAAATAAATAAATTAAATGTAATGTAAGCGTTGATTTCAGACACGGACACTGACACAGACACAAAGAGTGATTTAAACTTACAGCTTCAGCTCCTTGGTTGATGAGAATGAGATTGAGAGGGGTATCTCTTGACTGAGTTTGAGTCCCCATAATATAAAAAGCTATAGCAATTTAAATTCCTTTAATTTAAACCTTCAATTGGAAAAAATAAAAATAGTCAATACATTAATCTCATGTAAAAAAGGAAAAGCTGGACGGAGAATCTTACTGGTTGTAGTGGCCGAGGAAGAACTCAGGCAGTTGAGTTGAGTTCAGTGCAACTTCAATCCAGTTTGTTTGACAGTACAAGGTCAAGGCGGCTGCACATAGGGGTGGGAAAAAACCCGGTTTATAAGAATCGTTTAAAAAACCGGTTCCATTTTTAAAAAAAAAACATATATTTTTTTGGATCAAGACTAACCCATGCCCATTTCATTAAAGACAATTTCGTTTCCCACTCATTTCTAAAAATCTAAAAATGTTTTCAGAAATTTTTAGAGATTCATCTCCAAATGTATAATAAATCAATATTGTCAAAATTTGATTGGGAGATATATCTTCGAATATTTTTAAGGCAAACGCGGAGATAGATATTCGAAAATTATTAATTCGGAGATGCATTTTCGAAAATTTCCCTGTATGCATTGTGGACAAAAATATTGTCTAAGTTTGTATATTTTTTGAATCCGAATTCATTTTAATCCGATTAACAGTTCCATAATTCATAATTTGATTCAAACATTAACATCCAATATTACGGGGAAAACCCATTTAACAACGACTGAAAAACACATATAATCATGTGGGTCCAAGCATTGTCATGTAGAATGTTGTTGTAAATGTGTAACTTACAATCACGTTCCTGAGACTATTGTAGTATTTTGGAAAGCACGCGCAATATCACAATGGTTAGTTAACTCAATTGTTGTGATAGACCTAAATGTCTCAAGTTCGATTCTCAGCATCAATACTTTGTAATTTATATTATTCTAGTCAACATTCAATATACAACCACGGTTAGTGGTTATAACTGCTGTGAAAAGTTCTGCTGTTTTAAAAAAGGAATTCTTTTGCTTTTTAAATCTTTCCCATATTTTAACATGTATTTATTTTAACCATATCAGAGAATTAAAAGCAACATGTATTATATTAACAATGCATAAAGATCATAAAAAACAGCTTACATTTTGCATTAAAAGCCAAAAGTAATATTCACATCAAACACAAAATATGTTTAAGTCAAATGTAATATTTACATCAAACACACAATATGTTTAAGTCAAATGTAATATTTACATCAAACACAAAATATGTTTTAGCACATATATCTATAAATCAAACAGAAGGATCCTTAAGCACATTATGGATATACGGCCAACGTTTACGAAGATCTACAAAGTCCTCAATATGGAATGGAGTTTCTTTGTTAAAACATCTACATAAAAAGAGCAACAAAGTGAATATCATGCATGATAATAATTGAATAGTCAACTTATATAATATATGTAAACATTTTATGACATATATACCTTATCCAAGAATCAACAATATCGACAAGGACAATGTTTAACATGTGTTTCATGACATAATACCCACACTCGTAACCCCTTGATTGTTTTCTCGTCTACAAATTTAAGCAATAATTACATGAATATAACCACACATGAGTGTAAATGAAAGAAATAGATAATCAGACCACTTACCTTAGGAAAGAGCCATGAGGGCTTTCTTTTAACATTGTGTATGATATTCACTTGCTGCACAATACTGTACATTGAAAATGAATTAAACATATTATGCGATAAACTAATTACAATATCAAAGAAATTATTAATTTAAATTCCAAAGTACAAACATACAATTGCCAATTAATAATACCTTTCATTTTTCTTTCGAGTTTATAATGTAAGGAACACCGCGTAGTTATCGTATTCGTCCTAAATGATATGATGAACAATTGCCAATGACCACTGAATAAACACGAGCATATATATAATTAGTATTTTCTAAAACAAAACTAAATATATAAGAGATAAACATCAATTACAAAATTACTCACTCTTTGAGAAATGATGATAAGTAACATTCTTTTTCTCCCTTATTTAACTGTCTTTTCATGTACTCTTCAATGGCTTTTGGATCATTATATGCCCATCGAATTCAAAATAAATTCAAGATTCCATAAGTACTCGATTTATTTAACTCTATACAAACACGGTGAATGTACCTAAATGGTTAAAGAAAATTAAAAAATTAAGGGAGGAAATATAACAAATGATATTGTTCTATAATGATATGCATATTCAATTATATACTTACGTGCAGCAAATTTGTAATATCCTTACGTCCACCCACTTATATCCAACAAGAAAATCTCTTACATCATTAGAATTATAATAGAAGAACTCTATCAATGGACAATGTTCTAGTTGCAGAGGTTGCATTTCATTCATCTCCATAACGCTCAAGTACAACGTGGTGATCTCATTTGCAGTAGGATTCATTAACTCATTGTAGTTTTCTGGAGGGGAGAGGGACTGAACAATTAATTCCTTTGGTTCTAGCATGTACACAACTTCTACTTGAAAAATGATCATCATGACCATTAATATTATTTTGATCTTCATTATTTGTACGTTGTTTGATGTTTCCACTTATTATCTATATTATAACATTCAATTAGAATATAAAATAAAATAAGCACAATATATATCATACATTTTTGATAAAACACTAGCATCTCAAATAAAGCATATACCGTATACAACTTTTCTAACTTTTCCATATCTTTCTTCCGTCTTTCCTTCTCCTCTTCTAATATCCTCATTTGTTTATCTAACCGCTTCTCAGAATTCTCAATCTTTTCTCTTTGCGCTTGAAATTCCACACTTTCGGTTCTTTTTCTTGCATAACTAAAGTATAACCTCATGCCAACACCTTCTCCAATATCACAGACACGGCCACCATGCTCATATGTTCTGATAGCTTTTACTAGTATATCATGTCGTGCTTCCGGAACAAATGTGCCTTCACAGGCCGCCTCAATAAACTTATCCTACAAAAAATGAGCACTTACATATATTGTTATAAAATCATTTAAATAACAAATAACATAATTAAAACAAATCATTCTACAATTTTCTCAGTAACTACTCTCCATGCATCTGAGATGTACTCTCCATTTGGTCTTAGTCGAGCCCTCTTCCACTTTTCATGTCTTGACGATAGAGATGGGATGCGATCATCTCACGTTTCTTGATTTTTTTTCAAGCATGACTTTTTTCTCAAGTTTCTTCTAACCCCCTGTTGGCTGAAGATTTTGATGATATTGTTCGAAGCAAAGCAAGTTGGATGTTTCGATTGGAATAAAGCAAGATGTCATGTTTCGAAATGGTAGAAGCAGTGCTTCGAATGGGCATATCAAAGCTTGGAGCTTCGAGTGACAGTTATGAGGATATCTTCAAAAGAAGTCTCGAAGTGATAACAAGGCTGTGTCCAAGAAATGCGTTCGAAGCGAAGAAGTGCCAAAACATTTGAAATTCAAATACAAGCGGGATGTTCGAAATTTAAAATATATGCGCTGGAGCATTCGAAGACGCGTGGAAGCTAGAGAGAGGCATTGCTTTGCATGTTCTGAACGTGGCAGAATCTTATAGCAAGACCGTTATGGTCGAAGTAGTATAAATAGAAGTCTTAGCATTAGGATTTCGTGTGTCATATCTATTGTACAAAAAACTCAGTAAACATTCAAAATACCACATGGCTAGGGAAACGAATGCACGAGCAATGTACGTATGATAACACCAAGTGTTTATGATTTAATAAAACTCTTTATCATTTCCAGTATTTTCCTCTATCTTCATGTCAATACCATTCAAAAGCCTTTGCATTAAAATATTTTCATTCGAAGTCTTTTTACTGATGCCTTACATTTAAATGTTTTCTTTCCATTTCAAATACTTTACATTTCAGAAACTTTTGTATATTTCATGCCTTTATCTTCATGCCTTTATCATTCGAACACCTTTTTCCATTTAAAGTCATTTTACTGTTTTCTTGCATTTAAACGCTTTCTTCATATTTCGAATCTTTTACATTCCAGAGAATCTTTTACATTACATGTTTTTATGCTTCGAAGTCATTTACTTGTCTTTTCTTCAGTTTTATATGTCTTTACAATTAAACTTTATTCATGCAATTTAGTTTCGCGCGCATTTACTTGATCATGTTATTAGATCTTTAATAGAGTAATCGAAGTAAGTTAAACACCTACACAACATTCTAAATACCAACCATGAATACCAGTTCTATAATGAGAGTTATCCAAATGACCAATACATCCTAGGATCAATCTAGTCGATCCTGCGAGTTACCAGAGAGATTAAATAACAGTCATTAAGATTATTTGATAGTTTGGAGGACTAGCGGTTGTTTACCAGAAATCACTGTAAACAAATTGGCACACCTGGTGGGACGCGTCATTGGCCATTACGAAATTTAGAACAAAGTAAAAAATTATTGAGACATAACCATTGTAAAAATACTCTCTGAGTGATAAGTTTGTTGTTTTATGAACCTTAGAAGTGGTAGAATAACCAATAGCAACCAACCCTTATCCAGAAGAAAACGTTTAAACAAGATGTCTAATCCAGACAATCAACAAGGGGAACATAATATCCCACATACAACAGGCACTAATATGTCTGCTTCGATGGGAACATCTAATGCAATCCTTTCGAATGCACAGTCTGTTGCATCCTCTACCAGTAATGTAGCCACTAATGGAACAAGTGGCATATCAACTAACAGTTCGATCCTAGGAAATACTGGAACCATTGGTTACCCTGGGGGATTCGTCCCACCATCAGGGACACAAACCCATTTCGTCACCCCACTAACTAGACCACCCGGTTTCGATGGTAATAGAGCCAGAAATTCCTCTTATGGAATGCCAACATCTTTTATGGCAGGCTTACACAATTCCACATCGAATTCATCACCATAATTAGGGTCTGGGTCTGGGGCAAATCAATTTATGACAAATAACCAAGGATCAGTGGGTTATAGTGCAATTCTTATCCTAACCACATAAAATCAGTTGACCTTTAGGCAATTGATGGATGACAGTAACCATAATATGATAGGAGTGTTAGCACAAACTATGCAGGAGATATTTTCCCCAATAGTACAAAATGTGACTGTGACAAACAGAGAAAACGCAGATAACATGAGTCGAATAGCAGATTTCTTCGCTCCCCTAGAAAGGCGTAGGCAGAATCAGGCGGGAGTTCGAGCAAACGTACCTATTATAGAACAAGTTGCTAACGACCCACCCTATAGACCAGCCAGAGAGGAGGTTAATTTGGGGGCAAGGGCACAAAGGCTAGAAGCCCCAATGATCCAAGGCCCACAAAGGGAAATTATGGAACCAGGGGCAAGGGTCGAAAGGCTAGAAGTCCCAGAGTTTCGAGAAGAACAACCTAGAGGGGTTGTCATGGTGGGTCGAAATCAAGATGCTGATGCAGTCGTTCATAGAATTTGAAACGATAACATCTTGGCAGAAAATAATTTAACCACCATGATAGAGAGAATCATGGCCCAGAATGGCCTCAACACAGGAATTAGAAGGCCAAATTATGCCTCCCCTATATTAGATTACATAATGCACACTAATTTACCAAGGGGATATAAAGTCCCTAAGTTTACAAAGTTTGCTGGGGATACAAATGAATCAACAGTCGAACACATAGCCAGGTATCTAACCGAAGCAGGAGATATAGCCAATAATGAAGACCTTAGGATCAAATATTTCCCAAGTTCCCTGACTAAGAACGCTTTCACATGGTTCACCACTTTGCCTCCTGGGTCCATTGATACTTGGGCTCTTTTGGAGAGATTATTCCATGAACAGTTCTACATGGGACAATCAAAAATAAGTCTGAAGGAACTAGCCAGTGTCAAGAGGAAGTTCACTGAACCCATAGATGATTATCTGAATAGATTCAGGCTCTTGAAATCTAGATGTTTTACAGTAGTTCCTGAACATGAGTTAGTCGAAATGGCTGTTGGCGGCCTGGATTACTCTATTCGAAAGAAATTAGACACTCAATACTTGAGGGATATGGCTCAATTAGCCGATAGGGTTCGACAGGTCGAAAGGCTAAAGGCTGAAAAGTCCAGAGTCTTTAAAAATAACAAGAAGGAAAGGATCTCCTATGTTGGAACTGAGGAAACAGAAGATTATCCTGAATTCGAATTCGAAGAGGTCGAAATCGACCTCACTGAATTAAAACAGGCACCACCTTACTCCTGCAAATTATTAGTTCCCACAAAAGGGAAAGAAATTGTTGAAAATGAGAAAAGTGACAAATTCCCAAAGAAGGTTTATACCTTTGATGTCACTAAGTGTGACGAGATTTTTGATTTACTTGTCAAAGATGGCCAACTCATTGTGCCATCAAATGTCAAAATACCTCCTTTAGATCAAAGAAAGAAAAGAGGATTTTGCATGTATCATAGTTTCCTAGGCCACAAAACCTCACAGTGTTTTCTTTTCAGGGACCTAATTCAGAATGCAATTAAAGATGGCAGACTGAAGTTTGTTGATAAAGCAAAAATGAAAGTAGACGAAGATCCTTTGGACGTCGCAGACACCAATTACTCCGAGCCTGCATGCATTGGGGAAATTAACATGGTGGAAGCTTACCAAAGTGACGCTCCAGTAGGAGAGAAAGGTACTGAAAATGAAAGCTGGGTGATAGTCGAAGTCAATAAGGGGGTCACTGAAGACGTCCACAAGCAACCAGAGACTTCGATCGAAGAAGCACCGTTATCTGTTGCAAAAGAAATCCAGGCTACTGAAGGCCAGGAAAACCAAAACCAAGAGTTGACACAGGTTACTGAAGGCCTGAGGCTAGAATTGGAGAAAGTCCAAATCACGAAGCCAACCTCCCCTCAGAAAGAAATATGGGATACTTTAGGGGAACCCAGTGGAAAGTTTGACTACTTGGTCAAATATTCTGCCCCAGAGAGTTCAAAGGTCCACATTGAAGATATAAAACCTACAGGATGGGGAGATGATGACGCTAAGGGGGAGGATGTTGAGGTAAACATGGTGGATATGGAGAGACCTCGCTCTGAAATGGAGGAGGTGGAGAGATATTTAGAAAAAGAGAAGTATAAAATGGAGGATAATCATGCTGGAGATGCTAGTCTCAAGGATTACCTCATGGTGTGCCACAAAGGAGATACAAGAATGATACTATGCCCTAGGTGCAGCATCCTCTGCAATCAGAGAATCGCTGCAAACTTCGAGAGGGTACAAAGGGAACGAACTGGCAACAACTGGCGCCAGGATAACCAGCTATTCAAGTGTTATCCTAAAGCTGGAGAAAGTTTGCTGGAATTTGTGCTTCGCTGCTACAAAGGGGCAACCAAATGCTTGATATGCCCAAGGTGTTCTGCTGTGTATGATCAAAGCATGGCCAGAGCCTTCGAAACAATCCCCTTCGCCCCTTGCTGGAACCACCAAGAGACTGTTCAGATGGGCCCATGTTTCGATAGCAAATACAAACAACGAAGGCCCGATAGTCCTCATCCCAAGGGTGCTCGAAGAGTGACGTTCAAAATTCCTGCTGAAGTGCCAACAGACAAATGGCTGCAAGTCAGAAATGACAAAGGCAAAGACAAGTGGAGAAACAATGAACGAAACGCACGCCATGCTATGACATATAGGAGGCAGTTCAACATAGTGAAGAGGGAGGAAGTGAGATTAGAGAACTACAAAGGAAGAAACCCCATGTCAAGATCTCAGTGGCGAAGGCAACAGAGAATTCGAAAGGCTGAAAGGGAAGCTGTGGCAAATAAAGGAGCAACTTCAACAAAAAACCAAGGTGAATCTAGCACCAACAAACCCACACCAAAAAATCAAACTGAAGACAAACCCCCAGTTAGTAGGAGGCTCTTCTTTGAAGTACAACCAACTGAACCAAAGGAATACACTCCAGGTCCAGAAGAAGACGAAGATATGCTAACGGACAATTTCGAGTCAGAGGGGGAGTCTTCGTTCAATACCAATTGCAACGTGGTATCTGTGCTTCCTTGTGAGTTTGGACAGGAGACTGAAATTGACGAGTATGAGGAAGAAGATACCATAGATCTAATGAAGCATAGGCATGTGTGCTACTATGTGATGGATAATGGAGCTGTCGAGGAGCAGAATGCGTTCTTCGAGCATCTAGAACCAGCTATGAAGAATCATCTGAAGCCATTATTCATTCGGGCAAAGGTTGGTGCCCATGGCGTGAATAAGGTTCTAGTGGATGGGGGCGCTGCAGTCAACTTAATACCCCATTTCATGCTGAAAAGGTTAGAAATACGCGAAGGAGACATCAAACCACTCAACATGGTTCTATCCAATTATGAAGGGAAAGTAGGCAAAACACTGGGGGTGGTTCAATTAGACTTCACAATAGGCTCAAGCTGTAGGCCCACCATGTTCATAGTGATCGAAGCCAAGGCCAACTACAACTTGTTGCTGGGAAGGGAGTGGATCCATGGCGTAGGGGCAGTTCCTTCGTCAATGCACCAGTGATTAGTTTTATGGAGAGAAGATGGGATCATGGAAAACATTGAAGCGGACCAGAGTTACTTCATGTCAGCAGTCAACTTAGTTGACAAGAGGAATTATGACAAACATCTGGCAAAGATTGCTCCTTGTGTCCCAAATGATGAAATCAACGAAACCAGAAACGCCCACTACTATATGACCCTTCGCCATGATGGCATATATTGGGATAGAAGAATAATCAGTGAAGACGAAGGAGTCGAAAGTACTATACAAAGACGACCAGCAGGCTGGGAATTCGACAACCTTACTCATGACTGAGTCCTCCTTTTTCGAAAGGATTTCGGCCTATATGACTGAGAACGAATCAAAGGCGGCCTTAGAGGCTGAAATGAATAAACTGGCTGTAAAGATGAACGAAATAAATGGGGATAGCTCGAAAGGATCACCCTTTAAAGAACTTGAGATAGATCAAAGGTTGGACGCCATATATGATAAAGAACCCTTAGGCTTCAAGAGGGACCCCATAGACTCAGGTTCCAAAATGTTGGCGCAGGATCCACTCGAAGAAGTGAACTTAGGGGATGAGAACACGAAAAGAATAACCTACATAAGTGCAAAACTTAACCCAGGCCTCAAGCAGGAAGTGATCGAAGTCCTCAAGAAAAACAAAGATTGCTTCGCGTGGGATTATGACGAAATGCCTGGTTTAAAGAGGGAGTTAGTCGAACACAGACTTCCAATCAAAGATGGCAAGAAGCCCATCAAGCAAACTCCTAGAAGATTCGCACCAGCGGTTCTCACAAAGATCAAAGCTGAGATCAAAAGGTTGCTGTGTTGCAGATTCATCAGAACCACAAGGTATGTCGAATGGTTAGCAAATATAGTGCATGTTATTAAGAAAAATGGTTCTTTGAGAATCTGCATAGATTTTAGGGATTTAAATACTGCAACCCCTAAAGATGAGTACTCCATGCCTGTGGCAGAAATGTTAGTAGATTCTGCTGCAGGATTCGAATATTTAAGTATGTTAGATGGATACTCTGGGTATAATCAGATTTTTATTGCTGAAAAAGATGTTGCCAAGACAGCATTTTGTTGCCCAGGAGCCTTAGGCACCTACGAATGGGTGGTGATGCCTTTTGGTTTAAAAAACGCTGAGGCAACTTATCAAAGGGCAATGAATTCAATTTTCCATGATTTCATTGAAACCTTTATGCAGGTGTATATTGATGATATAGTTATCAAATCTATATCTGCAGAAACCCATTTGCATCATTTGAGCCAATCATTCGAACGAATGAGAAAACATGGCTTAAAGATGAATCCCCTTAAATGTGCATTTTTTGTGCAGGCTGGAGATTTCCTTGGCTTTGTGGTTCACAAGAAAGGAATTGAGATCAACCAAAACAAAACCAAAGCCATAATGGAGACGAAAGCACCTACGTCAAAAAGGGAGCTGCAATCTTTGCTAGGGAAGATTAACTTTCTCAGAAGGTTCATTTCGAATCTGAGTGGAAGAACCCAAGCTTTCTCTCTGTTGCTTCGTTTAAAGCAAGGCCAAGCCTTCGAGTGGAACGAAGCCCATCAGGAGGCATTTGACAAGATAAAAAGATATCTCTCTCAGCCTCCCATCTTGTCTCCACCTTCATGGGGAAAGCCCATGAGATTGTACATATCTGCCTCTGAAGTTAGTATAGGTAGTATGTTAGCACAAGAAGATAGCAATGGCATCGAAAGAGCCATATACTATTTAAGTAGAGTATTGAATGATGCAGAGACTAGATATAGCAATTTAGAAAAGCTATGTCTTTGTTTGTACTTTTCTTGTATGAAACTCAAGTATTATATAAAGCATGTTGATGTTTATGTTTCATCTCATTTCGATGTCATTAAACACATGCTTTCAAAACCAATAATGCATAGCAGAGTTGGCAAATGGGCTTTAGCCTTAACAGAATATTCTTTGACTTTCATGCCTTTAAAAGCTGTGAAAGGCCAAGTGATTTGTGATTTCATTGTGGACCATTCATTGGTTGAGCAGACTGTCATGAGTTACGTCGAAATGCAACCATGGAAATTATACTTTGATGGTTCGACCCACAGGAATGGAAGTGGTGTTTGAGTCCTTATAATTTCTCCTGAAGGAATTCCAACAAAATTCAAGTATAAATTAGATGGTCCTCGTTGCTCGAACAACGAAGCTGAGTATGAAGCGCTTATTGTTGGACTTGAAGCTTTGTTGGAATTGGGGGCAACTAGAGTCGAAATTAAAGGAGACTCAGAATTAGTAGTCAAGCAAATAACAAAGGAGTATAAATGCATAAAGGAAAACCTGATGATATACTTCGTCATAGTTAACAGGCTACTTAGAAAATTTGAATACATGGATATTCAACATATACCAAGAATAGAAAACCAAGAAGAAAATGACTTAGCACAGTTGGCTTCAGGTTATAAAGTTTCTGCCAGAAACTTTGAGGATTTAGTTGAATTAAGGGGTAGAGTTATGGCTACTAGATTCACACCATCAGATCTAGAGAGTATGAAATTGGGTTATGCTGAGAAACAGAGATTCAAAATATTGGCCATAAACACTTTATCAGATGCAGATTGGCGAAGTCCACTTGTGAGCTATTTAACAAATCCAACTTCGAATGTTGATAGGAAGATAAAATATAGAGCATTGTCATATGTCCTCATGGGGAACGAATTGTTCAAAAAGACCCAAGAAGGTGTATTACTGAAATGCCTAGGAGAAAGTGAGGCATACTTAGCATTGTCAGAAGTCCACAATGGGGCATGTGGGGCACATCAAGCAGGTCATAAAATGAAATGGCTGTTATTTCGATATGGCATGTATTGGCCCAACATGCTCAAAGATTGTATAGACTTTACTAAAGGTTGTGAAGAATGTCAGAAACATGCAGGGATTCAACATGCCCCTGCAAGTGAGTTGCATTCAATCATTAAACCATAGCCATTTAGAGGATGTGCGTTGGATTTAATAGGAGAAATAAATCCTGCTTCGTCTAAAGGACATAAATATATCTTGGTAGGAGTAGACTATTTTACCAAGTGGATCGAAGCAATACCATTAATAGTTGCTGATCAAGAGGCTATTATTGAGTTCATACAGAAACAAATTATCTATAGGTTCGGATTTCCAGAGAGCATAACCACAGACCAAGGTTCTGTGTTTACTGGTAGAAAGATGCAAGAATTTGCTCAAGAAATGGGGTTTAGATTACTAACATCAACGCCATATTATGCTCAAGCAAATGGTCAGGTCGAAGCAGCTAATAAAGTGATAATAGGGTTAATCAAGAAACATATTGGTAAAAAGCCAAGGAACTGGCACAAAACTTTGGACCAAATACTATGGGCCTGTAGAACATCTCCTAAAGAAGCTACTAACACCACGCCTTTCCAACTCACGTTTTGGTCATGATGCAGTTCTGCCAGTAGAAATTCATCTACAATCAGTTCGAATTCAAAGACAAAACGAAATTCCAACTGCATTATATTGGGAAATGATGATGAATGAGTTAGTTGAGTTGGATGAAGTTAGATTTCATGCATTGGAAATCCTGATGAGACAAAAGGAAAGAGTGGCCAGGACATATAACAAAAGGGTGAAAGGAAAAGCATTCACTATTAATGACTTAGTCTGGAAAGTCATATTGCCCATGGACAAGAAAAATAAAACGTTAGGTAAATGGTCACCTCATTGGGAAGGACCTTTTCGAATAATAAAGGTATTTTCAAATAATGCATATGAAATCGAAGAGCTGATGGATGATAAACGTATCCTAAAGGTTAATGGGAAATATTTAAAGAAATATAAGCCACGCCTGCAGGAGATTCGAATAATAACAACATAATCAAAATATCATAAAAATTCCAAAATGGTAATATGGGATTGCCAAAATGGCGTTGTTCAGATGTTACAGACAAAAACCAAATTTCAAAACTAATCAACACTAAGATTTAAAAATAGACATTATTCTTCAATCTGTTAAAGGTACTTCGAAAAGACTCAAGCCTTTGTTGAGTAAAACGTCTTGCTCCCTCTAAGGTATCCACTTCTCCCATGAGTTGTTCTGCGGTTTCCATTTCTGCAAGCCCTTTGTTGAGGAGCTCTTCGAATTGGTTGCCATCAGTATTGGTTTCGTAGGCTAATTGTTGTTCTTGAGCCTCCTTAACCTTCTGTTGAAGTTCCTGAATTTGCCTTTCCCAGAGAAGGATGGACTCAGCTCGAGCCTCATAATCAGTTTTTGCTTGCTTTAGATGCATGGCTTGATCCTCATCTTCTTGAGAGAGTTTCGAAGCATGCTCATAAGCAGCATCCATTGCAGTTCGTTTTTCTTGAACCTTTATGGCAGCAAATTCATCTTGGAGAAGACACCCAGTCACGTTGTCTAGCAGAGATTGAAGATCGAACAAGATAGTGCTAACTGGCAAAGAGCACTTCGAACAAATCCACATCAAGAATTGTTCTCCTAATCCTGTTAAGAAGTACAATTCTATCATCTGTGGGCAACAGATGGCTAGTCGAACTTGTGCCAGCCCTAGCAGGTGGAATATCCCTTTGAGCTAGCTTCGCCTTCATGTACCCAATTGGGTCATTTCGTCTTAGGAAAGCAAGCTCCTCTTCAGTCATTCGGGATAGAGACGGTTGAGGGAGTTCCACGCGCAGGGGAGTCACATCCATTTCGACTTCCATGGGTTTATTGGTCGCGTCACCGTTACCTTCATTCGTTTCATGCTCATTGTCTTCTTCATTATCATCTAAATCCACCACTTCGATATCTTCGTTCTCGCTGCTATTTCCATCTGACTCTGTCCCAGCAGTCGAACCATCGTTGGCATCTTCTTCCTCAGACCCTTCCTCTGCAGATTCTTCGTTTCTTTGATCAGAATCAACTTTCTCTCCTTCAGCGTGAATGTCCTTTGGATCCTCTTGAAGGGTTTCAAGAGGGGACTTTTGAAGAGAAGTTCTTTGTAAAGTCTCTGCAGATTCATGAAGCGTTGCTTCATTTGTTTCTTTTAGAGGAGGAGAAGTACTCTGGTCATCTTACTGCTCTGAAGCCCCATCCAGAACCGCCATATTGGAGGACCCTTTGTTCTGCACCAGGTTGCTGGAATCCCCTTGAGAAGAAGAGTTGATCGGAGCAGCAGTTTTTGATGGTGAAGTCGAAGTGGTAAGAGCTGGATTCAAAATGTCCTACAGAGGCAAAAGAATATTAAAAGCATGCACCAAGGTAATGAATAATTATTTTGTCAAAGATTTAAAGTTCAATTTACCTGTGGACTCTCAAAAGAGAGGTTGCTAGCTATGCGTTCCAACATTACGTTGGAGGTCGAAGATGGAATTTTGGATTTAGTTGAGGGAGCAGCATCCCTGGAATCGAGTCCAAAGACACTAGTTGGTACAACACTTTTGGAAATTTCCTTCTTCTGCTTCTTCTTCGAAGCAGCTGGTAAATTCCCTCCAGCATTGGGGTCTTCCCCAGTAGTGTTTGTTTTTCTTTTCTTTGGAGTGGTTGGCGGAAGTTTGTTAGTCTGAAAAGATTTAAATAATAAGTTAGATACAAATCATGAAACATTAGTGTATTCGAAACATCAAGGCTAAGTGATTACCTATGGAGTTGGAGCAGTAGTTATTACTGGTGTTGTTGTTGTTGTTGCAGCAGTTGTTGTTGGTTTGGATAGAGTCACATTATCAATGGTTTCGACAGATGCCTGAGAGGCGCTTCCCTCTTTCGAATTTGAAGCAGCAGTCTTTATCCTGATGGCTGAAAATCGAAACAATTAAGGCAAAAGTTAAAAATGTAGAAAATGAGAAACATTTGGGATTTTCCCAAGCATTCGCACCTGCGCCTTAATCAGATTTAATCGACATGGCAGAAAGGTCATAGCGAAGATGTCCTGGGAAATCGTGGAGCCAATGTCGAGCCCATGTCACAGTCTCAGATGGCTTTGGTTTCTTTTGAAGATATTTGAACATTTCTTTGCAAGTGAACCACCAAGGGTATGGAGGAAACCAAGCCAGAGCCAATTCTGAGGTAGGTAATCTAGGAAATTTAGGTGGATGCATTTCGAATGCCAACCTATACCTATCCTCAGGTGACAACCCTGAAGGAAGTTTTAACTTAGAAACTTTTTCTTTAAATTTTTCCTTCAAGGTCTCAGCTGCTTGATGCACCGTGGATTCCAAGTGTGTGGGATCATAAGTAGTTTCGAAATAATTTTGAAAAGCCCTAATCTCTTTGGCATGAGTAAACATACCTTTCTTGGATTGTACCTGCACATCGAACGCATCAGTTAGTTTCTGCTGAATAGTGAGGGTATCGAACATATTAGACTGATAGAACTTTGTCCACCATTCCAGAAACCCCTTTGCTGTAAGGTGTGTAGGTTCGAAAGGTATTAGTTCAAAGTGGGCGAAGCCTTGGTATTGTTCCTGCTATAGTTTGGCTTCTCTTGCCTTGAAGGTTCGCCCAGAGGTGATGGCACTTTCTGTTTGGAATAGGGGTTCAGGGATTAGTTGGCACAAGCCAAATTGTCTCGAAACGAAGTTGGGTTGATAAGCAAAAAGGAAGATTTGATTCTTAGCAGGAGTAATTCGTGAGGAGATTAGTCTGGGAAGCAAAAAGGCTTTCCATACATTTTGGATTTCTTTGCTTTTGATTGCTTCTGAGAGAGCCATGGTGAACCATGATGGTCCATGAGTCCTTGAAGCAAAAGGCGCTATGGTCTCTTCGAATTTATGCCTCTTGGAGAAAATCATGATATATTTTGAGAAGAGAACTTTGAAGTCATCCTTATCATCGTTTGGGGTAAGTCTTCGCAGCCTAGTGCCTTCGATGATTCTATCTGCTATTTCTGGATCATGTTCAGCAATAGTATTGGCAGTTGATAGTGAAGGTTCGAACATGGCATTAAGCCATAACTGGAGTAACCAGAAAGGGCCAGCTAGCAGGATGTTTTTGGAGGTGTGGGATTTCAAACTTGAAACAGCTGATCTTAGACTTTCGTAAAGATCAACTAGTAGCAGTTCGCTTAAACACACCCTCCGATTCTCATGTAAATCTCTAGCTAGAGGAATAAACCTACTGGCTACCTGTAGGGATCTGCTGCAAAAGACATACCTTGACAACCATAAGGTAAGGAAATCAATGTGTTCCACATCCGACACACTGTCACCTTCAGTGTGATAGTGGCTGATGAACTTTGAAAAGCTAGCTAGCTTGACTTCGAAGTCAATAATACTCGAATGCTCTTCATTGTCAGGAATATAGGTTTCTCCTATTGGTGATAACCCAGTAATGGCTGCTATGTCAAAAAAGGTGGGTGTAATCATACCACCAGGGAGATGGAAAGTATTGTAAGTACTGTCCCAGAAATATAAGGATGCGAATAATAATGGGTGGCTATAGGTAAAACCTGGTTTCGATAGTTTAATCAAGTTGTAGATACCTAATTCTTCCCATTGCTGGGATTTCTTAGCTTCTACTTTAGTAAACCAGTTGTGATAAGCTGTGTCGGAGGTGGGGCAAGATCGAAATGGTTTGAAGTTACTCTTTACATAATCTAGCACAAAAGGGTCCTTAGGGGGAATGATTGGATTTTCCACGGTGGTCGAATCAGAAGACTCTACTGTCTTAGGGGTATCCATTTTATTAAACAGAGGTTTAAAATTATAACAAACAGGGAAAATTTTTCTGGTGTCTTTTAAGATTTCAAAGACTGTAAGAGGGCCCATTAAAGCTAACCTCTTGCCAGCGGCGTTAGTAGGAATTAGTACCTGGGATGCATAGAGCATTTCCTTCTCTTTTGAGATCATCTGAGGAATAAGAACAGATTGACCTTGGTAGGTGCCAACCTTGCTTTCCATTATGGTTCCTGTGTTCTTTCCTTTCTTTTTGGAAGCTTTTTTCAGTTGAGATGAAGTTGAAGAAGACATTGTTTGAAGAGTGTTGGGAGTTTTTTAGGGTTTCGGAGAGAAAAGAGGAAGAAAAGATTTAGAATGTGGGAAGAAAAGAAAAAGACTAAGTTGATGGGTTTTTATAGTGTGGAAGTTTAAACATCCACTGAGTAAGATTGTGATACGTGGTAGTCGTGGGTTGGTTTGAGAAGGAGGTGGCGTAAAGTTAATATTGGTAATAGGCGTGATTAAATGATAATCATTGTTTTGTAACTGCACCATGATGTGAAATGGTTCAAGACGGTTAAGGAATCTGAAAAGCGTCATGATTGATGTGACTGGAGTCATATGCAATAAATGTTACGATGATTCGAAGGTCGCATCAAAATCTTGTGTACATGTTTAAAATAAGTATTTCTCAAAGGAATCGAAATACATATTTTAAAGGGGCATTTTGTTGGCTGAAGATTTTGATGATATTGTTCGAAGCAAAGCAAGTTGGATGTTTCGATTGGAATAAAGCAAGGTGTCATGTTTCGAAATGGTAGAAGCAGTGCTTCGAATGGGCATATCAAAGCTTGGAGCTTCGAGTGACAGTTATGAGGATATCTTCAAAAGAAGTCTCGAAGTGATAACAAGGCTGTGTCCAAGAAATGCGTTCGAAGCGAAGAAGTGCCAAAACATTTGAAATTCAAATACAAGCGGGATGTTCGAAATTTAAAATATATGCGCTGGAGCATTCGAAGACGCGTGGAAGCTAGAGAGAGGCATTGCTTTGCATGTTCTGAACGTGGCAGAATCTTATAGCAAGACCGTTATGGTCGAAGTAGTATAAATAGAAGTCTTAGCATTAGGATTTCGTGTGTCATATCTATTGTACAAAAAACTCAGTAAACATTCAAAATACCACATGGCTAGGGAAACGAATGCACGAGCAATGTACGTATGATAACACCAAGTGTTTATGATTTAATAAAACTCTTTATCATTTCCAGTATTTTCCTCTATCTTCATGTCAATACCATTCAAAAGCCTTTGCATTAAAATATTTTCATTCGAAGTCTTTTTACTGATGCCTTACATTTAAATGTGTTCTTTCCATTTCATATACTTTACATTTCAGAAACTTTTGTATATTTCATGCCTTTATCTTCATGCCTTTATCATTCGAACACCTTTTTCCATTTAAAGTCATTTTACTGTTTTCTTGCATTTAAACGCTTTCTTCATATTTCGAATCTTTTACATTCCAGAGAATCTTTTACATTACATGTTTTTATGCTTCGAAGTCATTTACTTGTCTTTTCTTCAGTTTTATATGTCTTTACAATTGAACTTTATTCATGCAATTTAGTTTCGCGCGCATTTACTTGATCATGTTATTAGATCTTTAATAGAGTAGTCGAAGTAAGTTAAACACCTACACAACATTCTAAATACCAACCATGTATACTAGTTCTATAATGAGAGTTATCCAAATGACCAATACATCCTAGGATCAATCTAGTCGATCCTGCGAGTTACCAGAGAGATTAAATAACAGTCATTAAGATTATTTGATAGTTTGGAGGACTAACGATTGTTTACCAGAAATCACTGTAAACACCCCCGCGAGACAATCTATGGGGGAACATGTTGTTTTCCTTGTTTTGTATTCCTATTGCGCTTTTAGCCTGTTACTCACATAGTGAAAAATATATATGATTAGTATCTATAACTCATTAGCATGAAATTATCGGATAAATATGACTACTACTAACCTTAAATTTCTCATAACAACGGTCCTTCACAAACTTTTTCCATTTCTTATTTGATATAAAATTATATCTTTTCCACGGACGAGCAAGACCGAGCTTAGGCTTCCTAATATAGTCTAGCGTGAGACGTGACTCAAAGCCCCTTTAACAAGTATCGACATAAGTGATCCACTTTTTTTTTCAACTTTGAGTCATCGATAAACTCAAAATTCAAATACATTTAAATTAATAAGTATGTATTAGAAGCTAGCTAGAAAGTGAATTCGAATAGATGAAAATTAAAATTATTACCTTAACGTATGTCCGTATGCTATCTTTGATAGAACTTGGAACTTGTTTGTAATCATCTTTCAATATACTAACTTTGCTACGTGCAAGGAACACAATATAACTCTTAAAAGTGTAATAATATTCACAATCAACTACTCTGTAGAACGAATCAAACGCGATGGGCTTTTTGTCACCTGAGTAGTTGACTTTTGTGAATTGGGGCATGTTTGTGACACCTCTTTATGATCTTTTCATTTGAGTGTCATTTTTACGCGTATCATTTGTACACGTATCATTTATACAAGAATCATTTGTACGACCAGTTTCTTCACTAGTAGATGAAGAATTCGACAATGTCGATATCTATGTTAAAAAACAACAACAATAACAAAAACAACAAAGAAAAAAAACAACAAGAACATAAATAACAACCAGAACATAAACAACAACCTCTTTTATCAACAACAACAACATTCACAACAATGGCAATGGAGGTTACTGTAGATGCATGGGGAAAAAGTTTTATGTACCGTAAACGTGATGACTAAGTAAAGGAGAATACTCTATTGGTGTTGGTGTTGTCTTCCTTCCCTACAATGACGATGGTGTTGGTTTTGTCTTCCTTCCCGGTGATGATGACGATGCTCGTGTTGTCTTCCTCTTCAACGATGACGATAATGTTTGTGTTGTCAACCTCCTTGACGAAAATGACCAGTAAAGAGTGAAGGTATCAAAGTACTGAACAAAAAAAGATAAATAGTGAACGATGATGTTAGGGTTGAAATCGTGTATCGTTTCACAATATTGAAGGTTGGGGTTGTTTCGTCTTGTTTATTTTTTCAGTGGAAAAATAGAAAGTGAAGAGACAAGCTATCTAGAAGTGTACAATATTTAAACAGATACCACCATAGTCCAAACTCTAAACCGTGATGATATATTATTTGCATAATGAAATTTCATAAAGAAGCGCCAATGTTTAACCATTTAAAAATTTTAAATAAAAAATAAAACATATCACAATGGTTGAACTAACCAACTGTTGTGTTATTCCTTTTAATATTTATATAAAAATAAATAAAAAATAAAAGGCGTACCTTAACATTAAAGGAATAAAATACTTGAGCTGACTGAGGTTCAAACCTATGAAAGCTTGAATATATCACCACAATCAGTTAAGTAATCGTTATTATATCCTAACAATTATTAATTAAAAAATAAAAAAATGTTTGCGCCTGAGCTTAGAGATGTCACCACGGTGTTTGAAAGAACCGTGGTGACCTGAGCATTGTTGTTTGCGTGTCTTGTAGTAGTGATCTCAAAATAAGGTAATGCATTAGTTAAAAAATATCTCAAAATATTAAAAACATAGTTCTCAAAGTATGAAAAATACTAGTAAAACATACAAAAATACAAAAAAAAAGCATAACCTATGTCATATTCCTAATCCTAACCCCTTGGCTTCTCCTCTGCCGCTGGTAACCCAAGGCATTATGTGATTTAGTAAGAATGGAATTTTCTAGGGCAACCACATCATTGCCATATCTCTTAATCAACCTAGACTTTATGCCTTCTCTTGTAATTCGCATAATATTCTGATAGATCAGAAACATATAAACCACATAGTCATCCCTGACCTGCTCATTCTCCGGAATCTCCTCATGAGTAGGCCTAGGTGGATGTCCAAGAGCGTTTTGTTTCATGACAAGGTGTGACACATAATAGAACCAAGTCATGTAACCTTTATCATAATACCATTGACTTGTGGTTAACATACTTCGAAACTCCTCTGGTATTAGATGACTCTCATAATTTTCCTATATGTCATCGAGATGTCTGCAAACAATGCTAATAAGAGCAGCCAAGAAGGGGGATCTTAGAATGATCTGCACATATTCAAATCGACGCATGCACCACTCCAGTAGATATATGTACATCAAATTACTCCTACAGTCCAGACATACAGAGTAATATGAAATGGGGCCGAAGGCAATAGTGTCTCGGTGAATGGCGTATGATGTCCAATCGATGTCATCATGACGAGTCCTGTAAATATACACACAAAATGGCTGCATGGGATCATTCCCTCTACGCGGGCGATACAGGAAAACACGTGGGTAATCCTTAGTATAACCTAACACACGAAAATAAGTTGTTCTTAAATTAATAATGGCTATGGAATTTACTGTTAGCAGGTTCAGGAGCTTGTCATTTGCTTTGTCGTTCAAAGAAAACCTTCACTCAGCTTGGAGTACAAGTATACCAAGCACGCGGCATCCCAGTTTCACTTGTGAATGGCCTCCAAGTCGATGAAATACTTAAGGTATTCCACATCTACGTAGGTTTCACTTTTGTCCACAAATATAATGCCACATCAGCATTAAGGTTATGGTTGTATCTAGGGTTGTCATCATGACAACCTTATATTTATGTTAAGTAGAGAATTATCTACTTAATACAAATTTAAGGTTGTCATGATGACAATCCTAGACATAACCCTAACCCTAATGTTGATGTGGTATTATATTAAAATTTTCAGTATTAAGTATCATAGTGCAATGAGAAAGTCAGAGCACTGTAGTTCGTCAGGGTTTCCCGCATTGCTCTGGCCTGCTCATTTTGAAGAGCCATCTTGTGGCGAACGAACGTGGTTAGGGTTTCATGATCGAGTCTCATTTTGTTGTTGTTTGCAATCATTATCCTGAAAAAAAGCGAAAAAAATACATTAGTTTGAAATTACGTAGCAGAAAGGACACAATTCGGAGATGCATCTCCAAAAACCAAAAAGGACCCAATTCAGAGATGCATCTCCGAAAAAGCTCGTGTTTTTCTTCAATGGCATAAACTATTTCTAATCTTTCCCTAACATCCCAAAAAGCATCCAAATCGTAGTGCATGTCTGTAATATTACCTATTTCGAATATTAATACTACCTAGTGCATAAAAAATAAACTACTTTACCCAATACATTAATCAAAAGTAAAAAAAAACACAAACTTACTCAAAAAAGTGTTGATGAGTATGAACAATGTTGAATGTAGTATGTAGAGTGAGTTGGGATTGGAAAGATTGAAGTATAGGTACTTTTTTTGCTGGAAAAATAGACTTGCACAATATTGTCCATGGGCTCTAATGGGGAAAGAAAAATATTCAGAAAATGAATAAAGAGGAGAGGAAGGGTCTGTCGCACGTTATATATACATTGAATACATTTGGAGATGCATATTCGAAAATTTACCTTAATTTGAAAACAAGGGTTAATTCGGAGATGCATATGCGAACAAACTCTAAAATACGTTCGAAGATGCATCTTCAAATTAAATTTTGGAATAGTGAGAGGAGCTTAATAATTTGCGCTTATTTTACGTGAAAATGGCGCATCTGGAGATGCATCTCCAAAAATAGGGGGTATTTTTGGACCTAAGCCCATTAGTTTTCCAAAGCAGTCCACTTACTCTCAAACTGTTTTCAATTCATAAGTCCATATATTCAATTGGTTTATAAACATTCATTTTATTTCTATGCCAAAGTGTGGGACTAAAAACCTTCGGTACACTACCACAAAACCTCTTTCATGATATCTTCAAGACTCAACCTTGTCTTCCCTGCAACTTCTAATACACAACAACAAATCCAACATCTTACTGCAAATACTCTCTCTCTCTCTCTCTCTCTCTCTCTCTCTCTCTCTCTCTCTCTCTCTCTCTCTCTCTCTCTCTCTCTCTCTCTCTCTCTCTCTCTCTCTCTCTCTCTCTCTCTTCCATCACTACCATTTTTCCACCTCAAAAACCACACTGTAAATCCCCTCCAAAAAAGAAAAGACCACCACGAAATGAGATGACGAGCATTATGGTTTGAAAGCTTGCAGGTATTTATTTGGATCGAAAGTACTAACAAGTTACAACAATGGTTCTGCGGCTATGTCTGAAGTTTCTGTCCCATGTAGTATATGTTAATGGCAATGTATTTTCGTACTATGTGTAGTACTGTTAGCAAGAAGAAGAAAAAATTTAAATATGTGATTTGGAGTTCATGTTGATGAGTAATTATTTTAATTATTTTTATTCAAAAAATAGGAAAAATTATAGACGATTTTTGAAAGTGTAAATCAAGTGTGGATAAATCAGAAAGAATATTGGAACAAGGATACTTAGAGAGTTGGTGATCAAATGGACAATCATCCCCTTTCATACAAGTAAGCTCACATGTGTTAAACCCTAAACCCTAAACTTTGAGATTTGAGATGGAAGAATACAACTCAACTTCGACACCTGCTGAACCAAGGTTGCAACTGTCGAAAGATTCAAAAGAAGATAATGTCGACCCAACCTAATACATAAGAATTATTGGGTCATTAAGATGCCTTTGTCATACGAGGCATGACTTAGCATACAATGTAGGTATGGTAAGTAGATTCATGCAGAAGCCAAAGGTATCACATCTAGCAGCGGTGAAGAGGATATACGGTATCTCAAAGGAACTCTAAACTATGACATTTCGTTTCTTGCAGTTGATAAAGGAAAAGAGTGCAAGTTAGTGGGATACATTAATTTATGTTGGTGTAGTGATGCTGAGGATAAAAAATCTACATTAGGATATGTGTTTATGCTAGGTGGTGCACCAATTTCTTGGAGTTCGAGAAAGGAACTAGTAGTGGCATTATCATCATGCGAAGCAGAATACATAGTTGCTTGTCTTTATACATGTCAAGCAACATGGATGGTGAACTTGGTCGAAAAGATAACAAGGAAAAATCATGGAGTAATTACCATGAAGATCGACAACATGTCAGCTATCAACCTGGCAAAGAATCTGATAGCTCATGGTCGAAGCAATCACACCGAAATGAGGTTCCACTATCTTCGAGAGCAGGTAGCAGATGGGAAAATAAACTTGGAACACTGCAGACTTGAGAATTAAATTGTAGACATCATGACGAAGGGTGTGCAGGTCGAAGTATTTCGAAGACTAAGAACTATGATGAATATAGATAGTTTAGACAAAATAAATTAGGTGGTGTGTTAAATTTTAATTCATAGTATCGAAACAATGTGTGTGTCGAAGGGTTAGAGGTTGTCAAAGCATGTTGCTCGATGGAAACCATTGCCCAGTTGAAGAGCTTGTGTATCGAAGAAGGCTGCACACAAATTTGATTTGGTTTTAGATTTATATTTGTTTTAGATTTAGAAAGATTTGATTTAGATATAAAATAGATAGATTTGATTTAGTTCCAAAATAGGTATTTTGGACTTTTATAGTTTCGGGCTTTGACTTAGGGAGCAAGCTAACCTAAATCTATAAAAAGGGAGTAACCTCTATTTTTGTAATCAAGTCAATTCATTATAATCACAAAATTTGCAAATTTGCAGTTGCAAGTGATTAATAAAGTGTTTTACACAGTTTGTGGACATAGAGAAACTCTGTAGAAATTAATTGTCTTCTTTCTTTTCTTTTCATATAATTCATTGTCGTTGTGTGGTGATATCAATCTTGTTCATCAAGATTGGTAGAAATTCAACATAGATATTTGATGGATTTCCAACATATCTCTTGTATTGGGAAACCATTAACCAACACCATGAGATTCCCAGCAAAAACACAAACTATAATCCAAGATCTCCACTTATCATTAAAACCAAATCCAACAAATATATACTTTAGAAACTCCCAGCTCACAGCTCACAGTATCATAAACTTTCTCAAAATCCATTTTAAAAATGATGCAAGACTTTCTAGATTTCTTATCCGTATTTATAATTTCATTCACAACCACCACCCCATCTCCTGAAGGCTCAGTTAATTATAAAGAGATTCACTATTTGTAAAGATAAAAAGAGATTCAAATGGATTGAGAAAAGAAAAAACTGTGATGGATTTCATTTGAGAAGAAAATAAAAGTGAGTTAGAGAAGATTGTGAGAGAAAGATACGAAGGGTTGAGAGAAATAAATAGAAAATGTTTGGAAGAAAGGATAGGACTGTTCATGGCTACAGAGAGAAAAGTGGAAAAAGAAGACAAGATGGCGACGAAGGAAGCCGTGACTATGCATGATAGCATGATGGCGGCAACTGTGTCGAGATTGAATGATGGCATATTCCATGTCGTCTACTGTTGCTGAAATCTAATATGGAGATTTAGTTTGAACTTAATATTCAAATTAAGAAAATATTAGGTTTAAATTAAAACCAATTCTAAACATGTTCTGAATATTTTGTAAGCCTAAATCGGTTTTTTGAAGTTATAGTTTACTTTATTAAAGTTAAACCAAAATGTGATTTGGTTTATATGATTCACTTAACCATGCACATACATTTTTAGTGAATAATGGACCATCTCGGTTTGAACAAAAAAGAGGTGAAACTCAATTTTTAAGACTTTATGTATTCCAAGAAGTGGTGGGGTGGTTTCTAAATGGTTTTAAAATCTGCCTAAGAGTTGGAGATGGGTATTGAACCCATGACACCAATCTTTTACTACGATTTATTTTTTACAATTATAACAATATGTTATTATAATTCATCGTCCATGATGATATTATTTTTTCAACTGTGAAGAAAAACTCTTTTTATAGTAGTGAAAATCTATTTAAATTTAAAATATAAAGACTAATTTCGTGAAAGAGGTAAAATATGAGGGTCAAAACTGTAATTAAATTTAAATAAGAAGAAATTTTTCTTTAATGTATATCAAATTTGTTTTGTTTTTCAAGCCATATTTTTTTTATATTGTAAAACAATAATCATTATTTTTATCAAACAAAACAAAATCAATTTTAAAATAGTATAATGCATTAAAGTTTATAATTTTGTTTATTTATTTTTTAAAAATTTGATTTTCTTTAGTCTCACAAAGATAAAAAAGAAAATAAATAAATATTAATTAAAAAATAAAAAGCAGGAGGAAAACAATTATATATTGTTAATCAAATAAGAAATAAAGGGAAAATAATATTGTACTGGCTAAAAGTACAATACATAATAACTCTTTATTATGGATGGTTGTTATGGTGTTAGAGCAAGCTCATGTAGGAAAGCGGAGGAGCGTTGTATATAGTGTTTTGCGTAGAGAATTAAATGTCCCTTCAACTATAGGATTTAGATATTTATAAGATATTTATAAGATATTTATGGGTCTGACTCAAATCCCAATAAGTTAGGTTCTACATTTCTAATTCGTAATTAGACGAAAAGAAGATGTTAGACACCCTTATCTCTCTTGTTCTTAAGTGACTCTATTTTTAGGTCTAAGGGTAAATTGAGAATTTCTTATCTAAAGGTATGTTATTGTTAAAGCTTAGAAAAATAAAAAGGGTTTTAGTTTTTTCAGTTGGGGGACTTACATTGATTTTAACCGTGTGCCTACATATCTCCTTACGAAGAATCTGGATTTTGTAAAAGAGTAATCGTAGACGTAGTCCGTAGTTAATTTTGAAGGCAATGTTATTTAATCTTTTTTTTGAAAATGTTCTTGAGGTTTTTGTTAAGTTAGTAGAAAAAATATTTTTTGTTATTGGTTAGTTGTTTTAAGTTTCATTGGTCGATAAAGAGTTGATCTTTATTAAAATTCGATCGCACTAGGCGAAGAAATTGACTTTAATTTGATTATCGCGTTGAGCAATAGCGTTTGATTATTCCATTGAGCAAAATCAAATTCGTGTGAAATTTAATGTTTTGATGTTGAACAGTTAATTGATAAAGCGTTGAGCAAACAAAAAAATATGATGAATGTGTATTCACCAATTCTGTTATTTGTAATATGTTTGAATTAATTAGATTAAAAAAATATTTGAATATGTAAAGTTAATGATTTATCCTAATTAAATAAAATGAAATAATATTTTTATGTTTATAATATTTTTATTATTTTTGTATTTTTATATTTTTTATTGTTATTTTGTTTTAAAATCTAATCGAAACTAAGTTAAAAATCTTAATTAAAAGTGGAATAGATAAATGAAATATCGTTTTATATTATCTTTTATAATAACTAAATAGGTAAAAATAAAAAATCCAATGAATAAAAAAACAAGTTAAGAGAATGCATGAGAGTAATGGGTGTTCAAAGTAAGAGGCGAGAATCTTAAATCCAATTGATAATACCAAAAAAAACATAATTCTAAATACTAATTACCCTTATAAGAACATAGTAATATATACTTATAAAAAAGTTTTAGAAAAAAAATTACTAACATTAAAAGTAGCAGGAGCATCCCCTACTTTCAACTTTTAGTATTTATATTAAAAAAACAATTTCCACACTAGCCAACCGTGAATTGACATGTGGCACTTCTTTAATAAAAAAAAAGAAAAAAAACATAAATAATGAAATAACATCAGACACTAACATAGGAAACGTTCCTTCTTCTTTCCTCTTCTCACAACTCATTCATTATTTTTCAATTTAAACCAGCATCAAACCATATGAAAATCAATCAGAGACCAATATTCAAAGATGAAAACACATAAGGACATACCAATTTTCGATCGGAGGGAGCGTGTATATTTACACAGTATTAATGTGAATAGTTAGTAAAAATGTTAATATATTTAGTATATAAAAATATGTATCAAACAAACCGAAAATAAAAAAGTTGTGTGATGAAACTCTTTTTTATATGTTACTGTAACGTTAAAAATTGGTATTAGGAAGAAATTAATGATTTTAGTGTATGAATAATATTTTCAAGGTTTAATAATAATAATGTAAAAAATTATCAACATTTTGATCGTATAGTTAAAATAACAAACAAATTAGAAAATAACAATTAGAAATAAGATGAAGAGGCCTCATATTTAATTATTAATCAAAATAAATCAAAGAAAATAATATCAATAGTAAAGCAATTTTGAAAAGAAAAAAAAACAGTGTGTGTGAAATTCTTAGGTTTTTGTGGATTTGTTTATCATTATTTATTAAAGACAATAACAAGGTTGTCTAAAATAAACCAAAAAAATATGTAGAAAATTTTTGTGAGAGAGATAGAGAATTGTTGATAATTGTTAATGTCATAAAACACTGAAAATAACGGTGTATTTATAAGTATAATTAGGTCAATAGAATAGGAAATAAAACTGATTGACAAATCGAATCTTCATTGGTCAGCAAACTGATCAATGAGAAGCTGACTATGATACAAATTGACCAATAAAAAATAATTAAATAGAAAAAAAATATTTTTTTGGTATTTATTATAATTTTTGCACTCAATTTTGGTAAAAAATGCATAAAATCAAATAAATAATTTAAAAAAATACCATAATTAAAAATACGAAAATAATATTTAAATAATAAAATTTTTTTTTGTGATTTTTGAATATAAATGGAAATAAAATTAGTAACAATAAACAGAAAAAATATCCAAAATGCACCAAGTGAGATTTGAACCCTTGACCATATGCTTCCTTACCAATTGTGCTGTGTTATTTATTTGAAATAAAAAGTCAATTGAGACTATATGAAGGGTAAGTAAGTTTTTGCTATTTAAGAAATATAAATAATTTAAAATAAACTATTATATATTTTTAAATAGATAAAATAAATTAAAAACGAATATTTATAAAACCCTAAAATGTTAGTGCAAGTAAACCAAACAAACTTATAAAATCAATTTTAAAAATTATTTGACTGTAGAAATAGAGTGGACAAATTTTGGGTATGACAATTATTTATCCTCATTCATTTGGAAATGTGACTACCTCCAAATCATCAATCACCAAGTAAGAATGTGTCTAAGTAAAGACTTAACACACACACTAAGTCCCCCTAAGGGTCATGCTCAAATGGTTCTACCCTAAGGCATTACAAACCAAAAATAAGCAATCAACAAACACACAAGCACTCAAGACTTTAAGTGTCAAACAAACATCAAAACTTAACAAGCAAATATGAAGTGAAGCAAGCAAGGTAAATACCTCTACAAGTCAGCAAGTATATCTTAAAAGGTTCATACAAATGTGTCAAAGATGGGAGAAATATCACACAAGGATCACACAAAGAAGACAAGCAATCAAGTACTTGGGCAAGTAAAGAAGAAAGACAAGCAAGCAGTGATTGATCAACCAAAGAAGACATGTTATGAAAGTATATCAAACAAATCAACACTACCGCCCCTAACATGTTAACATCCAAATTCTACCTAAAACAAGGCAACATAAGTCAAGAAGAAGATGAAATCGCCTAATCTAGGCAAGTAGAAGTACAATTAAGCAAATAGAAGACATAACTTCAAACAATGTTAAAAGAATCAAGAAAAATAAGAGGAAAGAGTGGATACCTAAGTCTGAACATGTTTTAAGGCATCATAAAATATCACCAAGAGGTCACATGTTAGCAAACATCAACTAACTAAAACAAACATGCATGGTGAAGGGAGAAGAAAATCAAACAAGTGGTAAGAAATTGACCTAAGTCTAAGGAAATTAGTAAATATACAAAGTGAAGCCATATTTAATCAAATTAAACATTATCACATGATAAAGGATCCCCTAAGGGTCATGTGTAAGAGGTAAGGACTTACAAGTCACAAGAGAAGTCACACATTAAGGCACACTAGCTAGTGAAGACTTATGTGTCAAGTGCCTAACTTATTATGACATGGGGAGGTGAAGTGAAGTGAAAGAGATGAATAAGTTTATAGTTAAGTAGAAAACACATGATCTTATCATAATCATACAAGCATGCTTGAGAAAGGGTCACTATCAAATCATACAAGAGAAGGCAACCACACAACTCTAGGTGGACATAAGTCCTCATGCAATGCTATTAATCAAAACAAGTGAAAGAGAAGGGATATGGGAAGAGAGGGGTACAGACATATACATTTTATTCTATTAGAAGAAGTCTCATGATCAAGAAAAAGTTCAATTTGGCATTGAATTCATAGTACAAGCACCAAAGTACACAAGCATCGTTCAAAGTTGTGAAGTCAAATGAAAACAAAGTGTATGAGCAATTAGAAATGGAATTAGTAATCACAAGGTGTTGAGGTCAAAAGTAAATACATGTAATAATAGCATACAAAGGACCTATAAACATCCCTAAAGCATCATACACGAGCATATTCAAAGCTAGAAGCAACAAGTGGTCACATTCAAACCCTAACATACTCCTAAAGGTACATAGGAATCAAGCAAATAATAGATGAAGAGGTGACATGGTAATTGGGTTATAAACTATACAAGTAAGAAACAAATGTCCTATTATGTTATTCATCCAAGCATCTCAATCAACAATGAAAGATAACATGAGAACTTCAAGACAATTCACCAAAACTAGCCAAGTAAGAAAGTGGTCAAACAAGTTTAAAAGTGAACACGTAAACAAAGATCAAATCAAGATGTATAAGATTTCATCAAAGGAATACGTATCTTGAATTGTAAGTAACTCAAGATAAACAACAATATTGACCAATATAAGTAGCCCAAAACTTCATGTACAAAAATTGGCTCAGGAAAATTGGCAAACAAGCAAGAATGTAATCCACATGATGAAACAAGCATGGTAAACTAATTAATTGTGTAAGTAAGAAAAGGTTGATGTACTTAAGTGTTATAGGCATTAGAAAACATTAAGTATCATCAACAAGGACTTGGTTAAAAGCATAGAAAAAAGGGTTAGTAGTCATTTACCCCTCTGCAATATAGACGAGTTTTGATTTAGCCCCCTTAAATTTTTTTTAATACATGCCTTGTAATTTTAAAATTCTAAGTTTTTTCCCCCTAGGTACAAATATTACCCCCCTTTAAATTTTTTTTATTTTTTTTATCCCCTCATTTTTACACGCTTAGGGGCTATCCAAAAAATTACAGCGGGGAAAAAGTTGACCTAAAATCAGTTATATTGGGGAAAAAGTCAACTTTAGTCAATTTACAGTCAAACTTCATAATTTTTTGTCCTTATCAACATCATGAACTCATATATGTCATTTGATCAAGTTTGGATCACAATTCCCCAAGAAATTTGATCAGATCATCAAAAGGACAAAATTGTCAAAATTAGGGTTTTGACTGAGAAGGTGTAATTTCTGATTTTTGACCTAGCAAATGATTGATTAGTTTAAGTTATGATCTCAAGGTTTCAAATAATTCATTTTGACCTAATGGAATGGCTCAAAACATCTCTCAAGATTGATTGATTGACAGATGAATTTCAGTTAACTGATGAAAAGTCAACTATACATTGAAAAGTCAAACTTTGACTTTTTTGGGTCAAAATCAAGTATCAAAGATCACAATTCATCAAGATATATCAAAATATGAAACTTGTTCATCAAGAAATCAAAAGTCAAGATTTCATTTTGAAAAGTCAAAATTTCTAAGCTTTGAAATTTTTCTGTGTTGGAAATTCACTTTTTTCCCATAACTTTTAGCCAAATTCCCACCATGATGCAAGATGTTTCAAAGGAAGACTCAAACATGAAAGTTGTATATCTCAATGATATCTAAAACATTGTAGAACAAAAATTTTTCTAAAAATGCATGGATTTCAAGTTATGATTTTAAGAAGACATGCTCATGAAACTTGAAAAACTTAGTGAAATTTTGCCCTAGTTTAGGCAGGATTTTGACCTAAATTCATGGAAATTTTTCACATAGTTCTAAGATGAATCTTCAAAAATGTCCAACATAGGGGTTGTAGAGGATGTTACAAGCTTTCCAAAATGTCCAAGAACTCATTGAGATAATACTTTATCAAGGAGAATCAAAGGCAAGAAGTTAGGGTTTCATTCTTAAATTACAAGTCATTTCTTGATGAACACATAATTCAATTTCAATGTTAGGCTGCATAATATTTCTTTGCAGGCCTTATAATTTGTGTATCTATCCATCATTAATGAATTACATAAACTTTTGAGCTATAATCCAAGTCGTTTAAGCATTATCCAATTCAAATTGTCATTTTTGGAAGAAAGTGAAGAATGACATTCTTGAAAAGTAAGCTTTATGCACAAAGTCAATTATTGAGCCTCTAACTTGTTCCCTATGATCACCCTCCATCTACAAAGTCAGAAGTAAGTTTGTTTAAAGCATAACCACTCACATTAGCAAGTACACAAGACATTGAAACTTGATTTCTTAAAAATCACATGTTGAGCTTAAACATGTGATTTTGAATTCTGATCAGATATAAGTCTCCAAACTTGTTGCTTATAAATAGAGGCACTATTTGTGAGCTAAGGCACGAGCTTAAGCATCCTGAAATTCTCCCAAACTCCCTCAAGCCAGAAATTGTCCAAAAACTCCATTGATGCGCAAATTCTGACTTTGAACTTAAAACTTAGAATCTACTCGTGCATTTCTTGGCCTTTTGGTTCCTAAAGCTCTTATACATCAAATTTAACCTATCCCCGTCCCTGTTTCATAACTGTAACACCATTTACATCAACCTCCATAACCAAAAAACAGAGTCTGCACATTGACTTCTCCAAGCCATTCCAGTCATCCATTGCTCAAGCTAATCATTGAATTAGCTTCATGGGAACTTGAGGAAGCTAACCTGATCATCACAACTCCTTGAAAGCAGCTCAAACTCATTTCACGATTTCCAGTTTTGAGGTACATTTTCTGAATTTCTATCTTCTCATTTAGGCATTGTTAGGCTTGTATTTGTGAAGATAAAATGTAGACATCATTACCTTGAAACTGTAGATGTCCATAGATTTCATTTATATTGATTGAGCTTAGAGAATTTTAGGTTTGAATATCTTAAAATAATTAGGTCAGAATTTGGTACTTTTAGAAATTCTCATTCATCTTTGATTTATAGCTTATGATATTTATATGGTTGGATTCGTATGGAAAAATGGAGCAACTTTCATGTTTGCATATTTCATTTTTGTTGAGAAATGGTGAAGTTACAAATGTTCAGGCTGGAGATTGAAGATGAAGTCACATTCTTGACATGACTTATATTATGTATTTATTATTTCACCAATGTTACCGGATGTACAGCCACCCCAGTGGCAAAGGTAGCGCGCGTGTATGTTAGAGGTCATGGGTTCAACACCCAGTGCTACCTTTTGTGCAATTTTTCAATACTTTTCATTCTTTTTTTTGTTCCAGCTGCAAGCGCTTGGGCCTTATCATTGGGCCTTCCTTTTTTTTTTTGTGCTTCTTCTAACTCCTGCCTTACTTTTACACACCTAACCCAAACTTTTTTTTATTTAATTCTTTTTATTTTATATTTTATATTTTATTTTATTTTTCATTATTATTTTTATTACTATTATTATTATTATTTTTATTAATAAAAAAATCTAAAAATATTTTTATTTATTATTTTCACATTTATGTGTTTATTTTCTTTATAAAACAAAAAGAACAAAAAACATTTTCTTAAACAAATTAATTTCTTTTTCTTAAATAATTAATATTTAGATTTAGGTTTAATTATTATTTTATTTTCTTTTAAATTAAAATTAACTTAGAATTTAGGTTTCTTTTAATTATTTAACTTTCATATTATTATTATTATTAATTTAAAACTTTTAAATAAAAAAAAACCTAAAAAATACTTTTAACCTAATTTCTTTTCTTAATTAATTTAGGTTTAATTTTATTTATTTTTAATTAATTATTTTTCCTTTTTAGTAATTAGGTCAAAAATAAACCCTTTCATAAAAACCAAACAAAAATCATTTATTTTTCCATTTATATTCTTGCATTACTTTCTTTTCAATTCTGGTATATTATTCAATATAGTTGTAATAGATAATTAGGTGTAATTTTCTTGCAAAATCCTCATTTGTAAATTTGTATACCCCCTCCCTAATGATGTAATAGCGTAGTAATTTTATTTTCCACAATTTATCGCTTTATATAAATGTTAGTAATTAGGATTTGTATGGAAAGATAAAATCAACAAATAGCAAACCCTAATTCAAGATAAATAAAGCATAAAAATCAAATACCTTTGCACACTTGCACCCTTAGGGTAATTCCACTTTGTTGCCTTACAAAAATGGCCATCTTATGCACGTAGGATGTCTTAGTAAAAAACAATGAAAACTCAATATCACAGTCCCTCGATGACGCTACAAAATGTTGCCTTTCAAAATGATCTTAGTCCCTCAAAGAGAAATGCAAAGACATCCTACAACGTTGTTATCATGCCTATACGATGACCCACGCTCGTCCCTTTACATCTAAAGATAAGGCTTCTTACTAATCAATGGTAAGATAGCAATATCAAAGGAAATAAAGAAATAAACTAATACTTTTGAGTAGGTAGATTGTTCCTAGTTGCTTGCTCATTTTTAAATCAAACATCCTTGCTTATTTTCAAAACAAACACCAAACACTTTCAAAAACACTTTCAAAACATTTTCCAAGCATGGAATATTTTCAAAAGCCCAACACTTTGTATACGTTCTTATGAACGAGAACTATTACAAAGTTTTCCTAGATGAAGGCACCTTTTCAAAATACTTTCCAAAACCACACAAAGCAAATTTTCAAACAAAAGCAAGTGATCTAGCAAGCAACTAAGAGCCCATAGATAACTATGGATGAAAATGATGATAATACTTTCCCTTTTCATAATCTACCCCCTGAACTCCAGAAATAATCTTAAAGGTATTTCCTGTTCTTTTCAGTCTTTCCTTTTGAATAAAAGAAAAGTCGGTGGCAACTCTTGATAACCAGAACATTTGCGATAAAACGCAAAACACCCAAGTCAGTTATCCCACCGTATCACAAAACTGGCGACTCTGCTGGGGAAAAACTTAAAAGTGGGGTTACCTTAGGGCTAGATCACCTTTATTTTCTTTCATTGTTTGACTTGTTTGCTTTACATTTTGGTTCCTTGTTTGGGCTTGTTTGAATCCTCTACCCGAATTTAGGATACCTTATAAGTAAGTAGCAATACGTTGTGGAAACTGTGCGGGGTATACCGACATGGTCTAAGCAATAGCTATGTTAGTGTGACACATTTGTGGGTACCGGTAGCCCTTGAGTAGTCAAGGAGAATACGAGGCTGCTGTGTGGTGTCATGAAGCACTAACTGACTTTTAGAACCTTTACTTGACCAACTTGGCCATTAACACGTAGTGAGATAACCGGCTTTGGTGCAGTCCAAAGTTGGTTGATACTCGATACTACACTCATTGAGATTTGACTTCTCGGGATATTTCGGTCACCATGAAAGAGGCTTGCGCTGAAATAATGCCCGATAAGATAGATCAGTGATATTGAGATCCCTTAGAACTCGATTACTATTTCTAGGACAGGTTTGAGCCAACTAAACTTCAAGAGGGTACTTACCTATGAGACTCCATGCAAGCCTAAACCTAAGGACTTTTTTGCCTTGTTTGTATATACTTACTTGTACATAACATCATAAACATCATAACATCATACTCCTTCTTGCTAACCATTTCAAGGATTTTTGGGATTTATCTTTGTTCTGTTTTGTAGGATATGGCTTCTATCCGCAGAAATACTATCCAAGTCAATCTCGTAATAATTCCTCCTCAACTCAAAGAGTTAGCATCAAGGGCCCCTGAGAATTCTTCATTCACCGAAAGACACGGTCTTCTCCTAAACTTGGTTACCTCCAACACTGATGAAGATATGATGAAGGTGCTTTTCCAATTCTTTGATCCTCTACACTATTGCTTCACTTTTCCCGATTATCAGCTTGTACCAACTCTAGAAGAATTCTCACAACTCTTAAGGATTCCCATTCTCAATCAACTACCCTTAAATGGTACAGAAAGAGATCTAAAACCTGAAGAGATTGCCCAAGCACTACACTTGCAACAATCTGATATCATGACTAATTGGGAAACAAGGAGTGGTGTCAAAGGTTTCTTAGCCAAGTTCTTGTTTGAGAAAGCTCAAGATTGTTGGAACTCCTTGGACTTACAAGCTTTTGAAGAAATCTTGGCCCTTCTCATCTATGGGATGGTTTCGTTTCCAAACCCTGACCAATTTATAGATATAAATGCTGTCAAAATCTTCATGTCTCACAATCTGGTGCCTACTTTATTGGGAGATATCCTACACTCTTTTCATTCTCTCACTATGAGGAAGAGAGGGATCCTCATGTGTTGAACTCCTCTCTTAGAAAGATGGTTTATTTCTCATCTTCCCCAGTCTGTATTGAAGAACGAGCAAGGTTTGAGGTGGTCCCATAGGTTGATGACGCTCATACATTCAGATGTTTATTGGTGTTCTCGATCTTTGGAGAATGTTACTATCATCAACCGTTGTGGGGAATTCCCTAATGTCCCTTTGCTCGGCATTAGGGGAGGTACCACTTACAACCCTTGCTTGGACTTACGACAGTTTGGTTATGCCCGAAGGGATGGTCCACATGAGATACTCATCTAAGGAGTGGTATTTGACTACGAGAACGATGATTAAAGCTACCGTCAAAGGTTTATACGAGCTTGGAGGATGGTAAGCAAAGTGGATAGTAAGACGATGGGACACAAGAATTCCATTCTCCTTGAGCCTTACCTTAGGTGGGTACGATCTCGTGCTCAAAAACTTGTGATGCCTTATCCCTCCATCTTATGAGTCATCATGGAACCTGTGGTTGAAGGAGATGTTCCCTACACTGTCCTCTATCTCGACATGTCTACCTCTCTTGAAGACTTACAAAAGGGTTGGATTCAACTAAAGGAAGAACGAGATACTTTCGAAGCTCAATTCTACGCTAGTGAGAAGAGGGTCTTGGAGCTTACAAAGAAACTACAAGAAGAGCAAAGTGTGAACGCCTACCTTGCGCCGAAGAGGATGCGTTCAGTCTTTTTATCTTAGAGAGTTATTTTGTAAGCCCAAGAGGCATGATGTAATCATTTTGAACTAATTAATGAAAATTGACGTTTGTTCATTATTTTGTCTATACAAATTTAAATTTAATAAATCCTTGAAATCATTTGCATATATATCTTCCATGCATCATAACATGACAGGTTTTCACACAATAAGTTTCCTTATCTTTCTGCTGTTTATTTCAGCAAGATGGATCTAGAGAAAACTATGAAGGACCTTCAGGCACAAAACTCTCAATTCCAAGGGACTCTACTGACCCTATCCAAGGGGCAACAAGATATGATGGAATTTCTGGTAGCCAAGAAGAAACCCAAGAAGAAAGCTCTGCTCAACATGGGTAGAAGGTTCAAAGAGTCGGTCCGTCAGATCTCGGTAGTAGAAGACTCATCTGAAGAAGAAGAGAATCAGATTGGAGAAGCTAAGAGTACCCAGGATGGGTGCATCAATGGTCAAGCGTATGATGATGATTATTTTAATGAGCAGTATCCCCCCGCCGATGTCAAGTATAAGCAGTTAGAAGACAGATTGAAAGCCGTCGAGATCCAAGCCATCCCCGGTTTAGATTATGATGATTTGGGTTTGATCTCTGGGGTTGTTATTCCCCATAAATTCAAAATACCAGTCTTTGTAAAGTACAATGGAGTTTCCTGTCCAAAACTTCACCTAAAATCTTATGTGCGCAAGATACAGCCGCACACCGCTGATAAGACACTCTAGTTTCACTTTTTCCAAGAAAGCTTGATCGAAACGCAACTAGAGTGGTTCTACCAGTTGGATGGTTCCCACACCAATACTTAGGAATACTTGGATACCTCCTTCTACCATCAATACCAGTATAATGCCGACTTGGCGCCGACAAGAGTTCAGTTGCAAGACATGACAATGGGGAAGAATGAAGGATTCAAAGAATACACACAAAAGTGGAGAGACCTTTCCCGTAGGGTTCAACCACCTTTGACTGATAGGGATCACATTGACATGTTTATGGGAACTTTATCTGGTCCATTCTTTAACTTGTTGGTTGGCTGTTCTTCTCCCGATTTCACCTAGTTAATCTTAACTGGTGAAAGAGTTGAAAGTGGCATCAAAAGCGGGAAGATTCCTATGGCATCTGCCTCCACTTCTAATCCTGTAAAGAAACCGTTTGATGCAAAGAAGGAAATCAATTATGTGTACGGGGTAAGGGCCCGTACCAAGAAGAATGATCATCCGTCTGTTAATGCTGTCCGAATATCTAATCCAACTCCTATTCAAAAACCATCTGCTAATCATCAACAGTTTAAAACTCCGAGAAGACAATTCACGAGGTTAGGCATGTCACTATCTCAAGCCTTACAACACTTACTAAAGGCTAATTTGGTGACATTGCACGATCCTCCTGCCAATCCAGATACCTCTTCACCAAAGTATAACCCGAACGCCAAATGTGCTTACCACTCAAGTAGCCTCGGGCATGAGACTGACCGATGTTGGGCCTTGAAGAATAAAATTCAGGATTTGATCGATAACAAGACTATTGAATTTGATCCTCCTCCAACTCCAAATGTAATCACCACGCCTATGCCAAATCATGGCAAGGGTGTTAATGCTGTTGAAGATACAATTTTTGTTGCCTCTGTCGAAGACTTGACTACTCCGCTGGATATCATAAAAAAGAATCTATTGAAAGCCAGGATTTTCCCTGGCTGTGTGAAAGACTGTGTTTGCTGTGCCAAACAACTCAATGGATGCGAAGGGCTGAAGGAAGACATTCAACGCCTGATGGATAGCCACGAAATTCTATACGAGAAGACTCCGCCTGCCAAAAGTTTGACTAATAAATGTGAAGATCTCTCCATTATAACCATCTCAAATAAGCCTCTTAGGATCTCCTCCAAAGGTCCTATCAAGATTTAAAATGAACCAATTGTTGCTCCCCTAATAATTACCAATCCAGGACCAATTCCATACTCTTCAAATAAAGCAGTACCATGGAACTATGGTGCTGAGGTGTTTTACCATGGGATAAAACAAGACGCTTGGATCGAAGAAGACAAAGATGATGATGTTGGTAACATAACTGGCTCAAGTAAGGTAACTCAAACTGAGAGAATCTTTTCACCCAACATCTCACCACCAGTTATTACAAAGGCACCCATCCGCATCACTACTGCTAGGCCAAGTACTGATACGAGAGGGAAAAAGAAGGTTGTTGAGCCTGTCGTGACAGAAATTCCCGCAAAGGACATTGCTGATGGAGAACCTTCCGCTCGTGAAATGGATGTGATCCTAAATATTATAAAAAGGAGCGACTTCAAGATTGTGGAGCAGTTGGGGCAAACCCCTTCTAAGATTTCTATGTTGTCTTTGCTACTCTGTTTAGATGCCCATGCTCGAACATTAATCAAATTCTTGAAGAAGGCTTATGTCCCTCATGAGACAACAACTGACCAATTTGAGAATTGTGTGGCTAGCTTGACGACTAATAATGGTTTGGGATTCTCAGATGCCGATCTGACACCGCTCGGGAAGAACCACAATAAAGCTCTACATGTTTCTCTCGAGTGCAAAGGGACCACCCCAGCACATGTTCTGGTCGACACTGGTTCTTCTTTAAACGTACTACCCAAGGGGGCGTTAGACCGTCTAGACTGTGAAGGTTTAGTTCTGAAACCCAGTTGTGATACGGTGGGAGAACTGACTCGAGGTTTTTGCGTTTGTATTCGCACTTGTTCGGTTTAGCAAGAGTCGCCACCGACTTTTTATTTTATCCTAAGGAAAGGTTAAAAAGCACAGGAAATACCTTTGAGATGTTTTCGTGGGTTCGGGGGGTAGATTATGAAAAGGGAAGGTGCTAGCACCCTTTTCATCCATGGTTATCCATGGGCTCTTAGTTACTTGTTTTAGATCACTTGCCTTGATTTTCAATTGTTTGAAATGGTGCTTGTGTGTGTGGTTTTGAAAATGTTTTGAAAAATATGCCTTGTCTAGGCAACCGTTGTAACAATTCTTTACTCGAGTGTTTTACAAAGGTGTTTGTCTTTTTGAAAAGATGTTTCAATGTTTTTTGAAAGTGGTTTTGGAAGTTGTGTTTTGAAGTGTGTTTTGAAAGTAGGCAAGTGTGTTTTGCAAGTTTTATCAAGTAACTAAGAGTTGTCTACCCCTAAATTTACTCAAAGATCTTTCCTATGTTTTAACCCTTTTAACAGTATTGTTCCACCATTGTATTTGGTGGATAATCTTGTGTTAGGATGTTAACGGGACAGGCGCGGGTCATTGTATAGACCATGAATGCAATAGTGCCAAGTGTCTTTGGCAATTTTTAAGGGACTTGATAATTTTTTAGGCAACTTGAGAAAGCGTCATCGAGGGACTATGATCATTTGATTTGTTTTTGTTTTGCCAAAGACACTCAACATGCAACATGGCCCATTTTTAAAGGCAACAAGTGGAGTATCCCTAGGGGTGCAAGTGTGAATTGTGTATTGATTGTCATGCATTTGTCTTGTATTAGGTTATCTAGCAGTTGATTTTGAATCTTCGCATACAAACCCTAATTACTATACAGTATATAGAAAGTGATAAATTGCAGGAATTTAAAGTCTAAGCTATTACAAATAAGTATCCGGGGATGGGGGTACAAATGTTTACAAATGGGGATGAGTCTTATCAGGATAGTAGTGTCCAAATAATATTTACAACTAAATCGAATCGCATTCTCAATGTAAAGTATAACCAAGTATAAGGATAAAAGAGAATCAAAAGTATTAGTGAAAGTGTGATTATTTACAAATGATGCAAATGTTAACCTAATGTATTATTAAGTATTATTATCATTTTTTTTGTGTTTTTGTTAATTAAGTATAAACAAAAGTTTTAATGAAAAGAAAAAAAATTAACTTAATAAAAAAAAATCTATTGTTTATGTATTTGTTAATGTTTTTTAGAAATTTATATAAAAAAAGATTTATTAAGCAAAAGAAAGGTTTTAAACACAAGAAAATTATTTAAACCTAATAACCTAATATTTATGTATTTTAAGTGTAATAAAAAATATTGTTAAAATAAATTTAATATGAAAAATATATTATTTATTTAACAAGAAAAAAGAAAAGGAATTAAGTTATATAAAACAAAAAATAAAGTGATAATATAAAAGATTGATTTGTAAAAAAAAAAGGTTTAAATGGGCCTTTAGGGGATTTGTTCTGGCCTAAATAATCAACAAATGCTGATTAAAACAAAAAAAGGGGGTGCGTTCCAAAATCAATTGGGCTTAGGCGTTTGTTTTCAAGGGACTGGCCCAAACAACAAAAACGAACCGATTCAAGTAAAATGGGGGGTGTGCACGCCAGTTTCGTTGGGCTTAGGCAGTGGAGCGTGGAGCAGGCCCAAACGGGTTTGACACAGTTTTTGTCTAGGGTTGGTTTTGTTTGCTTCAGAGCTTAGGGTTTGTGTTGTACGAACGGCGCTCTCATCTTTTTCTTCGTTGTCTTCTTCATCTTTCTTGATCCAAGCTTTCTGAACGAACCTCCGCTCCACCTATGGCCACTAGGCTACCACCTCCACCGTTTCCTCCCTAAGATCGCTCAGGCAGTGACAACAAGGTATTATTCTCAGCTTTTCATGTTTTAGGGTTTCAAAGATTTATCTCTTGCATGTTTTACCTCTTACACGTTTTGACTTTTGATGTTCGTGTGGTGTGAGGTGCGAAGCAGAAAAAGGAAAGGGAAAAATACTACCTTTAGGGTTTTGGAGACAGAGGAGTGGACAGCGGTATCCTCAGGCGGCCAAGGTGAGGGAGTATGATGACGAGGGCTTGCTGGCTTGCTTCTTGGTATTTTGTATCTGAATGCTTGCCTCTATGGTTTTATGATGATAGTTTCTCTGAAAACCCTGTAATAGTTGCTTCTTTTCCTCTTCTAAATGCTTGCCTCTGAATGTTTAATTGATGATGTTCTTTGATGAACTTTGCTTATGAGTTTCCTGTTTCTGAGAATGTTGATGTTGGCCCTGTGATGAACATGGTTCTGAGGGTGTTTGGGATTTGTTTGATATCTAGTTTGGATTGAAGGGTTATTGGTATAAGTTTATTGTTTGCTTGTTTGAGTTTTGTTTGAATAAGGCTTGAGACAGGTTTTGATACTGAGTTGAAATAGGTTGTTCTAGCTTGTGTTTACATGCTTCAAGGCTTGATGTTTACAGGCTTTAAGGCTTGTATCTGGTTTTTTAGCAGGTTGAAACAGTTTGTAAACTTGGAGGTTATGGTTGTGTTTTTTGATACATGCTTAAGGCTGAGTTTTGTTTACAGTTTGTAGCCTATGTAGGTTTGAAAGTATGAAACAAGCTTGAGGTTGCAAGCTTGCTTCTGTCACAGTTTTGTGGTTTTTTACTTGAAGGCAGCTTTTGTTTGTGTTTACTGATACAGGCTTATGGCTTGTGTTTTAGCTTTTGCAATGTTACAGTTTGTGGTATCTCTTTGTTTTATATCTCTAGCCTTAAGCCTGCAAAACTTGTAAGCCTCTCTACTTCTCTCTCTCTTTCTCTCTCCACAGAAAAAAACATTGTTTATTGCTTAACTGTCCTTTTCTGAAAAAGTGTTTGGCTGGGAAATAATGATAATGTTTGAATATTGCTTACATATTGTCTTTCCTCTGCATATTGTACTTTCCAAATTTCCTGCATTGCTTTGATATCTTCTTTGGACAGTTTTGACAGCTTTGACAGTTTTTGGACAGTTTGGTTGACATTTTGAATTTGTGCAACTTGGTTTTGGCATTTCAGTTTGGTTTTCCTTTTCAGTTTGCAATTTGGTTTGAAATTATGCAGCTTATTTTGGCATATTCTGTAGCTTGTCCCTTTTCATGTAGCTTGTTTGGCATTTCTTTATGCAGCCTTGTATTAATTCATATGCTTGCAAACTGTATTTTCTTTCCCTCTTTGTGAACCAAGAGTCTTCTTGTGATTTGCAGAGAGGGCAAACAAACTGATTCTGGCCAACACTTTTAATGATGAGTTTTAATTATCTGTCTTCCTTTTTAATTCATCTGTGTTGACATCTTTCTTCTCTTTTTGCAGGTAAATATCAGTTGGGCAATGGGGAGCATCAGTAGAAGATGAAGACTTAGGAAACTTTAGGATGTAATTTTATTTTATTTTAATCATTTGTAATAAACATTATTATAAATACTGTAAAAATTACTTGTATTTAAATAACACTTGTACCAATAATTAAAAATAAATAAAAGTCTTTTTGTCAGATATCTCTTTTATTTCACTGTCTATTTAATTATTTAAGTTTTCTTGAATTAAAATAACTGGAAGTAAATCCCAATTATTCTAACTTAGATAAAATAAATAATTAATAAACATTATAGTCTTGCAACTTCGCGTTAATCAATAATAAACTCGGCGTCCCAATTAACCATATGTATTGCACAGTCAATCAAAACAAATGTCCATACGCCTTTCATTTCACTGATTAGACCAATACTTCAAACTCTCAATCAGAAGCCTCAGCCCATGTCCCAGATGTTTAGACCTTGAGAAACAAACAGAAATCTTGAGCAAACGTCAAAGCAGTGTAACAGCCAATTAAGACACTGTGGATTCAAATTCTTCTAAAAATGCGCGTGCAAACCCTAATTCTTGATTTATTGTCAAAGAAGCGTCTGCCTGATCAAACCCTGAGCCAAACTCAACCAAACCCTAGTAATCTGCTTGAACTGATTCAAAAGTTAATGGAAACCCTAATTTTGTCTGACTGATGAGAAAAAACTGTTTGACCGATTCTTAAGCCAATCTGAAAAATCAGGAAAAGCCCGAAGCTGTGATTTCTTGTGAAAAAGAGAGGGAAAATTTTGGGGTACAACAGTTGCCCCTATTCAATCTTCTTGAACCTGAAGAGTTAGATTGGCAGGTTTGCCGTTCGCGACTCGAAGGTAAAAGGAGATTAGACACTAGAGTGCCCAAACAATTTGCACTCGTCAAAGCGTAGTTTAAGGGAATGGGCTTAAAGATTCTATTTGGAGATGGGCTTAAAGATGCCATCTGGAGATGTGACAGAATCTTGTCGGGGGATGGGCTTAGAGATGCCATCTGGAAATTGTTAGTAGGAGGATGGGCTTATAGATGCCATCTAGAAATGTTTGTTGAACTGTATGTCGTTGGTAAGTGGGTGAGTATCAGAAAGGTATCCATGTTTTGGAACATCTCTAAACTGGGGATCTGAACAAGCAATGAATTGACATCCATGTTTGGAATCATCTGTAAATTGTTTTCAGTAGTCTTAGAATCTGAACAAGCGATAGGTTAACATCCGTATCTGGAGGCCCCGTAAACTGTTTTTAGAGGTCTTGGAACTGAGAAGGAACCGGTGTAGGGTTTCCTAATGATGAGTCCATGTAAAACTGCATCTTGGAAAGAAGGAACTGGTGTAGGGTTGCCTCATGATGGTCAAGTAGATAAATGTCCTGTCTGGTTTCAGGTATTGATCTCTAACCTGAGAAAGAAAGATAGTTTTCCTGGCTTGTTACAGGTATTGATCTTCAATCTCTACAGATGCCATTGAGAAATGATTGTTGAATTGCTTTTGGATGAGTGACAGAATTACATCCGAATCTGGATCGTATTCGGACTGTATTTGAATGAATCTGGAATAAGTATCAGAATGTCGCCATATCTGGGTCACATCTGAACTATCTCTGGAAGGAAACTGGAATAAGTATCAGAATGTTGCCATGTCTGGGTCACATCTGGACTATCTCTAGAAGGAATCTGGAATAAGTATCAGAATGTCGCCATGTTTGGGTCACATCTAAACTATCTCTAGAAGGAATCTCAGAAGATGATGATCTTTGTCTGTTGATTGATCTTTCCTGAAAAGGTAAAGAGTTAGTTGTATACAATGTCATGATGTGATGAATTGTACTTCATCAATGTTTATGATATGAATGGATGTGCATGTAAGCTGAGTAGCTGTCTTGCTGAGGATAGATGAATCCTGGATAGCTGGAGATAATAGAATCTTGACTGCTGTCGGGGAAAGTGAATCTTTGACTGCTGCAGGGGATTGAAAATCCTTTGATTGTTGAAAATGAGAAGTCCTGGGACTACTGTTGGGGAATCAGGAGCTTGGGTTGTATGCCAATCTACTGGGGATTCCTGTCTTGAGGAGATCTTCACTGGAGAATATTTGAATACTCTGTGAGGAACTGAGAATGAGAGTCTTCATTCTGCTTAGGGATTGATAGTTGGAAGTTTTAGCTCCGCTGGGGATTGCAAGAATCTTTTGATTGCTGCAGGTATTGATCTGGGATCTTGAAAAGGTTGGTCGGGGAGATACTGTCCTGGCTGGTTTCAGGTATTGATGTCGGGAATGGGCTTACAGATGCCATTTGGAGACAGGATGGATAGTTACTGGAGATGTGGTTAAAGATGTCCTCCAAGAATGATTGTTGAATTGTAATTTGGTAAGTTGAAAAAAGGAACCTGTGTAGGGTTTCCTGATGATGAGTCCGTGTAAAACTGCACTGAATTTGAGAAGGAACCGGTGTAGGGTTGCCTAATGATGAGTCCGTGTAAAACTGCATCTGGATTTGAGAAGGAACCGGTGTAGGGTTTCCTGATGATGAGTCCGTGTAAAACTGCATCTGAAGTTGACAAGGAACCAGTGTAGGGTTGCCTAATGATGAGTCCGTGTAAAACTGCATCTGGATTTGAGAAGGAACCGGTGTAGGGTTTCCTGATGATGAGTCCGTGTAAAACTGCATCTGAAGTTGAGAAGGAACCGGTGTAGGGTTGCCTAATGATGAGTCAGTGTAAAACTGCATCTAGATTTGAGAAGGAACCGGTGTAGGGTTTCCTGATGATGAGTCCGTGTAAAACTGCATCTGAATTTGAGAAGGAACCGGTGTAGGGTTGCTTCATGATGAGTCAGTGTAAAACTACATCTGAATTGAGAAGGAACCGGTGTAGGGTTTCCTGATGATGAGTCCGTGTAAAACTGCATATAAATTTGAGAAGGAACCGATGTAGGGTTGCTTCATGATGAGTCCGTGTAAAACTACATCTGAATTGAGAAGGAACCGGTGTAGGGTTTCCTGATGATGAGTCCGTGTAAAACTGCATCTGAATTTGAGAAGGGACCGGTGTAGGGTTGCTTCATGATGAGTCCGTGTAAAACTACATCTGAATTGAGAAGGAACCGGTGTAGGGTTTCTTGATGATGAGTCCGTGTAAAGCTGCATCTTGGAAAGAGATCTGTATGAGTAGCAGAATGACTTCAGTATCTGGGGTGTATCTGAAACTGTAACTGGGATCTGAATGAGTGACAGAATGGCTACCGTGTCTGGAGCGTATCTGAAATTGTATCTTCCAACAAGTGATGAATGAATTTTTGATGTTGATCGTAACTTCTAGCAGGTGATGAAGGAAATTGTGATGTTGATCGTAACTTCCAACAGGTGTTGAAGGAAATGTTGAACGTTTTTGACATTCGAATGCCCCAAGTGATGATGAAGGAGACTTGCCCCAAGTTCACTGAACTTTTGAGAGATTTGTTGAAATCTTGACTGGACTGCCCCCGGTGTGCTGGATAGTGACATGTCATGCCCCTTGTTGATAGGAGATTTGTCAAGGGAAGTGTCATCCTTTTTGAATTGATTTTGTTCACTGAGAGAGCTTTCGCTCATTGGATATTCGTGGTGTGAATTTCTCCGCTGTCAAACAAATAGCCAAATTCAAACAGTGATATTCAAGTAATGCAAAGTTTATGTCTGTCTTGAAGTTTTGAAAGATGCGTTTTTTAGCAGAAAACTTTTTATAAGACAAATTCAACACAAGATTTAGAGCAAAGCCTTACAGGAGTCAGGATACCTTTTGTAACAGTATGCTTTCGAACTAACCCATGCTTCAATTAGGACTTTTGAAGGGTTGTAACATGGCTTGGTTCACGGTTTAAGAAACAAAGGATAAAGGCTCAAAGTATATTTGTACCCATCCGCTCTTCGTGATGTTCTTCAATCCTAAACTCAGTTAATTGTACGTCGCACTCTATTCGAGTTTGGAACGACTTTTGGGTGATGGTTCCCCAGTTGAATTTGGAGGGCAGTCATCATATCCTTTTTTCTTTTTCAACATTTTTCATGTTGTTGAGGATTTGTAATGACCTCGTTCTTTTGATTTGTTATCCCTAACTTTTGCCTGACTGTTCCTGTTTTTGGAGATTACAGTCAGCGGGATGCCCCAGCTTTCTTAAACCTCCTTTAGGTTTTGACTTAGTGGGGTTTTTTTTGAGAGATAATGATTTCCTATGAGATAAGGAACCATCATTGTCTTTTGATTCCAGAGGAATGCTTTTCTTTTTTTGATGTCGTTCATTGTATTATGAACTGAGAGTTTGCGACTTCAATGCACACCTTTTTTGAATTAACTGAGAGACTACCCTGCCCCAGGTTTAATCAAAGGTTTCAATTTGTTTTAGAACAGAAAACTCCTACTTCTTTGGCTCGAAGGGGTTGACTAGGGATTATCTTTCTTATAACTCCAGTGTTTGGGAATTGAAAGAAACGCTTGTACATCATCAGTAAGGTCTGTTCAAAAGCATACTGTATGAGATTATGGTATTGTTTCGTCATCCTCCCTCTAAAGGCTTGCAGCTTTTTATCAAGAGTTAAATATCATAAAGAAAGCATAAGAGTAGTGAAAACGAATGGATGAATTCAAGACAAACATATGCAATGCATTAATGAAACAGAGTTTGACATTAACAGATAATTGTTCGAATGACAAAAGAAATTATAACTTGAAAATTCAAATGAGACAAAGACATTCTCCATGATTTGGCATAGGAGCAGTGATCACGCTGGAGTCTCCAGAGGACCAAACTCAAACTCCTTGGCATCAATCAAATTCTGAATCTTGTACTTCAAAGCTCAACAATCGTTAGTATCATGCCCGGGACTGTCAGAATGATAAGCACATGTGGCCTTGGTATTGTAGTTAGGAGAAGAAGTCTTGGGGTTTGGATGAGGCTCTATCAATGCAATCAGATTCATCTTCAACAAGTGTTGCAGTGCTTGAGACAACAACATATGGATGTTGGTGAACTGTCTCTTAGGCTCGTCTGGCCTTCTTTGATTTCCCTTTTGCTGTTGTCGGTGCAACGTAGAACCAGAGATCAGGACTTCCCCTACGTGTTGGTCATGGTGACTCTTTTGACTGTTCACAGCATTAGACTCCTTCTTTCCATCGTAGGGAATTTTCTGAGCATCAGAGGGTGTAGCTCCTTGGATCTTTCCACTTTTTATGCCAGCCTCGACCTTTTCACCGGTCAGTATTAGCTCGGTGAATCCGGCGGAGGAGCTTCCAATTAAGTGATTGAAGAAAGGCCCTGTCAAAGTTCCCATGAAGATGTCAATCAGCTCTCTGTCAGTTAAAGGGGGTTGCACCCTACCAGCCAGATCTCTCCACTTTTGAGCGTATCCTTTGAAGCTCTCGTCGGAACCCATGGTCATGTTCTGCAATTACACACGAGTTGGTGCAAGATCAGCATTGTATTGATACTGTTTGTAAAAAGCCATAGCTAAATCTTCCCAGGTATGGATGCGAGAACTCTGCAATTGATAGAACCACTCGAGTTGAGCCCCTACCAGGATTTCTTGGAAGAAATGGATCCAAAGCTTTGGATCAGTTGTGTATGGCTGAATCTTGCGGACATAAGATTTTAGATGCATCTTAGGGAAAGAGACTCCACCATATAGGGCCAAGGTAGGGACTTTGAACTTTGGAGGGATGACCAATCCAGAAACCAAACCCATGTCTCCTAAATCCAAGCCAGGTATTTGTTGAACCTCCATAGCATTGAGGCGATCCTCCAACTGTTTGTACTTGTCATCAGCGGGAGGATATTGTTCTTCAGAGTAGTCAGCTTCATCAATCTCCAAATTGTGGTCTTCTGCAAGACTGGCCCCTATGCTGGGTGGAGTTGAAAGATCTAGGGTTTTAGGTCTTCTCTTCAGGATGCCCGTTGCCTTCTTGGACTTCTTCTTCTTGTCTTTGAGAAGGAGAGCTTTCAGATCCTCTTGCCCTTTACCCATAGCCAGAAGCATTTGTTGGAATTGAGCGTTTTGAGCTTGGAGATCTTTTACCGTTTGTTCCATCTTACTGAAATAAACATGAGGAGGATAAGGAGACCTGTATGGGAGAAACCTGTCATGATGCGTTGCATGATATGTGGATGCAATGTTTTCAAGGATCTCTCGGGGTAAACACAAGAAAATGTTAGAGGTTGAACTTCGATCTTTGATTGGAGAACTTTGCACCGGTGGATGTCCTTCCACGAGAATCAAGCTCACCATGTCAAGTGGGTCATAGCCCCTTATTCAAGTTGTTGCACTTGATCTTTAATGGTATTTGTTTAGAGGAGAAACCTCTTGCCCTTTGGTAGACGTCTGGTTCAACGTGACCCTGCATCAAAAGGCCCTCGAGATCCTTGAAATGGTTATTGAAAATGCTATGGTATGATGTTATGATGTTATGTACATGTATGCAAAAGCAAGTAAGTGTCTATACAGGTAATCATATTCACATAGAGCAAACAAGTCCTTAGGTTTAGGCTTGCATGGGGTTCGTAGGTAAGTACCCTCTTGAAGTTAATTGGCTCATCCTGTCCTAAAAATAGAAACCGGGTTCTAAGGAGCTCAATATCATTGGATTATTTTCTGTGTTCATTGTTTTGGTTTAGCCACTTAACTGGCGACCAAAATATTCCAAGAAAACAACCCTCAATGAGTGTAGTATCGAGTATCTACCAACTTCGGACTGCACCAAAGCCGGTCATCTCACTACCCCTAAAAAGGCTAAGATGGTCAATTAAGGTTCTAAGAGTTCGTTAGTGCTTCATGACATCACTCAGCGGCCCCGTATTCTCCTTGACTACTCAAGGGCTACCGGTACTCACAAATATGTCACACTAACATAGCTTATTGCTTCAACCATGTCGATATACCCCGCACAGTTCCCTCACAATTTTATTGCTATTTACCTAAAAAAGGTGCCCCCAAATCTGGGTGTAGGATTTATAGCAAACCCAAACAAGGAACCCAAAGGTAAAGCAAACAAAGCAATCAAAGCAAGCATTTAAAGGTGATCTAAACCCTAAGGTAACCCCACTTTTAGAAGATTCCCCAGCAGAGTCGCCAGTTCTGTGATACGGTGGGAGAACTGGCTTGAGGTTTTTGCGTTTGTATTTGCACTTGTTCGGTTTAGCAAGAGTCGCCACCAAATTTTTATTTTATCCTAAGGAAAGGTTAAAAAGCACAGGAAAAACCTTTGAGATGTTTTCGTGGGTTCGGGGGGTAGATTATGAAAAGGGAAGGTGCTAGCACCCTTTTCATCCATGGTTATCCATGGGCTCTTAGTTACTTGTTTTAGATCACTTGCCTTGATTTTCAATTGTTTGAAATAGTGCTTGTGTGTGTGGTTTTGAAAATGTTTTGAAAAAGATGCCTTGTCTAGGCAACCGTTGTAACAATTCTTTACTCAAATGTTTTACAAAGGTGTTTGTCTTTTTGAAAAGATGTTTCAATGTTTTTTGAAAGTGGTTTTGGAAGTTGTGTTTTGAAGTGTGTTTTGAAAGTAGGCAAGTGTGTTTTGCAAGTTTGATCAAGTAACTAAGAGTTGTCTACCCCTAAATTTACTCAAAGATCTTTCCTATGTTTTAACCCTTTTAACAGTATTGTTCCACCATTGTATTTGGTGGACAATCTTGTGTTAGGATGTTAACGGGACAGGCGCGGGTCATCGTATAGACCATGAATGCAATAGTGCCAAGTGTCTTTGGCAATTTTTAAGGGACTTGATCATTTTTTAGGCAACTTGAGAAAGCGTCATCAAGGGACTATGATCATTTGATTTGTTTTTGTTTTGCCAAAGACACTCAACATGCAACATGGCCCATTTTTGAAGGCAACAAGTGGAGTATCCCTAGGGGTGCAAGTGTGAATTGTGTATTGATTGTCATGCATTTGTCTTGTATTAGGTTATCTAGCGGTTGATTTTGAATCTTCGCATACAAACCCTAATTACTATACAATATATAGAAGCGATAAATTGCAGGAATTTAAAGTCTAAGCTATTACAAATAAGTATCCGGGGATGGGGGTACAAATGTTTACAAATGGGGATAAGTCTTATCAGGATAGTAGTGTCCAAATAATATTTACAACCAAATCGAATCGCATTCTCAATGTAAAGTATAACCAAGTATAAGGATAAAAGAGAATCAAAAGTATTAGTGAAAGTGTGATTATTTACAAATGATGCAAATGTTAACCTAATGTATTATTAAGTATTATTATCATTTTTTTGTGTTTTTGTTAATTAAGTATAAACAAAAGTTTTAATGAAAAGAAAAAAAAATTTACTTAATAAAAAAAAACTATTGTTTATGTATTTGTTAATGTTTTTTAGAAATTTATATAAAAAAATATTTATTAAGCAAAAGAAAGATTTTAAACACAAGAAAATTATTTAAACCTAATAACCTAATATTTATGTATTTTAAGTGTAATAAAAAATATTGTTAAAATAAATTTAATATGAAAAATATATTATTTATTTAACAAGAAAAAAGAAAAGGAATTAAGTTATATAAAACAAAAAATAAAGTGATAATATAAAAGATTGATTTGTAAAAATAAAAAAAAGGTTTAAATGGGCCTTTAGGGGATTTGTTCTGGCCCAAATAATCAACAAATGCTGATTAAAACAAAAAAAAGGGGGGTGCGTTCCAAAATCAATTGGGCTTAGGCGTTTGTTTTCAAGGGACAGGCCCAAACAACAAAAACGAACAGATTCAAGTAAAATGGGGGGTGTGCACGCCAGTTTCGTTGGGCTTAGGCAGTGGAGCGTGGAGCAGGCCCAAACGGGTTTGACATAGTTTTTGTCTAGGGTTGGTTTTGTTTGCTTCAGAGCTTAGGGTTTATGTTGTACGAACGGCGCTCTCATCTTCTTCTTCGTTGTCTTCTTCATCTTTCTTGAGCCAAGCTTTCTGAACGAACCTCCGCTCCACCTATGGCCACTAGGCTACCACCTCCACCGTTTCCTCCCTAAGATCGCTCAGGCAGTGACAACAAGGTATTATTCTCAGCTTTTCATGTTTTAGGGTTTCAAATATTTATCTCTTGCATGTTTTACCTCTTACACGTTTTGACTTTTGATGTTCGTGTGGTGTGAGGTGCGAAGCAGAAAAAGGAAAGGGAAAAATACTACCTTTAGGGTTTTGGAGACAGAGGAGTGGACGGCGGTATCCTCAGGCGGACAAGGTGAGGGAGTATGATGACGAGGGCTTGTCGGCTTGCTTCTTGGTATTTTGTATCTGAATGCTTGCCTCTATGGTTTTATGATGATAGTTTCTCTGAAAACCATGTAATAGTTGCTTCTTTTCCTCTTCTAAATGCTTGCCTCTGAATGTTTAATTGATGATGTTCTTTGATGAACTTTGCTTATGAGTTGCCTGTTTCTGAGAATGTTGATGTTGGCACTGTGATGAACATGGTTCTGAGGGTGTTTGGGATTTGTTTGATATCTAGTTTGGATTGAAGGGTTATTTGTACAGGTTTATTGTTTGCTTGTTTGAGTTTTGTTTGAATAAGGCTTGAGACAGGTTTTGATACTGAGTTGAAACAGGTTGTTCTGGCTTGTGTTTACATGCTTCAAGGCTTGATGTTTACAGGCTTTAAGGCTTGTATCTGGTTTTTTAGCAGGTTGAAACAGTTTGTAAACTTGGAGGTTATGGTTGTGTTTTTTGATACAGGCTTAAGGCTGAGTTTTGTTTACAGTTTGTAGCCTATGTAGGTTTGAAAGTCTGAAACAGGCTTGAGGTTGCAAGCTTGCTTCTGTCACAGTTTTGTGGTTTTTTGCTTGAAGGAAGCTTTTGTTTGTGTTTACTGATACAGGCTTATGGCTTGTGTTTTAGCTTTTGCAATGTTACAGTTTGTGGTATCTCTTTGTTTTATATCTCTAGCCTTAATCCTGCAAAACTTGTAAGCCTCTCTACTTCTCTCTCTCTCTCTTTCTCTCTCCACAGAAAAAAGCATTGTTTATTGCTTAACTGTCCTTTTCTGAAAAAGTGTTTGGCTGGGAAATGATGATAATGCTTGAATATTGCTTGCATATTGTCTTTCCTCTGCATATTGTACTTTCCAAATTTCCTGCATTGCTTTGATATCTTCTTTGGACAGTTTTGACAGCTTTGACAGTTTTTGGACAGTTTGGTTGACATTTTGAATTTGTGCAACTTGGTTTTGGCATTTCAGTTTGGTTTTCCTTTTCAGTTTGCAATTTGGTTTGAAATTATGCAGCTTGTTTTGGCATATTCAGTAGCTTGTCCCTTTTCATGTAGCTTGTTTGGCATTTCTTTATGCAGCCTTGTATTAATTCATATGCTTGCAAACTGTATTTTCTTTCCCTCTTTGTGAACCAAGAGTCTTCTTGTGATTTGCAGAGAGGGTGAACAAACTGATTCCGGCCAACACTTTTAATGATGAGTTTTAATTATCTGTCTGCCTTTTTAATTCATCTGTGTTGACTTCTTTCTTCTCTTTTTGCAGGTAAATATCAGTTGGGCAATGGGGAGCATCAGTAGACGATGAAGACTTAGGAAACTTTAGGATGTAATTTTATTTTATTTTAATCATTTGTAATAAACATTATTATAAATACTGTAAAAATTACTTGTATTTAAATAACACTTGTACCAATAATTAAAAATAAATAAAAGTCTTTTTGTCAGATATCTCTTTTATTTCAGTGTCTATTTAATTATTTAAGTTTTCTTGAATTAAAATAACTGGAAGTAAATCCCAATTATTCTAACTTAGATAAAATAAATAATTAATAAACACTGTAGTCTTGCAACTTTGCATTAATCAATAATAAACCCGACGTCCCAATTAACCATATGTATTGCACAGTCAATCAAAACAAATGTCCATACGCCTTTCATTTCACTGATTAGACCAATACTTCAAACTCTCAATCAGAAGCCTCAGCCCATGTCCCAGATGTTTAGACCTTGAGAAACAAACCGAAATCTTGAGCAAACGTCAAAGCAGTGTAACGGCCAATTAAGACACTGTGGATTCAAATTCTTCTGAAAATACGCGTGCAAACCCTAATTCTTGATTTATTATCAAAGAAGCGTCTGCCTGATCAAACCCTGAGCCAAACTCAACCAAACCCTTGTAATCTACTTGAACTGATTCAAAAGTTAATGGAAACCCTAATTTTGTCTGACTGATGAGAAAAAACTGTTTGACCGATTCTTAAGCCAATCTGAAAAATCAGGAAAAGCCCGAAGCTGTGATTTCTTATGAAAAAGAGAGGGAAAATTTTGGGGTACAACACCAGTGATATTATTGTAAGGGCCTTCGATGGATCAAAAAGGATAGTTCACGGGGAGGTAGATCTTCCAATCAAGGTGGGCTCACAAATTTTCAACTCCACCTTCTACATCATGGATATTCGTCCTGCCTATTCTTGTTTGTTGGGTCTCCCTTGGATCCATAAAGCTGGGGCAGTAACCTCAACTCTCCATCAAAAGCTTAAGTATCCTGTCAAGGGAAGAATTGTCACCGTCTATAAAGAGGAAGAGTTTATGGTAAGCCACCTCAACTCTTTCAAGTACGTGGAGATGGATGGAGAATTCATTGAGACCCCGTGTCAAGCCTTTGAAGTTGTTCCACCAATGGTTGCTGCTACCAAATGTTCCTCTGATGAGTCCAAAGATGTTAAATTCGTGTCGAATATGGTTTCAGTCAAAGATGCTTATGCTGCAATTGAATAAGGAAGCTATGATACTTGGGGGAAATTCCTCAAGATCCCATTCAAAGTGGACAAGTTTGGTTTGGGTTTCACCGTCAAGGCTCAGAAGGAAGTGAGGCGTGCTCGTGCAGAAAACCCACCTCTCCGTATTGGAAGCCACGAGGTCAATGATGTAGGTGATTCTGATGATGAAGTTGCATTTGAAGATTGGGTGTATCCTACTACAATAGAGCTAAAGAATTTGCATACAAAGGACTTCGTGCCCATCTCCTTTATTGAGGAGTAATCTACTTGTTTATTGTTGTTTATTAATTCAAGAACACTTTGTCTGTAATATTTAATAATGACTTTTAAGCCATGTGCCTAGCCCGGGGCACTTTGGTCCATTTGTCAAGGGTTTTATTTATGTTCATTTTATCATATGATCATTCAATACAAACCGTTGCACTCTTTTGCATTCAAATCTTTGTGTTCATTGTCTTTCTTTTCCTTCAAATACATTTTCAAAATAGCCATGTATCTTACATGCACATACACACTCTTGCAGGTCCTCATCCACTCTGGATCTCAATGCCAATGACTCTACTATTTCTGACTATGACTTCGAATGTCCAATTAACCAAGTCGAAGACGAAGGGGAGGAAGATTGTGAAATACCGAGAGAACTAGCCAGACTTCTATTATAAGAGGAAAAAAGCTATCCAGCCGCACAAAGAGTCAGTTGAAGTCATCAATCTGGGTAGCGAGACGGACAAGAAAGAGGTTAAGATCAATGCTAGTTTAGAAGACAATGTCAAAAGTAGATTGGTTCAGATGTTGCATGATTATGTGGAAGTGTTTGCTTGGTCGTATGAATATATGCCAGGGTTGGATATCAACATCGTATTTTATCGTCTGCCGACAAAGGAAGATTGTCCTCCTGTCAAACAAAAAGTTCGTCGCATGAGACCTAACATGTCTGAAAAGATAAAAGCTGAAGTGATGAAACAATTTGATGCAGGATTCCTAGTTGTGACATCCTATCCCCAATGGGTCGCCAATGTGGTGCCAGTGCCAAAGAAAGACGAAAAAGTTCGTACGTGCGTAGACTATAGGGATCTGAATAAGGCAAGCCCCAAGGATGTCTCCCCTCTACCTCACATTGATGTCTTGGTCGATAATACTGCTTAGCATAAAGTCTTCTCTTTCATGGATGGCTTCTCTGGCTATAATCAAATAAGGATGGCTACCAAAGACATGGAGAAGGCCACTTCTGTTACGCAATAGGGCACCTTTTGCTACAAGGTCATGCCGTTTGGATTGAAGAATTCATGGGCAACATATCAAAGGGCTATGGTAGCTTTGTTTCATGATATGATCTATCATGAAATAGAGGTATATATGGATGATATTATTTCCAGATCACAAACTGAAGAGGAACACCTCAATCACCTATACAAGCTATTAGAGAGGTTGAAAAAGTACAAGTTAAGGTTAAACCCAACAAGTGCACATTTGGAGTATGTTGTACCCCAAAATTTGCCCTCCCATATTCTTCAAGATTTGCCTAGGACAATCTCCAAAAGGTTCAAAGTCCCTCAAAGGTTGCATAGTCCAATTGCCTCCTAACACAGTCAAAATTAGGGTTTTGGTTCTTGCAAAGAAATTGAGGTTTCCAAGGGTCCAATCAAGTCCCACAATCCTACATACATTTTCAAGCATCCATATGTCAAGTTTTAAGACTCACAACATCAAGTTGCACAGTCAAAAACCCCAAATGCTCTACAGTCAACTACAGGGGCAAAATGGTCATTTGACAGTCAAAAGTCAAAAATTTTGGTCAACATCTCATTTTGAAGCCACAATCATCATTTGATCAATTCTTGGTCATGATTCCCAAAGCATGGCTCAAAAAGTCTCAAGATGCAAAAGTTTCCATTTTTGGACAGTTGAAAAACTCAACTGCAAATTGACCAGGGCATAACTTCTTCATGGTTTATCAGAAAAATCCCATCCAAATCTCATTTTGAAGAGGATGACATTTCCTACAACTCATCTTCACACTTCAAGTCCAAGAAATGCTCTCACAAAAAGTTATCAATTTCAACATTATAGGTCATTTTCAAAAGTCAACAAAAAGACACTTTAAGTCAAAGACCATAACTTGAGATTAGTAAATCAAAATGACATGGGACCAAAGGAATTGGTTAGAGAACTTCAAGACCTTTCCAAAATGTCCAAGAACATGATCATAGCTTCAAAATTGAGCAAGATATGCCTTGGAGAAGTTGGGGAATTTTTGGGAATTTTGAAAAGTCAACTATGCCTAAAAAGCTTCAAAAATGCTAATGGGCCTCAAATTCTTCCTTGAATTATTACCCAAAGCATATGCACGACCCATTAAGCTCAAAGGGATTTATTTTCTTATTTTTAATTAATTAATTGAATTTTTATTCTTATTAATTCATTTAATTAGATTTAATTATGAGAAAAATATCAAATAATGCCTTTCAAATCTTTTTGTGCAGCAAATTCACTCATTATATGCTAAAGATTTCGTGCATCAATCAACAAGGCAATATCTTCCACAATTGGCAAGGGTTTCATGAAAAAAAAGATTGAAAAAGATATGGAAAAAATCAAATATTGAAATCATTAATTCAATGGATTCATGGGCTTGTTTTTGACCTAGAATGCTTCCCATACATATGCAAGACCTAACCTAATGCAAACATACATGAAAAAGCTGCTGAAAGCACATATTCACTTTGCAAATTTTTCATAAAAACTCAAAAACTGTTTTCTGATTTACAGTCCAATTCAGGGAAGATTGTTGATTCCAAACCCTTGCTGAGACTTCTTTGAACGTGTTGCAACCATTTTCCAGTCCCCATACTCAAAGAAACGGTAAAATATGGTTATGGTTTGAACGAATATGTCCATAATCGAAACATGATTTCCATGCATTATTCATATATTTTGATTGTTGATTTATACTAATATTAACCTTCTGAAGCGATTGGTGACATTTAATTGGACTAACAATGCCTATAGCCAAATCCACCATTGATGAAACCTAGGGTTTCAGAACTTCGGAATTGGGGCTTTCCTCATGCGGTAAAATTAGACCACCTAACCTATATGGGCAGAATCGTTGCACCAAGACGAAGCCAATGGAATACTCGCGCCTAATTTATATAACCCATGGGCGTAATCGCTATTTTTACAGGTTGCAGTTTGTGGGGGTTTAAAACCCCCGCTATCTTGTTCATGTTGCAGGAACAAAGACGAAGAAGAAGCATGCATGTCTTCATGTGATAGGGAGATTCAAATCTGGCGCGTAATTTTTTGTTTATACCACTAACTAATGTTTTTTGTATATTATATTTTCCATCTATTATATTAACAAACGAACGCAATGGATCAAATGGCAAGGGACGTGTACTGCAGGCATTGGGACCTGGGTTCGATTCCCAGGCCCCCCATACAATTGCTATTATTTTTTCTAACTCAATTCCATGCAGCGCTTCATCCAGAACTCCACCATGAGCCTCACGCTTGGGCCTGCCAAGTGGCCAGGAGATCCAATCCAGTGGTCAGGAGACAACGCCTAGGGTGCACCTCAGTCAACCATCCCATACGTGATACCAAAAGTCAAGCAAGGCCTATGCTGATGGGCCAAATTTGCTTCAAACAAACCTCCCTTTGGGGCCTGATACCCCTGGTTTGCATTTTTTTAATTTTATTTTCTTTTCAATTTTAATTCTTTTAATTGTTTCTTTAATTCCATAAAATAATTTTTTCTATAATAAAAACAGAAAAATCAAAATATGTCTAATTATTTATTAATTTACTCATTAATTTATTTTTGTAAATAAATTTTAATAATTAATTTAGTTAATTTAGGTTTTAAACTTTAATCCTTTTCTTAATAAATAAAACATATCTAGACTTAGGGTTTTTTGACATTTTTCATCCTTTTCTTAATTAATTATTTTTCTCATTTTTATTATTATAATTACTATTTATTTTTGCAAATAAATATGTAAATAATTAATTAGCATAAACTAGGTCAACTTTAATATTTTAATTAATAATAAAAAATAATTTAGAATTAGGGTTTCCATTTAATTTTAATTTTCTTTATTTTCATAAATACAAAAACATAAAAAAAAAACAATTTCTTTTCTTTAATTAAATAATAATTAGACTTTAATTTCAATTTAATTTCGAAAGGGTCAAAACCCTCAGACGTCCTAACTTTTATTCTTTCGCACGTTATTCTTTTTTCTTTTCGAATATTATGTAACTGCTCAAGGATTGTAATAGTAATTAGGTCTTTTTACTTTCCGCATTTTTACCAAACGGGTCTTTGTAATTTGGCGATGTATAGACCCGCGCCTTGTAATAGCGTAGGATTTATCTTTCCGCATTTAAATTTCCGCACCCAAAAATTCTAAATTGCATGAAAGAATGTATGGTTAATTAAAAACAAGCGTAGCTCACGATACAATGATCAAAGATAACTGTTAAACTGAAAACAACACACAAATTCACACACCACTTCTAGGGTACGCCTCACCTGTTGCCTTCGAAACGTGGTCGTCAAGTATGGGACGTCTTAGTAAGTCCTTATGTCCATGATCAAGTTGCCTCGAAACGGTTGCCTCGGAATAGTTGCCTCGAAACGGTTGCCTTGGATTAAAAAAGGATCAAGGACATAAGGGTAGCTTCTAAGGTGTCCTGCTGTTGCTTCGGTGACCACACTGTCCGTAAACTCGAATTGACCCGAACACCTCCAACGGTGGTGCTACCTACCTCTCAATGGTGGGATGGCACTACCTTAAGGACATTTACACAGCCTAATTCCTTAGGGTAGGTAGACGACTTATGGATACTTCCTCTATTCAAAAACAAATCAAAACTCTTTTCACACCGACACTTTTCAAAAAGCTTTCAAAACAATTTTTCAAACACTCTTGAGGACTGATACAAGAGTTATTCAGAAATCTTTAAACGAAACTTTTTCAAACCCACTCACACTTGAAAAGCAAACAAACATTTTGAAAACACAATGAGCAAGTATCTAAGAGCCCATGGATAACCATGGATAGAAAGGGTGCTAACACCTTCCCTTTCTATAAATCTACCTCCCGAACCGAGAAACTATCTCATAAGGAATTTTGCTGTGCTTTTGTCCTGTCCATGTTGGAGAAAATAAAAGACGGTGGAGACTCTTGCTTACCGCGACATTTCGTGAACCAGCGTTAAACAGTCAGTTCTAAATCCACCGATCACAGAACTGACGACTCTGCTGGGGAACTTTAAAGTGAGGTGTACCTTAGGACTAAGATCACTTGTGTTTTCAATTGTCTGAATTGCTTGCTTTATTATTGTGGTTACTGTCTCGGGAGTTCTATAGATCCTAACCCGGATCTGGGGGATACCTTCTTAGAAAGTAGCAACAAGGCTGTGAGGGAACTGTGCGGGGTATACCGACATGGTTGAAGCAGTCTGCTACGTTGATGTGGCACTTTGGTGAGTACCGGTAACCCTTGAGTTTAGTCAAGGAGAGTACGGGGCCGTCGCGTGGTGTCGTGAAGCATCAACTGACCTTAGGAACCTTAATTGAACCATCTTGGCCTCTTTAGGGTAGTGAGATAACTGACTTTGGTGCAGTCTGAGGTTGGTTGATACTCGATACTACACTCAGTTGAGGGTTGTTTTCTTGGAATATTTCGGTCGCCAGTTCAGTGGCTAAATTGAAACGATGAACAATGAAAGCAATCCAATGATATTGGGACCCTTAGAACCCGGTTACTTCTGATAGGACAGGTTGAGCCCATCAACTTCAAGAGGGTAATACCCAGACCCCATGATGGCCTAAACTCTAAGGGTTGTGGTGTGACTTGTGTGCTTTACCATGTTTGCTTTTGTGAATACTTGTAGTGTGTTTTATCATAGCATCATAACATCATACAACATCATATGCATTGACTAACCATTTCAGGGGTTCGAATCTTCATCTTTGTTCTTGTTTTGTAGGACATGGAAAATATCCACAGAAAGACAATTCAGATCAGCCTTGTAAGGATCCCTCCTCAGCTTAAGGAACTTATATCCAGGATTCCTGAGAGCTCTTCTTTCAGTGAGAAGCATGGAAGACTCATCAGTTTGGTCAACACCAACATTGAGGAAGATATGATAAAGGTCCTCTTCCAGTTCTTTGACCCTCTGCATCACTGCTTTACATTCCTGGATTATCAACTGGTGCCTACCTTGGAAGAGTTCTCCCGGCTTCTAAAGATCCCTATCCTTAGTCAACTACCCTACAACGGTACGGAAAAGGAACCCAAACTGGAAGAGATTGCTAAGGCACTACGCCTACAACCATCTGACATCAAGGGACATTGGGAAGTTAGAAGTGGTATCAAAGGGTTCTTGGCCAGGTTTCTGTTTGAGAAGGCCCAAGAATGTTGGAATTCCCTTGACCTACAAGCCTTTGAAGAAGTTGTGGCCCTCCTTGTCTATGGATTGGTTTTGTTCCCTAATCCAGATCAGCTTATAGATATCAGTGCCGTCCAGATCTTCATGTCCAGGAATCCTGTACCTACGTTGCTTGGGGACATCCTTCACTCATGTTACACTCGAACCATGAGAAAAAGAGGTGTTCTTATGTGTTGCACTCCTCTCCTGGGAAGGTGGTTTATTTCGCACCTTCCACAATCAGTTCTGAAGAATGAGCGGGGTTTGGGATGGTCACAACGATTAATGACTCTTACGCATGCTGATATACATTGGTGCTCTCGGTCCAGAGAGGATGTCACTATCATTGATCGTTGCGGGGAGTTTCCTAATGTTCCTTTACTTGGAATCAGAGGAGGTATTACTTACAACCCGTGTCTGGCTTGGAGACTGTTTGGTTATGCTCGGAGGGATGGCCCTCATGACATGTTTATTCCTGACATAGTTTTTGACTTCGACAACGATGCGCAAGGACTTCGCCAGAGATTTATCAGAGCTTGGTGAATGCCCAACAAGATAGACAGCAAGACACTGGGACATAGGAACTCCATCCCGTTGGAGCCTTATCTCAAGTGGGTACGAGCCCGCTCCCAGAAGTTAGTGATGCCATATCCTCATGTCCTCCCTGTGATCAAAGAGCCAGTTCTGGAAGGAGAGGTGTCCTACACCATTCAACATCCTGACATGCCTACATCCTGGGAAGAAATGCAGAAGAGCTGGATCCAGCTTAAGGAAGAACGAAATTCTCTTGAAACCAGTCTACATGCTAGTGAGAAGAAGGTCTTAGAGCTCACCCGCCTACTGCACGAGGAAAAGACTCTCAACACTTACATAGCTCCAAAGAGGATGCACAGTGTCTTTTGGGATTAATTTACTTTGTAATGATTGCCCAAGAGGCCTTGATGTACTGAACAATTATTTCCTAATAATAACGTGTGTTCCTTTTTGTCTACAACAAATTTGAACTTTCGAACCCTTGAATGCATTGCATAAACACATATCATGCATCATGTGCATAGCAGGTACTCTTCTTTTCAGGTTGCTTAATGTTCTTCGCTGTTTATTTCAGCATCATGAACCCTGAATCATCTACCGAGCAATCCATCAAGGCCCTTCAGGCTCAGAACGCCCAGTTCCAAGAGCTGATCATAAGTTTAGCCCAAGGTCAAGAGGAGTTGAAGGCTCTGCTGGTCAAGAAGAAGAAGAATAGAACTGTACTGTTCAACACTGGCCGAAGGTTTGGTAACACACTGCAGAAGGAGGTTGATCAAGCTGGTTCTTCTATAGGAAAAGGCAGTCCCCAAGGGGGAAGGGTTCCTAGTCTGATAGTCTCTGACAACGAGACTGATTTCAACGAGGAGCAGTATCCTCCAGCTGAAGACAAGTACAAGCAGTTAGAGGATCGTCTGAATGCCATGGAAATTCAACAAGTGCCTGGTTTGGATTTCGGAGACTTGGGTCTATCTTCTGGTGTGGTAATCCCACACAAGTTCAAAGCACCATCTTTCGCAAAGTATGACGGGGCGTCCTGCCCTAAGCTACATCTCAGATCTTATGTGCAGAAGATCCAACCATACACTATGGACAAGAACTTATGGGTCCATTTCTTCCAGGAGAGTCTTTCAGGGACTCATCTCGAATGGTTCTATCAGCTGGATGGAACCAAGGTTTGTAACTGGGAGGAATTGGCTACTGCTTTTTACAAGCAGTATCAGTATAATGCCGACCTCGCTCCTACACGTACCCAACTCCAGGGTATGTCGCTAGGATCGGGAGAAGGTTTTAAAGAGTATGCGCAGAAGTGGAGGGACCTGGCTGGCAGGGTGCAGCCACCATTAACCGACCGTGAATTAGTAGACATGTTTTTGGGTACCCTATTTGGGCCGTTCTTCAATCATCTAATTGGCAATTCGTCTGCAGGGCTCACAGACCTCATTCTGACTGGGGAAAGAATAGAAGCTGGCATGAAATCAGGGAAAATTCAGAAAGGTGCGTCCTCAAGTTCTGAGAAGAAGCCTTTTAAAAAGGAAGCCAGTGCTGTGTATGGGCCTAGAAGGCAAAACAAACCTGAACGCCGCCAAGCTGTCAACGCGGTGGTAATTGCAAAGCCTGCTGCCGCTCCTCGGCAACCTGACCAACCAAGGGCTGAGAGACCCAGAAGAGAGTATACTCGGCTTAGTATGACCTTGTCGCAGATCTTGCCACAGCTGCTATCAACCAACTTAGTAACCGTCAGAGAGGCCCCGAAGGTGGTAAACACTACATCTCCGAAGTATAATCCCAATGCCCGCCGTGCTTATCACTCCGGTAGCCCGGGGCATTCTACTGATGATTGCTGGGCCCTAAGGAATAAGGTTCAGGACCTTATCGATGTGAAGGAAATACAGTTTGAGGCACCTGAAAGGCCCAACGTTGTGACTGCTCCTATGCCCCAGCATGGAGTAAATGCCATTGAGGAAGACCTGTATGCCGTTTCTGTGGATGATGTTGCTACCCCTTTATTGACTGTTAAGAGGAACCTGTTGCTAGCCGGTTTATTTCCGGGTTGTAGCAAGGGTTGCCTTCTGTATGCTGTTTCCCCTACTGGTTGCCCGTAGCTGAAGTCAGGCATCCAAAGCCTAATGGATAGCAAAGAGATTTTGTTCAAGAAGACCGCTGTTCCTACTGTTCCCACTAAGGAAGTATCTGTTGTCACCATCTTCAACAATCCTACCAAGGCTCCCCCGAGGAAGCCAGTCAAAATCATGTCTGTTGCACCCATCATTATTACTGTTCCGGGGCCCCTCCCCTATGAATCTGACAAGGCTGTCCCATGGCACTATGGGGCAGATGTGTATGTACTTGGAGTAAAGCAGGAGTTCAACACCGGTACCAGTATCAGCAACATCACCGGTCCAGCTAAAGTAACTCGCAGTGGCAGGCTCTTCTCGCCTGAGATTGCGCCACCAGTTATCCGAAGACCTCTTATAATAACGCCTACAAGTGCGCTTGATTCCCCTTCTGATCAAGTTTCTACCCCTGCTGCTGAGTCATCTGACACTCGGGGCAAAGGGACTGCTGATGTGCCTGCCCGGATGGAGGCACCGAAGACTGTCAATGTTGAAGCCTCCCAGCAAGAGATGGAGGAAATCCTTAAGATCATTAAGAAAAGCGACTTCAACATCGTTGAACAGCTGGGGCATACCCCCTCCAAGATCTCTATGCTATCATTGTTGCTGTGCTCAGAGGCCCATGCCAAGGCCCTGATTTCATTTCTGAAGACGGCCCATGTGCCACAAGAGACATCTGCGGACCAATTTACTGACTGTGTGGCCAATTTGACCGCTGACAATGGTTTGGGTTTCTCGGATGCTGATCTTACCGCCAAGGGAAAGAACCACAATGATGCCCTGCATGTCTCCATTGAATGCATGGGCACTACTCTCGCACACGTATTGGTGGACACCGGTTCTTCCCTGAATGTATTTCCCAAGAAGGCCTTAGACCGGTTGGATTGTGAGGGCCTGGAGTTGAAGCCTAGCAACATCATTGTCCGAGCCTTTGACGGGTCGAAGAGGATGGTACATGGTGAAGTGGATATTCCGATTCGGGTTAGTTCCCAAGTTCTTGATTCAATGTTCTATGTGATGGACATTCGTCCATCTTATTCCTGTTTGTTGGGTCGTCCTTGGATTCACAAGGCTGGGGCTGTGACCTCCACTCTACACCAGAAGCTCAAGTACCCTGTCAAAGGGAAGATTGTTACAGTGCAGGGGGAGGAAGAATACATGGTTAGTCATCTGAATTCATTCCAGTATATTGAGATGGACGGGGAGTTTATTGAAACCCCCTTTCAACATTTTGAAGAGGTACCTCCAACATTGGCGTCAGCTGAGACAGTAATTGAAGAAAACTTTCCTTTGAAGATGGCCTCCTTAAAGGACGCCCGGGCTGTAATTGAGAAAGGTGAATATGCTAATTGGGGCAGGCTCCCTGATTTTACTCCTAAGACTGACAAATTTGGGCTGGGTTTCACTGCAGAGGCTCAGAGGGCTGTACGCAAAGCAAGGATCGGAAGACCTCCCGTGTTTATCACCAACCCGGGAGTGAATGCTATCGAAGGCGATACGGATGAATCAGAGTTTGACAGCTGGATCTACCCGACGACCGACGGTGGACTGAACAATTGGACTGCCAAAGACCACATACCTGTTACTTTTGTTACGCAGTAATGAATTCCTTTGTTTCTTTAATTTTGTAATGAACAATAAATTGAAACTTTATGGCCCGGTGTCTTACCCGGGGCACCGTTGGCTTCATTTGTGAGGGCTTATTACTTGTCATTTCCATAATACATGAATAAAGACATTGGACGTTTTTTAGCATTTCAAATCTTGTGCTCCCTTTCTTTCTTTCTTTATATATTGCAAAATAGCTATATTTACACACACTCACTCATACAGGTTTCAATCCACTCTGGATCTCACTGGTTACGACTCTGCTACTGCCAGTTATGACTTCGAAAATCCGATCAACTTAGCCGAAGACGAAGGTGAAGATGATTGCGAAGTGCCTGGTGAGCTTGCAAGACTGTTACTCCAGGAAGAGAGGGCCATTCAGCCACATGAAGAGCCAGTGGAAACGGTAAATCTGGGTACTGAGACAGATAAAAAGGAAGTTAAGATTGGTGCCAACCTGGAGCTCAGCGTAAAACAACGGTTGATTCAGATGTTACATGATTATGTGGAAATCTTTTCCTGGTCTTACAAAGACATGCCTGGGTTGGATACCGACATTGTGGTCCATCACTTGCCTACCAAGGAAGATTGCCCTCCGGTTAAACAGAAGGTCCGCCGTATGCGTCCAGAGATGTCCGAGAAGATCAAAGCTGAGGTTATGAAGCAGTTTGATGCCGAGTTTCTAGCAGTGACTTCTTACCCTCAGTGGGTTGCCAACGTGGTGCCGGTACCGAAGAAAGATGGTAAGGTCCGAATGTGTGTCGACTACAGGGATCTGAATAAGGCCAGCCCCAAGGATGATTTCCCTCTACCTCACATCGACGTTCTGGTTGACAATACTGCTCAGCACAAGGTGTTCTCCTTCATGGATGGCTTTTCAGGTTATAATCAGATCAAGATGGCTCCTGAAGACATGGAAAAGACTATCTTTGTTACTCAGTGGGGCACCTTCTGCTACAAGGTCATGCCATTCGGGTTGAAAAATGCTGGGGCAACCTACCGACGTGCCATGGTTGCTTTATTTCATGACATGATCCATCATGAGATTGAAGTGTATGTCGATAACATGATTGCAAGGTCCCAAACTGAGGAGGAACGCCTTGACCATCTGCAAAAGCTGTTTGACCATCTGAAGTTATACAAGCTGAGGTTGAATCCAAATAAGGGCACATTTGGGGTAAGGTCCGGAAAGTTGCTAGGCTTCGTCGTGAGCGAAAAAGGTATTCAAGTGGACCCTGCCAAGGTTAAAGCCATACAAGAGATGCCAGTTCCCAAGGATGAGAAAGAAGTCAGAGGCTTTCTAGGACGTCTGAATTACATTTCTCGATTCATCTCGCATCTAACTGCTACCTGTGAACCAATCTTCAAGCTGCTGAAGAAAGATCAGGTGGTACGTTGGAACGATGAATGCCAGGCCGCTTTTGACAGAATCAAAGAGTATCTCCAAGAACCACCCATCCTTATGCCACCGGTTGAAGGGAGACCTCTAATACTATACCTGACAGTACTCGACAGCTCAATGGGGTGTGTGTTGGGGCAGCATGACGAGTCTGGCCGAAAAGAGCATGCCATTTATTACCTTAGCAAAAAGTTTACCGACTGTGAGACCCGATACTCGCTGCTCGAGAAAACTTGTTGCGCTTTGGTATGGGCTGCTCGCCGGCTGAGACAGTATATGTTGACTCACACTACTCTGTTGATTTCAAAAATGGATCCGATCAAGTACATATTTGAAAAGCCTGCTCTGTCTGGGAGAATAGCAAGATGGCAGATGATCTTGACAGAATACGACATCCAGTACACGACTCAGAAAGCTATCAAAGGAAGTGTATTGGCAGACCACTTGGCACACCAGGCAGTAGACGACTACCAGTCAATGAACTTTGAGTTTCCTGACGAGAGCATCATGATAGTGACTGATTGTGAAGTACCTGGACCGGATGAAGGACCTGAGGAAGGATCCCGATGGTCTATGCACTTTGACGGAGCCTCCAACGCTTTGGGTAAAGGTATCGGTGCTGTGATCATATCTCCCAAAGGCACTCATACTCCATTTACTGCCCGGCTATGTTTCAACTGCACCAACAACATGGCGGAGTATGAGGCATGCTTCATGGGTCTGCAAGCTGCGATTGACTTAAGGATCAAGTTTCTGAGTGTCTTCGGATATTCTGCTCTCGTGATCAACCAAATCAAAGGCGAGTGGGATACGAAACATCCGAATCTTATTCCTTACAAAGAATGTGTGTTGACATTGATCCCCCATTTCACAGAGATCACTTTTGAACACTTCCCAAGAGAGGAGAATCAGTTGGCGGACGCGTTAGCTACGATGTCTTCTATGTTCAAAGTCAAGTGGGACAATGAGGCTCCCCGGATCATTATCTGGAAACTGGACGAACCTGCATACTGTTGTGATCTTGAGGCTGAGGTAGTAACTGAAAAACCCTGGTATCATGAGGTGAAAAGGTACTTAGAAGCCCAAGAATACCCTGAGGGTGCATCTGTCAACGACAAGAAGTTTTTGAGAAGGTTCGCAGCGAAGTTCTTCCTTAGCAACAACATTCTGTACAAGCGAAACCATGATTCGACCTTACTGCGTTGTGTGGATAAGACTGAAGCAGAAAGGATCATGGCAGAACTGCATGAAGGTACCTTCGGAACACATTCCAGTGGACACACCATGGCAAAGAAGATCCTTCGGGCAGGATATTTCTGGTCCACAATGGAAGCCGACTGTTACCAACATTCCCGGACGTGTAACAAGTGCCAGATATATGCAGATAAGGTGCACGTTCCTCCAGTTCCTCTGAATGTCTTGACAGCACCTTGGCCTTTTGCAATGTGGGTGTTGTACCCCAAAATTTTCCCTCCCATATTCTTCAAGATTTGCCAAGATCAAGGTTCAAAATCTCTCAAGGGTTGCATAGTCCAATTGCCTCCTAGCACAGTCAAAACTAGGGTTTTGGTTCTGGCAAAGAAATTGAAGTTTTCAAAGTTCCAATCAAGTCCCACATGCCTATATACATTGTCAAGCATCCATATGCCAAGTTTCAAGACTCACAGCATAAAATTGCACAGTCAAAAACCCTAAATGCTTCACAGTCAACCGCAGGAGCAAAATGGTCATTTGACAGTCAAAAGTCAAACTTTTTGGTCAACATCTTATTTTGAAGCCACAAACATCATTTGATCAATTCTTGATCATGATTCTCAAAGCATGGCTCAAAAAGTCTCAAGATGCAAAAGTTTCTATTTTTGGACAGTTGAGAAAGTCAACTGCAAATTGACCAGGGCATAACTTCCTCATGGTTTATCAGAAAAATCCCATCCAATGCTCATTTTGAAGAGAATGACATTTACTACAACTCATCTTCACACTTCAAGTCCAAGAAATGCTCTCACAAAAAGTTACCAATTTCAACATTATAGGTCATTTTCAAAAGTCAATAAAAAGGCACTTTAAGTCAAAGACCATAACTTGAGATTGGTAAATCAAAATGACATGGGACCAAAGGCATTGGTTAGGGGACTTCAAGACCTTTCCAAAATGTCCAAGAACATGTTCATAGCTTCAAAATTGAGTAAGATATGCCTTGGAGAAGTTGGGAAATTTTTGGGAATTTTGAAAAGTCAACTTTGCACAAAAGGCTTCAAAAATGCTAATGGGCCTCAATTTCTTTCATGAATCATTACCCAAAGCATATGCACGACCCATTAAGCTCAAAGGGATTTATTTTCTTATTTTTAATTAATTAATTGAGTTTTTATTATTATTAATTCATTTAATTAGTTTTAAATATAAGGAAAATATCAAATCATGTTTTTAAATCTTTTTATGCAGCAAATACCTTCCACACATGCTAAGGATTTCGTGCATCAATCAACAAGACCAAATCTTCCATAATTGGCAAGAGTTTCATGGCAAAAAGATTGAAAAAAGATTGGATTTACATGATTGGAAATCAAATATCAAAATCATTAATTCATGGACTACGGGCTTGGCTTTTTGACCTAATTCCATTCAGATACAAAGGCACAACATAACCTAATGCTAACACACACAAAAAGCTGTTTAGAAGCTGCATACCAATTTGCAAAATTTCATCAAAAAATTGAAAATTGAAATCATAGTTACAAGGCGTTTCAAAGCATAAGAAGCATTCTAATACATTCCTGACATTGCTAGGATTCGATTGCAATCAAGAACAGGTCCACAGACTCCAAGAATTGGCAGAACCGAATCACACTTTTCATGAATATGTCCATAATCGTTTTTTAATTTCCATGCATTATTCATGTGTTTTATTGATTGATTTATACTAATATTAACCTTCTGAAGCTAATGATATAATTCAATTGCATTATGAGGCCCTGTATCATGATTCACCATTAACGTGTTTTAGGGTTTCAGAGCTCAAAAATTAGGGGTTCTTACATATGGTAAAATTAGACCATCAAACATACATGGACGAATTCGTGGCAAGAAACCTGATTCAACAATGACCTCGCACTTAATTTATGTTAAAGCATGTGCTAATCGCTATTTTTTCATGGCTGTGTTTAGTGGGGGTTTAAAACCCCCGCTACTTGTTTTGTGTTTACAGGAAAAACGAAGACGAAGCATGCGTGTCTTCATGTGATAGGGCAATTCAAAAGCTGGCGCGTTTTTTCTTTGTTTTATATCACTAGCGTTGTTTTGTTTATAATATTTATTGTCCATTGTGTATACAAACGCACGGGATAGTTGAGTTGGTAGAAGACGTGTCTTGCAGGTACAGGGACCTGGGTTCAATTCCCAGGTCCCCCATATTATTCATGGTTTTTGTTATAACATATTCCCATGCAGTTTCCATCCAGTGGTTCACCATACACGCATATGCTAAGGCTTGCCAAGTGGCCAGGAGATCTCATCCAAAGGCCAGAACGTGAAGACCATCATACACCTGGGTCAACCATCAAGCATGTAATTCCTGAAAGTCAAAAAGGGCTTTGTTCTGATGGGCCAAAATGCTTCAATAAACCTCCTTTTGGGGCCTGATACCCCCCATGGTTTGCATCATTTTTATTTTTATTTGATTTTCTTTTAATTCTTTTTAGTGTTTTAATTATTTCATTTAATTCCATAAAATAACTTTTCATAATATAAAATACGGAAAAATAAAAAATGTTTATTTTGTTTATATTAATTTCACCATTATTATTTTTGTAAATAAACTTTAACAATTAATTTAGTTAATTTAGGTTTCAATTTCAACATTTTTTCTTAATAAATTAAAATAGGTAGAAATTAGGGTTTTTGACCTTTTCATTTTTTTTAATAAATAATTTTCTCTCATTATTATTATTATTAATTACTAAATATTTTTATAAATAAATATGTAAATAATTAATTAGCATAAATTAGGTTAATTTTTGACATTTTCTTAAATAATTAAAAACAATCTAGAATTAGGGTTTCCTTGTAAATTCTTTATTTTCATAAATACAAAAAACATAAAAAACATTTCTTTCCCTTTATTAAATAATTAATTAACTTTTAATTCAATTTAATGTCAAAAGGGTCCAACGCCCTCGAACGTTCTATTTTTTATTCTTTTCGCACGTTATTTTATTTTCTTGTGAATATTATGTAACTGCTCGAGCCATGTAATACTAACTAGGTTTTACTTTCCGCATCTTTTATCAAACGGGTCTTTGCAATTTGGTGATGTATAGACCCGCGCCTTATAATAGCGTAGGATTTTACTTTCCGCATTTAAGTTTCCGCACTTTTAAATTCTAATTGCATGAAAGAATGTATGGCTAATTAAAAATAACTCGTAGCTCACAATACTATGATCAAAGATGAATGTTAAACTGAAAATAACACACAAATTCACACACCACTCTTAGGGTACGCCTCACTGTTGCCTTACCTTCGAAACGTGGTCGTCGAGTATAGGACGTTTTAGTAAGTCCTTATGTCCATGATCCAGTTGCCTCGAAACGGTTGCCTCGGATTAAAAAAGGATCAATGGCATAAGGGTAGCTTCTAAGGTGTCCTACTGTTGCTCTGGTGACCACACTGTCCCTACAAACGAATTGACCCGAACACCTCCAACGGTGGTGCTACCTACCTCTCAATGGTGGGATGGCACTACCTTAAGGACATTTACACAGCCTAATTCCTTAGGGTAGGTGGATGACTCATAGATACTTGCTCTATTCAAAAACAAATCAAAACTCTTTTCACACCGACACTTTCAAAAAGCTTTCAAAACAATTTTTCAAACACTCTTGAGGACTGATACAAGAGTTATTCAGAAAACTTTAAACGAAACTTTTTCAAACCCACTCACAATTGAAAAGCAAACCATTTTGAAAACACAATGAGCAAGTATCTAAGAGCCCGTGGAGAACCACAGATAGAAAGGGTGCTAATACCTTCCCTTTCTATAAATCTACCTCCCGAACCGAGAAACTATCTCGTAAGGAATTTTGCTGTGCTTTTGTCCTGTCCATGTTGGAGAAAATAAAAGACGGTGGCGACTCTTGCTTCCGCGACATTTCGCGAACCAGCTTTAAACAGTCAGTTCTAAATCCACCGATCATAGAACTTGCGACTCTGCTGGGGAATCTTATAAAGTGAGGTGTACCTTAGGACTAGGATCACTTATGTTTTCAATTGTTGTGCTTGTTTGCTTTATTATTGTGGGCTGCATCGGAGTTACATAGATCCTAACTCGGATCTGGGGATACCCTGTTAGGTAGCATAAGCTGTGAGGGGACCTGTCCGGCGTAGACTGACATGGGTGAAGCAGTGGCTACATTGGTGTGGCGCCTTGGTCTGTACTGATATCCCTTGTGTCGCAATAAGGAGAATATGGGTCTTCTGAGGAGTCATTAAGCACCAACCGACCTTAGAACCTTAAATGACCCAACTTGGCCAATAGAACAGTAGCAGTATGCTACGCCCATTGAGGCTAAACTCTCGTGATGGTTCTGGCCGCAAGAAGATTGCGATGCTGGAGTTATGACCGATTGAGGGTAGTCAGTGATATTGGGATCCTCTAGAACCCGGTTACTTCTGATAGGACAGGTCTTAACCAACAAACTGAAAGAGGGTAATACCTAGACCCCATGCTGGCCTAAACTCTAAGGGCTTGTCTTGTGTGACTTGTGTGCCTTATCATGTTTGCCTTTGTGAATATTTGTGGTGTGCTTTATCATAACATCATGCCATCATAAACATTGCATGCATCCTGCATAAGGACTGACCATTTCAAAGACAAGAGGGTTTCACCTTTGCTCTGTTTTGTAGGACATCATGATGCCTATGCGAAGGAATACTATCCGGTTCAATTTTGTTCACCCACCTGAGTTGCTTGAAGAGTTGGTTAGCAGAATTCCAAATACTACTTCCTTCATCCAGAGGCATGGTTCTCTTCTCAGTTTAGTCACGGCAAAGTGGGACCAACAACTGATGAGTGTCCTGACCCAATTTTATGACCCTTTGTACCAGTGCTTCACCTTTCAAGACTTCCAGCTGGTCCCTACCCTGGAAGAGTTCTCTGATTTGCTTGGTATCCCTATCTTGGATCAGACTCCCTTCACTGGTTGAGAAAAGACTCTTAGGCTTGAGGAGATTGCTGCAGCCCTTCCTTTGACCCACAAGGAGGTAATGGACAACTGGGTGACTAGAAGCAAAGTTAAGGGTTTCTTGGCCAAGTTTCTGATGGGTAAAGCTAACAGTTTCTGGAATAACCTGGACTTTAGGGCGTATGAAGACATTCTGGCTCTCTTAATCTATGGTCTAGTCTTGTTCCCTAATCCTGATAACTTCATTAACGTCACTGCCATAAGGATCTTCATGTCTCAGAACCCTGTGCCCACTCTCTTGGGTGATATCCTGCAACAACTTTATGCTCGTACTGCCCGAAGACGAGGAACTCTGTGGTGTTGTATTCCTTTGTTAGTGAGGTGGTTTATTTTGCACCTCCCTAAGTTCGTGCTGAAGAACAAAGAAGGAAGAGGCTGGGCCCATAGGTTAATGTCTCTCACCGATAATGACATCATTTGGACTCTCAGAGGTTTGGATGAGGTAGTTGTTATTGATCGTTGCGGAGAATATCCTAATGTTCCTTTGATTGGTACCCAATGAAGAATCTCTTATAATCCATGTCTAGCTCTCCGTCAGTTCGGAAGAGCCAGGAGAGAAGGGCCTCATGAGATGTTGGTGCCTCATATCACTTTTGAGTTTCAGGTAGATAGTGACGAGCTGCGTCGTAGGTTCATCAAGGCTTGGGACAAAATTCACAAAGCTGACCCACAAGAGTTGGGACCAAAGACTTCTCTACCTATGGAAGCCTACTACAAATGGGTCCGCATCCGTGCTCAGAAGTTAGGTATGCCATATGAAGCTGTCAGACCCATCATTCTTGAATATCCTGATAGAGACGGGGCTCCCCCAACTGTTCTCCCTCCTCAGATACCTACTGACATTGATACACTAAAGAGGTCTTGGGCGCAACTACGGGAAGAACGGGATTCTTATCGGGAAAAGTTCAACGAGCAGGAATTGAAGATCCAGAAGCTGACAAAGCAATTGGAGAACGAGCGAGCCTTGAATGACTACATCCGTACTGAGAAGAGGAGACCATGGGATCACTGATGAGCTTTGAATTTTCTTTTACAGCTTTTATTTCCCTTTTCAGTATTTCCACTTTATGCAATGCCTAAGGGCAATCTGTTGAACAATTTAAATTTCAAAGTTGAATCTAATGAAGTGTGTTCCTTTTTGTTTACAAAGTTGAATCCTGATTGTCTTTGAAAACATAAATCATACGCATTCCATTCATCATATGCATCACATGTACTCTTCTTTTCAGGTTGCTTAATGTTCTTCGTTGTTTATTTCAACATCATGAATCCTGAATCGTCTACCGAGCAGTCCGTCAAGGCCCTTCAGGCTCAGAACGCCCAATTTCAAGAGCTGATTATGAGTTTGGCCCAAGGTCAAGAGGAGTTGAAGGCTCTGCTGGTCAAGAAGAAGAAGAAGAGAACTGTACTATTCAACACGGGCCGGAGGTTTGGCAACACACTGCAGAATGAGGTTGATCAAGCTGGTTCTTCTGTAGGGAAAGGCAGTCCCCAGGAGGGAAGGGTTCTTAGTCCGGTGGTCTCTGACAACGAGACTGATTTTAATGAGGAGCAGTACCCTCCAGCTGAAGACAGGTACAAGCAGTTAGAGGATCGTCTGAATGCCATGGAAATTCAACAAGTGCCTGGTTTGGATTTCGGAGACTTGGGTCTATCTTCTGGTGTGGTCATCCCACACAAGTTCAAATCACCATCTTTCGCGAAGTATGACGGGGCGTCCTGCCCTAAGCTACATCTCAGATCTTATGTGCGGAAGATTCAACCATACACTGTGGACAAGAACTTGTGGATCCACTTCTTCCAGGAGAGTCTTTCAGGGACTCATCTCGAATGGTTCTATCAGCTGGATGGAACCAAGGTTCGTAACTGGGAAGAGTTGGCTACTTCTTTTTACAAGCAGTATCAATATAATGCTGACCTCGCTCCTACACGTACCCAACTCCAGGGTATGTCGCTAGGATCGGGAGAAGGTTTTAAAGAGTATGCGCAGAAGTGGAGGGACCTTGCTGGCAGGGTGCAGCCACCATTAACCGACCGTGAGCTTGTAGACATGTTTTTGGGGACCCTATCCGGGCCGTTCTTCAATCATCTCATTGGTAATTCGTCAGCAGGGTTCACAGATCTCATTCTGACTGGGGAAAGGATAAAGGCTGGCATGAAATCAGGGAAAATTCAGAAAGGTGCGTCCTCAAGTTCTGAGAAGAAACCTTTCAAGAAGGAAGCCAGTGCTGTGTATGGGCCTAGGAGGCAGAACAAACCAGAACGCCGCTGTTATCGGTGGATCTGGAACTGACTGTTTAACGCTGGTTCGCGAAATGTCGCGGAAGCAAGAGTCGCCACCGTCTTTTATTTTCTCCAAATGGAAAGGACAAAAGCACAGAAAAATTCCTTATAGAGATTGCTCTCGGTTCGGGAGGTAGATTATAGAAAGGGAAGGTATTAGCACCCTTTCTATCCATGGTTATCCATGGGCTCTTAGATACTTGCTCAATGTGTTTTCAAAATTGTTTGTTTTCTTTTCAATGTGGGTTAACAAAGTTTCTTTGAAAAAATTTCAGTTCGACTCGTACGTCAGAGTGTTTGAAAAATTTGCTTTGAAAGCTTTTGAAAAGTGTTGGTGTGAAAAGTCTTTGAATTTTTGTTTTGAAGAGAGCAAGTATCCATGAATCGTCTACCTACCCTAAGGAATTCGTCTGTGTAAATGTCCTTTAAAGTAGTGCCATCCCACCATTGAGAGGTAGGTAGCACCACCGTTGGAGGTGTTCGGGTCAATTCGAGTTTTAGGGACGTGGTGATCACCAAAGCAATGGGAAGACACCTTAGAAGCTACCCTCATGCCAGGTTCCCGGATCATGAGGACTTACTAAGACGTCCTCTACTCGACGATCACCTTTCGAAAGGCAACAATGAGGCGTACCCTAGGGGTGGTGTGTGCGAATCGTGTGTCGTTTTCATTGATATTTGTCTTTTGTCATGTCATTGTGATCTACGCTTGATTTTAATTAAGACATTCATTCTTGCATGCATATTTAACAGTTATAAGTTGCGGGAAAATAAATCTAAACGATTACAAATGGCGCGGGTCCACATCACCAAAATTAAACCGGACCCGATTTAGCGGAAAAGTAAATAATGCGAAGAAATAAAGGTGCGAAAAGTAAATGTACATGGCTTAGGGACAATTACATAATTATTTAAACGATTATAAAATAAATGCGCGAAATAAAGGAATTAAACAAAACTAGGGCGTTGGACCCTTTTGCAAATAATTAAAAATTAATAAGGAATTAAAAATAAAATAATAGAAAAAGAATTAAATGTTTTTTGGCATTTTTTATATTTTTAGATTTAATAAGGAAAAGAAGTTAATTGAAATTAAATTAAAAGGCAAATCCTAATTCTAATATTTTTTTAGTTATTAAGAAAGAATTAAAATATGATCTAAATTAAACCCTAATTTATTTATGCACAATTTTTAATTTATGAAAATAACTAAATAATATTATTCTGAAAAGAAGGAAAAATTAAAAGAAAAATAATAAAAAAAAGATATTAAACCTAAATTCTATTTTTGGTGTTTTTTATTAAAAAGATTAAAACTACAACCTAATTAAACTAAATATTTACATATATTAATTTATTGATGAAAATAATTAAAATTAAAAATTATATTTTTATTTGGACATTTTTTATTTTTATGATGTTTTTTTGTATTTTTTGTAAAAAAGGATATTTAATTAAATCAGAAAATAAATAAACAAATAAATAATTAAAAATAATAAAAGATAAAAGAAAATTAGAAAAGATAGAACCAGGGGGGTTTTCTGTCCCATTATGGAGGTGTAAATTTGAGAGGCCTGGCCCAATTGAGTTTGCCACATGTTGACTTTCCTGGATCGTGTGCTAGTGCATTGACCACGTTCACCATAGGCCTGGGATCTGAGCCCTTGATCTGCCTCTCCTGGACACCTGTGCGTTTGGATCTTGTGGACACACGGTATACATCATTGCTGACGCTGCATAGGAAATTGGTTTGAAAAATAATAATGAAATTTGCAAGACCTGGGACTTGAACCCAGGTCTTTGATGTCACATGCATAGCGTGTTACCACTGAGCCAAGCGCGTTTCATTTAATATATTATGGTTGAATAACGACAAAAACCAAAACCAATGCGTGATGGTTAAAACGCGCGAAATTTCAAACGGACGTATCACCAATTGACACGATGCCTTCGTCTTCGTCATCCCTGTAAATAAAACACATTGGCCACGGTTTTGTACGTGTTTCCTTAGGGCCTCTATCAGAAAATAGCGAATAGCCCCTCGTCGCTCATAAATTGAGCGCGAGGGTGCCATCGTCTTCGTCTGGATGAGCTGAGCGTAATGGTGGTACTGGGATGGTCCAATTTTTCCCCTAGTAAGAACCCCCAATTTGAAGCTCAAGAAAAACCTAATATTCAGTCATGGCATAATCTCATATGGCACAGAAAAACGCAATTAAATGTGAGGGTTAGCTTTGAAACTTCAACATGAACAAGAATCAACAAACAAAATTCATAAAAAATGCTTAGAATATGATATGCGTTTAAGAATTTTGTGCTGTACAGTCCAAGGCCTCGTTACCAATTCTTGGGGTCTGAGTTGATGCTAATGGTTGGAATATGTCCAGGAGGCGCCAAGGAATCTATTGAGACAAGAATGGAGCCTTGAATCGCCCTAAAACCCTGATTTCAGTATTGGCTTTCTTGGAGATTTTTTCAAGTTTGTATGAGGTTTCTGAGCGCAGCCTGGAGTCTCCTTTGCTTAGGGTTGTGATCTCATACTTGTATGGAAGCAATTAGGTTAAAAAGATTGAATAAAATCCATTGCTTTGATGATTTTTGGATATTTGATTTCATGGATCTTTTCCAATCTTTTTCTCATAGTTTTTGTATCAAATCTGATCAATTAGCACCAAAACTTGCCTATTTAAGATGTGCACGAATTATAGAAGCCAAATCATGCATAAAAAGATTTTTTTAGGTTAGGTTTATATTTTTCATGTATTAAAATGATTTAAATGAATATAAATTAATATAAATTCAAATAAATAATTAAAAAATATGAAAATACTTCCCTTTGGGCCTAGTGGTCGTGCATAGGCTTGGCATGAAGGAACTTGGAAGAAAAATGGGCCCATTTGCATTTTTAGGCCTTTTGCATCAATGTTGACTTTTCAAAATTCCTAAAAATTTCCCAACTTCCACAAGGCATAACTTGGTCAATTTTTAAGCTTTTCACATGTTCTTGGACATTTTGGAAAGGTCTTTGAGTCCTTTAACCAATGCCTTTGGTCCCATGTCATTTTGATTTACCAATCTCAAGTTATGGCCTTTGACTTAAAGTCCCTTTTTGTTGACTTTTGAAAATGACCTATAATGTTGAAATTGATAACTTTTTGTGAGAGCATTTCTTGGACTTGGAACATGAAGATGAATTGTAGGAAATGTCTTTCTCTTCAAAATGAGCTTTGGATGGAATTTTTCTGATAATCCATGTGAAAGTTATGCCCTGGTCAATTTCAGTTGACTTTTTCAGCTGTCCAAATATAGCAACTTTTGCATCTTTGATGATTTCTGAGCCAAATTTTGAGAATCATGATCAAGTATTGATCAAATGATGTTTGTGGCTTCAAAATGATATGTTGACCAAAAATTTGAACTTTTGACTGTCAAATGACCATTTTGCCCCTACAGTTGACTGTAGTGCAATTTAGGGTTTTGACTGTGCAATTTTGAGCTGAATGCCTTGAAATTTGATGTGAGGATACTTGACCATCTTTGTAAGCATATGAGACTTGATTAGGCCTTTGAAAAGTTCATTTGCTTGACCAGAACTCAAACCCTAGTTTTGACTGTATAGGAGACAGTTGAGCTGCACAACCCTGGGGGAATTTTGTGACCTTGACTTGGTAATTTCTTGATGAATATGGGAGGGCAAATTTTGGGGTACAACAGTTGCCCCTGTTCAATCTTCTTAGACCTGAGGATGCAGATTGGCTGACGTGCCTTTCGTAATTCGAGGGTAGAAGATGATTGGACACTAGAGTGCCCAGAAATTTGCGCTCACATAGTAGCCATGATGATGAGGGAATGGGCTTATAGATGCCATTTGGATGTTGCTTGGATAGGATGATGGGCTTATAGATGCCATCTGGATGTTGATCGCGTAGGAGATTCCTTAGCGAGAACCTGCATACCTGCAAGAGAGAAAATGAGTACCTGACACGCTGCAGGAGCTGATTTTAGATGCTTGGTATAGATGTGTCCTGACTGGTTACAGGAGCTGAGTCTGGAACTTCAAACGCTGATGAATGAACCAGGGATGGTTACTGCCTTAGCATGGGTGGTAAGAGAATCCTGAATGATTTCAACCTCAACAACGCTCGTTGAGAAAATCTTGGTGAGAATTACCATCTTCGTAGTGCCAGGAAGAGAACCAAAGAACACTATAATCTCAAAGAGAGTCGCCTCACTCACCGTTGGAGAGGGAACTATAGGAAATTATAATCTGAAAGGAAATATCACCTCACTCGCCGTTGGAGAGGGAAACATCTTGAAAGGGAATTACCACCTCACTCGCCGTTGGAGAGGGGACCATAAGAGAATATCACCTCACGCTCATGCCGGAGAGGGAAACATCTGAAGAAGGAATTACCACCTCACACGCCGCTGGAGAGGGGACCATAAGAGAATATCACCTCACGCTCATGCCGGAGAGGGAAACATCTGAAGAAGGAATTACCACCTCACACACCGCTGGAGAGGGGACCATAAGAGAATATCACCTCACGCTCATGCCGGAGAGGGAAACATCTGAAGAAGGAATTACCACCTCACACGCCGCTGGAGAGGGGACCATAAGAGAATATCACCTCACGCTCATGCCGGAGAGGGAAACATCTGAAGAAGGAATTACCACCTCACACGCCGCTGGAGAGGGGACCATAAGAGAATATCACCTCACACTCGTCGTCGGAGAGGAGAATATCAGAAAGACTTCTGGAAGCAGTATCAGAACGTCACCATCTCTGGATCATATCCGAAACTATATCTGAAGGATACCTGGAAGCAGCATCAGAACGTCACCATCTCTGGGTCATATCTGAAACTATATCTAGAAGGAATCTGGAAGCAGCATCAGAACGTCACCATCGCTGGGTTTACATCTGAAACTATATCGAGAAGGAATTCTGGAAGCAGTATCAGAATGTCACCATCGCTGGGTTTACATCTGAAACTATATCGAGAAGGAACTCTGGAAGCAGTATCAGAATGTCACCATCGCTGGGTTTACATCTGAAACTATATCGAGAAGGAACTCTGGAAGCAGCATCAGAACGTCACCATCGCTGGGTTTACATCTGAAACTATATCGAGAAGGAATTCTGGAAGCAGCATCAGAACGTCACCATCGCTGGGTTTACATCTGAAACTATATCGAGAAGGAATTCTGGAAGCAGCATCAGAACGTCACCATCGCTGGGTTTACATCTGAAACTATATCGAGAATGAATTGCGATTAGTTGATAGTAGTCATTTTTGTATTGATCTTTTTCCTGAAAAGGTAGAACATAATTGTATGCAAAATCATGATGCATGAACTGTATGTTTTCAAGATCAATGAGATTCGTGTAATATGATGCATATGCATGCTATAATGATGTATGTGACGTTTTATGAATGTATGTTTTCGTCGTAGGAAAATAAATCCTTGACGGGTGCCGGGAAGTCGCATCCTGGGCTGATGTTGAAGAATAGTTGCAAGAATTCCAATAGGCGAAGATAACTCCGTTGGGGAATAAACTTGGCGAATGGAGGATTCTGCGGGGAGAAAAAGATATCCTAGCGACCATGCTGGGAAGAAATACTCTGTGGGGAGATGCTTTTGCTGGATTGCTGAGGATGACTCGCTGAGGATACCTTGCTGTATTGGAAGTATGAATGGACTTCGCTGGGGATAGGAAGACTTCGTCGAGGACGCTCTTTCCGTGGCTTTTGGCTGAGGATAACCCAGTTATATCCTGTTAAGGAAATAACTCTTTGAATAAAGCCGGACGACGCGTTCGTGCTCTGCGAGGGGATAAGCTTCCGGAATCTACTGGGGATAAGCTTACTGCTTGGGGAGATGAATTCCAAATTTCCTGGGGAACTAGATTGGACTCTTCTTGGGGAAGTTTTGAACTATGTCAGGGAAGCGATTCCTTTGAATGTTGATATGCCGCCGGGGAACAATCTTTAGACCAAGACTGCCGTGGATGCTTGTTAAGAATATATGTATACTGCTGGGGGATGTTGGGATCTGCTGGAGGATACCCAACTTCCTTGAGATTGATAATAACTTTGCTTGGAGAAGAATGCACTTACTCTCTGGGGAATTGAGGTATGCCGGTCATGTCCTTTAGCTGAACCTATCTTGGTACCTTGGAGGATGGAACAATTAGATTGCTTGGACAACTTTTTATTGCCCCTGTTTCTGAGGTGGGATAGGGAGACCTGTGAGGCGCTGATAGTGGTTGATGGACAAACCTTCTTCTGGTAGGCAGGTGATAAGATGATAGGACATAGTCGTACGCTTTGATCCCTAACTTTTGCCTGGACAGCCCTTTCGGGTTTTCAGTCCACCGGGATACCCATTTTTGCCCAAGCCGCCTTTTCAGGTTTTCGACTTGTCGGGTGTACAAATTTTTCATTTCATCCCTCATTTTGCCCGAACCCTTTTGGTTCGCCGGGAAGCCCTTATTTTTGCCTAGGTGTGTCAACCTAGCGGGTCTTTGATTTTGCGTAGTATTTTTTTCGACTATGTCCGTTCTCAGAAAGTAGGGAGTTGCCCTTGTTAGAAGTGTTTTATCATGCCACCAGAAAAGGTTTGATCAGGCAAGATTCGTTGTTGGAATGCCCCCAAATGGCTTAGGCGGAGATTTGCCCCAGGCTATTTGGCCTTTTGAGAGATTTTCTGGATCTTGACTTAACTGCCCCAGATGGTAGACCATGATCATGCCGTGCCCCTTGATTGGAGATACTCTTGTTCATTAGACTTTCGTCATGCGAATTTCTACGCTGTTCAAACAAAAAGTCATATGCAAACAAAGTTATGTTAAAAATGCAAAGCTTATGTCTGTCTCGAAGTTTTTGAAACTGCATTCTTTTTCATAAAACAAATGAATGTTTGTAAAACGTGATGCCAACTCCGTATTTACCGTAGGCCTTAAGGAGTCAGGATACCTTTCGTAACAGTATGCTTTCGAACTAACCCATGCTTCAGCTAGGACTTTGGAGGGTTATAACGTGGCCTGGTTCACGGTTTAAGAAACAAAGGATAAAGGCTCAAAGTATTTGTACCCACCCGCTCTTCGTGATGTTCTCCAAACCTAAACTCAGTTGATCGTGCGTTAGACCTTGCTTGAGTATTTGCTCTGATTTTCCGGTGATGGTTCAGATATTGATGATTTATTTGGATAGGCAGTCATCTTTGTTTTTGTTGAGGGTTTGTATGGCCTCTTGCTTTTTGATTTTGTTATCCCTGTTTTTTTTGCCTGAACTTGTTCCCTTTTTTTTTTTTGGAATTACAGTCAGCGGGATGCCCCAGTTTCATAAGTCCCCTTTGCAGGTTTAGACTTTTTGGGCTTTTCATTTATGAAAATTTTTTTGATAATGACTGCCTGTCCTTTTGATTATTCTGAACCATCACTGTCTTTGTTCATTTTGTAAAGATCTCTTCGGTGCCATTCGTTATGCACTTGGATCAACTGAGAAGCCTACCCTGCCCCAGGTTATGATTAAGGGTTTCAATTTTCGAAAATAAAAACTCCTACTTCTTTGGCTCAGATGGGTTGACGAGGGATTATCATCCTTATAACTCCAGTGTTTAGGAATTGAAACAATGCCTGTACCTCATCAGCGGGGTCTGTTCAAAAGCATACTGTAAAGATAGCGGTATCGTTTTCGTCATCCTCCCTCAAGAGGCTCAGAATTATTAACCGAGAGTTGACATCAGAAAAAATATGAAAAGAATATAATAAAAATAATTGTATTAATTTCCCAAAACAGACATATGCGATGCATTGATAGAATAAAAGAGTTTGCTATGACATTAATTGTTTGTATAAGCAAAGAAAAATACAACTCAAAAATTCAAATAAACAAAAGGTCTTCAATGATTGGGCAACGGAGCAGTGATTGTGTTCGGAGTCTCTGGCACTTCAAACTGAATCTCTCCGGCGTCAATCATATCTTGGATCTTATTCTTGAGAGGCCAGCAGTTGTCTGTGGTATGCCCCGGGCTATCTGAATGATATGCGCACCTATCGTTGGGATGATAGTTGGGAGCAGAAGTGTTCGGATTCCGAAGAGGAGCCCTTAAGGTGATCAGCCCTGCCTTCAACATTTGTTGCAGTGCTTGATCCAACGACATGTTGAGTTTGGTGTACTGCCGTTTCTCCTTGCGCTGCTGCCCCTGTCCTTGTTGAGTAGGTCCAGGATTGGATATTTGGATTGCCCCTGCCTCATGACGGCCTTTTTTACCGTGCACAGCATTGGATTCCTTCTTTCCATGATGGGGCTTCTTATCAGAAGGTGCGGCCTCTTGAATTTTCCCAGACCGGATGCCAGCTTCTATTCGCTCTCCAGTCAAGATAAGATCTGTGAATCCAGCAGACGAATTCCCAATCAGGTGGTTATAAAATGGACCAGACAAGGTCCCCAAGAACATGTCCACAAGTTCCCGATCAGTAAGAGGTGGTTGTACCCTTCCAGCAAGATCCCTCCATTTCTGAGCGTACTCCTTAAAACCTTCGCTTGCGCCTAACGACATACCCTGGAGTTGAGTACGCATGGGGGCAAGGTCGGCATTGTACTGGTACTGCTTATAGAAAGCAGTTGCCAACTCCTCCCAGTTACGAACTTTGGTCCCATCCAGTTGATAGAACCATTCGAGGTGAGTCCCTGAAAGACTTTCCTGGAAGAAGTGGATCCACAAGTTTTTATCTACTGAGTATGGCTGAATCTTCCGAACATAGGACCTGAGATGTAACTTGGGACAAGACGCCCCGTCATATTTAGTGAATGATGGTGTCTTGAACTTCCGAGGGATGATCACACCAGTAGACAAACCCAGATCCCCGAAATCCAGCCCAGGTACTTGTTGTATCTCCATAGCCTTCAACCTATCCTCCAACTGTTTGTACTTGTCCTCAGCCGGAGGGTACTGTTCGTCGTCGAAATCTGTTTCATTGTCAGAGACCTCTGGACTGGGCACCCTTTCCTCTTGATGACTGCTTTTTCCCACAGATGGGGTTGTCCTCTCAGTTTCAATTTGCGGTGTGTTCCCAGATCTGCGTCTAGGGCTGAACAAAACAGTCCTCTTCTTCTTCTTTTTCAAGAGCAGGGTCTTCAGATCTTGTTGCCCCTGGGTCAAATTCATGATCAGCTCTTGGAACTGGGCGTTCTGAGCCTGGAGGTCCTTGATGGTCTGCTCGGCTGATGATTCAGGATTCATGACGATCGGCTGAAATAAACAGCGGAGAAGGGTAAGCAACCTGTCAAAGGGGTACCTGCAATGCAGTGAGATGTATGACATGCATGTAATGTTTTCAAGGACCTCGCAGGGTAAACAGAGAAACTTGTTAGAGTTGGAAACTGGCAACTTGATTGAAGGAACTTCCTGTTGTAGAGAGTCCTTCTTCAAGGGTCAAAGGCTCACCATATCCAGTGGGTCATAGCCCCTGACAACCTTGGCTAGAGGAAAATAAATCCTCTTTGCCCCTTGCTTGGATAGTTGTTCATCATGACCTGCATCACAAGCCCTTGAGATCCTTGAAATGGGTTAGGGTGTATGCAATGGTATGCAATGGTATGATGTCATGCTATGCATGGGGTGATGTAGGCAAACCCTGTTATGAGTCCCAATTAAGGACTATAAACGGACCCTGCAAGAAATTCAGTATACTTTGTTATGAGTCCCAATTAAGGACTATAAACAACACCTGCAAGAGATCTAGTAAACCCTGTTAGGAGTCCCAGTTAAGGACTATAAACAACACCTGCAAGAAATTTGGTAAACCCTGTCATGAGTCCTAGTTAAGGACTATAAACAAGACCTGCAAGAAACTTAGTACCCTGTTATGAGTCCCAATTAAGGACTATAAACAAGACCTGCAAGAAACCTAAGTAAAACCTGTCATGAGTCCCAATTAAGGACTATAAACAGAGCCTGCAAGTGGTTAGTACACCCTGTTATAAATCCCAATTAAGGACTATGAACAAAACCTGCAAGACATCAAGAGTCAGATAACAAGCATGCAAGTAGTCAAGTACGAAGGCACGCAAGTCACACAAAAGAGCCCTTAGGGTTTAGGCCAGCATGAGGTCCAGGTATTACCCTCTTTCAGTTTGTTGGTTAAGACCTGTCCTATCAGAAGTAACCGGGTTCTAGAGGATCCCAATATCACTGACTACCCTCAATCGGTCATAACTCCAGCATCGCAATCTTTTCTTGCGGCCAGAACCATCACGAGAGTTTAGCCTCAATGGGCGTAGCATACTGCTACTGTTTCTATTGGCCAAGTTGGGTCATTTAAGGTTCTAAGGTCTGTTGGTGCTTAATGACTCCTTGGAAGACCCATATTCTCCCCGTTTCAACACGAGGGATATCGGTACAGACCAAGGCGCCACACCAACGTAGCCACTGCTTCACCCATGTCGGTATACGCCGGACAGGTCCCTCACAGCTTATGCTACCTAAACAGGGTATCCCCAGATCCGGGTTAGGATCTATGTAACTCCCATGCAACCCACAAATTTAAAGCAGACAAGTCAATACAATTGAAAACACAGTTATGAACTAACCCTAAGGTACACCTCACTTTAAGTTTGGTCCCCAGCAGAGTCGCCAGTTCTGTTATCGGTGGATCTGGAACTGACTGTTTAACGCTGGTTCGCGAAATGTCGCGGAAGCAAGAGTCGCCACCGTCTTTTATTTTCTCCAAATGGAAAGGACAAAAGCACAGAAAAATTCCTTATAGAGATTGCTCTCGGTTCGGGAGGTAGATTATAGAAAGGGAAGGTATTAGCACCCTTTCTATCCATGGTTATCCATGGGCTCTTAGATACTTGCTCAATGTGTTTTCAAAATTGTTTGTTTTCTTTTCAATGTGGGTTAACAAAGTTTCTTTGAAAAAATTTCAGTTCGACTCGTACGTCAGAGTGTTTGAAAAATTTGCTTTGAAAGCTTTTGAAAAGTGTTGGTGTGAAAAGTCTTTGAATTTTTGTTTTGAAGAGAGCAAGTATCCATGAATCGTCTACCTACCCTAAGGAATTCGTCTGTGTAAATGTCCTTTAAAGTAGTGCCATCCCACCATTGAGAGGTAGGTAGCACCACCGTTGGAGGTGTTCGGGTCAATTCGAGTTTTAGGGACGTGGTGATCACCAAAGCAATGGGAAGACACCTTAGAAGCTACCCTCATGCCAGGTTCCCGGATCATGAGGACTTACTAAGACGTCCTCTACTCGACGATCACCTTTCGAAAGGCAACAATGAGGCGTACCCTAGGGGTGGTGTGTGCGAATCGTGTGTCGTTTTCATTGATATTTGTCTTTTGTCATGTCATTGTGATCTACGCTTGATTTTAATTAAGACATTCATTCTTGCATGCATATTTAACAGTTATAAGTTGCGGGAAAATAAATCTAAACGATTACAAATGGCGCGGGTCCACATCGCCAAAATTAAACCGGACCCGATTTAGCGGAAAAGTAAATAATGCGAAGAAATAAAGGTGCGAAAAGTAAATGTACATGGCTTAGGGACAATTACATAATTATTTAAACGATTATAAAATAAATGCGCGAAATAAAGGAATTAAACAAAACTAGGGCGTTGGACCCTTTTGCAAATAATTAAAAATTAATAAGGAATTAAAAATAAAATAATAGAAAAAGAATTAAATGTTTTTTGGCATTTTTTATATTTTTAGATTTAATAAGGAAAAGAAGTTAATTGAAATTAAATTAAAAAGCAAATCCTAATTCTAATATTTTTTTAGTTATTAAGAAAGAATTAAAATATGATCTAAATTAAACCCTAATTTATTTATGCACAATTTTTAATTTATGAAAATAACTAAATAATATTATTCTGAAAAGAAGGAAAAATTAAAAGAAAAATAATAAAAAAAAGATATTAAACCTAAATTCTATTTTTGGTGTTTTTTATTAAAAAGATTAAAACTACAACCTAATTAAACTAAATATTTACATATATTAATTTATTGATGAAAATAATTAAAATTAAAAATTATATTTTTATTTGGACATTTTTTATTTTTATGATGTTTTTTTGTATTTTTTGTAAAAAAGGATATTTAATTAAATCAGAAAATAAATAAACAAATAAATAATTAAAAATAATAAAAGATAAAAGAAAATTAGAAAAGATAGAACCAGGGGGGTTTTCTGTCCCATTATGGAGGTGTAAATTTGAGAGGCCTGGCCCAATTGAGTTTGCCACATGTTGACTTTCCTGGATCGTGTGCTAGTGCATTGACCACGTTCACCATAGGCCTGGGATCTGAGCCCTTGATCTGCCTCTCCTGGACACCTGTGCGTTTGGATCTTGTGGACACACGGTATACATCATTGCTGACGCTGCATAGGAAATTGGTTTGAAAAATAATAATGAAATTTGCAAGACCTGGGACTTGAACCCAGGTCTTTGATGTCACATGCATAGCGTGTTACCACTGAGCCAAGCGCGTTTCATTTAATATATTATGGTTGAATAACGACAAAAACCAAAACCAATGCGTGATGGTTAAAACGCGCGAAATTTCAAACGGACGTATCACCAATTGACACGATGCCTTCGTCTTCGTCATCCCTGTAAATAAAACACATTGGCCACGGTTTTGTACGTGTTTCCTTAGGGCCTCTATCAGAAAATAGCGAATAGCCCCTCGTCGCTCATAAATTGAGCGCGAGGGTGCCATCGTCTTCGTCTGGATGAGCTGAGCGTAATGGTGGTACTGGGATGGTCCAATTTTTCCCCTAGTAAGAACCCCCAATTTGAAGCTCAAGAAAAACCTAATATTCAGTCATGGCATAATCTCATATGGCACAGAAAAACGCAATTAAATGTGAGGGTTAGCTTTGAAACTTCAACATGAACAAGAATCAACAAACAAAATTCATAAAAAATGCTTAGAATATGATATGCGTTTAAGAATTTTGTGCTGTACAGTCCAAGGCCTCGTTACCAATTCTTGGGGTCTGAGTTGATGCTAATGGTTGGAATATGTCCAGGAGGCGCCAAGGAATCTATTGAGACAAGAATGGAGCCTTGAATCGCCCTAAAACCCTGATTTCAGTATTGGCTTTCTTGGAGATTTTTTCAAGTTTGTATGAGGTTTCTGAGCGCAGCCTGGAGTCTCCTTTGCTTAGGGTTGTGATCTCATACTTGTATGGAAGCAATTAGGTTAAAAAGATTGAATAAAATCCATTGCTTTGATGATTTTTGGATATTTGATTTCATGGATCTTTTCCAATCTTTTTCTCATAGTTTTTGTATCAAATCTGATCAATTAGCACCAAAACTTGCCTATTTAAGATGTGCACGAATTATAGAAGCCAAATCATGCATAAAAAGATTTTTTTAGGTTAGGTTTATATTTTTCATGTATTAAAATGATTTAAATGAATATAAATTAATATAAATTCAAATAAATAATTAAAAAATATGAAAATACTTCCCTTTGGGCCTAGTGGTCGTGCATAGGCTTGGCATGAAGGAACTTGGAAGAAAAATGGGCCCATTTGCATTTTTAGGCCTTTTGCATCAATGTTGACTTTTCAAAATTCCTAAAAATTTCCCAACTTCCACAAGGCATAACTTGGTCAATTTTTAAGCTTTTCACATGTTCTTGGACATTTTGGAAAGGTCTTTGAGTCCTTTAACCAATGCCTTTGGTCCCATGTCATTTTGATTTACCAATATCAAGTTATGGCCTTTGACTTAAAGTCCCTTTTTGTTGACTTTTGAAAATGACCTATAATGTTGAAATTGATAACTTTTTGTGAGAGCATTTCTTGGACTTGGAACATGAAGATGAATTGTAGGAAATGTCTTTCTCTTCAAAATGAGCTTTGGATGGAATTTTTCTGATAATCCATGTGAAAGTTATGCCCTGGTCAATTTCAGTTGACTTTTTCAGCTGTCCAAATATAGCAACTTTTGCATCTTTGATGATTTCTGAGCCAAATTTTGAGAATCATGATCAAGTATTGATCAAATGATGTTTGTGGCTTCAAAATGATATGTTGACCAAAAATTTGAACTTTTGACTGTCAAATGACCATTTTGCCCCTACAGTTGACTGTAGTGCAATTTAGGGTTTTGACTGTGCAATTTTGAGCTGAATGCCTTGAAATTTGATGTGAGGATACTTGACCATCTTTGTAAGCATATGAGACTTGATTAGGCCTTTGAAAAGTTCATTTGCTTGACCAGAACTCAAACCCTAGTTTTGACTGTATAGGAGACAGTTGAGCTGCACAACCCTGGGGGAATTTTGTGACCTTGACTTGGTAATTTCTTGATGAATATGGGAGGGCAAATTTTGGGGTACAACAGCCGCCAAGCTGTCAACGCGGTGGTAATTGCAAAGCCTGATGCCGCTCCTCGGCAACCCAACCAACCAAGGGCTGAGAGACCCAGAAGAGAGTACACTCGGCTGAGTATGACCTTGTCACAGATCTTGCCGCAATTGCTATCGACCAACTTGGTGACCGTCAGAGAGGCTCCGAAGGTGGTGAATACAACCTCTCCGAAGTATAATCCCAATGCCCGCTGTGCTTATCACTCCGATAGCCCGGGGCATTCTACTGATGATTGTTGGGCCCTGAGAAATAAGGTTCAAGACCTTATTGATGCAAAGGAAATACAGTTTGAGGCACCTGAAAGGCCAAACGTCGTGACTGCTCCTATGCCCCAGCATGGAGTAAATGCCATTGAGGAAGACCTGTATGCCGTTTCTGTGGATGATGTTGCTACCCCTCTGTTTACTGTTAAGAGGAACCTGTTGCTGGCCGGTTTATTTCCAGGTTGTAGCAAGAGTTGCCTTCTATGTGCCGTTTCCTCTGCTGGTTGTCCGTTGCTGAAGTCAGGCATCCAAAGCCTGATGGATAGCAAAGAAATTTTGTTCAAGAAGACCGCTGTTCCTTTTGTTCCTGTTGAAGAAGTATCTGTTGTCACAATCTTCAACAATCCTACCAAGGCTCCCCCGAGGAAGCCAGTCAAAATCATGTCCGTTGCACCCATTATTATTACTGTTCCGGGGCCCCTCTCCTATGAATCTGACAAGGCTGTCCCATGAATCTATGGGGCAGATGTGTATGTACTTGGAGTGAAGCAGGAGTTCAACACCAGTACCGGCATCAGTAACATCACTGGTCCCGCTAAAGTTACCTGCAGTGGCAGGCTCTTCTCGCCTGACATTGCACCACCAGTCATCCGAAGACCTCTTATAATTACGCCTGCAAGTGCGCATGTTTCCACTTCTGATCCAGTTTCTACCCCTGCTGCCGAGTCATCTAATACTCGGGGCAAAGGGATTGATGATGAGCCTACCCGGATGGAGGCACCGAAGACTGTCAATGTTGAAGCCTCCCAGCAAGAGATGGAGGAAATTCTTAAGATAATCAAGAAGAGTGACTTCAACATCGTTGAACAGCTGGGGCATACCCCCTCAAAGATCTCTATGCTATCATTACTACTGTGCTCCGAGGCCCACGCCAAGGCCCTGATTTCATTTCTGAAGATGGCTCATGTGCCACAAGAGACATCTGCGGATCAATTCACTGACTATGTGGCCAATCTGATCGCCGACAATGGTTTGGGTTTCTCGGATGCTGATCTTACCGCCAAGGGAAATAACCACAATGATGCCCTGCATGTCTCCATCGAATGCAGGGGCACTACTCTCGCACACGTGTTGGTGGACACCGGTTCTTCGCTGAATGTATTGCCCAAGAAGGCCTTGGACAGGTTGGATTGTGAGGGCCTGGAGTTGAAGCCTAGCAACATCATTGTCCGAGCCTTTGACGGGTCGAAGAGGATGGTTCATGGTGAAGTAGGTATTCCGATTCGTGTTGGTTTCCAAGTCTTTGATTCAACATTCTATGTGATGGATATCCGTCCATCTTATTCCTGTTTGCTGGGTCGACCTTGGATTCACAAAGTTGGGGCTGTGACATCCACTCTACACCAGAAGCTCAAGTACCCTGTCAAATGGAAGATTGTCACAGTGCAGTGGGAGGAAGAATACATGGTTAGTCATCTGAATTCGTTCCGGTATATTGAGATGGACGGGGAGTTTATTGAAACCCCCTTTCAACATTTTGAAGAGGTACCTCCAACATTGGCGTCAGCGAAGATGGTAATTGAAGAAGACTTTCCTTTGAAGATGGCCTCCTTAAAGGACGCCCGGGCTGTAATTGAGAAAGGTGAATGTGCTAACTGGGGCAGGCTCCCTGATTTTACTCCTAAAACTGACAAGTTTGGGCCGTGTTTTACTGCAGAGGCTCAGAGGGCTGTACGCAAAGCAAGGATCGGAAGACCTCCCGTGTTCATCACTAACCCGGGAGTGAATGCTATTGAGAGCGACGCGGAGGAATCAGAGTTTGATAGTTGGATCTACCCGACGACCGGCGGTGGACTGAACAATTGGACTGCAAAAGACCACATACCTGTTACTTTTGTTACGCAGTAATGAATTCCTTTGTTTTTTTTTAATTTGTAATAAACAATAAATTGAGACTTTATGGCCCGATGTCTTACCCGGGGCACCGTGGCTTCATTTGTGAGGGCTTATTACTTGTCATTTCCATATATCATGAATAAAGACATTGGACGTTTTTCGCATTGCAAATATTGTGCTCCTTTTCTTTCTTCCTTTATTTATTGCAAGACAGCTATATTTACACACACTCACTCATACAGGTTTCAATCCACTCTGGATCTCACTGGTAACGACTCTGCTACTGCCAATTATGACTTCGAAAATCCGATCAACTTAGCCGAAGACGAAGGTGAAGATGATTGTGAAGTGCCTGGAGAACTTGCAAGACTGTTACTCCAGGAAGAGAGGGCCATTCAGCCACATGAAGAGCCAGTGGAAACAGTAAATCTGGGTACTGAGGCAGACAGAAAGGAAGTTAAGATTGGTGCCAATCTGGAGCTCAGCGTGAAACAACGGTTGGTTCAGATGTTACATGATTATGTGGAGATCTGTGCCTGGTCCTACGAAGACATGCCTGGGTTGGATACTGACATTGTGGTCCACCACCTACCTACCAAGGAAGACTGTCCTCCGGTTAAACAAAAGGTCCACCGTATGCGTCCAGAGATGTCCGAGAAGATCAAAGCTGAGGTTATGAAGCAATTTGATGCCGGGTTTCTAGCAGTGACTTCTTACCCTCAGTGGGTTGCCAACGTGGTTCCAGTGCCAAAGAAAGATGGTAAGGTCAGAATGTGTGTCAATTACAGGGATCTGAACAGGGCAAGCCCCAAGGATGACTTCCCCTACCTCACATCGACATTCTGGTTGACAATACTGCTCAGCACAAGGTTTTCTCCTTCATGGATGGTTTTTCAGGTTATAATCAGATCAAGATGGCTCCTGAAGATATGGAAAAGACTACCTTCGTTACTCAGTGGGGCACCTTCTGCTACAAGGTCATGCCATTCGGGTTGAAAAATGCTGGGGCAACCTACCAACGTGCCATGGTTGCTTTATTTCATGACATGATCCATCATGAGATTGAAGTGTATGTCGACGATATGATTGCAAGGTCCCAAACTGAGGAGGAACACCTTGACCATTTACAGAAGCTGTTTGACCGTCTAAAGTTGTACAAGCTGAGGCTGAACCCAAATAAGTGCACATTTGGGGTAAGATCTGGAAAATTGCTAGGCTTCGTCGTAAGTGACAAGGGTATTCAAGTGGACCCTGCCAAGGTTAAAGCCATACAAGAGATGCCAACTCCCAAAACAGAGAAAGAAGTCAGAGGCTTTCTAGGACGTCTGAATTACATTGCTCGATTCATCTCACATCTAACTGCTACCTGTAAACCAATCTTCAAGCTGCTGAAGAAAGATCAGGTAGTACGTTGGAACGATGAATGTCAGGCCGCTTTTGACAGTATCAAAGAGTATCTCCAAGAACCACCCATTCTTATGCCACCGGTTGAAGGGAGACCTCTAATACTATACTTGACAGTACTTGACAGCTCAATGGGGTGTGTGCTGGGGCAGCATGACGAGTCTGGCCGAAAAGAGCACGCCATTTATTACCTTAGCAAAACGTTTACCGACTGTGAGACCCGATACTCACTGCTCGAGAAAACTTGCTGCACTTTGGTATGGGCTGCTCACCGGCTGAGACAGTATATGCTGGCTCACACTACCTTGTTGATCTCAAAGATGGATCCAATAAAGTACATATTCGAAAAGCCTGCTCTGTCTGGAAGAATAGCAAGATGGCAGATGATCTTGACGGAATACGACATCCAGTACACAACTCAGAAAGCTATCAAAGGAAGTGTATTGGCAGACCATTTGGCACACCAGGCAGTAGATGACTACCAGTCAATGAACTTTGAATTTCCTGACGAGAGCATCATGATAGTGACTGATTGTGAAGTACCTGGACCAGATGAAGGACCTGAGGAAGGATCCCGATGGTCTATGCACTTTGACGGAGCCTCCAATGCTTTGGGTAACGGTATCGGCGCTGTGATCATATCCCCTCAGGGCACTCATACTCCACTTACTTCCTGGCTATGTTTCAACTGCACCAACAACATGGCGGAGTATGAGGCATGCATCATGGGTCTTCAAGCTGCGATTGACTTAAGGATCAAGTTTCTGAGTGTCTTTGGATATTCCGCTCTCGTGATCAATCAGATCAAAGGCGAGTGGGATACGAAACATCCGAATCTTATTCCTTACAAAGAGTGTGTGTTGACATTGATCCCCCATTTCACAGAGATAACCTTTGAACACTTCCCAAGAGAGGAGAATCAGTTGGCGGACGCGTTGGCTACGATGTCTTCTATGTTCAAAGTCAAATGGGACAATGAGGCTCCCCGGGTCATTATCTGGAAACTGGACGAACCGGCATACTGTTGTGATCTTGAGGCTGAGATAGTAACTGAAAAATCTTGGTATCATGAAGTGAAAAGGTATCTGGAAGCCCAAGAATACCCTGAAGGTGCATCCATCAATGATAAAAAGTTTCTGAGAAGGTTTGCAGCAAAGTTCTTCCTCAGCAACGGCATTCTGTACAAGCGAAACCATGATTCGACCTTACTGCGTTGTGTGGATAAGACTGAAGCAGAAAGAATCATGGCAGAGCTGCATGAAGGTACCTTCGGAACACATTCCAGTGGACACACCATGGCAAAGAAGATCCTTCGGGCAGGATATTTCTGGTCCACAATGGAAGCCGACTGCTACCAACATTCTCGGACATGTCATAAGTGCCAGATTTATGCACACAAGGTGCACGTTCCTCCAGTTCCTCTGAATGTCTTAACAACACCTTGGCCTTTCGCAATGTGGGGCATAAATATGATCGGCGAGATTAAACCTACAGCATCCAACGGGCATCGCTTCATCCTGGTGGCGATTGATTACTTCACAAAGTGGGTTGAAGCAGCCTCATATGCTACAGTAACCAAGAATGTCGTGGCACGGTTCATTCGTCATAACCTTATCTGTCGATACGGCGTCCCGGAAAGGATCATTACGGACAATGGTACCAATCTTAATAACAAGATGATCATTGAGCTCTGCGAGCAATTCAAGATACAACACCACAACTCTTCTCCTTATCGGCCGAAGATGAATGGGGCTGTAGAAGCAGCTAACAAGAATATCAAAAAGATTGTGCAGAAGATGACAGTGACCTACAAAGATTGGCACGAGATGTTACCGTTCGCTCTTCATGGGTACCGTACCTCAGCAAGGATGTCAACCGGGGCAAATCCCTTTTCTTTGGTCTATGGCATGGAGGCAGTCTTACCGATTGAAGTGCAGATACCCTCTCTCCGGATAATGAAGGATGCAGATCTGAGCGAAGATGACTGGATCCAGACTCGACTTGATCAGTTAAATCTAATTGACGAAAAGAGACTCACCGCTATTTGTCATGGTCAAACGTATCAAAAACGGATGATCAGGGCATTTAACAAGAAGGTCAGACCACAAGAGTATCAAGTTGGAGACCTGGTAATCAAGCGCATCATTCTTCCTCAAAGTGATCCCAGGGGCAAATGGACCCCCACCTACGAAGGGCCATTTGTGGTTAAACACGTCTTCTCAGGAGGAGCCATGATTCTAACCAACATGGATGGTGACGACCTTCCTCACCCCGCCAATGCAGACATAGTAAAAAGATACTACGCATGATAAAAGACCCGCTAGGTTGACATACCTAGGAAAAAATTAGGGCTTCCCGGCAAACCAAAAGGGTTCGGGAAAAATTAGGGATGAAATGAAAAAAAATTTGTACACCTGGCAAGTCAAAAACCTGAAAAGGCGGCTTGGGCAAAAATGGGTATCCCGGTGGACTGAAAACCCGAAAGGGAGGTCCAGGCAAAAGTTAGGGATTAAAGCGTAATACTATGTCTCATTGGATCACCTTGCATCCAGAATTCAGTATCTACATCAAGTTCAGATGGCATCGATCAAGCAGCTTCATCGTTAACTGAGTAGCAAAGTGATGAGACGCTCAAAGATATAAAGGCGATAGCAGAGTTGGAACCCAGTGGGATTATTCTCTTCACATAGCTGTTTTGTTTTCCTTTTTCACAAAATTGTATAAACTCTGTTGTTCGGCGGCGTTCTCTTACTAGGACGTCAGCCTCTTGTACATAAACGCCTATTTACAGGCAATTCAAAAATCAATACAAATTCACTTTTTAGACCAATTGCCAGTTGTTTTTCCTTTTCCTGTTTTGTTTTGCGAAGAACGTCCAATGTTCAAATTTTGATATATGCATTTGACAATAATTGCTAACTCATAAATATTTACATGCGAAACAAAGGATTAATTACAGGTAACATTAGAAACAGGGGCAATAATGAGTTGTCTAAGCAATCTAATTGCTTTGTCCACCAAGGTACCAAGGTAAGTTCAGCTGAAGAACGTAACCAGGATATCTTAATTCCCCAGAGAGTGAGCCAGCAAGTCAATGATACTCTCCCCAAGCAGAGTCATACTGTCAGCCTTAAGGAAATTGGGTATCCCCAGCAGATCTAAACATTCCTCAGCGGAGTATACAAACATTCTTAACAAGCATCCCCAGCAGTCTTGATCTAAGATTGTTCCCCGGCGGTATACAGACGTTCAATGGAGCCATTCCCCAGTACAATCTCAAAAGTTTCCCCAGGAAAGTGGAATCCATCTCCCCAGCAGGAAGCTTATCCCCAGTAGATTCTGGAAGCTTATCCCCTGCAGCGTACGAACGCATCTCCCCGACTCTATTCAAAGGTTATTTCCCCACCAGGATATAACTGGGTTATCCTCAGCCATTACCACGGAAAGATCGTCCCCGGCGAAATCTTCCTATCCCCAGTGGAGTTCATCAATGGTATCCCCAGCGGAGTTATCATCAACCTCAGCAAAGTATCTCTCTCTCCCTACAGAGTTCGCTCCCCGCAGAGTAATCTCTTCGCCAAGTTTATTCCCCAACGGAGTCATCTTCTCCTACCGGTATTCTTGCAACCATCATCCCCAGCGGAAGCAAAGAACACTATTCTTCAACATCAGCCCAGGAGTCAACTTCCCGGCACCCGTCAAGGATTTATTTTCCTAGACAAAAACACATTTCATAAACATCACATCTTCATACATTATAGCATGCACATACGCATCATGAACATACAATCTCATTTTGAGAACATCGCGCATGCCATACATCATGACATTGCATACAATTAACGTTTTGTCTTTTCAGGACAAAAGTCAGTACAAAGATAATTGCTATCAACTGTCTAGATTCCAGATCCGATTCCTGTATCTTGCCAGGGTGTATCTGTTGATGACTAATTCCAGACTCGATTCCTGTATCCTGCCAGGGCACGTCTGAAGAGTTCGAAGATCTGATTCCTGTATCTTGCCAGGGTGTATCTGTTGACGACTACATTACCAGACTCGATTCCTGTATCTTGCCAGGGCACGTCTGAAGAGTTCGAAGATCCGATTCCTGTATCTTGCCAGGGTGTATCTGTTGACGACTAATTCTAGACTCGATTCCTGTATCTTGCCAGGGCACGTCTGAAGAGTTCGAAGATCCGATTACTGTATCTTGCCAGGGTGTATCTATTGACGACTAATTCCAGACTCGATTCCTGTATCCTGCCAGGGCACGTCTGAAGAGTTCGAAGATCCAATTCCTGTATCTTGCCAGGGTGTATCTGTTGACGACTAATTCCAGACTCGATTCTTGTATCCTTCCAGGGCACGTCTGAAGAGTTTGAAGATCCGACTCCTGTATCTCGCCAGGGTGTATCTGTTGACAACTAATTCCAGACTCGATTCCTATATCCTGCCAGGGCACGTCTGAAGAGTTCGAAGATCTGATTCCTGTATCCTGCCAGGGTGTATCTGTTGACGACTGTATTCTCTGGACTTGATTCCTGTATCTCGCCAGGGCATGTCTGAAGAGTTTAAAGATTCGATTCCTATATCCAGCCAGGGCACATCTACATAAAGGGTTTGAAGATCAACTCCTGTAATAGGCCAGGTAATTATTTTTCTTTCTCAGGTACACAAGTTCTCGCTAAGGAATCTCTTACGCGATCGACAACCTCCCGATGGCATCTGTAAGCCCATCCACATACCAACAGTCTCCAAATGGAGTCTATAAGCCCATTCTCTTATCCATCAGTCTCCAAATGGCATTTGTAAGCCCATTCCCTGCATCACACTGCTGACATTCTACTATGTGAGTGCAAATTTCTGGGCACTCTAGTGTTCAATCATCTTCCACCTTTGGATTACGAAAGACACGCACGCCAATCTACATCCTCAGGTTTAAGAAGATTGAACAGGGGCAACTGTTGTACCCCAAAATTTTCCCTCCCATATTCTTCAAGATTTGCCAAGATCAAGGTTCAAAATCTCTCAAGGGTTGCATAGTCCAATTGCCTCCTAGCACAGTCAAAACTAGGGTTTTGGTTATGGCAAAGAAATTGAAGTTTTCAAAGGTCCAATCAAGTCCCACATGCCTATATACATTTTCAAGCATCCATATGCCAAGTTTCAAGACTCACAGCATCAAATTGCACAGTCAAAAACCCTAAATGCTTCACAGTCAACTGCAGGGGCAAAATGGTCATTTGACAGTCAAAAGTCAAAATTTTTGGTCAACATCTTATTTTGAAGCCACAAACATCATTTGATAAATTCTTGATCATGATTCTCAAAGCATGGCTCAAAAAGTCTCAAGATGCAAAAGTTTCTATTTTTGGACAGTTGAGCAAGTCAACTGCAAATTGACCAAGGCATAACTTCCTCATGGTTTATCAGAAAAATCCCATCCAATGCTCATTTTGAAGAGAATGACATTTCCTACAACTCATCTTCACACTTCAAGTCCAATAAATACTCTCACAAAAAGTTATCAATTTCAACATTATAGGTCATTTTCAAAAGTCAACAAAAAGGCACTTTAAGTCAAAGACCATAACTTGAGATTGGTAAATCAAAATGACATGGGACCAAAGGCATTGGTTAGAGAACTTCAAGACCTTTCCAAAATGTCAAAGAACATGTTCATAGCTTCAAAATTGAGCAAGATATGCGTTGGAGAAGTTGGGAAATTTTTGGGAATTTTGAAAAGTCAACTTTGCACAAAAGGCTTCAAAAATGCTAATGGGCCTCAATTTCTTTCATGAATCATTACCCAAAGCATATGCACTACCCATTAAGCTCAAAGGGGTTTATTTTCTTATTTTTAATTAATTAATTGAGTTATTATTATTATTAATTCATTTAATTAGTTTTAAATATAAGGAAAATATCAAATCATGTTTTTAAATCTTTTTATGCAGCAAATACCTTCCACACATGCTAAGGATTTCGTGCATCAATCAACAAGACCAAATCTTCCACAATTGGCAAGAGTTTCATGGCAAAAAGATTGAAAAAAGATTGGATTTACATGATTGGAAATCAAATATCAAAATCATTAATTCATGGACTATGGGCTTGGATTTTTGACCTAATTCCATTCAGATACAAAGGCACAACATAACCTAATGCTAACACACACGAAAAGCTGTTTAGAAGCTGCATACCAATTTGCAAAATTTCATCAAAAAATTGAAAACTGAAATCATAGTTACAAGGCGTTTCAAAGCACAAGAAGCATTCTAATACATTCCTGACATTGCTAGGATTCGATTGCAATCAAGAACAGGTCCACAGACTCCAAGAATTGTTAGAACCGAATCACACTTTTCATGAATATGTTCATAATCGTTTTTTAATTTCCATGCATTATTCATGTGTTTTATTGATTGATTTATACTAATATTAACCTTCTGAAGCTAATGATATAATTCAATTGCATTATGAGGCCCTGTATCATGATTCACCATTAACGTGTTTTAGGGTTTCAGAGCTCAAAAATTAGGGGTTCTTACATATGGTAACATTAGACCATCAAACATACATGGACGAATTCGTGGCAAGAAACCTGATTCAACAATGACCTCGCGCTCAATTTATGTTAAAGCATGTGCTAATCGCTATTTTTTCATGGCTGTGTTTAGTGGGGGTTTAAAACCCCCGCTACTTGTTTTGTGTTTACAGGAAAAACAAAGACGAAGCATGCGTGTCTTCATGTGATAGGGCAATTCAAAAGCTGGCGCGTTTTTTCTTTGTTTTATATCACTAGCGTTGTTTTGTTTATAATATTTATTGTCCATTGTGTATACAAACGCACGCGATAGTTGAGTTGCTAGAAGACGTGTCTTGCAGGTACAGGGACCTGGGTTCGATTCCCAGGTCCCCCATATTATTCATGATTTTTGTTATAACATATTCCCATGCAGTTTCCATCCAGTGGTTCACCATACACGCATATGCTAAGGCTTGCCAAGTGGCCAGGAGATCTCATCCAAAGGCCAGAACGTGAAGACTATCATACACCTGGGTCAACCATCAAGCATGTAATTCCTGAAAGTCAAAAAGGGCTTTGTTCTGATGGGCCAAAATGCTTCAATAAACCTCCTTTTGGGGCCTGATACCCCCCATGGTTTGCATCATTTTTATTTTTATTTGATTTTCTTTTAATTCTTTTTAGTGTTTTAATTATTTCTTTTAATTCCATAAAATAACTTTTCATAATATAAAATACGGAAAAATAAAAAATGTTTATTTTATTAATATTAATTTCACCATTATTATTTTTGTAAATAAACTTTAACAATTAATTTAGTTAATTTAGGTTTCAATTTCAACATTTTTTCTTAATAAATTAAAATAGGTAGAAATTAGGGTTTTTGACCTTTTCATTTTTTTTTTAATAAATAATTTTCTCTCATTATTATTATTATTAATTACTAAATATTTTTATAAATAAATATGTAAATAATTAATTAGCATAAATTAGGTTAATTTTTGACATTTTCTTAAATAATTAAAAACAATCTAGAATTAGGGTTTCCTTGTAAATTCTTTATTTTCATAAATACAAAAAACATAAAAAACATTTCTTTCCCTTTATTAAATAATTAATTAACTTTTAATTCAATTTAATTTCAAAAGGGTCCAACACCCTCGAACGTTCTATTTTTTATTCTTTTCGCACGTTATTTTATTTTCTTGTGAATATTATGTAACTGCTCGAGCCATGTAATAGTAACTAGGTTTTACTTTCCGCATCTTTTATCAAACGGGTCTTTGCAATTTGGCGATGTATAGACCCGCGCCTTGTAATAGCGTAGGATTTTACTTTCCGCATTTAAGTTTCCGCACTTTTAAATTCTAATTGCATGAAAGAATGTATGGCTAATTAAAAATAACTCGTAGCTCACAATACTATGATCAAAGATGAATGTTAAACTGAAAATAACACACAAATTCACACACCACTCTTAGGGTACGCCTCACTGTTGCCTTACCTTCGAAACGTGGTCGTCGAGTATAGGATGTTTTAGTAAGTCCTTATGTCCATGATCCAGTTGCCTCGAAACGGTTGCCTCGGATTAAAAAAGGATCAATGGCATAAGGGTAGCTTCTAAGGTGTCCTACTGTTGCTCTGGTGACCACACTGTCCCTACAAACGAATTGACCCGAACACCTCCAACGGTGGTGCTACCTACCTCTCAATGGTGGGATGGCACTACCTTAAGGACATTTACACAGCCTAATTCCTTAGGGTAGGTGGATGACTCATAGATACTTGCTCTATTCAAAAATAAATCAAAACTCTTTTCACACCGACACTTTCAAAAAGCTTTCAAAACAATTTTTCAAACACTCTTGAGGACTGATACAAGAGTTATTCAGAAAACTTTAAACGAAACTTTTTCAAACCCACTCACAATTGAAAAGCAAACCATTTTGAAAACACAATGAGCAAGTATCTAAGAGCCCGTGGATAACCACGGATAGAAAGGGTGCTAATACCTTCGCTTTCTATAAATCTACCTCCCGAACCGAGAAACTATCTCATAAGGAATTTTGCTGTGCTTTTGTCCTGTCCATGTTGGAGAAAATAAAAGACGGTGGCGACTCTTGCTTCCGCGACATTTCGCGAACCAGCTTTAAACAGTCAGTTCTAAATCCACCGATCACAGTGGGGCATTGATATGATCGGCGAGATTAAACCTACAGCATCCAATGGGCATCGCTTCATCCTGGTAGCGATTGATTACTTTACAAAATGGGTTGAAGCAGCTTCCTATGCTACAGTAACCAAGAATGTCGTGGCACGGTTCATTCGGCATAACCTGATCTATCGATACGGCGTCCCGGAAAGGATCATTACGGACAATGGTACCAATCTTAATAACAAGATGATCACTGAGCTCTGCGAGCAATTCAAGATACAGCACCACAACTCTTCTCCTTACCGGCCGAAGATGAATGGGGCTGTAGAAGCAGCTAATAAGAATATCAAAAAGATTGTGCAGAAGATGACTTTGACCTATAAAGATTGGCACGAGATGTTACCATTTGCTCTTCATGGGTACCGTACCTCAGCGAGAACGTCAACCGGGGCAACTCCTTTTTCCTTGGTCTACGGCATGGAGGCAGTCTTGCCTATTGAAGTTCAAATACCCTCTCTTCGGATAATGAAGGATGCAGATATGAGCGAAGATGACTGGATCCAGACTCGACTTGATCAATTAAACCTAATCGACGAAAAGAGACTCGCTACTATTTGTCATGGTCAGACGTACCAAAAACGGATGATCAGGGCATTTAACAAGAAAGTCAGACCACAAGAGTATCAAGTTGGGGACCTGGTAATCAAACGCATCATTCTTCCTCAAAGTGATCCTAGGGGCAAATGGACCCCTACGTATGAAGGGCCATTTGCGGTTAAACATGTGTTCTCAGGAGGAGCCATGATCCTAACCACCATGGATGGTGACGACCTTCCTCACCCCGCCAATGCAGACATAGTAAAAAGATACTACGCATGATAAAAGACCCGCTAGGTTGACATACCTAGGCAAAAATTAGGGCTTCCCGGCGAACCAAAAGGGTTCGGGCAAAATGAGGGATGAAATGGAAAAATCTGTACACCCGGCAAGTCGAAAACCTGAAAAGGCGGCTTGGGCAAAAATGGGTATCTCGGTGGACTGAAAACCCGAAAGGGCGGTCCAGGCAAAAGTTAGGGATTAAAGCGTAATACTATGTCTCATTGGATTACTTTGCATCCAGAATCCGGTATCAACATCAAGTTCAAACGGCATCGATCAATCAGCTTCATCTTCAACCGAGCAGCCAAGTGATGAGACGCTCGAAGATATAAAGGCGATAGCAGAGTTGGAACCTAGTGGGATTATTCTTTTCACATAGCTGTTTTGCTTTCTTTGTACAAATTGTATAAACTCTGTTATTCGGCGGCGTTCTCTTACTAGGACGTCAGCCTCTTGTACATAAACGCCTATTTACAGGCAAATTCAAAAAATCAATACAAATTCACTTTTCAGACCAATTGCCAATTGTTTTTCCTTTTCCTGTTTTGTTTTGCGAAGAACGTCCAATGTTCAAATTTTGATATATGCATTTGACAATAATTGCTAACTCATAAATATTTGCATGCGAAACAAAGGATTAATTACAGGTAACATTAGAAACAGGGGCAATAATGAGTTGTCTAAGCGATCTAATTGCTTTGTCCACCAAGGTACCAAGGTAAGTTCGGTTGAAGAATGTAACCAAGATATCTTAATTCCCCAGAGAGTGAGCCAGCAAGTCAACGATACTCTCCCCAAGCAGAGTTAGTCCACTGTCAGCCTCAAGGAAATTGGGTATCCCCAGCAGATCTCAACATTCCTCAGTGGAGTATACAAACATTCTTAACAAGCATCCCCGACAGTCTTAATCTAAGATTTTTCCCCGGCGGAATACGAACACCCAGTGGAGCCATTTCCCAGTCCAATCTGAAAAATTTCCCCAGGAAAGTGGAATCCATCTCCCCAGCAGGAAGCTTATCCCCAGTAGATTCTGGAAGCTTGTCACCTGCAGAGTACGAACGCTCCCCCGACTTTATTCAAAGGTTATTTCCCCACCAGGATATAACTGGGTTATCCTCAGCCAATTGCCACGGAAATATTGTCCCCGACGAAGCCTTCCTATCCCCAGCGGAGTTCATTTCCCAACAAAATCTATCAATGGTATCTCCAGCGGAGTTATCATCAACCTCAGCAAAGTACCTCTCTTTCCCCACAGAGTTCACTCCCGCAGAGTAATCTATCCGCCAAGTTTATTCCCCAATGGAGTCATCTTCTCCTACCGGTTTATTCTTGCAACCATCATCCCCAGCGGAAACAAAGCACTATCCTTCAACATCAAGCCCAGGATTTAACTTCCCGACACTCGTCAAGGATTTATTTTCCTAGACAAAAACACTTTTCATAAACATCACATCTTTATACATTATAGCATGCACATACGCATCATGAACATACAATCTCATTTATTCTAAGAACATCACGCATGTCATACATCATGACATCGTATACAACTAACGTTTTGTCTTTTCAGGACAAAGGTTAATACAAAGATGATTACTATCAACGGTCGCAACTAAAGATCTGATTCCTGTATCTTGCCAGGGTGTATCTGTTGACGACTATATTCCAGACTCGATTCCTGTATCCTGCCAGGGCACGTCTGAAGAGTTCGAAGATCCGATTCCTGTATCCTGCCAGGGTGTATCTGTTGACAACTATATTCCAGACTCGATTCCTGTATCCTTCCAGGGCATGTCTGAAGAGTTCGAAGATCCGATTCCTGTATCTTGCCAGGGTGTATCTGTTGACGACTATATTCCAGACTCGATTCATGTATCCTGCCAGGGCATGTCTGAAGAGTTCAAAGATCCGATTCCTGTATCTTGCCAGGGTGTACCTGTTGACGACTATACTCCAGACTCGATTCCTGTATCTTGCCAGGGCACGTCTGAAGAGTTCGAAGATCCGATTCCTGTATCTTGCCAGGGTGTATCCGTTGACGACTATATTCCAGACTCGATTCCTGTATCTTTCCAGGGCACGTCTGAAGAGTTCGAAGATCCGATTCTTGTATCTTGCCAGGGTGTATCTGTTGACGAATAATTCCAGACTCGATTCATGTATCTCGCCAGGGCACGTCTGAAGAGTTTGAAGATCCGATTCCTGTATCTTGCCAGGGTGTATCTGTTGACGACTATATTCCAGACTCGATTCCTGTATCTTGCCAGGGCACGTCTGAAGAGTTCGAAGATCCGATTCCTGTATCTTGCCAGGGTGTATCTGTTGACGACTATATTCCAGACTCGATTCCTGTATCTTGCCAGGGCACGTCTGAAGAGTTCGAAGATCCGATTCCTGTATCTTGCCAGGGTGTATCTGTTGATGACTATAATTCCAGACTGGATTCCTGTATCCTGCCAGGGCACGTCTGAAGAGTTCGAAGATCCGATTCCTGTATCTTTCCAGGGTGTATCTGTTGACGACTATATTCCAGACTCGATTCCTGTATCTTGCCAGGGTACGTCTGAAGAGTTCAAAGATCCGATTCCTGTATCCTGCCAGGGTGTATCTGTTAACGACTATTCTCTGGACTCGATTCCTGTATCTTGCCAGGGCACATCTGAAGAGTTTAAAGATTCGATTCCTGTATCCAGCCAGGGCACATCTACATAAAGAGTTTGAAGATCAACTCTTGTAACAGGCCAGGTAATTATTTTCTTTCTCAGGTACGCAAGTTCTCGCTAAGGAATCTCTTACGCGATCAACACCTAGATGGAATCTTTAAGCCCATCCTCCTATCCATCATCTTTCCAAATGGCATGTGTAAGACCATTCCCGCTATCACACTGCTGACATTCTACTATGTGAGTGCAAATTTCTGGGCACTCTAGTGTTCAATCATCTTCCACCTTCGGATCACGAAAGGCACGCAAGCCAATCTACATCCTCAGGTCTAAGAAGATTGAATAGGGGCAACTGTTGTAACCCAAAATTTGCCCTCCCATATTCTTCAAGATTTTCCTAGGACAATCTCCAAAAGGTTCAAAGTCCCTCAAAGGTTGCATAGTCCAATTGCCTCCTAACACAGTCAAAATTAGGGTTTTGGTTCTTGCAAAGAAATTGAGGTTTCCAAGGGTCTAATCAAGTCCCACAAGCCTACATACATTGTCAAGCATCCATATGTCAAGTTTCAAGACTCACAGCATCAAGTTGCACAGTCAAAAACCCTAAATGCTCTACAGTCAACTGCAGGGGCAAAATGGTCATTTGACAGTCAAAAAAGTCAAAATTTTTGGTCAACATCTCATTTTGAAGCCACAATCATCATTTGATCAATTCTTGGTCATGATTCCCAAAGCATGGCTCAAAAAGTCTCAAGATGCAAAAGTTTCCATTTTTGGACAATTGAAAAAGTCAACTGCAAATTGACCAGGGCATAACTTCTTCATGGTTTATCATAAAAATCCCATCCAAAGCTCATTTTGAAGAGGATGACATTTCCTACAACTCATCTTCACACTTCAAGTCCAAGAAATGCTCTCACAAAAAGTTATCAATTTCAACATTATAGGTCATTTTCAAAAGTCAACAAAAAGGCACTTTAAGTCAAAGACCATAACTTGAGATTGGTAAATCAAAATGACATGGGACCAAAGGCATTGGTTAGAGGACTTCAAGACCTTTCCAAAATGTCCAAGAACATGATCATAGATTCAAAATTGAGCAAGATATGCTTTGGAGAAGTTGGGAAATTTTTGGGAATTTTGAAAAGTCAACTATGCCTAAAAAGCTTCAAAAATGCTAATGGGCCTCAAATTCTTCCTTGAATTATTACCCAAAGCATATGCACGACCCATTAAGCTCAAAGGGATTTATTTTCTTATTTTTAATTAATTAATTGAATTTTTATTCTTATTAATTCATTTAATTAGATTTAATTATGAGAAAAATATCAAATAATGCCTTTCAAATCTTTTTGTGCAGCAAATTCACTCATTATATGCTAAAGATTTCGTGCATCAATCAACAAGGCAATATCTTCCATAATTGGCAAGGGTTTCATGAAAAAAAAGATTGAAAAAGATATGGAAAAAATCAAATATTGAAATCATTAATTCAATGGATTCATGGGCTTGTTTTTGATCTAGAATGCTTCCCATACATATGCAAGACCTAACCTAATGCAAACATACACGAAAAAGCTGCTGAAAGCACATATTCACTTTGCAAATTTTTCATAAAAACTCAAAAACTGTTTTCTGATTTACAGTCCAATTCAGGGAAGATTGTTGATTCCAAACCCTTGCTGAGACTTCTTTGAACGTGTTGCAACCATTTTCCAGTCCCCCATACTCAAAGAAACGGTAAAATATGGTTATGGTTTGAACGAATATGTCCATAATCGAAACATGATTTCCATGCATTATTCATATATTTTGATTGTTGATTTATACTAATATTAACCTTCTGAAGCGATTGGTGACATTTAATTGGACTAACAATGCCTATAGCCAAATCCACCATTGATGAAACCTAGGGTTTCAGAACTTCGGAATTGGGGCTTTCCTCATACGGTAAAATTAGACCACCTAACCTATATGGGCAGAATCGTTGCATCAAGACGAAGCCAATGGAATACTCGCGCCTAATTTATATAACCCATGGGCGTAATCGCTATTTTTAAAGGTTGCAGTTTGTGGGGGTTTAAAACCCCCGCTATCTTGTTCATGTTGCAGGAACAAAGACGAAGAAGAAGCATGCGTGTCTTCATGTGATAGGGAGATTCAAATCTGGCGCGTAATTTTTTGTTTATACCACTAACTAATGTTTTTTGTATATTATATTTTCCATCTATTATATTAACAAACGAACGCAATGGATCAAATGGCAAGGGACGTGTACTGCACGCATTGGGACCTGGGTTCGATTCCCAGGTCCCCCATACAATTGCTATTATTTTTTCTAACTCAATTCCATGCAGCGCTTCATCTAGAACTCCACCATGAGCCTCACGCTTGGGCCTGCCAAGTGGCCAGGAAATCCAATCCAGTGGTCAGGAGACAACGCCTAGGGTGCACCTCAGTCAACCATCCCACACATGATACCAAAAGTCAAGCAAGGCCTATGCTGATGGGCCAAATTTGCTTCAAACAAACCTCCCTTTGGGGCCTGATACCCCTGGTTTGCATTTTTTTAATTTTATTTTCTTTTCAATTTTAATTCTTTTAATTGTTTTTTTAATTGTTTCTTTAATTCCATAAAATAATTTTTTCCATAATAAAAACAGAAAAATCAAAATATGTCTAATTATTTATTAATTTACTAATTAATTTATTTTTGTAAATAAATTTTAATAATTAATTTAGTTAATTTAGGTTTTAAACTTTAATCCTTTTCTTAATAAATAAAAAATATCTAGACTTAGGGTTTTTTGACATTTTTCATCCTTTTCTTAATTAATTATTTTTCTCATTTTTATTATTATAATTACTATTTATTTTTGTAAATAAATATGTAAATAATTAATTAGCATAAACTAGGTCAACTTTAATATTTTCATTAATAATCAAAAATAATTTAGAATTAGGGTTTCCATTTAATTTTAATTTTCTTTATTTTCATAAATACAAAAACATTAAAAAAAAACAATTTCTTTTCTTTAATTAAATAATAATTAGACTTTAATTTCAGTTTAATTTCGAAAGGGTCAAAACCCTCAAACGTCCTAACTTTTATTCTTTCGCACGTTATTCTTTTTTCTTTTCGAATATTATGTAACTGCTCAAGGATTGTAATAGTAATTAGGTCTTTTTACTTTCCGCATTTTTACCAAACGGGTCTTTGTAATTTGGCGATGTATAGACCCGCGCCTTGTAATAGCGTAGGATTTATCTTTTCGCATTTAAATTTCTGCACCCTAAAATTCTAAATTGCATGAAAGAATGTATGGTTAATTAAAAACAAGCGTAGCTCACGATACAATGATCAAAGATAACTGTTAAACTGAAAACAACACACAAATTCACACACCACTTCTAGGGTACGCCTCACCTGTTGCCTTCGAAACGTGATCGTCAAGTATGGGACGTCTTAGTAAGTCCTTATGTCCATGATCAAGTTGCCTCGAAACGGTTGCCTCGGAATAGTTGCCTCGAAACGGTTGCCTTGGATTAAAAAAGGATCAAGGACATAAGGGTAGCTTCTAAGGTGTCCTGCTGTTGCTTCGGTGACCACACTGTCCCTAAACTCGAATTGACCCGAACACCTCCAACGGTGGTGCTACCTACCTCTCAATGGTGGGATGGCACTACCTTAAGGACATTTACACAGCCTAATTCCTTAGGGTAGGTAGACGACTTATGGATACTTGCTCTATTCAAAAACAAATCAAAACTCTTTTCACACCGACACTTTTCAAAAAGCTTTCAAAACAATTTTTCAAACACTCTTGAGGACTGATACAAGAGTTATTCATAAATCTTTAAACGAAACTTTTTCAAACCCACTCACACTTGAAAAGCAAACAAACATTTTGAAAACACAATGAGCAAGTATCTAAGAGCCCATGGATAACCATGGATAAAAAGGGTGCTAACACCTTCCCTTTCTATAAATCTACCTCCCGAACCGAGAAACTATCTGTTGTACCCCAAAATTTGCCCTCCCATAATCTTCAAATTTTTGACTAGAATCATCCACAATTGGTTCAAGTTTACTCAAGGGCCACACAGTTAAACCATCCTCCTAAGACAGTCAAACTAGGGTTTTGGTTCTCACAAGGAAGCTGAAATTTTAAAGGGCTCAATCAAGTCTCCCATGCTCATACACATTGTCAAGTACCTACATGTCAAGTTTCAAGGCTCACAAGGTCAAGTTGCACAATCAAAAGTCCCATTTGCTTCACAGTCAACTGTAGGGGCAAAATGGTCATTTGGCAGTCAAAAGTCAAATTTTTGGTCAACATCTTATTTCAAAGCCACAAACATCATTTGATCAATGCTTGATCATGATTCCTCAAAGCATGGCTCAAAAAGTCTCAAGATGCAAAAGTTTCTATTTTTGGACAGTTGAAAAGTCAACTATAACTTGACTAAGGCATAACTTTTGCATGGTTCATCAGAAAAATCCCATCCAATGCTCATCTTGAAGGGGAGGACATTTCCTACAACTCATTTTCACATTACAAGTCCAAGAAATACTCTCACAAAAAGTTATCAATTTCAACATTATAGGTCATTTTCAAAAGTCAACAAAAAGGGACTTTAAGTCAAAGACCATAACTTGAGATTGGTAAATCAAAATGACATGGGACCAAAGTCATTAGTTAGAGGACTTCAAGACCTTTCCAAAATGTCCAAGAACATGTTCATAGCTTCAAAATTGAGCAAGATATGCATTGGAGAAGTTGGGAAATTTTTGTGAAATGGCCAAAGGCAATTATCCTTGAAAATTCATTTTTGACAAAAGGGGCCCACTTTTTCCACTTGAATCAGATTGGCCATGCTTCCCACGTGTCCCACAAATTATTTCAAAATTTAAAATTAATTTTTTCATTTTTATTTAATTTTATTGGATTTAATGCATTTTAAATCTTTTAAAATCAAATAAAAATTAAAAAGGTTAATTAAAGGGAATATTGTGTATTGAATAACTTTGAACCACCATTATGCACATCCCAAATTTGTACCAAGGCCTAATCAAGCAAGAATTCACATTTTGGTGCAAAGATGGAAAGTTTGTTAATGGAGGTTATGGCAAAATCTCAAACATAAGTGCAAGGGTTAAAGGTGCATTATATTGTTTTGATTCTCATTCAAGGATACATATGCAAGCTTTCCCAATACATTACAAAGGGGGAGAGACACCAAAAACGAAAAAAGAAGATTCAAAAAAATTGGAAGAAAAGTGAAAACTGTTTCCAACCTTCCAGTGCAATTCAAGCATCTCTCAAACGACCAAACCAATTCCAAAAAATTCAAAAGAAATTTGATCACAAATCCACATTCTAATACATCTTTTTCCGATTTCTAAATTTTTGATTTACCCTTTTTCACCAATTTCTCCAATAGTCTTGTACATAGAAAAGGCTGAATTTTCACCACAGTTTCTATTCACTGTATAATTCTCATTCATTACACATATCCCTTCAATCTAACCTTCAAACCTTGACATATGCAACTTGTATCTTTTCTTGAAAATCATTACCCTTTTAATAACACATTACATAGATTCATTTAACAATTTGTACGAAGTTTTTTTTCCCCCAGGAAATATGGAAGACAAGAGCAAATCAGATCCGCCGCAAAATTCAAAAATTCACAAGAATTGCTGTTTCGTTTTGCAGAAAGAATAGGAAAGAAGAAAAAAAACTCCTCGAGAGACCGAGTCACTCACAGCAGCACCGCGACCATACAACAACCTTCTCAACAGCCACCGGCAACCTCTCCATCGATGCTGAGAATTGGACACCCTCTGAATGCACCCTCACAATTCCAGATATACCTCCAGTTTGGGTCAACCACCCCCCCATGTTTGCATTTTTCTCTCTTTTTGTTCTTTCTTTTACTTATTTTAATTATGTTAATTATTTTATTTTAATTCACCCAATTAATTTTAAATAAAAAAAATAATAATAATAATCGGAAAATCATAAAAAATCAAAAACATGTTTTATTTTAATTCACCAATGACTTTCATAATAAATTTAGTTTTAATTTTAGGTTTTTTTAATTTAAATTCTTTTTTCTCAATAACCAAAAAAATAATAAAAAAATAGACCTTTAGCACTTTTTATCTTTTTTTAATTAATTAAATATTTTTATTATAAGTATCATTAACCATCAATTTTGTAAATAAATTTTATAATTAATTAGTTTTAATTCTAGGTTTTAACTTTAATGCATTTTCTTTAATAAATTAAAAAAATAGTTAGAATTAGAATTATTTGACTTTTAATTCCAATTTAATTTTTTCTTTAATGTCATAAATACAAAAACATAAAAAATAAGTTTCTTTCTTTTTATTTAACTTAATTATTTTAATAATTTTATTTTAACTCCTTTAAAGGGTTCAACGCCCTCGCATTCGATTACATTTTTGTTTCGCGCGTTTTATTTATTTCTTTGTTGTAAATATAATGTATTTGTTCCAAAGCCCTGTAATAGTTAATTAGGCATTTATTTTCTGCACTTTATTTTAAATCGGGTCTGGATTAATTTGGCGTTGTAGACCCGCGCCTTTGTAATAGCGTAGGACCTTTATTTTTTCCGCACTTTAAATTCCCGCACCTTTAACTGTTAAACAATAACATGAAAGAATGAATGCCCAAAAATAAAATCGAAACGTAGATCACCAATGCATGACAAGACAACAATAAACTGAAAATGACACACAATTCACACACCACCCCTAGGGTACGCTTCACTGTTGCCTTGCCCCTCGAAAGGTGGTCGTCGAGTAGAGGATGTCTTAGTAAGTCCTCATGATCCGGGAACCTGGCATGAGGGTAGCTTCTAAGGTGTCTTCCCATTGCTCTGGTGATCACCATGTCCCGAACCTCGAATTGACCCGAACACCTCCAACGGTGGTGCTACCTACCTCTCAATGGTGGGATGGCACTACTCTAAAGGACTCTTACACAGACGAATTCCTTAGGGTAGGTAGATTCTCATAGATACTTGCTCTTTTCAAAAGCAAACAAAATACTTTTCACACCTACACTTTCTAAAAGTTTTTTCAAACAAATTTTTCATACACTCTTGAGGACCGATACAAGAGTTACTTAGAGATTTTTTTCAAACGAAACTTTTTCAAAACCCACACACACTTGAAAAGCAAACACATTTTGAAAACATAAGAGCAAGTATCTAAGAGCCCATGGATAACCATGGATAGAAAGGGTGCTAACACCTTCCCTTTCTATAATCTACCTCCCGAACCGAGAGCAATCTCTATAAGGAATTTTTCTGTGCTTTTGTCCTTTCCATTTGGAGAAAATAAAAGACGGTGGCGACTCTTGCTTACCGCGACATTTCGCGAAACCAGCTTAAAAACAGTCAGTTCCAGATCCACCGATCACAGAACTGGCGACTCTGCTGGGGAGCAATACTCTTTAAAGTGAGGTGTACCTTAGGACTAAGATCACTGTGTTTTCAATTGCTTTGATTTGTTTGCTTCAAATTGTGGGACTGTCTTGGGAGTTCTATAGATCCTAACCCGGGTCTGGGGATACCTTATTAGAAAGTAGCAACAAGGCTGTGAGGGAACTGTGCGGGGTATACCGACATGGTTGAAGCAGTCTGCTACGTTGATGTGGCACTTTGGTGTGTACCGGTAACCCTTGAGTCAATCAAGGAGAGTACGGGACCTCCGCGTGGTGTCGTGAAGCATCAACAGACCTTATGAACCTTAATTGAACCATCTTGGCCTCTTTAGGGTAGTGAGATAACTACTTTGGTGTACTCCGAAGTCGGTTGATACTCGATACTACACTTAATTGAGGGTTGTTTTCTTGGGATATTTTGATCGCCAGTCAGTGGCTAAATCGAAACGATGAACAATGAAAGCAATCCAATGATATTGAGATCCTTAGAACCCGGTTACTTTTGATTAGGACAGGTATGAACCCACCAACTTCAAGAGGGTAATACCCAGACCTCATGCTGGCCTTAAACTCTAAGGGCTTCTCTTGTGTGACTTGTGTGCCTTCCAACTTGACTACTTGCATGCTTGTTATCTGACATTTGAGTTTCTTGCAGGTTTTGTTTATAGTCCTTAATTGGGACTCATAACAGGGTTTACTAAGTTTCTCGCAAGTTTTGTTTACAGTCCTTAAATGGGACTCATAACCGGGTTTACCTATATTACCCCACGCATAGCATAACATCATGACATCATGCCATTGCATGCATCCTACATAAGGACTAATCCATTTCAAGGATCTCAAGGGTCTGTGGTGCAGGTCACGATGGACCAAACTGCCTAGCCAGGGGCAAAGGGGATTTATTTTCCTCTAAGCCAAGGTTGTCAGAGGCTATGACCCACTGGATATGGTGAGCCTTTGACCCTTGAAGAAGGACTCTCAACAACATGCAGTTCCTTCAACCAAGCTACGAAATTCAACTCTAACAATTTTTCTTGTCTACCCCGCGAGATCCTAGAAAACATCGCATGCATATCATACATATCATTTCATTACAGGTACACTTGTTGCAGGTCACTTACCTTCTTCGCTGTTTATTACAGCTGTCATCATGAATCCTGAATCATCCGATGGACAAGCTATCAAGGCCCTCCAGGCCCAGAATGCCCAGTTCCAGGAGTTGATTATGAGCCTAGCCCAGGGTCAAAAGGAATTGAAGACTCTGATTCAGAAGAAGAAGAGGACTGTTTTGTTCAACCCTAGACGCAGATCTGGGAACACACTGCAGAATGAAGCTGAGAGGACTACTCCGTCTGTGGGGGAAGGCAGTCACCAAGGGAGAGAGGTTCCTAGCCCTATGGTCTCCGACACCGAGACAGACTTCAATGATGAACAGTACCCCCCTGCTGAGGACCGGTACAAGCAACTAGAGGATCGTCTGAATGCCATGGAAATTCAACAAGTGCCTAGGTTGGATTTCGGGGACCTGGGTCTATCTTCTGGTGTGGTGATCCCACACAAATTCAAGGTTCCTTCTTTTGCTAAGTATGATGGGGCATCCTGTCCCAGGCTGCATCTTAGATCTTATGTGCGGAAGATTCAACCATACACTGTGGACAAGAACTTGTGGATCCACTTCTTCCAGGAGAGTCTTTCAGGGACTCACCTCGAATGGTTCTATCAGCTGGATGGGACCAAGGTTCGTAACTGGGAGGAGTTGGCTACTGCTTTTTACAAGCAGTATCAGTATAATGCCGACCTCGCTCCTACACGTACCCAACTCCAGGGTATGTCGTTAGGATCGGGAGAAGGTTTCAAAGAATATGCGCAGAGATGGAGGGACCTTGCTGGGAGGGTACAACCACCTTTGACCGACCGGGAACTCGTTGATATGTTCTTAGGGACCCTATCCGGGCCGTTCTTCAATTATCTCATTGGTAATTCATCTGCAGGGTTTACCGACCTCATTCTGACTGGGGAAAGAATCGAAGCTGGTATCAAGAGTGGGAAGATTCAGGAGGCCACACCTTCGGATACTCACCAAAAGCCTTACATGGGCAAGAAAGAGTCTAATGCTGCATACGGTCAAAAGAGTCGTCGTGACCAACAGGCAGGGGCAGTCATGATCTCTGGTTCTGCACCACGCCGCCAACCACAAAAGGGAAATCAGCGAAGGCCGGACGAGCCTAAAATACAATTCACCAACATCAACATGCCATGGTCACAAGCATTACAGCACATGTTGAAAATGAACCTGATTGCGGTGATCAACCCTCATGCAAATCCCAAGACCTCCTCTCCAAACTACAATCCAGAAGCGAGGTGTGCTTATCATTCTGATAGCCCGGGGCACGATACTGAGGACTGTTGGGCGCTGAAGTATAAGATCCAGAATATGATCGACGCTAAGGAGATCGAGTTCGAGCCTGCTGAGACTCCCGTTGTGACCACTGCTCCTTTGCCAAAACATGGCTAGGATTGAGAGATTTTTGTTCATTTGAATTCAAGTTGTATTTTTCTTTTCTTGTTCAAACAAACAATTATCATGTTAAACTCTTTTATTTCATGAATGCATTACACATGTCTGTCTTGAATTAATATGTTTACTGTACTTAAAACTGCTTTCATATTTTTGTGATGATCAACTCTTGACTGAAAATTCTAAGCCTCTTGAGGGAGGATGACGAAAACGATACCACGATCTTTACAGTATGCTTTTGAACAGACCCCGCTGATGAGGTACAGGCATTGTTTCAATCCCTAAACACTGGAGTTATAAGGAAGATAATCCCTCGTCGACCCCTTTGAGCCAAAGAAGTAGGAGTTTTTCTTTTCGAAAATTAAAACCCTTAATCATAACCTGGGGCAGGGTAGTTCTCTCAGCTGATCCAAGTGCACAACGAATGGCATCAAAAGAAGTCCTTCTGAAACAAAAGACAGTGATGGTTCTAAATAACCATAAAGATAGGAAGTCATTATATCTCAAAAATAAAAAACCAATAAGTCAAAACCTATGAAGGAGACTTACAAAACTGGGGCATCCCGCTGACTGTAATCACAAAAGAAACAATTCAGGCAAAATTTAGGGATAGCAAAATCAAAAAGAAAGAGGTCGCACAAACCCTCAACAAAAAAAAAAGACTGCCTATTCAGAATGAATCATCAATATCTGAATCATCATTGGAACATCAAGGCAAAGACTCAAACAAAGTCTAGCGCACGATCGGCTGAGTTTAGGATTGAAGAACATCACGAAGAGCGGGTGGGTACAAATAATTTGAGCCTTTATCCTTTGTTTCTTGAACCATGAACCAAGCCACGTTATAACCCTTAAAAGTCCTAGTTGAAGCATGGGTTAGTTCGAAAGCATACTGTTACGAAAAGTATCCTGACTCCTTAAGGCTTGCGGTAAAATAACGAGTTGACATCACATTTTACAAAATTTGCTGTTTTTACTGAAAAAATGCATTTTTCAAAAAACTTCAAGACAAACATAAGCCTTTGCATTCTTAAAATAACCTTGTTTGCATATGACTATTTGTTTGAACAGCAGAGAAATTCGCACGACGAACATCTAATGAACAAAAGTCCTCTCAACAAAGAGATCACCTCAAGTGGAAGAAACACTTCCAATCAAGGGGCATGGCACGATCAGTGTCTATCATCTGGGGCAGTCCAGTCAAGATTCGAGGAATCTCTCAAGGCTAACTAGCTTGGGGCAAACCTCCGCCCGAGTCACTGGTGGCATTCCAGTAACGAATCTTGCACGATCGGACATCTTCTGGTAGCAGGGCAACACAACACTATCAACAGGGGCACCCCCCTACACCCTGAGAGCGTGGACATAGTCAAAAAAGAATACTACGCGTAATCAAAGACCCGCTAGGTTGACACACCTAGGCAAAAATAAGGGCTTCCCGGCGAACCAAAAGGGTTCGGGAAAAATAAGGGATGAAAAAGAAAAATTTGTACACCCGGCAAGTCGAAAACCTGAAAAGGCGGCTTGGGCAAAAATGGGTATCCCGGTGGACTGAAAACCCGAAAGGGCGGTCCAGGCAAAAGTTAGGGATCAAAGCGTACGACTATGTCCCGGCATCTCGTCACTTGCCTGCCAAAAGGAAGATTTGTCAATAGGCAGTCATCCAGCACCTCCACAAGATATCTTTTCCCCTCACCTCAGAAACAGGGGCAATAATGAGTCGTCCAGGCGATCCAGTTGCTCTGTCAACCAAAGTACCAAGGAAAGGTTAATACAAAGATGATTACCATCTACCTTTACAAATTCCAGATCAAGGGTTAACATCCGAAACCAAACAGGACAATCATCCACTTGATCATCATCAGGCAACCCTACACCGGTTCCTTCTCAACTTTCAGACAAAGTCTTACACGGACTCATCCACAAGTAACCCTACACCGGTTCCTTTTCTTTCAGAAAAAGTCTTACATGGACTTATCATCAAAGTAACCCTACACCGGTTCCTTCTCAACTTTCAGACAAAGTCTTACACGGACTCATCCACAAGTAACCCTACGCCGGTTCCTTTTCTTTCAGAAAAAGTCTTACATGGACTTATCATCAAAGTAACCCTACACTGGTTCCTTCTCAACTTTCAGACAAAGTCTTACACGGACTCATCCACAAGTAACCCTACACCGGTTCCTTTTCTTTCAAAAAAGTCTTACACGGACTTATCATCAAAGTAACCCTACACCGGTTCCTTCTCAATTTTCAGACGAAGTCTCACATGGACTCATCTTAAGATAACCTTACCCCGGTTCATCACGAAGTCTCACACGAACTCACCCTCCACAAGTAACCTTACCCTGGTTTCCTCCAGAAGTCTTACACGGACTTACCTCAAAGATAACCTTACCCCGGTTCATCCGGAAGTCTTACACGGACTTACCTCAAAGATAACCTTACCCCGGTTCATCAAGAAGTTTTATACGGACTTATCCTGAAATAACCCTACACAGGTTATCTCTTTCCAGACGTAGTTTTACATGGACTCGTCATCAGTAAACCCTACACAGGTTTCCTTCTCAAAACTCCAGATGTAGTTTTACACAGACTCGTCACCCAGAAACCCTACACAGGTTCTCTATTTTTAAGGATGCAGTTTTACACGGACTCGTCATCAGTAAACCCTACACGGGTTTCCTTCTCAGCTCTAGATACAGTCTTATACAGACTCATTGTCAGTAAACCCTACACAGGTTTCCTCCCTCCAAAGATGCAGTTTTACACGAACTCGCCATCAAGAAACCCTACACAGGTCCTCTCTTTCCAAAGATGAAGTTTTACACGAACTCGTCATCAAGAAACCCTACACAGGTTTCCTTCAACTCCAAATGCAGCTTCACGCGAGCCCAACCTCAAAGTAACCCTACATAGGTTCCCTCTTTCAACTTACAAAAAATACATCTCAAAAATTTCCCCAGTAGATTCTGGAAGCTTCTTCCCCGCAGAGCACGAACGCGTCTCCCGACTTTCTTCAAAGGTTATTTCCCTACCAGGATATAACTGGGTTATCCTCATCCAAAAGCCACGGAAAGATTGTCCTCGGCGAAGTCTCCCCATCCCCAGCGGAGTTCATCACACTTCCAACATAACAATGGTATCCCCAGCGAAGTTACCATCAATATCTGAGCAAAGTACCTCTCTCCCCACAGAGTATTGTTCCCCAGCAAGATCGTCAGAGTGATTTTCTCCCCGCAGAGTAATCCATTCGCCAAGTTTATCCCCCAACGGAGTTATCTTCTCCTACCAGTATTCTTGTAACCATTATCCCCAGCGGAAACAAGAAGCTCTTTTCTTCCACATCAGCCCAGGATTCAACTTCCCGGCATCCGTCAAGGATTTATTTTCCTAAGACGAAAAGATACATTCATAAACAACACATCTTCATACATTATAGCATGCATATAAGCATCATGAACATACAATCCCATTCATTCTGAGAACACCTTGCATGTCATACATCATGACATCACATACAACTAACGTTTTGTCTTTTCAGGACAAAAGTTAATACAAAGATAATTGCTATCAACTGTCGTGATTCCAGATCTGATTCCTGAATCTTGCCAGGGAGTATCTGTTGACGACTACAGTACCAGACTCGATTCCTGTATCTTGACAGGGCACGTCTGAAGAGTTCGAAGATCCGATTCCTGAATCTTGCCAGGGAGTATCTGTTGACGACTACAGTACCAGGCTCGATTCCTGTATCTTGACAGGGCACGTCTGAAGAGTTCGAAGATCCGATTCCTGAATCTTGCCATGGAGTATCTGTTGACGACTACAGTACCAGACTCGATTCCTGTATCTTGACAGGGCACGTCTGAAGAGTTCGAAGATCCGATTCCTGTATCTTGCCAAGGAGTATCTGTTGACGACTACAGTACCAGACTCGATTCCTGTATCTTGACAGGGCACGTCTGAAGAGTTCGAAGATCCGATTCCTGAATCTTGCCAGGGAGTATCTGTTGACGACTATAGTACCAGACTCGATTCCCGTATCTTGACAGGGCACGTCTGAAGAGTTCAAAGATCCGATTCCTGTATCTTGCCAGGGAGTATCTGTTGACGACTATATTATCATACTCGATTCCTGTATCTTGACAGGGCACGTCTGAAGAGTTTAAAGATTCGTTTCCTGTATCCAGCCAGGGCACGTCTACATAAAGAGTTTGAAAGTCAACTCCGGTAACAGACCAGGTAATTTTCTTTCCTTCTCAGGTACGCAAGTTCTCGCTAAGGAATCTCTTACGCGATCGACACCTCAAGATAGCATCTATAAGCCCATCCTCCTATCCACCACCTCTCTGAATGGCATCTGTAAGCCCATTCCCGCTATCACACTGCTGATACTCTGCTATGCGAGTGCAAATTTCTGGGCACTCTAGTGTTCAATCATCTTCCACCTTCGGATCACGAAAGGCACACACGCCAATCTACATCCTCAGGTCTAAGAAGATTGAACAGGGGCAACTGTTGTACCCCAAAATTTTCCCTCCCATAATCTTCAAAGTTTTGACTAGAATCATCCACAATTGGTTCAAGTTTACTCAAGGGCCACACAGTCAAACCATCCTCCTAAGACAGTCAAACTAGGGTTTTGGTTCTCACAAGGAAGCTGAAATTTTCAAGGGCTCAATCAAGTCTCCCATGCTCATACACATTGTCAAGTACCTACATGTCAAGTTTCAAGGCTCACAAGGTCAAGTTGCACAATCAAAAGTCCCATTTGCTTCACAGTCAACTGTAGGGGCAAAATGGTTATTTGGCAGTCAAAAGTCAAATTTTTGGTCAACATCTTATTTCAAAGCCACAAACATCATTTGATCAATGCTTGATCATGATTCCTCAAAGCATGGCTCAAAAAGTCTCAAGATGCAAAAGTTTCTATTTTTGGACAGTTGAAAAGTCAACTATAACTTGACTAAGGCATAACTTTTGCATGGTTCATCATAAAAATCCCATCCAATGCTCATCTTGAAGGGGAGGACATTTCCTACAACTCATTTTCACATTCCAAGTCCAAGAAATACTCTCACAAAAAGTTATCAATTTCAACATTATAGGTCATTTTCAAAAGTCAACAAAAAGGGACTTTAAGTCAAAGACCATAACTTGAGATTGGTAAATCAAAATGACATGGGACCAAAGACATTAGTCAGAGGACTTCAAGACCTTTCCAAAATGTCCAAGAACATGTTCATAGCTTCAAAATTGAGCAAGATATGCATTGGAGAAGTTGGGAAATTTTTGTGAAATGGCCAAAGGCAATTATCCTTGAAAATTCATTTTTGACAAAAGGGGCCCACTTTTTCCACTTGAATCAGATTGGCCATGCTTCCCACGTGTCCCACAAATTATTTCAAAATTTAAAATTAATTTTTTCATTTTTATTTAATTTTATTGGATTTAATGCATTTTAAATCTTTTAAAATCAAATAAAAATTAAAAAGGTTAATTAAAGGGAATATTGTGTATTGAATAACTTTGAACCACCATTATGCACATCCCAAATTTGTACCAAGGCCTAATCAAGCAAGAATTCAAATTTTGGTGCAAAGATGGAAAGTTTGTTAATGGAGGTTATGGCAAAATCTCAAACATAAGTGCAAGGGTTAAAGGTGCATTATATTGTTTTGATTCTCATTCAAGGATACATATGCAAGCTTTCCCAATACATTACAAAGGGGGAGAGACACCAAAAACGAAAAAAGAAGATTCAAAAAAATTGGAAGAAAAGTGAAAACTGTTTCCAACCTTCCAGTGCAATTCAAGCATCTCTCAAACGACCAAACCAATTCCAAAAAATTCAAAAGAAATTTGATCACAAATCCACATTCTAATACATCTTTTTCCGATTTCTAAATTTTTGATTTACCCTTTTTCACCAATTTCTCCAATAGTCTTGTACATAGAAAAGGCTGAATTTTCACCACAGTTTCTATTCACTGTATAATTCTCATTCATTACACATATCCCTTCAATCTAACCTTCAAACCTTGACATATGCAACTTGTATCTTTTCTTGAAAATCATTACCCTTTTAATAACACATTACATAGATTCATTTAACAATTTGTACGAAGTTTTTTTTTCCCCAGGAAATATGGAAGACAAGAGCAAATCAGATCCGCCGCAAAATTCAAAAATTCACAAGAATTGCTGTTTCGTTTTGCAGAAAGAATAGGAAAGAAGAAAAAAAAACTCCTCGAGAGACCGAGTCACTCACAGCAGCACCACGACCATACAACAACCTTCTCAACAGCCACCGGCAACCTCTCCATCGATGCTGAGAATTGGACACCCTCTGAATGCACCCTCACAATTCCAGATATACCTCCAGTTTGGGTCAACCACCCCCCCATGTTTGCATTTTTCTCTCTTTTTGTTCTTTCTTTTACTTATTTTAATTATGTTAATTATTTTCTTTTAATTCACCCAATTAATTTTAAATAAAAAAATAATAATAATAATCGGAAAATCATAAAAAATCAAAAACATGTTTTATTTTAATTCACCAATGACTTTCATAATAAATTTAGTTTTAATTTTAGGTTTTTTTAATTTAAATTCTTTTTTCTCAATAACCAAAAAAATAATAAAAAAATAGACCTTTAGCACTTTTTATCTTTTTTTAATTAATTAAATATTTTTATTATAAGTATCATTAACCATCAATTTTGTAAATAAAATTTATAATTAATTAGTTTTAATTCTAGGTTTTAACTTTAATGCATTTTCTTTAATAAATTAAAAAATAGTTAGAATTAGAATTATTTGACTTTTAATTCCAATTTAATTTTTTCTTTAATGTCATAAATACAAAAACATAAAAAATAAGTTTCTTTCTTTTTATTTAACTTAATTATTTTAATAATTTTATTTTAACTCCTTTAAAGGGTTCAACGCCCTCGCATTCGATTACATTTTTGTTTCGCGCGTTTTATTTATTTCTTTGTTGTAAATATAATGTATTTGTTCCAAAGCCCTGTAATAGTTAATTAGGCATTTATTTTCTGCACTTTATTTTAAATCGGGTCTGGATTAATTTGGCGTTGTAGACCCGCGCCTTTGTAATAGCGTAGGACCTTTATTTTTTCCGCACTTTAAATTCCCGCACCTTTAACTGTTAAACAATAACATGAAAGAATGAATGCCCAAAAATAAAATCGAAACGTAGATCACCAATGCATGACAAGACAATAATAAACTGAAAATGACACACAATTCACACACCACCCCTAGGGTACGCTTCACTGTTGCCTTGCCCCTCGAAAGGTGGTCGTCGAGTAGAGGATGTCTTAGTAAGTCCTCATGATCCGGGAACCTGGCATGAGGGTAGCTTCTAAGGTGTCTTCCCATTGCTCTGGTGATCACCATGTCCCGAACCTCGAATTGACCCGAACACCTCCAACGGTGGTGCTACCTACCTCTCAATGGTGGGATGGCACTACTCTAAAGGACTCTTACACAGACGAATTCCTTAGGGTAGGTAGATTCTCATAGATACTTGCTCTTTTCAAAAGCAAACAAAATACTTTTCACACCTACACTTTCTAAAAGTTTTTTCAAACAAATTTTTCATACACTCTTGAGGACCGATACAAGAGTTACTTAGAGATTTTTTTCAAACGAAACTTTTTCAAAACCCACACACACTTGAAAAGCAAACACATTTTGAAAACATAAGAGCAAGTATCTAAGAGCCCATGGATAACCATGGATAGAAAGGGTGCTAACACCTTCCCTTTCTATAATCTACCTCCCGAACCGAGAGCAATCTCTATAAGAAATTTTTCTGTGCTTTTGTCCTTTCCATTTGGAGAAAATAAAAGACGGTGGCGACTCTTGCTTACCGCGACATTTCGCGAAACCAGCTTAAAAACAGTCAGTTCCAGATCCACCGATCACACTATCTCATAAGGAATTTTGCTGTGCTTTTGTCCTGTCCATGTTGGAGAAAATAAAAGACGGTGGCGACTCTTGCTTACCGCGACATTTCGCGAACAAGCGTTAAACAGTCAGTTCTAAATCCACCGATCACAGAGTATGATCGAGAAAGTTTCTAGGTTTTGTTGTCAGCAATAAAGGCATTGAGGTTGATCCTGCCAAGGTAAAGGCCATCCAAGAAATGATAGTCCCCCACTCTAAAAAGGAATTTAGAGGATTCTTGGGTCATCTCAATTACATCGCCCGCTTCATATCTCATTTGACTGCTACTTGTGAGCTAATATTCAAACTCTTGAAGAAAGACCAGGTAGTCAGATGGAATGATGAATGCCAAGATGCCTTCAAAAAGATCAAAGAATATCTGCAAAAACCTCCTATTCTCATGCCTCCAGTTGAAGGAAGACCCTTGATCATGTATTTGACAGTACTAGAGAATTCTATGGGGTGTGTTTTAGGCCAATATGACGAGTCTGGCCGAAAAGAGCATGCTATTTATTACCTGAGAAAAAAGCTTACTGACTGTGAAACCAGATATTCACTGCTCGAGAAAACTTGCTGCGCTCTGGCATGGGCTGCTCGCCGGCTAAGACAGTATATGTTGACTCATACCACTCTGTTGATTTCTAAAATGGACCCAATCAAGTACATCTTCGAAAAACCTATTCTTTCCGGACGAATAGCTAGGTGGCAAATGATCTTGACTGAGTACGACATTCAATACACAACACAAAAGGCCATCAAAGGAAGTGTACTAGCAAATCATTTGGCCCATCAAGCTGTTGATGATTATCAGTCCATGAACTTCGACTTCACTGATGAGAACATCATGCTAGTAACCGACTGCGCAAAACTTGGACCGTATGACGGACCTGAACAAGGATCCCGATGGACTATGGTATTTGATGGGGCTTCCAACGCCTTGGGTAATGGAATTGGTGTTGTGATCATCTCCCCTGAAGGTTTCCACACTCCTTTCACTGCCAGGTTACGCTTCGATTGCACGAACAATATGGATGAATACAAAGCATGCATTTTGGGTCTGAAAGCTGCCATTGACTTGAGGATCAAGAATTTGAATGTGCTTGGCGATTCTGCTCTAGTGATTATCCAAGTAAAAGGAGATTGGGACACTAAACACCCTAATCTCATCCCTTACAAGGAACTTGTGCTATCCCTGATTCCCTATTTTCAAGAGATCACCTTTGAACACTTCCCCAGGGAAGAAAATCAGTTGGCTGACGCCTTGGCAACCATGTCTTCAATGTTCAAGGTCAGATGGGACACCGAAGCTCCTATGATTACCATTGAGAGATTCGATGAACCTGCACACTTCTGTGAGCTTGACACTGACGCAGAAAAACCATGGTACCATGAGGGCAAGCCCTTCGCCTGACCATGTTGGCTTCTTTTTGCTTGAGCGGTAGTTCCTCCTTGGTGAGGTAGTTGTATACAATGGTCATCCAGAATTTGCTGTCACCAATGGTGTTTACGTCCAAAGTTGTGGAGGTTTTCTCGATGCTTGGTCAGGGAAGTATCTCCTGAATTATAGATTTGTTCCCTCCTTTCCTCTTTGTGATCGCAAGTTTTGACAGAATGTCTTCTCGAGTGTTATGATTGTAGGGAATGTGATACACTTCTATAGATCCAAAAATTTTCATTCTTTCTCGGACCAGGATCCATTATTCGGAGAGACTGTCGTTTTTGACTTGATATTCTCCATGCACTTGTGAAGCGACGAGCTGGGAGTTCATGAAGATTTTTACTTCCTTGGCTCCCAAGTCTTTGGTTAAACATAACCCTACAAGGAAATCTTCATATTCTACCTGGTTATTAGAGGTTAGGAAATATAGGGTGAGGGAGACCTCAACCAAAATTCCTTCCTTATTTTCCAAGATGATGCCCGCTCCGTTTCCTGTCGAGCTGAAGGCTCCGTCCACGAAGGTGGTCCATTTATGTGCCCGCATATGGGGGAGGCTGGTGAGGTCATTTCTACCATGAAGTCGACTAGTACTTGGGTTATAAGGGACTTTATCCCCTGGTACCTGATGTCAAATTCAGACAGCTCTAACGACCATTTAAGCATCCTTCCTGCCATGTCTGGGCGATCGAGAAACTATTTTACGGGCTAGTCTTTTTGCACGACGATCATGTGGGCTAGGAAGTAGTGCCTTAGTCTTCTTGCTACATTGATGAGGGCCAGATCCACCTTTTCAATCTCCTGATACCTGAGCTCTGGACCTTGTAGGACATTGCTCGTAATTATATAGGTTTCTGCCCCTTAGGGGTTTCCTGAATGAGAGCCGCACTAATGGCCTCAGCTGTAACAATGAGATAGAGGTAGAGAATTTCCCCATTATTTGGCTGTGAGAGGACCGGTGGTTGCGCGAGCGCTAGTTTGAGGTGGAGGAGGACTTGTTCGTATTCTTTGTTCCACTCAAATGATGCTTCTTTATGAAGAAGGTTGAAAAGGGGAAGTGAGTGCTGGGAAAATTTTGCCATGAAGTGGGATAATGAGGTGAACATCCCGTTTAGAGATTGGATTGACATTTTTGATTTTGGAGTTGGAAACTCAGAGAATTCCATGCACTTGTTGGGATTGGCTTCAATTCCTCGCTCTGTTAGGTAGAAACCGAGGAATTTACCTGCTCGTACGCCGAAGGTGCACTTCTCCGGATTGAATCGCATTTTGCATTTCCTCGCTTGGTCGAACACCCTTTTTAAGTGGAGCGTATGGTCGAACTCCTCTTGAGATTTCATGATCATATTGTCCATATAGACCTCAAGCATGTCTCTAATCTCTCCTCGGAAGACTTTGTTCGTCATTCTTTGGTACGTGGCACCGGTGTTTTTCAAGCTGAAGAGAATTACATTGTGTAATAGTTTCCCGAATCGGTCATGAAAGTCGTGTATTTTTTGTTGCTTTTTGCCATGGGGATCTAGTTGTATCCAGAGTAGGCATCCATAAAAGACAATAATTTAAAACCAACAGAATTATCAACTAATTTATCTATGTTGGGTGATGGATAAGCATCTTTGTGGGAAGCCCTATTGAGATTGATATAGTCAACACACATTCTCCATTTTCCATTTAATTTTTTTACAAGTACAACATTAGATACCCAGGTTGTGTATTGGGCTTCAAAAATAAATTTTGCCTCTACGAGGTCTTTTACAGCTTGCTCGGTAGCCTCTGTTTTCTCCAGAGACTGCTTTCATATATGTTGGGCAACAACCTTAAGGGCATGATCTATTGTAAACTAGTGACATGCTATTTTTGGATCCAAGTCGGGCATCTCTGCGGATCTCCATGTGAACAAATCTGCATTCTCTCTCAGGAAGGCCTTTAGCTGATTCCTCACCAGGTCGTGGAGACCGGTACCGGTTTTTACTCCTTTAGTGGGATTGCTTCCGATGGGGATGATTTCAAACTCTCCATTTGGGATTGGGTGCAAAGGATGTGCAAGCTCCTCATTGCTTACTGCATTGAGAAGCTTTCTACAGTCAGTCGAGCTTCTTTCCCCTTCTTCTTCTTCTTCTTCTTCTTCTAATATTGTAGATCATCCTTAATGAGACGATTATCAAGGTCAACTGTGTCGACGTATGACAGCGGCTTTGAATTTTTGAGCTGTTAGGTTGGGCAGAATCACTGGCTGCTCTGGGTGGTGCTCTGATGGAACTCATCTCTTTGCTGCTTCTATGTCCCCGTGGAGGCTGGCGACGAGTCCTTTTGAAGTATAGTACTTCAACTTTAGATGTACAGTAGAGGGCACCACAATTAGTTCAGCCAGGGTTGGCCTTACCATAATACACTGGTACAGAGACGAGCAATCAATTACCAGGAATTGTACCTTGATGGATCTAGCTGTCTCTGCTGCCCCAAAAGTAATAATTAGTTTGCGTAGCCCCCATGATTTGGTGACTGCACCATTGAAGCCTTGTAAATTCGAGCCCATGTAAGGCGTCAAGTGTGTCTCGTCGAGCTGCAAGGCTATGAATAATTGGGAGTACATAATGTCGACCATGCTTCCTTAGTCGACCAGAATCCTCCGAACATCAAAATTTTCCATTTATGCTCTAACGAGCAGAGGGATGGTTGAGTTAGGAGATCCACTGGGGAGTTCTTCACAGTATAACGTGATAGGGACAGAGTTGCCTCGAAACTTGTCGAGGGTGGATTTCCTGTTGGAGCTTGCGTCTATCAGCTGTTCGAACTTCCTCTTCACCGAGCCCACAATGAATTTGTTGAATCCCCCGTCTGAGATAACCCTGGTGGAGGGGAAGGTTTCCCAAGGAATGTGCATGGAGAAGTAGTGGGGGTGCACGACATCATCTCGGATGTAGAAATCCTCTGGTCGCGAGATGCACATGGCGACTGACATGCTGGCATTCTCAGAAGATGACTTCTCCTCATCGACCTTCTTTGACTTTGGGGCTTCCTTGCGAGAACCTTATTTTTTCTTGTATTGTTTGAGATGCCCATCTATGATGAGGATCTCAATGGAATCCTTCAGGTGTATGAAATCTTCAGTGGTATGCCCGTGGCTCTTGTGGAAGCAGAAATATTTATTTTTGCCCGTCCCAGGCTTGGACGATGTTTGTCGAGAAAAGCGGACCCTAGCTTGGCGAAACTTCGAATTTGCACAATCAATTAGGATGCGCTCGCGTGAGGCGTTCAAGGTATATGTAGTCGTGGAACAGGCCAGTAAGTCCATATTACTCCCGCGACTTATGGGGTCTGTCTTCCTTTCTTGTATCTGCTCCCCGACGAGATGTCAAGGAGTCTTCATGTTTTGAAACTTTCGCATTCTCTTGATGCGGCGAGTCTCGTGCATTGTTGGCAGCTTTTTTTCTTCTTCATACTGGATGTATGCATGGGACTTAAGGAGGAACATCTAGTGTTGTGGGTGTCTTTATGCCAACTTCCTTGGTAAAGTCGCTGCGAGGACATAATCCTTGCTCGAGCAGACATTTTTTTCAAACTGTCAGTCATGGAGACTTGCACAGCTTCGTGGTTGAATCTTTCTATGTACGCCCAAAGATACTCGTACTTTCCATGAATGATGGCTTCTAGTGATGCCTTTGATTTAGGTTGACGTCGAGATGTTGTAAAGTGTCTATAGCATTTCTTCCCTAGGTTCTTCCAATATGTGATCAACTCGTCAGAGAGGATTTTGTACCCAGCCATAGCCCATTTTCTTAGTGTGATGGGGAATACTCGGCACTTGATGGAGCCTCTGAAGCCTCGGTAGTCGAGAAATGCATTGATATTATTAATTTGCTCGTATAGATCGGTGGTCCCATCATATGTCCCCGGGTTTGGGGGTTTCTCCAGCCCGACAGATAAGGGAGTCTCCATGATTTCTCAGGATAACTGGTTTCGGGGCTTGTCTTTGTCACTTCGGTATGGTTATGGGTAAGGAGAGTGATTCTTCCTTCCTCGTCGAGGACTATCCACTTGTCGGGGAGATGCACTCCTCGTAAGGCCGTTTGGCTTGGGCAAAGGTGGGTGCTGATTCTATGTTCGTTTGTTTCCCCTAGTCTTCTTATTAATCGGGGATTTATGATCTTTGTAAGGAGTAGTGTGATCACGCTTCTTGGTTTGTGATGTCTCTGGTCCTGAATAACGGTTGAGTAGTGTTGTACCCCAAAATTTGCCCTCCCATATTCTTCAAGAGATTGCCAAGCCAAGTCACAAAACTCCTCCAAGGGTTGCACAGTCCAACTATCTCCTAAACAGTCAAAATTAGGGTTTTGAGTCTGGTCAAGAAAAGGAAGTGTTCAAAGGCTCAATCAAGTCTCATATGCTTACAAACATGGTCAAGCATCCCCATATCAAGTTTCAAGGCATTCAGCTCAAGATTGCACAGTCAAAACCCTAAATTGCACTACAGTCAACTGTAGGGGCAAAATGGTCATTTGACAGTCAAAAGTTCAAATTTTTGGTCAACATATCATTTTGAAGCCACAAACATCATTTGATCAATGCTTGATCATGATTCTCAAAATTTGGCTTAGAAATCATCAAAGATGCAAAAGTTGCTATATTTGGACAGCTGAAAAAGTCAACTGAAATTGACCAGGGCATAACTTTCACATGGATCATCAGAAAAATTCCATCCAAAGCTCATTTTGAAGAGAAAGACATTTCCTACAACTCATCTTCATACTTCAAGTCCAAGAAATGCTCTCACAAAAAGTTATCAATCTCAACATTATAGGTCATTTTCAAAAGTCAACAAAAAGGGACTTTAAGTCAAAGGCCATAACTTGAGATTGGAAAATCAAAATGACATGGGACCAAAGGCATTGGTTAAAGGACTCAAAGACCTTTCCAAAATGTCCAAGAACATGAGAAAAGCTTAAATATTGAGCAAGTTATGCCTTGTAGAAGTTGGGAAATTTTTGTGAAATGGCAAAAGTCAACTATCCTTGAAACTTCAATTTTTGACAAAAGGGCCCACTTTCTTCCACTTGATTCATCCTTGTCATGCCACACACGTGTCCCATGATTAATTTCAAGACCAAATATTGATTTTTCTATTTTATTTAATTTTTGATAATTTAATTCATTTTAAATCTTTAAAAATTCAAATAAAATTCAAAAGTCAATGAAATAGTGTCATTTGAATTGGGATAGCTTCCATATATCATGTGCCAGCTCACAAACTCATGCTAGGGTTAGATTATACACTAAGTCTTGGTCTTGGCTTAAAAGAAGGAAAAGTTTGTTAATGAAAAAGACCTAAGACCAATTCTCTCATGGGCATGGATAAAGGCCAACTAATGACCTAATTTCCTTCCATCATAAGCACTGAGTCAAACCCTAAGCCTTGGACACCATATGCTGCGCTCAAAAGCTTATTGCAACATTGAAAATTTGCCATAAAAACACAATTCTGAAATCGCTATTGGAGGTGGATTCCAGGCATAAAAGTTTTTCTAATAGCTTCCTCAAGCTCTCCTGATCATATTGCCATCCCTAACATCCACTAAAACTCCAGGAATTGGTACATAGAACCCTCCCTGTACAGCAAAAAAGTGACCATCGTGTTTTCCATTCTAAGCATCCTCATAACATTTTGGCTATTGATTCTTGTTCCTCGTAATGATCTGATGCTAACCATACCAATTAATTTCATTTTTGTGCAATATAGGCGATTTTGCCATTGTTAAATGTTAGGGTTTGCAGGTTTCAAAATTGGGGCTTTTCTGACCAAGTAAAATCAGCCCTCAAGACTATGATGGTCATACTCAGCAAGCCTGGACGAAGAAGACCCACTATTCGCGAACAATTTATGGAGCTTATAGCGCTATTCGCTATTTTTCTAAAAGTCCCCTAAGGCCATGCATGCAAAACCGTTTCCATAGGCTTGTGTTTCAGAAAAAAAATGAAAACAACGAAGGAGATGATGTGTTGTCTAGCAGCGATTGGCCAGTTTTGAATTTTCGCGCTTAGCCACTAACGCGTTTATTCTTTTCTTTTGTTATTTACTTATTATAATATGTTAACTAAAGCGTTGTAGCTCAGTGGCAGGGACATGTGTTGGCAACATCAAAGACCTGGGTTCGAACCCCAGGTCTGTGTAATATTTCATATTATTTTGCAATTCGAATTCCTATGCAGGCACAACGCTATGGTGCACCATGTACCATCATCATCCAGATGCCCACGTGTCCATCCAATCCACACCAAAGGCTTAGATTAAAAGAGTATGTTGCGCTTGAGTCAAACGTGTCACACATGATTCAGAAAGTCAAATAGGCCACTGCCTATTGGGCCAGATTCCACTAATTTGACCTCCAATTTTGGGGCCACCCCCCCTGGTTTGCTTTTCTTTTCACATTTTATTTTCTTTAATTATTGTTCTATTTATTTTGTTGTTTTAATTCAGTAATTATTTTCTTTTTACAAAATATGAAAAACATCATAAAAATCAGAAAAGGCAAAAAATATATAATATTTATTTTATTTTAATTATTTTTTCTAAATAAATTAACATGTAAATTAATTTAGTAAAATAGGTTTTAACTTTAATTCCTTTTAATAAAAATCCAAAAATATAGAATTAGGTTAATTCATGATTTCTATTCCTTTTAAATTTTCCTTTTTTTATCACAATATTATCATTTATTTATTTTATTTTTATAATTAAATGTATATAAAAAACTTAGATTTAAATTAGGTTAAAAATTCAATCTTTTTCACAATAAACTTAAAAAACATTAGAATTAGGGTTTGACGCTTCCTTTTTAATTTTAATTAATTTCTCCTTCTAAATCTTAAAAAAATACAAAAAAATACCAAAAACATTTAATTTTTAATTTTAATTTCCTATTTAATTTAATATTTTGCAAAAGGGTCCAACGCCCGTCGCTTTAATTATTTTGTTTCGCGCACTTTACTTTGTCGCTTATTATAATTATGTACATGTCCCAAAGCCTTGTAACAATTTTATTTCTCGCACTTTTATTCGCTTTATTTATTTTTCAGTCAAATCGGGTCCGGTTATTTTTGGCGATGTGGACCCGCGCCATTTGTAATAGTTTAGATTTATTTTTCCCGCAATATTAACTGTTAAAAAGCATGCAAGAATGAATGGCCCTAATTAAAATCAAGCGTAGAACACAACAAACATGACAAGACAAATATAAATGAACATGACACACGAATCGCACACACCACCCCTAGGGTACGCCTCACTGTTGCCTTTCGAAAGGTGGTCGTCGAGTAGAGGACGTCTTAGTAAGTCCTCATGATCCGGGAACCTGGCATGAGGGTAGCTTCTAAGGTGTCTTCCTATTGCTCCGGTGATCACCATGTCCCTAAAACTCGAATTGACCCGAACACCTCCAACGGTGGTGCTACCTACCTCTCAATGGTGGGATGGCACTACTTTAAAGGACATTTACACAGACGAATTCCTTAGGGTAGGTAGGTTCTCAAGGATACTTGCTCTAATCTCAAAACAAACTGAAATCTTTTCACACCAACACTTTTCAAAAGCTTTCAAAGCAAATTTTTCAAACACTCTGACGTACGAGTCGAACTGAAATTTTTCCAAAGAAACTTTTTAAACCCACAATTGAAAAGCAAGCAAACATTTTTGAAAACACATTGAGCAAGTATCTAAGAGCCCATGGATAACCATGGATAGAAAGGGTGCTAATACCTTCCCTTTCTATAACCTACCTCCCGAACCGAGAGCAATCTCTTTAAGGAATTTTTCTGTGCTTTTGTCCTTTCCATTCGGAGAAAATAAAAGACGGTAGCGACTCTTGCTTACCGCGACATTTCGCGAACCAGCTTTAAACAGTCAGTTCCAGATCCACCGATCACAAGTAGTATTGGTTATAGGCTGTGAGACCCTCCTCGTCTGGTTGAGTGATGCGAGCAGGGCATCCGTTGCTTGGTCAGTGTTGGTCGGTACTGTAACTGGATATAAGATTGCTGGTGTTTCTTCTTGAGCTTTCTTGGATCCGTTAGATTCTAAGAACTAGACGTCATCGTCCCCAGCTTCGTCAAATGCGGGAGATGCATTGCAACCACCTCTCTTCAGGGGAATGTCTTCAAGGAGAGGCATGTCTCTGTTGTCGTTAGTCTTGCGAACATGGGATAAGATGGTTTTTCCAATAAGGTGGATGTCATCTTGATCGGCCATGATATGAATCTTGGAACATTGCTTTGATCTTTAGTTTCAGGGGAAAGAAAGATAGGGATAACAGATTTCCCACAGACGACGCCAATGATCTTATCGATGATCAGAACCTGTATTGGGCCGATGTCTAAATTTGTAATACTGGAATCAAGGAGGAGGGGGTGTACCTGCAATACACTCTGATGCTCAAGTAAGTAAGATTGCAAAGAGATACAAGAGAGAATATAGGGTTTTAGAGTAGAATATTGGATACCTAACCCTCACAAGTGTGAGGGTTTATATAATTCCCCCGGCGCTTGGCTATTGGTTCCTATTTTTGGGCATGGATATCAGGCCCCCAAAAATAGGTAACTTCCAGGAGCGAGCAGCACGTACGCGACATTCTGGGGAGAGATACTCTAAACTAGCCGTTATCACGGGCAAGGACGTGGTTACGGGCAAGCATGGTCTTGTCGCCTCAGGGGCCACACGACCACACGACCAAAGCTATCGAGAAGAAGGGAAATGTGCCCTTTGCTAGCCCTAGGCTGTTTAGGTCAATGCTTTTGGGCCATTCTAGAGCAAGAGTGGATTGGGTCGTACCTAGTTGCTGGCCCAGTCCAATATAGTTACAAATTCATACAAGAATGCGAGGCACATCATTAAAAACCTCGACACCTTAATAGTGCATGGAAAAAGAGTGCCTCCCCATAAAACAACCAATGCCACATATTTAACCATATAAATGGCAGAGATGGTATCACACCTAATAAAAATGACTTAGTAAACTAAGCTGAAGTAAGAATGGATTAAAGACTAAATAATACATAGGTTATTAATAAGTCTATTCTTTTATCGCCTTCGTGTTGTCCTAGAGTAGGGGGATAGGTCTTTATCCTCAGGTGTTACTTCTCGTGGCTTAGCCCCTTACTTCACGTCTACAATGTTCACTCCCACGACCTTGGTCTTCTTTAGCATCTAGGTCTCTACATAGAACTTTATGGAAATCTCTTAATCTCTCTAAATAAACCATACTCACCCATTTGGGAGTGGATATTTCATACATAAATATAATGTAGATATGAAGACTATATGTTTATTAAAAGCAGACTGCCATCTAATCGTGTTATATGAGAAAGATGCATCTATAACCAAGTTCCTTATCTTGGTTTATCTACTGCTATCTTCGGTTCTAAACATGGTCTACAGGGTAATATAACCCTTTATATGCATTTTCTCGCCTAAGATCGCCACCAGCGATCCTTGGAAATATTTGACGTTGTCTAGATACACACGAATTCTTTCGAAAGTGTCCTAATAGAGAATATTCACATAGATTCCTTGATTAACCAATGCCCTCTTAATCTTCCAATCATCACACCTTACGGTTATGACCATGAGGTCATTATCATGTGGACGGATGCATCCAACGTCCTTCTCAGAGAAGGCGATCTCGAATTTTGGGGCTTCTAACTCGCCTAAGTAAAGTTTTGTAGGCGAGCCTTCAATGATTAGGATTTGATGAGCGTACCTTCTGCATTCAGAACTAGTCTCGCTGCCCTCGACGAATCTTCTTGCGATGGTATTAAGTGTGTGGCATATGATTTTTCCTTCCCCTTTGATTGGTTCCTTTCCCTTTTTACATTCGAGACTCCCAGAGGCATCTAGCCCTTAGAAGCTAGATCCTCCTATCATTTGGTCGTTTCCACTAACATACTTATTTAGACGATTTTCTAGGGTTAAGCATTCTATCTCTTTCTTGAATTGATAGAAATTTTCAGTGTGATGCCCTTTGAACTCGTGGAATTCCACAATTTACTAGACTTAGGCCTCATAACTTATGACTTAGGTGCCAGTGGTTGTGGAGTGCCGCGCATGTGGAGGGCTTAACGCCATATCTTCTCATGAAGAATGTTGAAAGGCGTAAAGATCTTTGTAAGTTTTCTACTTTACTTGAACGTTGCTCTATCTACGATGGGCGAGGTGTATGATTTTTCCATGACTGTTGTAAGCTATCAGGGTTACTTATGGTACGCTCTTTGACATCTCTAGCCTTCTTTTCAGCATTGATTTCCTCGACCTTTATATAGAATTATACATGTGACAATCCTCAGCCATAGAATTTGCAGGAATTTGAGCAAATGATTAATTAAAATGGCCCGCCCTAAGCCCATTTCAAAATGCTCATACGAACAATTCCTAGTTAGGTAGGATGACCTTGATTGTCGCCTTATTGAAGTGGAAAAGATACTCCCTTAGAGATTCTGTGGGGCCTTGACGAATGTTAAAGAGGCTGGTGGAAGACATCTTTCTCTACTTGTTTTCCAAAAATTAATGGACTAGTCTTTTCACTAAGTCTTGGTAACTGGTGATCGAGAGTCGTGGCAGACCCATGTACCACCTCAAGGCTGCATCTCTAAAGATCCAGAGAGAATCTTGCACTTCAAGGAATCAGAAGCTCTAATAATCACCACCTACATGTTAATGGAGGTGACATGCTCATATGGGTTGATGTGCCCATAAAACTTAGCCAACGAGAGAGGTTTGAAATTCTCTGGCACCGACGCCTCCCATATCTCATTTGAGACATATTGATGGTCTAGAATTTTGGTCTCTTTTGGAGGGCCAATTTCCTACTATCATTGCTGGATGTGGAGAATGTTATCCTCCAAGATTTGATTTTGGCGACATAGTTCGTTTATCGCAACTCACATCTCTGCCATGGCGTTCTCCTCGCCGTCAGATTCACTATTGGTTGGAGTTTCTACTTACTTGTTCACCATGATGGGCGAAGGGATCGAACGCGATGATATAATCCAAAATGAATGTTTTAATGGAGGTCCATGTAAGTTTTACCAAAACGTCAATTGTACTTGCTAAAAGTACAATACGTGACAATCCCTTAGTGTGGAAGGCTGTTGGAGGTTTTTAGGGTTGTTATGATATTAGAGCAAGCTCACACAAAAATGGTGAAGAGATCTGTATGTAGTGTTCTACATAGTGATTTAGATGTCCCTCTCAATCTTAAGATTGAGATATTTATAAGAATCTTGTAGGTTTGAATCTTAGATTCTAAAAAGATAAGTTCCATATTTTCCATTCATATGACCGTTGAAAGAGGATAGTTATTTCCCTCTTTCTTTAAAGAACACGACTACTTGAATTTGACTCCCTATCTCATACCATTACGAATTGAGATACCTCACCTCCAAATTTCCACAAGAAGTCGAGCAATTTAAAAAATAGTCATGATAATCAAATGACGAACACTCGTTCTACTAAATAGGCAACTAGAAAGCTAGTATGTACGAAATGCTATGTCCCCTCCCCCTAAAGAGTCTTTTACAGCACCCCTCTTACGAACATTCTGATACAAATATATTTATTAATTAATAAAATAATAAGAGATGAGAAATACAGACTTAGTAGACGGTCAAATGTATTTTTTTAGCATGTGTTTTGCATGAGTGGTTGAAAATCATCAGAAATAGTTATTTAATTGTGGCATAATTCAGAAAACTGTTGTATTTACGGTAAGGTCATGTTTTGCAAGTGAATAAGAGTAGACCACACTTAAAAGAGTGTGGCTTAAAATATCTACGTCTAAAAATAAACAGTTATCTTATGCCTATATTTCTAAAACCGTAGCTGAAAGTGAATAGACAACGGTATTTTACAAAACTCCCTCGTTGCATACAATTTTTAACTTCTTTCATTTTTATAGAATTTTGAGAACTAAATAATTTATTAAATGAAGATTTTAAAAAATCTGAAGTAAAATTTTAAATTCAATCTTACTACTATAATATTCTCAAAATTAAGAAATATTAATAACAAATATTTATTTATCATTCTGTACCGAAATCTTCTGTCAAAAAATATTTCTTAAAAATCTCTATTTCCTCTACTAAAATCTAGGGGTGTTCGCGGTTCGGTTTGGATCGGTTTTAAGATAAAAAATTATCCGATCTAAATATAAATTTACTTGCGGTTCGGTTCGGTTTTAGATGATATATTAAAAAAATTCAATCCAATCCGATCCAATTTTATGCGGTTTAATTTGGGTCGGTTTTTAGATATCCAAATTACACATTATATTTTTATTAATATTATAAAACTACTAATAAATCATAGATTTGATATAATATATAACATATAGTATATTAAAAGTTAATATTACAAAATGAGAGTGGTTGATTATGATTGAAATAATAAAAATAAATAAATTATACCAAGCTAATAACTATTATTAAAAAAATTATTATCATTTAATAATAATTTCACATAACATATCATACTAATAAAAAGTAAATAAGTATAAAAATATATGTATGCAGTTTGATTTGGTTTGGATCGGTTTTGAAAAATTAATCCGAAATCCGATCCGAACGGATCGATTTTTACAAAATAACATCCAAACACATCCAATAAATTTCAGTTTTTTGCGATTTTTGATTTTTTGGATCGATTTTCAATTTTTTATTTAGATTGGTTTAGATTTGAACACCCCTACTAAAATCCTACATTTCCCTATTTTGAAACTTGCAAACTAAACTTACGAATTTATTTTCATGTTATTTTCTTTAAGTTGTGAGACCTATTAATAGACAGGAAACAGATGATTATTTAAAAGATAACAAACTGTTACACATTGTCGTTATTTGCCAAACCATAGTCCACATTTCAATACACGACAAAATCTAACCAATAAGCTATGCCATAAATAAAAATTTATAGATATGAACTATAAGTCAAATGAGTAAACACCAGTCGGTTAAACGTATAAATATGTGTTTCTTCTCACCTAAAATATAAAGTTATATATAAATGTAGGAACCTACTCAATTATGGCTAACTCTATTGGCACTAATAAATTATTAGATAAATTATTCAATGAGAATGGAGGATAATGCATTGGAACTGTTTGATGAAAAATCAAAGTTTGGTGTTGAAATTACCACTAGCAAAGAATAGAACATTTCAAACATCTATGAGAGTAGTGTAATTATTTAAACAAATTAGCAAAAAAGAGTAAAAGAAATAAAACGAAAATTAAGAAAGGAACAATTTATCTAATAATAAAATAATTAATCTAACAAGGAGAGTAGCTGAATTGATAGAGGGAAGACTGAGAAATTATTTTAGGGAGAAAGCAGATCTCACTTGAATTAATTAGTTTTTGAGACATTTCACTTAAATTAATAGTGATATTTATAGATCAAATAGTAAAAATAAAATCGTAAACAATATAACACTCATTTACGCAGATAAAATCATCAGAAAATAGTTGATGCACAGAATGTAATATAGTTTTACATTATCAATCAATCTCAACTATGTATTCAATTAAGTCATTTTTTTATTTTAAATATTTTTAATGACATGACAAAATACTTCACTACAAGAAAAAGTGATATTAATCGGAGGTAATTGTGATTTGTTATATCCCTCACTAAAATCAAACGTTGCTTGGGGATATATCCCTCACAAATAACAAATCAGAAAACAAAATTGTTCTGGACTGGGCCCGACAGGCCCAAAAGCATTACTAAGGCCCAGTCCAAAGGGACTCACTAAGGACCACACTGGGCAAAAGGGGCGACGTCCATGCCCGACACCCTGATGTCCACCTCGACATCTCGGTGTCTAGCCCCACGATGAAGTCCTGCTCGACAGCATGCCGTCCAGCTATATGTCCTGGCTTCCAGCTCGACATCCGACGTCCAGCTCGAGGTCTTGGCGTCGAGCTCGGCACCGTGCTGCGCAGCTCGACATGGTCTCGAGCTAACTTGCTAGGGCAGACTTAGTCTTCCATTGCCCCAACGATACTCCGGAAAGACCGCGTCTCCGTCCGCCCGCATTTCATGCAGCATACCCAGGAAGGGGACCACGTGCTGGTCCCCACTACCCACGTAGAACCTGGCAGTTCCCCCATTGGGCCAAATCCGCCCAGCCCAATGAAGGAACCTTGGCCCAGCGCTGTGGGCTATAAATACCCTCTGCTTCCAGAGGGTCAGGTATTGATCATTCTAACCTCAACTCTATTATCTGCTAGTACTCCCACTGACTTAAGCATCGGAGTGCCTTGCAGGTACCCCCCCCTCCTCGTTCAAAAAGCCTTCAGCTCGGAGCAGCCGTGACGGTCCAAACCTTCTGATCAGGTCAGATCAGTGGCGCCGTCTGTGGGAAACAGCTTCCCCGTCTAACGAACAGTTTCAAAGACCAAAGCTCAATCCATTCACTGTCATGGCCTCTCCAACTCGTGAAGAACAACACACTCGCGTCCTCGACGCCAACAACGGTCCCGCGGACAAGAATGGGCACCTGGACAATCCCAGTGGTGCCGGCCACAATACCGTCCCCGTGACAACCGCCCCTGGACCTTCCACCCGCAGGGACGGGAACACTGCGTCCTCCTCGACAACTCCTCCAGGACTCGAAGACGATCCGGAGGCTCTCGCCTATCGCCAGGCTGCCCGGTTCTATGAAGTCCAAGCCCCTGCCGGGGCAGATGCCACGGCTCAGGCACTGTTCGCGGCCATCAACCAGACGAACTATCTCCTGTTCGCGCAAGGAGAAAGACTTAGGGCACTGGAAAATGATCGACGCCCCCCGAGGAGACATCAAAGGCCACCATCTCCACTTCCTCGGGTCGAAGAAGTTCGACACCCTACTCCCCCGCGGAGACATTACAGGGAAAACTCTCGGAGCCCCTCTCCCGCACCAAGGCAGAGGCGGCCCCAGTATGAAAGACAACCCGTCATTCCGGCTGAAGAGCCCGTTCGCGACCCATCAAGGCACGACCGGAGGCACAACAGAGACGGGCATGTGACCTTCAAGCACCGAACATCACGTTCAAGGGAATCCCAGCACGAGCAACGTGCCCGACACAACTACAGGACCCCTTCCCTTTCTCCAGAAAGGAGCGACGAGGACGACCCCCGCGGTCCCCTGTCGCAGGCCATCATGGACGCACCTATTCCCCCGGGCATGGAGAAGCCCCCACACCTAAAAGAGTATGATGGAGTGGCGGACCCAGTCGACCACATTGACGGGTTCGAAGCCATGCTCCACTATCACAACGTCGGGGGCCCCATCAAGTGCCGTCTATTCCCAACAACTCTCAGGAAGGCGGCCATGGACTGGTACAAAGGACTTGCCCCAGGCTCCATCACCTCGTGGCGGAACTTGAAAAACCAGTTCATCAGTTCCTTCACAGCGTCTCGTCGCCACCCAAAGACTGAGGCAGCCCTCGAGGCCATCATTCAAAGACATGATGAGACCTTGAGGGAATTCATCAACCGCTTCAACCGGGAAGCAATACAGGTCCCCTGCGCGGACCACATGAAGAGGTATTTGCTGGAGAGGGGCCTCCTCCCCGGCACCGAATTCAGGAAAGCTGTGGGCATTGAGCCACCTGCAACTTTTGATGCTCTCCTCGACAAAGCTCGAGCATATATGGATTACGAGGAGAGAGAAGCTGCCAACAGGGCACGGGACTCCAGGGCCCGCAACCATGGAAGCAGCTCGAGACAAGACCCTCCTCCCCGACGCACCGGAGAGAAGAGGAAGGAAGACAGACCCCGGGAGGTCCGGGAACAAAGGGGCCCCTCGGGCAGGTTTACTGAGTACACTCCGCTCACGGCTTCCCGCGAGCGTATTTTGGCGGAGTGTGCAAGCACAGATTTTAAAGACGGTGGCGTCAAGCGTCCCCGACCAGCTCCTGCCAAGCCAGGAGTCGACAAAAACCAATACTGTCAGTACCATAGGAGTCATGGTCACTTGACAGAGGACTGCGTCCACCTGAAGGACGCCATTGAAACCCTCATCAAAGGAGGGAGACTTGCACAGTACAGGAGAAACGACGCTCCCCGTCGTGAAGCCCGCGAGGCAAAGGAGCCCGAAGAAGATGCCCGACCATCTGACGAGTCGGTGCCAATCCAGACCGCCTTCTCGGTAACCAGGCCCGAGGATTTCGAACTGCCCGAGCTCCTGCAGGAGCCCCTGACTACGCACAGCAGGTGGGAATACTTCCCCTCCGCCATGGTCATCAACGGGGGCGGGTTCAACGACCTCACCATCAACTCAGCCAAGAGGAAGTTGGACGAACTGGTCGACAAAGCTCCTCCTCAAACTGTGACTTTTGAAATGGTGAGGGGCAGATCAGAGCCTATCACATTCTACTTGGAAGAGCTCCCCGGCGGAGCACCGAACGCAGTCATCCCCTTGCTGATAAGGGCAAAGATGGCCAATTTTGACGTGCATCGCATCCTGGTCGACGAAGGGAGTTCCGTCGACGTGATGTACACCCAGCTGTTCCGGACCTTACAACTGGACGACTCCCATCTGTCTCCATATATAGGTTCGGACCTTCAAGGCTTCAACGGCTCGACGTCCAAACCTTGGGGATATGTCGAGCTCCTCGTGACATTCGGGGAAGGAACTGCTACAAGACAGGTGAAGGTCCGCTTCCTCGTCATTGACTGCCCGTCCCTGTACAATTGCATCTTGGGGAGGCCGACATTGGCGGAGCTGACAGCGGTTCCCTCAACCGTCCACCTAAAAATGAAGTTCTACACCAAACGGGCAAGGGTAGCCACCATCCATGGCGACCTCGCTGCTGCCCGCAGGTGCTTCAACGCCGCTTCAAGGGGACGGGATACTGTCGACGTGGGTCCCAGCACTAGGCCCATCAAGAAGACAAAGCAAGAGCCCGACAGAGCATCTCCTGAGGTAGAAGTTCAGAAGGCTCCACCAAAGGTCGACTCCATTGCGCTCGACGCCCGTTTTGACCAAGACGAGCCGGCCAGCAGCGAGCAAATCCCCCTCCGACCTATTCCGGACGGCGATTTCGAACTTGTTCCCCTCGGAGAAGACCCGACCAAGGGAGTGAAGATTGGTAAAGACCTCCCCGACTTGGCCAGGAAGCAAATCAAGGCCTGTTTGCGCGAGAATGCTGACCTCTTCGCCTGGAGCGCTGCGGAGATGCCCGGACTCGACCCTGAGGTCGCCTGTCATCACCTCGCCATTGACCCAGCCGCCAAGGCAGTAGTACAACGTAGGCGTAGGCAGTCTCCAGAAAAAACGGAGGCTGCTGAAAAAGCTGTAAAAGACCTCTTAGAGGCAAATTTTATTTCTGAAGCCCGGTATTCCACCTGGCTGTCAAATGTTGTACTTGTCAAAAAGAATAATGGAAAATGGCGAATGTGTGTTGATTATACCGATCTCAATCGGGCTTGCCCGAAGGATGCTTTTCCTCTACCAAACATTGATATGCTGGTCGACAACTCGGCCGGCTACAAAACTTTGTCGTTCATGGACGCTTACTCGGGATACAATCAAATCCCAATGGCTCTGGGCGACAAACGCTGCACGGCATTCATGACCAGCTCGGGCAACTATTACTACAACGTAATGCCCTTCGGACTAAAGAACGCCGGCGCGACGTACCAACGCATGATGAACAAAGTGTTCAACAAACAGATCGGCGACATGCTCGAGGTATACATGGACGACATGATCGTCAAATCTCGAGCAGACACCGATCACGCAGCTCATCTCAAGACTGTCTTCGCCCAAGCAAGACAATGCAAAATGAGGTTCAACCCGGAGAAGTGCACGTTCGGGGTCAAGGCAGGAAAATTCCTCGGATTCTATCTAACAGAACGAGGGATCGAAGCCAACCCCGACAAGTGCCGAGCATTCGCCGACCTCCCGACTCCAACGTCGAAGAAGTCGATACAGATAATGAACGGCATGTTGACATCACTTTCACGCTTCGTCGCGAAGTCCGCTCAGCACGCCCTTCCCTTTTTCAAACTCCTTCGAAAGGAAGCAGCCTTCGAATGGACCGAGGAATGCGAGCACGCACTTCGCCATCTGAAGCAGAGCCTATCTCAACCGCCCGTGCTCTCTCGACCAGATGACAACGAGCCACTTTACCTATACTTGGCAGTTTCAAACGAAGCCATCAGTGCAGCTCTTGTCCGCGAGACTCCCGACGGTCAGAAACCTATCTACTTCACGAGCAAAGCCTTACAAGGCCCCGAGAGCAGGTATCAACAGATAGAAAAGGTTGCACTGGCCCTCGTCAACGCTGCGAGGAGGCTCAGACACTACTTTCTAGCACACACCATTGTCGTGCGAACCGATCAACCGGTGAGACAACTCCTGGGTCGGCCAGATATGGCAGGCAGAATGCTTAAGTGGTCCCTCGAACTCTCCGAATTCGACATTCAGTACGAGAGCAGGAAAGCCCTGAAAGCACAAGCCTTGGCCGACTTCATCGCCGAGATGACCTCTAACGACATTCCCCCGGGAAAGGAACACAAGTGGACCATCTTCGTCGACGGAGCCTCCAGCTCGTCCGGAAGCGGCGCAGGGATCCTCCTGGAAAACGAAGAAGGGGTGGTAATCGAACACTCCTTGGTCCTCTCCTTCCCGACATCAAATAACCAGGCAGAATACGAAGCCCTACTCGCGGGTCTGAGATTGGCCGAGGACCTAGGAGCCCGCGAAGTTCAAATTTACACCGACTCCCAGCTCGTCGCTTCCCAAGTACGAGGAAGCTACCAGGCCAAGAATGACAACCTCATTGAGTACTTGAACTTAGTCAAAAAACACATGGCAAAGTTCGTACGAGCAGAAATCTCTCATGTTCCCCGCGAGCAGAACACGAGGGCGGACATATTGTCCAAACTCGCGAGCACACGAAAGAAAGGCGGGAATAAATCCGTCATCCAGGAATCTCTGGCACGGCCGAGCATCGAACCACCCTCAACTACGGTCGAGGTTCATGCTATCGGGGACGCCACGTCTTGGATGACCCCGGTCTATAATTTCCTTACAAAGGGAGAACTCCCGACGAACCAGGCCGACGCAGCCACAATAAAGCGGCGAGCATGTTCTTACGTTGTTCTCGAACAGAAACTGTACAGAAGGGGATTCTCCATTCCCCTCCTGAAATGCATTGACGAGTCCTCCATCCCCGACGTATTGCGGGAGATACACGAAGGTATCAACGCCCAGCACATGGGCGGTAAATCCTTGGCGAGGAAAGCCCTCCGAGCAGGATACTACTGGCCGACGATGCAACAGGACGCCAAGGAACACGTGAAAAAATGTGACAAGTGCCAGAAGCACGGGGATATGCACCTCGCTCCCCCACACGAGCTGATCACATTGTCATCCCCATGGCCGTTCGCCTGGTGGGGCATGGACATCCTCTGACCCTTCGTGCAAGGGACCTATCAGAACAAGTTCCTAATCGTCGCCGTGGATTACTTCACAAAATGGATCGAGGCCGAGGCCCTCGCGAAAATCACCTCACATAACATCCTCCGTTTCTACAAAAGAAACGTGCTCGCCAGGTTCGGAATTCCGCAGGCACTGGTGACCGACAACGGCACCCAGTTCACCGACCACGGATTCCGAGACTTCGTCACCAAACTGGGGACCAAACATCACTTCACATCGGTCGAGCACCCTCAGACCAACGGGCAAGCCGAAGCCGCGAACAGAGTCATCCTCCGAGGGCTCAAACGTCGACTCGGCGAAGCCAAAAAAGGATGGGTCGATGAGCTCCACAGCGTCCTGTGGGCATACCGCACCACACCCCACTCAACGACGGGTGAAACACCATTCCGACTAACATACGGTACCGAAGCCGTCATCCCGGTCGAAATCATGGAACCATCACGTCGAACGGAAGAGCCCCTCGACGAAGAGATGAATGACGAAGCACTAAGGGATGAACTCGACCTAGTCGAGGAAATCCGATCGGGGGCTGCCCTGCGCGAAGCAACCCTGAAACAAAGAGTGGCCCTACGCCACAACGACAAGGTCATCAAACGCGAGTTCGACATAGGCAGCCTGGTACTACGCAGAAACCAGAAAGACTCCCGCGAAGGGAAGTTGGCCGCGAACTGGGAAGGACCTTACCGCGTCCACGGCACCACGGGTACCGGGGCGTACTACCTCGAGCAGTTAGACGGAGAGCCATTACCAAGACCCTGGAATGCTGCTAAGTTGAAGCAGTACTACAGTTAGAAACTGTCAACACATAGGACCCTCGACCAGAGGCGACCATGCTCGGGCAACGAGGAAAAACGTCCAATTTCGTTTAAGGCTAAGGTACAGGCCCGACACACGACCAAAATGGCACGGCATCGCGCGGTAGACGTTGACGATCGATAGTGCCCGACGTGGACAGCTGTACCGAGCCCCACCGTCGTCGTACCCATAAGGCAGAACACCCAGCTCGCGATGGGCAGTTCACGCCAAGGGCGAATCGTCCCTACGGGCTCCACGCCCGACTGAGCGACCTCGCTCCAAAATGCCCGATATTCCATCAAGAATAACGGGACATCTACAAGGGTCAAAAGAAAATCTCTCCCCCTCGAGCGCAGCACTTAAGCAACCCCGGCCAACCAAAATAGGGCCGAGATTGCACACAAATCGTGACGAGCATAGTCGCTCGCCAAATCAGAGCCACCTACGGGCACTCCTCGGGCCCGGGACTTGAGCTAAATTCATACAAGCATGTGAGTTCATACAAGGGCAGAAAATCCAAAATAAACAAGGTATAAACGCCCGAAGGCAACGAAGCAATATTAAACCGACCAAGAAGGCCGGCGATGTTCATACATGCAATAAACGGGCACGCAGGCCCAAAGAATACAAATTCAAATATCCAGGGCACGCAGGCCCGCTATCCAAAGAATACAAATCAAACTTCCACATTATCATCATTGTCGACGCCGGGAGAGTCGGGCGGGGGAATGATCGCGCCACCGACAACCCGATGGGTGTGCCCGATGCCCTCGGTGACCAGGCCGGGATTTAGCAATGAGAGCTGGTCGACTGCAGAATTGAACCCGTCTTCCAGGGCACCGACTGCGTCCTCCTCGAGGTTCCGGATATGGGCAATAAGCTCAGCCCGACTCTTCAAAACCATTAGGTCCTCGGGTTCATCTTCGGCGGGTTGCTGAACAGCATTCAGTTCCTCAACCTGCTTGCCCAGGCGTTCGACTTCAGCAGCCAAACGATCCCTGTCGGTCCGGAGCAACTCCCCTTCCTCGGTCAACCGCCCCGACTTCTCCTTTTCCAAGGTCAGCATCTCCCTCTCGGCGTCAAGTATCGCGGTCTGCTCTTGGAACATCCCCTCGGAGCGTTCCAGAGCGACCTTCAACTTCCTTGAGCTCGCCGTCAAGGCCGCCTTCTCCCGCTCGAGCTCTTCAACACGAGCAGCATCCCCTGCATCCTCAGACAATACCAGAGCCATTTCGGCCATTTTAACCAGCCCGTCCACGCTGGCGACCAGCCGCGACTTCCTCTCCTCCTTAGTCATCCTCTTTATAGCCTCGGCTTCATGAACGACCACGGTCGGAGGGAACCGCTCGAAAAAGCCCTCCTCCTCGAAACAGGGGGGGAAGGCAAAGGATTGAACAGGACCGGTATCTTCCCCGACATTCGAACCGCCTTCCACGCGGGTCCTTTTCCTCTGGGTCAAAATGGCGCTGGCATCAATCTCCTCGACCTCTGGATCCGATGCTGCTCCCGAGCTCGACGTCGAATCCACCCTCACCGGCTGAGGAACGTTCGTGCTTGGCGGTGGTCCCATTCTCGTCAATTGCGGGGCAGGCACGACCTTCTTGTTTCGCCTCTGGCCGGTTGACAATTTCAGGAGCCTCTCATGTCGGCTGGCCATCGTACCTGCACGAAGTAAAAGAAAAGTCAGTATCGAGCAAAACGCGTAAATAAATGACGAGTAAAGAATTTCAAACAAACAACCTAACAGGCGGGCTGCCTGCCTGTACGTTGAACATTCCACCAACGCCTTGGTGTCGATCGGGCGAGCCTCGAATGTCGGGTAACCGTCCTTGTCGAGGATATCATTCCCTTCCCGCGTAACCCATTGGGCGGGATGAAAACTGTCGACAAAGTTACAGAGAGCCTCATACGCCCGCTGATCCTCCGTGCACATGTCCCTGACTGCGGTGTGGAAATAGCCGGTTCCATGCTGGAAGTGTCGGGACATCCAGTACACCGGGAACTTAGCCCGACGTCCTAACACGGGGCTCCCGTCATCGGTCAACATTGCTTCCCCGTCATCATCGCTGACCGGCCCTTCCTCCTCGAAGAGGGAATCTACAGCAGAGTCGGTAGTAGGGCGTACCACATACCACTTATCCTTGAACCCCCTCACAGAGTCCATGTACATCCTAAACAGTCTCCTCGACTGCTTCAGGGACACCCAGCTGTGCTTCCCTCCTCGGGACTGACGCTGTAGGTGGAAGACCCTAAAGAAGAGAGGGATGGTCGCCCCTATCCTTAAGTAGCGACACGTCAGCTCAAACGCCCGGATGAAGGCGAGAGAGTTTGGGTGTAGCTGGGACGGGGCCAGCTCCAAATGCGTAAAAACCCCGGTCTCAAAGTCTGTGAACGGCAGCCGCAACCCCAAATCTTTAAACGCGATCTCGTACATCGCAAAACTGTAGTCCGGGTACATCGAACAAATTCTGGCGTTGGTCGACGGCAGCATGACCTCGAAATTCGGTTGAAAGTCGGGCTGGTCCTGCCCCTCTTCGATAGCGATGAATGGATGTCGGTCATCCCGACTGTATATCGACGCCGTCCCCCGAGGCTCGGCGCCCACCCATTCCAGCGATGGGTCGGTCACGGTGTCTATAAGGTTGGCCGACTCGTCGGCACTCTGTTCTTCGCTGTCACGACGACCAGAGGAGCTCGGCTCATCCGCCATGGTTACCTGCAGAGCACGGGAAACCAATCAGATTGAGCATGAAGTCCTATGCTCGACATAATCATGTCGTCCATACACTACCACACAAGTCCATTTTCACAAGTGGATGCCTCCCCGACTCTCCTGAATCCAGTGTTCTTCCACAAACCAACTGCGCGGCCACTCTTCAAGCATGTCGATCCGAGGTATGAACATGGCGAGCCGCATTATGAAGCCCACGGCCACGACCATAAACATACCGAGCACCGGCATGAATCAGGCGCCCAGGATCATGAAGACCCCGGGCAGCTCTGAAGTTTTTCACCTAAAACTATGAATGTGTCGGCCACAAGTATGCGTTTGCCGGTCCTAGACATGAATCTGTCGGGCAAAACACGAGTTTATCGGGCTAATCCCACATTAACGGTCCTAAAACATCTACAATTTCCAAGAATCATGCATTCTAAAACAGGAAAATAAAGAAAATGGATCACTTACTTGGATCAAAGTTGGGATTTGGCTAAGAAATGAAGAATCTGAGACGGGGAGTCACGGTTGGAGAGAGTGTTGAGAGTTGCAACGAAGAGAGCACGGAGAACGGAAAACGTATTATGGGGCCCAAGGACCCTATTTATAGTAATGACGTGGAATACCAAACGTCGCCTCGTTCAGACACGGACTCCATCTCCTCGGCGCACTGCTCCCAACGCAATGATGGCCCTACCCCCCTAGGGTGGCGGCACAACTCCCGAAAGATGCCTCGTGTGCTCGACTGACGCGCCCGGTACGGATCCTCCACGCATCCACCACCGACGACGTCTCCGAGCACGTCACGAGGAGACCCCTCGAGGGTCCACGCCTCCATCCCGGGCACGAGACCTCAGCGACGGAACAACTGTTTCAAGTCATGGCTCCTCGCAAAGGAACCACGACTTGGGGGGCTCCTGTTCTGGACTGGGCCCGACAGGCCCAAAAGCATTACTAAGGCCCAGTCCAAAGGGACTCACTAAGGACCACACTGGGCAAAAGGGGCGACGTCCATGCCCGACACCCTGATGTCCACCTCGACATCTCGGTGTCTAGCCCCACGATGAAGTCCTGCTCGACAGCATGCCGTCCAGCTCTATGTCCTGGCTTCCAGCTCGACATCCGACGTCCAGCTCGAGGTCTTGGCGTCGAGCTCGGCACCGTGCTGCGCAGCTCGACATGGTCTCGAGCTAACTTGCTAGGGCAGACTTAGTCTTCCATTGCCCCAACGATACTCCGGAAAGACCGCGTCTCCGTCCGCCCGCATTTCATGCAGCATACCCAGGAAGGGGACCACGTGCTGGTCCCCACTACCCACGTAGAACCTGGCAGTTCCCCCATTGGGCCAAATCCGCCCAGCCCAATGAAGGAACCTTGGCCCAGCGCTGGGGGCTATAAATACCCTCTGCTTCCAGAGGGTCAGGTATTGATCATTCTAACCTCAACTCTATTATCTGCTAGTACTCCCACTGACTTAAGCATCGGAGTGCCTTGCAGGTACCCCCCCCCTCCTCGTTCAAAAAGCCTTCAGCTCGGAGCAGCCGTGACGGTCCAAACCTTCTGATCAGGTCAGATCAATAAAAAAAATAAATGGCGTGGGGATACCCGTCACTACATATGAAGAGAGAATTTTGAATTTTAAAATTTTTACCCACTTTACATTTAGCGATGGGTAAAACATCACAAAATTACATTGTAGCAATTGTTTGGGATAACCCCTCGCAAATTGCCACTAGTGTTTAGGCTGTCAAAAAGTCTTTTGTAATTTGCGAGGGGTAACTCCTAACCAAATCAAAACATTTTTTTCCGTGGAGCATCTCCTCGCTAATTACACTGCTGTATAGTCAATTCAACTCCATCATGTGCAACGTGCAGGCTGGGTTGAGAATAAAAGTTATATTTTGCGAGGGGCATCCCATGACAATTAGTAAGCGTTGAATTTGCCACAGATACCCTCTCGCCATTTTCTTTTATATATCTCATGCGTTTTTCCTTTATACCGTATGTATTTCTTTCCATAATTTTTCCTCTCTCTCATTAAAGTTAGAGTATCATCTTCTCTCCACATCCATCTTCTATATTACCAATCCTTCATCTTCATCTTTAAATCTTTATCTGAAAATTCATATATTTAAGGTAATTTTTTTAATTTAATTTTATGTCTAATTTATATTATTTTGTTGATACAACATATTTATTAATAATTTTAATTTTCAATTTTTAATTTCAAGTTTTATTGTTATCATATAAAGCTACTAATGAATTCAAATTTAAAGTGTTCATCTTCAAGGTACAAAAAATTATGTTTTATTAATTTATTAAAATAGATTATTGTGATATAATTATTGTGAAACATTTTTATGAAATATTATTTATTAAATGTTTAAATATAATTAGAAAATAATATGAAAATTTGTATAATTTATTTAAAAAAAACAGAATAAATAATATATAAAAACTGTGTTTTAAAATATTTTTGTGAAGTATTATAATTTTTTTCAAAATAATATTATAAAACTGTTTAAAAATAGTAGTTAAAAAACAACTTAAATATATAGTTTAAAAAGTATATTTTTTAATACGATTTTATTTTAAATATTTATTTAAAAAACAATTTTATAAATCTATTAAAAGTATATTAAAATATATATTTAAAGAAACAACAGAATTAAAATATCAATTATTTTTATAGAAAAAACAGAATTAAAAATATTATAAAACAACTTTATAAATCTATGATAAATATATTAAAATATATATTTAAAGAAAAAATAGAATTAAAATAGTTAAAATATTAAAATAATATATATTTAAAAACAGAATTGTTAAAACATTATTATTTTCTAAAAAATAGTATAAGAAAGATTAATAAAAAAATAATTTTTTTAAAAATTAAGTTTATTAATATATTGTATTGTTATTTTGAGAATGTATTAATTTGGGAGATGGAAATTAATTTTTAAAGTTATAATATGGTAAATATATTTATATATTCTTTTAGTGTAATATATTTAGTATTAAAAATAAGTTACTTATTATAAATAATATAATTTATGTTTAGTATTAAAAATAAGTTTATATTTTAGTATATTTTTATGTGCGTTAGTAAATATCATAATATTTATTTAGAAAATAATAAGTAAATATAGTTTTTAAGAAGAAAGAAAGTATTTTTAAAAGATATAATATGAGGAGGCAAACACAAGAGTATTAAGAAGCAATGTGGATTGCAAATGAGCAGGTTCAAAGATTTGATCAATTTTTTGTTTCACAAAATTCTGATGGTGGATTTGGAGAAACTAGTGGATATGGAGGAATTGTTGAAGAAGAAGAACAAGGAGAAGAACAAGATGAACAAGAATAGGATCATTAAATTTGAAAATTTAATACTTATTTTAATTTGTATGAAATAATTTATGTTAACTATTTTGAACTTAAGAACTTTATTTTAATTTGCATGAAGTTTTATTTTAATTTTTAGGCAAAATACTCATTTTGGTCCCTTAACTATAGGTCATGGCTCAGTTTGATCCCTTATCTTTTTTTTCGTGTCAAAATGGTCCTTTAATTTTCAAAACGCAACAACGTTATTCCTTCCATTACTTGGGCTCAAACGTCTGTTAAATTTTCCTACGTGGCAGGTGTGCTGGCATGTCAATAGCTTCATCTTCTTTATATGTTACAGGATACGTTTTCATCTTTTCCATCTTCTTTATATTCTTCATCTTCTCTTCATCTTCTCCATGTTACGTTTTCATCTCCCTTTCCATACTGTTCATGTCGTTTCGTCAATTACCCATGAATACGAAGCATTCTTCTTCGCAAGCGAACATGAAGAAATCTAAAAGTATTGATTCATGTGTTTAAAGTAGCTCGCGAATTGCACCATTATGTCTTTGTGGAGATAAAGCTGTCATGCGTAAGGCAACGGTTATTTTGGCTGATTACGACGGTTAAAACCGTCGCAATTTACAATCTACGACGGTAGAAGTACCGTCGCAGAATCGTGCGTCCCCAGCCTATTTCGCGACGGTTGCAAAAACTGTCACGCACAACAGATAGCGACGGTTATATACCGTCGTGAATTTGACTTTATTTTTTGTTTTTGTTGTTGTTTGCGACGGTTATATACCGTCGTGAATTTGACTTTATTTTTTGTTTTTGTTGTTGTTTGCGACGGTTATATACCGTCGTGAATTTGATTTTATTTTTTGTTGTTGTTGTTTGCGACGGTTATATACCGTCGTAATCTGATTTATAAATTTCAAATAATATTTTTATTTAAATTATTATTTAGTAAAATAATTTTAAATATAATATTATTTTACTATAATATTTTACTATTATATTTAAATTATTATTTACTTTAATATTTTTTTATTTATAGTATTTTTATTTTATTTTCTATCACTTTTCAACATTGTTTTGAAATGAGCAATCCAATTGTTTTGAAATATTTACTAACTCAGTATTATTAATTCAGTTGGGAAACCATTTGTAAAATAATGCAAGGAGACATTGCTTTTGCTATTGAAGCGTGAGATTTCCGTGAGATACCAGTACTTATTATTGGGAGAAAAGATTTATGAATTATTGCACATTGTAATATGCTTATACCACCTTATAACTTTGCTACAAGTTACCTATAACAAGTGAGATTTTCCGATTTTCAGGAACTATAACAAAAAGAGGTTAGCTCCGAAATCTCTTGATCATTTTGCAATCTTTGCAGCCATTTCTCTGACCAACTTAGCAGCTACCATAGCAGTCATTCCATCAACAGTATCGCGTTGTGGGTTGAGTTCAACGACGTCTCCAGCAACAACATCACCTTGAAGATTGTGTAGGATGTTAAGAACATCGCGGAAAGAAAGACCTCCCGGTTCAATATGAGACACTCCCGGAGCAAATGCAGGATCAAGACAATCCACGTCTATCGAGATATACACCCCTTTCACACCTTCCCCTAGTTTCTGCCCAATTTGATCTGATGAAAGTGATAATATAAAATGTTAGAAAACAGGAAAGGAGAATGTAGAAAGAATTAAAGAATTGATCCATCTCTCAAAAAAGACATCTCTTGTAAAATGTGAGACATACCAAATTGTTGTTTAACAGCAGGACTATTAAGGTCGAAATTCTTTAAGGTGTCCATCATTCGACTGTCCCATTCAGTGCCTCCACCCATGTTGTTTCTGAAACCAAATATATAGGAGAAAAAGAAAGGATGTGTGAATCCCTAGTGGCCAGAGAGTACAGTTTACCAATATATTACTAGAAAATACATTGATTTATATAACTGCAGCACATAGAATGACACTTTAGTGAGAAATAACAAATAAGATTTACATTTCTGTGCAACTTTAGGTCTAAAATCAACGTAGTGACCATGAATCCAGTCATAAGTAAACTCAAACAAAAGGTTATTGTACAAAAGCAGAAGAATGGTCATTTAATTTCCTCCAGGACTGGCATTTATCCTAATTCCAAATGTTAGGTTCTGTTAGGTAAAGAATAGGGAGTCAGATTCAGTGTTAACAAATAGCAGCGCCATGGGCGCTATGATGGATATACATGGCGGTGGACAAAAAAAGGCTTGGAAGATACTAGTACAATATAAAGAACTTACAGCATTTCTTCAAGTCGTTGACGGTACTCAGGATTCTGCAGCATCCCTGCCAAAAGCAGCAACAGTACATCAATTATCCATCGGCCAAATTTATTAACATTTCTAAGATTAGACAGAACAACACGCTTAAGCAATTTATGTAACCTTTTTTTATATATCCAAAAAATAGGATTTACTTGAAGTTTAAAACACACATACTAACATGTATCTCAAGCATCATTATGTCCTAAAAGTGCCAAAAGCATTTTCTCATAGTCACCAGTTGTGTCCTTCACAATGGCACGGTCAAGAGGGACACTGTCCCTCCTTTGATACTCATCAGCCACAATTTTCAAGTCAATTTCAGCTCTTGTTGCCACAACTCTTGTAAGAGCCCCTTCATCCGTTCCGTGCTTATTGATCGACAGACGAACTATCTTCGCAAAGTACTTCTCAGGACGAGTCAAGCACTTGACAGCTGATCTCAGCAATGACAGAAACTCGTCTTTTGGATCTTCCTTCAGGTCCTATCAAAGTGTCTCAAAAAAAGATTAATACAGTTATTCTTAATCAGTTTTTGTAAAACAAGAAAAATGTGAGAACTAGTAGTACTCTACTAACCTTGTTTATATCTTTTCCAAATGCATCTTTGTAGTGATTCAAAGTAGCATTAACTTGTGCTTTGCTCCTTGTGGCCAGAATCCTAATGAGATCGTCGTCGTTATAAGCCTTTTTCGAAATCTTTTCGTGAAGTATCTTTGCCTCAGCTTTTGCTATAGTCAAGTTCACTTCATCTCCTTCATAGCGGTGAGAACTAACCAGAGGCAATAGGAGCTATATATACCAACAAAAAATAAGCTAACTTTGATATTTTGAGTGACACAAAATCTTAAATCACACATATAGCTCAAATTATTCATTATCTTGATACAAAATTTGTAATCAATTTTTGTTTCAACTTACAACTAACAAGTTTATGATGGAGAATTTGTACCTTCCGGTAGTCTCCAGTTGTGTGATGAGCAACATCTTCCTCAATAGACTTCTTATAAAGAACATGATAAGCCTTCTTTGCAGAAAACAATTGATCAGAAGATCTAGTGCAAGCTATTTCCACCAGAACTTGATTGCTCGATGTCCATTTTTTCGTTGCTTCGTTCGCCAAAAAGGCATCGCGTTCCGCGGATTCAAGCGCCCAAAGATGAACTAGTCTCTGCGAGGAGAACATTCAATGTGCATATTATTCTCGTTATAGAACGATTTTCTTATAAGTTTTCATTACCAAACATGTTACATCATGCCTCCCTCTTAAATTAATCACTGGTGCTAAAGCTAGATTTTCACAATAACTTAAATGTGCTCATCTAAGTATATACAAATCAAATGAGATCATAATATCTTAATTTATGAAACATATTATAAGCAAAAAAAACGACACTAACACCTCGATAATAATTTTAAAAAATAAATAAATTGATTGTAATTATAAAGTGTTGGAACCGTGTCTAAGTCCAACATGGGACCCCAATTAAGAAGAGAGAATGAACGAACCATGTGAGAATTGTAAGCGTGTCAGGTTATAGGAGATAGTGACTTCTGCAACGGAATTTGTGACGTTACTTGTTCTGTACAAGCAAAACTTCAATATTTTTAATATGTGAATAAGTGATAGCTTATGTGATTTTCTTGTTCTATTTTTATAACTACAATGATCTTAACTCAACTTTATTTTTGTTACATATGTTACACTGTTATTACTTTTCATTATCTTGTTCTTCCCTTGTTTAGAACTTGATAGCATGACTCTTTATTCCATCTTGTTATGTGACTAGACGCTGAGCCATATAATTATTATTCTCTTTATTTAGATATTCATTAATTTAAGTTTTAAGATGTTAACCATTTAACCAACTTTCATGATAATTAACCTACATATATTTAAAATTAAAGTAATTTTTATATTAATTGATGTTGTCTTGACATTGAAGACCGAATACATGGAGTGGGGTATGAGTACATGATCCATCTAATGAATCTATGATTCCATATGATTACTTTTACATGATGCCTAAACCATATCTTATAAATTCCTATGTTCTTCACTAATAAAACCAGTAGAATATTCGTGCGGCACCAATACAATTATAACAAAGTTTGTAAGTTACTAATTTATCAAAGCAAAAGTTTGTGGATATTATGATGGTAGATACCTGAAAAAGAATTTGGATGATTCAACTTGGTTTTGCAAGTGGACATAATGCTTTTCCGGTATAGTGGGCTAGAAGGCTGTGGAAGTAGATATCACTAATGAGAGTGACTTGCAAGATGTGTGAAGATTCTGCATTTGGTGGTCTTGTTCTTGGATACTATGTCCAAACATGGATTCCATATCACTTCTTAAAAGTATTTTCCTTTTAGACTTTGCATAATTTTTCAACAATTACAACTAAAATCAAAATCATTTTTCCTTCAAAAACTGAAAATACAACCAATAAATAACAAAAAATATAAAAAAAACTGATAGATTTATACTATGAACAGTTTAAACGATAATAATAATGATAATCACCTGAACTTCATAAAGCTTTCCTTCATTGAGAACTTTGAAAAGGGCAAAACCCGCCGGCGTTTCAAATAGTACCAGCATTTTACCAGATTTTCAACAAACCTGAAAAACAAATCATCAAATCTTGCGTTAATCTTGCAGTTGTGTTTCATGTGCAGTTTTTTATTATTTCACTTCCACTTCTTTGAACCAAGAACACTTGAATTTGAGTCACAGATCCACATTACAATCAAATGATTATATCTTGTTTTTATGTCAAAATGGAGTTTTGCTTTAAATTTAAATTTCAAGTCAAATTCAAATTTAATTTTAATCCAACTTGGTATGGGATAGACGTTCATGTTCTTTGTTGATAATGATACTAAGCAAATAAGGGAAAGATTGTGGAACAACGATCTAAAGAAAGTTGTGCATTTGGATAGAATCAATGAATCAATGGAACATGTCGGGAACTTACTATATTCAATATCATTTTATAAATGTTGAATTTTACCTTTTTTGAGATTTGACAGAACTTGTTTTTACATATAATGAAGTTGGACATAGTCCCTATTTGACAAGTTTAGCTCTAATGTTGCAACAACTTAAAACGTGAACTATTTGATGCTTTGTTATTCATAGAAAATTGTAACACAGACTAGTGTGAAGCTTGTTTAATGTCCAGACACAACACTTCAGCTTGCTATCGGATTAAACAAATCAAGAACTACATAGTTAACAATCTTTTTTGTAATCAAGAACATCTTTGGAAAATGCATACTTGTCCTCAAAGTGACATTATGTATTGAGATCATTACGTGATATAAATGACAAATTACAATACTAATGTACCTCTATCGAATTCAATACCAGAATTATGTGTAAATATTTATGACAGGTGAAAATCTATACCAGGTAGCATCTAAGTAATGTATAACTAGAAGCAACCCCGAGTTTTAAAATACATTTTATACACAAATAAAGACCTTTTGAAACAACTGGTAAATACTCAGCTGAATGCAGACCTTTCTCTAGGGAGATGACAATTCTGTACCAGTCAGTATCATCTGAATGGGGAGTAAGGATTGATGCACATTACCTCTTCATCCTTTATACAAACATTTGCTCTGTGAGACTTGAATAACTCTAATGCAAAAGGAGTCACGTGAACACAACCATTCAAGTACAAAACCGAGAGACTTCTGCAACCGTCTCGTAATGCCTGCAGGCCATTATCATTGAGATTACAGCATCGATTAACATGCAGTCTCTTCAAATTCTGACAATATAACCCCACTGCTTGCCATCCAGATATCCTCACCTCATGACATAATGCTAAGTTCCATTCTTCAAGTAGTGTACATCCCATGGCTATTGCAACAATAGAAGTATCGGAAACAGATCTGCACATTCGAAAGTTAAGGACTTTGAGGTTTGAGGACAATCTTATTCCAAGCAAGGTATCTCCTAAGGGATACCAACTTAAACAAGATACGTCTAGATACTCTATACCACCGCCACTAATTATTCCCGTCACCCCTTCTGGGTTGAGCTTACAAGACCAAGCCTCTACATGTGTGAGAGATTTTGAACACCCTTTGAAGCCAACACCTCTTATACTCTCACAGTGTGATATGTTAACTGCCTGAAGCTGACGACACCTCTGAGTAAGAGCTTTCAACCCTTTGTCGGATATTTGTGAGCAGTACGAGAGGTTTATGCATTTCAAAGATAAACAAGCAGTGGCTAAAGTCTCTAATCCGTCATCAGAAATGTTGATACACCGATAGAGACTAATTGACGTCAATGAGGGACAACCAGAAGCAACCAGGGATAGCCCGTAATCAGTAACTTTCAAACAACAATCTAGATTAAGTTTCTGTAAATTCGAACCATAGCTTAGCAGACGGGTTAATCCTGAATCATTGAGCTCCGTACAACCACATAAGGATAAAGACTCTAAATGTTGAAAGCGCATCAGTAGCCTATGGAGATGGACAGTATGAACATCAAGACCCTTTCTCGACAAAGAGGATGGATTTAATATACTGAATGAACACTCAAATTGCAGTGACCGGCGGTTGAAATTCTGAATATGGAGCCACCGTAGTCTATCATGTTCATTACAAGTTGTTCACAAGCATTACAAAACCATTATCATCACAAGTCCTTTACATCATACAAAACTTTCACTCTCTCACTTGGCTCACGATTCATTCAATCAGAAAATCACACAAAAAACTCAGAAGGAGATTCACAGAAAGAAAGAAAAACTCACCTTCTGGTTATCTCAAAACAGCATCATCACCTTCCATTTTTCAATCGTCCTCAATGCATCTTCACTGAATCAATAACTTCATTCGTTCATCATCTTCATCAATGCAACTGATTCTGCAACTTCAACCGAAACACATCACCACGGTAAAATCGAAAGAAAATTGAAAAGAAGTAGAAGAAGATTGAATCAATAATTTATATACCTTGATATTCGGATGATACAAAGATCGCGCAGAAGATGAAGAAGAAGAATGGAAGCTTCACCATTCTAGGCGCAACATCGTACTTCCGGCGGTGGTTCTTTGCTTCAATCGGATAAAAAGCTCTTTCACAAAACCTAATCCTCTTTCAATTTTGTTTGTTACTCCTATTTTGTTTTTTTATATTTTTATTTGTTGTATTTTGTTTATAATTTAATAGTAAATATTAGTTGTTGAAAATATTATGATATTGTGTTGATATTATGATATTGTGTTGCTGAAAAAAAGTGGGAAAGTAAAAGAATAAAAAAAAGTAGCCTAACCGTCGTGACAACTGTCGCAATTCAGGAATAATGCTTGAAAATCTACGACGGTTGAGCCTAACCGTCGTGACAACTGTCGCAATTCAGGAATAAGGACGGTTTTGTGGGAACTGTCGCAATTTATGTGTCGGAAATCTCTTTTTTTCTTGTAGTGTAACCAAATCAAAACATTTTTTTCCGTGGAGCATCTCCTCGCTAATTACACTGCTGTATAGTCAATTCAACTCCATCATGTGCAACGTGCAGGCTGGGTTGAGAATAAAAGTTATATTTTGCGAGGGGCATCCCATGACAATTAGTAAGCGTTGAATTTGCCACAGATACCCTCTCGCCATTTTCTTTTATATATCTCATGCGTTTTTCCTTTATACCGTATGTATTTCTTTCCATAATTTTTCCTCTCTCTCATTAAAGTTAGAGTATCATCTTCTCTCCACATCCATCTTCTATATTACCAATCCTTCATCTTCATCTTTAAATCTTTATCTGAAAATTCATATATTTAAGGTAATTTTTTTAATTTAATTTTATGTCTAATTTATATTATTTTGTTGATACAACATATTTATTAATAATTTTAATTTTCAATTTTTAATTTCAAGTTTTATTGTTATCATATAAAGCTACTAATGAATTCAAATTTAAAGTGTTCATCTTCAAGGTACAAAAAATTATGTTTTATTAATTTATTAAAATAGATTATTGTGATATAATTATTGTGAAACATTTTTATGAAATATTATTTATTAAATGTTTAAATATAATTAGAAAATAATATGAAAATTTGTATAATTTATTTAAAAAAAACAGAATAAATAATATATAAAAACTGTGTTTTAAAATATTTTTGTGAAGTATTATAATTTTTTTCAAAATAATATTATAAAACTGTTTAAAAATAGTAGTTAAAAAACAACTTAAATATATAGTTTAAAAAGTATATTTTTTAATACGATTTTATTTTAAATATTTATTTAAAAAACAATTTTATAAATCTATTAAAAGTATATTAAAATATATATTTAAAGAAACAACAGAATTAAAATATCAATTATTTTTATAGAAAAAACAGAATTAAAAATATTATAAAACAACTTTATAAATCTATGATAAATATATTAAAATATATATTTAAAGAAAAAATAGAATTAAAATAGTTAAAATATTAAAATAATATATATTTAAAAACAGAATTGTTAAAACATTATTATTTTCTAAAAAATAGTATAAGAAAGATTAATAAAAAAATAATTTTTTTAAAAATTAAGTTTATTAATATATTGTATTGTTATTTTGAGAATGTATTAATTTGGGAGATGGAAATTAATTTTTAAAGTTATAATATGGTAAATATATTTATATATTCTTTTAGTGTAATATATTTAGTATTAAAAATAAGTTACTTATTATAAATAATATAATTTATGTTTAGTATTAAAAATAAGTTTATATTTTAGTATATTTTTATGTGCGTTAGTAAATATCATAATATTTATTTAGAAAATAATAAGTAAATATAGTTTTTAAGAAGAAAGAAAGTATTTTTAAAAGATATAATATGAGGAGGCAAACACAAGAGTATTAAGAAGCAATGTGGATTGCAAATGAGCAGGTTCAAAGATTTGATCAATTTTTTGTTTCACAAAATTCTGATGGTGGATTTGGAGAAACTAGTGGATATGGAGGAATTGTTGAAGAAGAAGAACAAGATGAACAAGAATAGGATCATTAAATTTGAAAATTTAATACTTATTTTAATTTGTATGAAATAATTTATGTTAACTATTTTGAACTTAAGAACTTTATTTTAATTTGCATGAAGTTTTATTTTAATTTTTAGGCAAAATACTCATTTTGGTCCCTTAACTATAGGTCATGGCTCAGTTTGATCCCTTATCTTTTTTTTCGTGTCAAAATGGTCCTTTAATTTTCAAAACGCAACAACGTTATTCCTTCCATTACTTGGGCTCAAACGTCTGTTAAATTTTCCTACGTGGCAGGTGTGCTGGCATGTCAATAGCTTCATCTTCTTTATATGTTACAGGATACGTTTTCATCTTTTCCATCTTCTTTATATTCTTCATCTTCTCTTCATCTTCTCCATGTTACGTTTTCATCTCCCTTTCCATACTGTTCATGTCGTTTCGTCAATTACCCATGAATACGAAGCATTCTTCTTCGCAAGCGAACATGAAGAAATCTAAAAGTATTGATTCATGTGTTTAGAGTAGCTCGCGAATTGCACCATTATGTCTTTGTGGAGATAAAGCTGTCATGCGTAAGGCAACCACTGAAAATAATTTTGGAAAGAAATTCCGAGGTTGCCACAATTACTGGTAAACCCTAATTCCTAATTTTTGTTTAGGTATGTTAAAAAACAGAAAACAGAGATTGATCCAATTTTGAAATTTGCAGGGGTCCTTGCAAAGAGGATGTGGTTTCTTTGATTGATTTTATGAGGAATATGCATAAGACATAAATCAGGTATTGATTAATAGGTTAGAAAGCATAAAAATGGAATTAGATGGAACCAAGAATCAGTACGAAAAATTGAGGGCTAGAAATGAAGAGTTAAGGGATGCTTTGTCAGAACTTCAAATTCAACTGAACTATATGTTGAAGTGGAAAAAATCATTGAAGATTATGTGTTTTATAATGTTATGTGCATGTTTGATTAAGCTGTTTTAGGAGTATGTATTATGTGTAATGTTCAACCTTATGACTTCTTTTTAATTATGACTTTTTTAGGAGTATGTATCATTTTGTAAGACAGTTTATCGGTTTAATATGACTTTTTTGTTTGGCATATCATTGTTTGTAGCAACATAATTTTGGTCATTACTAGAAAATGAGCATTTCAGATTAATATGAACTGATAATATGAACTTGAACATATCAGATTAAATGAACATTATCCATAAAATGACATTACATAGATATGTTCCAAAATGCATAGACATGTTCCAAAATACCATAAACATGTTACATAAAGTTGACAGAACGACATGTTACATAGACATGTTCAAAAACACCATAAACATGTTCAAAAAAGCTGACATAAAGACATGTTACATAGACATGTTCCAAAATACCATAAACTACATAAAGCCTAAAATTATAACTAGATGGTCCTCTTTGATGTGCTTATCTTGTTTGGAGTAGATCGCCTGGTGGTAGAACCAGTTGCATTCTTGGATGCTGAGAGTCTTGTTGTTGGTCCTGGGGGTACAAAGGGCATTCTCACACCTAGTTTTTGTAACTTTCCAGTTCCTCTAGCTTTCTCCTTTATGCCTTGCCCTGGTACTACCTTTCCTTGTGAAGACTGAGTTGCATTCATGTATCCCTGTGTAACTGATGCCTGTGTTGCTACAACCCGACTTGCAGTGGTTTGAGATGCAAAAACTTATCTTGTCCCAATCTGACTTACATTGATCCCAACCTGACTTGCATTGGTCCCAACCTGACTTGCATTGCCTTGTGTTGCATTGCCTTGTGTTGCAGTCCCTTGAGTTGCAGTAGTTTGAGATGCAGTGCCTTGTGTTGCAGTGACCTTGTAGGTTTTCTTGTTATGTCCAGTTTTCTTGCACCTAGAGCACTTTACAATAAAACCAGTTCTTCTCAATTTTTTGTCAGTGCAATCAATCTCCCCTTGCTCAAGGTTTCTCCTTTTCTTTGGTCTACCAAACATATTTCTAAGAGGAGGTACAAGTGTTCTAATTGGACAAAATATGTATAATTAGCAATTTAAACATATAAAGAAATATCAAAGAAACTAAAATTCTAAGCTATTACAAACCATATGGGGATATAGGTACGAGTTTATGAATGAGGATGAATCAAATTGAAAGTTCGATTAAAAATCTAGTTAAATAAACAATACAACCAAATTGAAAATTAACAAATAAACTAATTAAACTAAACCATTTTAAATATATTTAATAAAATTAATAATATTAAAATGATAACTTTCAGTTTAATTGTCTATTTAAAATAAGAAAATATTTTGTATTTTTAATATTTGATAAAATAATTAAAACAAAAAAAATATGTTTAAAAAAGAAATGGGCTTGAACTGAGTAAAAACAGGGGGTGTGGAATCCAAAAGAAATCTTGACCCCAACTCTGAAACAAGCCCAACGCTGGAGAGTCCATGGTGTTCTTCAATCAATTTTGTTGACTCCATTGAACCATCAGATCTAGATCTTTGACTTAGTCACTTCATCTAACGATCCAGATGTTGGGGTATACGTTATGAGTGGATGGAAACCTGCACACAATTATCCAAACACAAACAAACCGGCTGGTGACAAGTGTCACCGTCAGTATGGTCCTAACAACACAAAAAATCAAACAAATATCATATGGAAACAAATCTAATCCCTACACCCGAATTTTCTATTATTTCATTTATCTCTCTCTCTTTCTCTCTCTCTCTCTCTCTCTCTTTCTCTCTATACGTTCTATCTTCCTCCTCTGATGAGGTCCCGGCCAGAGACGACAATACCGTCATGCCGAAAATCGCCTCACAGCGGTGACGGCGGCAGCGCAACACTAAAACCCATTTTTCTTACATATTCCGAATCGTCTTTCTCTAATCGTCTCTAATTTATAATTGTATTTTTTAGATTTCTAGCCAATAACCCTATATCTAAAAAGGGGTGATGGAAGCCCTAGTTTTCAATGTTCATGTAAATGATGATGGTGAATGCAAATCAGTGATAAAATAAGGAAAAGGGTCAAAGAAACGGAGCCTCGTTCTCCCCGGATCGCTTACGATTTTGATACCTTTTTCGGTGATTTCGCGGTGGGATCTCTCTTTTTCACTCTTTTCTTCTTCTAAACTCTCTCATATTCTGAAGGGTTTTATGTTAGCAAAAATGATGAGTAGGTTAGGGTTTTTTCCGGTTTGCTGCGATTTATCTGTGTGAATGATTATTTCTATTTTCTGAAGGGTTTGAGGATGTGTGAAAAGTGATGATACAATTTTATTTTTGGGTTTGATGGTTGTTGATGCAGCTGTTAGGGTTTGTGAATTTGTTTGACAGCTTTGCAGTTGCTGCCTTGTGTTGTTGTGAACATTTTTTTTATTCTCTGAGAGTTTTCTTGGAATGGGATGGAAGATGATGATATTGTTATCTTCTGTTTTGTGGTTACTGCTATTTTTTTGTTGTTGATGATAGTCCTATGGTTGCTACTATTTTATGGTTCAAAACAGTTTTATCGTTGCTGCTGTTTTATGGTTAAAAACAGTTTTATGGTTGCTGCCATTTTATGGTTCAAACAGTCCTCCCTTTTCTATCTGTTTTGTCTTTGTTATATATTCAAGAGAAAGGGATTTTGGGGGGAAACAATAACATGATGTTGAACTATTTCGTTGCCCTGCTTTGTTACTTTTTGATGTTGCTTTTAGCTTGCTTGTTTTATGCAGGTTTTGGACAGGTTTTGGACAGGTTTTTTGGCCTGTTATGTTTGGACAGTTTAGACAGGTTTTGAGCAGAAAATGTGCAGGGCAGCAGGTCTCATTTTTGAGACTGTTTTGGATGACTTTGTTTTTCTGTTAAGCAGATTGTTGGCAATGTTCTTTGTTTACTCTGTTACTGCAGTAAACTTGTTTTTGAATCTATTTTATTTTTGTGAACCAAAAATTACTTTGTGATTTGCAATTGGAACATGGCCCATGATTTAAAATTTAGAAATCTGATTTGTATGAGGCCTTAAACTGGGCTTAGAACATGATTGAAAACACTCTCAAAATTTCTGATTCCAAACACAAACCCTCATGATGAGATTAGAAGAAAACTTTTCTTTAACAATTTGTTCATGTTTGGAATTTTTAGTCAAATATTGATGGTTTGCTAACCATTTCTCCTTTTCTTGTTTCATGAGCAATGATGATTGAATGGCAAAGGCAAGGTTGAAAGATGAAGAGGCCGTGGCTTAAACATTAAGTTTGGAGGTCTTTGAAGTTGGAAAGTAGAAAGATAGGTCGTGAAGAAAAAGGCATGAAGATTGAAGCTTTGAAAAATGGAACTTAGCAACTTTAGGACTTAGGAAATTTTAGGTTTAGAAATGCTTCATTTGTAATGTTATTTTTGTACAATGATTTGTAATGGAATGAAGGATTGTAACTTGAAAATTGAACTTGAACAATGGTATTTGGAACTTGAATGATGAGTATTTGAGTAATTTGAGTGAAGTGTTTAAACAATGTTGAGGTTTAATCGATGAATGGATGATGATGAATTAATTTGAACTCATTTGAATCCAATGATATTTTTTGGATGCAATTTCAAAAATTAACTCAATGAAACTCCTTATATCACTTCTATTATGGCTCTAACTTCTAGTAATTCAAACTCTCATCTTGTTATTATCGGGTATTGAAAGAAACAAGCAAAAAACTTGATCACAACTTCATCTCTCGGGCCATGGTTTATTCTTTGTAGTTCACACCAACAACCCCTTGAAATAATGATCAATGATCCCAACATGTATCTTCAAGATGTATAAGATTTGTCATTGAAACCCTAATCATTCTTTCATTGAGAAACACTAACAAAACCCCACACCAAGGATAGGAAACCATAATCATGAAGTACACTAACACCAAAAAGCCCTTTATGCTGAGAGAAACCTCAAAACCCTAATTCACTCAAAACTTAAAAGATTGCAACCCGAATATTCTGAGAAATACATAGAAGTACACTCTGATCCAAGACCTTGGTGAATATGGGTGGAGAAATAAGTTCACAATAATGAATCAAAACCCTAACTCATAATCCATTATTCAAACAAGAAAAACTAGAAGGACCAGTCTTATTGATGTAGAATCCTCAAAACCAACGTGAAGCCCTAGTCTTGCACAAATATTGCTTCTTGAACCTGAGTGCTTTATTCAATGAAATGCGTGATATGCAAATGAACTAGTGGAGATGATGTAGATGAAATGCGAAGTCTAAGCCAGACAAAAGTAAAAGGTAGGACAAATTTGGGGTATGACACTATCAACATCTACTGGCAATTCATATATCAGGCCTCCTTCATAGACACTAAACTTCGGATCAACGAACTCACCACTGTGGTGAATTGCGAGTTTTATAAATTCATCCATTAAACCTAAATCCCATAAATCCCATAAAAATATTCAGTTACGAAGACAAAACAAGAATAAGATACCTAAATCCCCAAATCCCTAAATACCAGTTACCAACGAGTATGAGAATAGTTACCTGGAAAGCAATCACCTTCACAATCACCTTCTCAAGCTTCACAAGCCTCTTCAAACTCGCCTCTACAGATTCTCGTTCTTCCTCTTTCCTTTGGTTCTCGTTTTGGACAAAATGAACATGCATATGCTTTCTTGTGCTTTTGGAGATTGCATGTCCTTATTCTTTGCCACGTTGCCTCCAACAAGCCACTTCAGTATGAAAAATGCCACCTGGAGCCTGTTTTTTGTATTTAACTAACGTTTCACTAACGGAAGGACTAACGTGGTTACATTTTGAAACTTAAGGGACCAATTTGGTACGAAAAAAAGATAAGGGACCAAAGTGAACCATGACCTATAGTTAAGGGACAAAAATGAGTATTTTGCCTAATTTTTATTATGTTTGATTGAATTTTAATTATTATATTTATTATGTTTAATTATATTTATTATATTTATTTTATTTTAATAATATAATTAATAGAATTATTATTACTGGTTTTTATTTTATGAATATTAATTTTTTTTTAAATATTTTTACGATCTACCAGAGGATAAACTTCTAGAAAAATGTCAATGTCTGCATTTTGTTAGGGGCTTAACCCTTCGCAAATGGAAAAGCATTTACATTTTGCTAGGGACTTAACCCCAAGCAAAAATTCCGACGCATTGTCGCCTACCCTGCGCCTACGTCTGCATGTTGCATTTAGCGAAGGATATAGCCCCTGGAAAAATTCCCACGTGTAAAGCCTCTCGCAAATTTATTTGCGATCCCCAGTTTTCCTAGGAGATCAGTTCCCTCACAAATTTTGCATTTGTGAAGGTTTTTTTCCATTTGTGAGGGGTTAAACCCTTAACAAAAGACATTTTTTTGTAGTGATTATTTTTAATCGGATGACAATGTAAAACTACATTTTAACTATTTTACACTATCAATACACTACCTTTTAACTTACATAGAACTAATCAGAGTCGGCCCTAAAGATAGGCCGCCATGCCTCACATTTTTATTTTATATTTATTTTAATTGATTTTTCTTAAAAACTAACTTTTTAAATTGTTATATATCAATTAAATAATAACAAATAAAATATATATTAATAGCAACCGTTTATAACTAGTATTGTTTGATTTATTAATTTAAAAATCACATTTATAGATAATAAATTTTTGAGTTCTTTAATATAATAAGAAACTTGATATTTATACTTTTTTTTATATAATTTTGGCATTATTTTCAATTATAATTTTTTAAATAATGAGAAGAGTGTTTAGAAGAATTAATTTTATTATTAATTAAAAGAAAATATTAAATAAAATTAATCATAATAATTTAATGATTTTACATTCTAAAACATATAAAATATATTAATTTTAAAAAACATTTTAATTATATTAAAAAAAATTAATTTTAAATTTCGTCTTAGGCTTCGAGAGGTGTTGGACCGGCCTTAGGCTTTGAGATGTGTTGGACCGGCCTTAGAAGTAATTAGTTATAATAATGCATAATCTAAATAGTGCTATAATAGCTATTAAAACTCAAAACTACTGTAGTTGCATATATACACAAAAATCTATGATTGTCTAACCTTAAAATAGGGTGTTCGTGGGTATTTTCGTTTGGTTTCAAGATAATTCGATGTTCAAACCGATTAAATTTATATGGATTGGATTGAATTTGCATATTTTTTTGATAAAATTCAAACCGAACCAAATCGAGAAACAACATGTTGGTTTGGGTAGACGGGTTCGCAGGTAAAGTTTTGAAAATCTACTGTTAGAATCAATTGACATTGAGTTTCGTTGGTTTAATTTGGTTTTTACTCGAACTAAAAAAAAGTCTGACTCAAACACGATGATTTGGTATGGATTCTGATTTGGTTCAAATTTACCCGAATCAATGAACAACCATACCTTAGAATAAAACTCGTAAACATTCTTTAGATCATACATCTTCTACAACATACATTAGCAAAACACATCTCATTCACATTATCTATGCTCTCTACTTTTGGCTTTCTTTTAATTTAGGATTAAATAATTTTGTGGTCCCTATAAATATTCAAAATTTCATTTTTAGTCACTTCAGAAAATTGTCCTCATAAAGTTTTTTGTCTCCAATTTTGGTCCCTGTTATCAACTTTCATTAACGAAAGCTGATGTGGCACACCACGTGAAAGACATCTTGGAAAAAATCTGAAAACGCCTTAGATTGAGGGAGTTACAAACCTCCTCTAAACAAACCCAAAAAAAGAAGAAGAAAGAGGTTATTTTTGAACTTTCATCGAATACCTTGTGAGCATGGTGCAAACCAACAATCCAAGGCCGTAACATGAATACATAAATCTCTCGACAACAAAACCCCATAATACTAGAAATATCTCTGTTAGAATAAATCTCATCAACCAAAGGACTTATAATGAATCCAATAAGTAAACACGGAACCTTTATATAACATTCAAAAGCCATTGATATCAAAGCTTTAATTGTTCGACCCATTAGCACTAACCCAACAAACACGTTCTTGTTGAATTTCACTAAATCTGCTATAGCCATAACAGATTCTTCTTGAACCTTTTTCGAAGTAAAACGTTTAAACAAAGTGGTTTCCAAAAGGCAAAACACTTTTGCTTTCAAAATCAAATCTTGAAAATTTAAATCAAAACCCTTCGACAACCTCTGTTGAAGCTCGATAATAGCCTGAACTTGTTTGTCCTTGCTTTCTTGTTCTTGAAGCATCTTAACAAGGTTTATGACTATCACACGGTCTAAGTAGATTTGAATTTCATATTCTGAAGAGGAGGAAGCTTGTGAAATCCTATATGCAACGATTTGGCATTGGAGAATGGATTTAAGTCAGTGGGGTTTGCATTTTTGGAGATTTTAGATTAAGGTTTTAAGGCTGGTGAGTAAGTGAGAGCGGTTGTGGAGATTTGGGGGAAATGAGGAGTCAGTTTTGAAGATAAAAGTGAAATGGTTGGTTCTGGTTTGGAGATCTTTGGAGGCTTCTTTGAGGGCACTGAGAATAGTTAGTGATATGGTGATCATGATCCATGAGAGGGAGATAATGAAAATTCAGTTGATTTGAGAGGAAAAAGGTAGATAAGAAGAGACAAGAGAGGTGAGAAGAGAAAATGAAACTCAATAATCAATCAATGCATTTTTCCTTCCTTCTCATGGATGGAGTGGTCCAGACCAATTAGTCCACATGAATGATATTTTTCTTCATTCATATTTTCTTTAACTTGTTGTCGAGTTCATGAACAAGGTTCATGATGCAAAAATATTTGAACTTTTTGTTGTTGTTGTTTTGTAATCCTTTGGTTTGTGTGAGATATGAAAGAAAAATAAGAAAAGGGACAAGTTATTGTGTTTCACATGAGATTTCAAGGTTTGGTTTGAAGGTATTGTTGAATTTTCTGGGTTTATTTAAAGGAGGTTTGTAACCCCCGCAATTTAAGGCATTTTTAGATTTTTTCCAAGCTGTCTTCCACGCGGCGTGTCACGCCAGCTTCTGTTAATGAAAGTTGATGGCATGGAACAAAATTGTGGATGAAAAACTTTAGGAGGACCATTGTTTGAAGGAAAATTTTAGAAAGACTAAAATGAAAATTTATGATATTTATAGGGACCACAAACATATTTAACCCTTTAATTTAAGTTACTTTTTTAGTTCAAGTTTAATAATATATTATTAAGGTAGTAAGTATTATTGCACTACAAAAAACGTGTAAATTATGACGGTTTTATTATGGCGTTTAAATAAAACCGTCATAATTTACTGGTGGCGGTTTTGTAACCGACGTAATATTACTCACGTAATGGCAGTTTTGAACGCCATTCTTAACTTAAATTATTTAATAATCCTAAATATCATAAGCGCGCATTCTATTTCACTTTTTCCTCCTAATTATTTTTATAATGTTTTATTTTTTATTTATTTTCTAAATAAATAAATAGATAAAATATCAAATAGATACTTCCCTTTCTCATTATGTTTTTCTTTCGTAGTTAAACCTTTTGGTACTTGTATCGAATCATATATTAATAATAAAAGGCGTTTCTTTATTATGTTTTTCTAAAATAATAAAGTCCCTAGAATAGTTAATTTATTTAATGAAATGTTAAGTGTGACTTAATCATGAGATCCCATTAAACATAAGGACACTATTCTTAAAGTATCCATAGTCGAGCTTTATTGTGAAGTGGGATAACATTAAAGCATTAAGGCACATCTCATGGATCATGGATAAGGAGTTATCAAGTCTTGACATAGGTATAAATATTAGGAGTAATATTTATACTAGATTAACCCGCTATGAGAATACTACATAGAATGTTATGTAAAGTGTCATAAGCTATTCTCATAGTGATAATGGTATATACCACCCTTCGACATGAAACCGCTATGGACCTTAGATGTAGAGTCAAGTGCTTTATTGTTGATCAAACAATATCCGTAACTGGATGACCATAAAGACAGTTGATGGGTACTTCACAAATCATTCTGAGGGACATGAGTGACCTAGATGGAATTTGCCCATCCTGCGTAACAGGATAAATGTCCAAGGGTCCAATATTGAATTGGACAAGGGTGACACGGTCTATGCCTTGTGTTCAATATAGACATAAGGGTAAAAGGATAATTTTACACATAAGTATTATCACTGAAAGGTTTTATCAGATCACATGACATTTTTGTGACTTGGGTAGCAGTGATGTGTTGGTAGATATAAATCACTATTTATTATGTTAAATGTGTGATTTAATATAATTGCCAACGTTGCAAAAACCTACAAGGTCACACACATAAGGACAAAATGATGAGAGATAGAGTAAATAAGGAACACTGTAAGGTATGATGCACTTAAGTGAATTGTAGAACACTGTAAGGTACGATACACTTAAGTGGAATACAAAATGTGTAAGGTATCACACACTTAAGTGATATATGGTACGTCATAAGGTATGATACTCGTGGACTTAAGTGGGCTTTTAGTTTGCAACCCACACAAGTAGTTTTATAAATAGAATCGTTATGCATAAGCATTTGACTTGATGAAAATTCGGTCTCTGAAACACTAGCCGTATTTTCTCTTACTCTCACACTCAAAGCTTTCATTCGTAGCAGCTAGCACTGAGATTTTAAATGATCTGTTCGTGTGGACTGAATAGAGGTGTTGTTCTTTATCAATGCTCATGATCACTTCTTTGATTCTGCATCAAAGGTCTAAATCTCCACAAGAGGTAATAGTTTCGATCACTGACCATGCTCATTCGTAAGGATCACTAAAGGGAAAAAAATTTCGCCGTGCCTTATGTCATGATTTTACTTCAAGTATTAATTAATTAAGGTAGTCAATAATTAAAATATCCATGAGGGTAGTCTATATGAGGCATCTCTATGAAATAATGAACACTCATGATAGTTGTCATACCATTATTTTTACCCCTAATATTCCACCTATCATCCTTTGCATTTCATCAAGATCACAAACATGGTATCCTCCTAACCTTTGAGTTTATCTTTTGAGAGAGATCACCAAGAACCCTTGTGTTTCTTTTTGCCTTTTATGATTTTATGCTTTACTAACCCTTATTCTGTAGTGGTAGAAATGTTCAAGACTAAGCCATTGGATTGACTAGACTTTATACAAATCAAAATAAAAATCGCCACCGCGCTTTATTGTTTCCAAAGGAATGGGAAAAGAGCGAGTAACCCAAAAAGAGGGGGAAATATTCTAGGTAAGGGAGTTGGTTATGCAAAGGGAAGGTATTAGCACCCTAAACATCTATGGTACTCCGCAGAAACCTCTTTGAAAAATCTGTATATTTTGGCTATAAAATATGTTGTATATAAAAATGTAGAAGTTAGTCAATATGTCAATGAAAATAATGAGGATGTCATTGAGGAAATTGATGAGAGTGCAAGTAAATATGTGAATGTTGATGCTAATGAGATTTTCAATGATGACATTACTCATAAAACTCTTCTTGTAAGAAAATACACAAAAAAACTACGAAGGTAAGAGAAAAAGAAGTTCATATGGGATCTTTAGTTGACTTGAAGAAGAAAAGAAAGAAGACCTATATTGTTAAGAAAAAATATTGTGGTGGAGAAGAAGAAAGAATAAGCTATGATAAAGAAGACTATTGTTAGTAAGAAAATGAATGTGGTTGAGGAAAAAAAAAGAGCGTTAGTGATAAGAAGAAGAAAACGTTAAGGAGAAGAAGAAAAAGAATAATGAGAAGAAGTCAGACAAGAAAAAAGCTGTAAAAATAAAAAAGAATGATCTTAGCATTGTGGATTATAATGTTGAAGATCATGTCAATGAATCATGGATGACATTTAAGACGAAGAAAATTTGATTCAACAAGCTGTAAAATGACTTAAAAAGTGTGTTGGAGAGAAGAAGCTTATAAAGAACGACCTTCAAGTTCTTTTTAACAATGTTTCTTTTCATTATGATGAAAGTGTAGCCAAGTGAAATTTTTTTTCCATAGAAGGTTGGCTCCTGAAACTCAGTGTGATACAAATATTAGATTTGGTATGTTTTTATTATTGGAATTTTTGGATGAACCAATATATCTATATAAAGAGATCATTCCCCTTTTGGAAAACACGACTTCGAAAGAATACTCACACTATTAGAGAGTTTTGTTGTGTCGAGTTTTATATTTTGCTTCTTGTGTAAAACTCTATCATTGTTATTCTTTTCTACTTATGAAAGATAAAGTTTTGGGTGCACAGTTGTGAAGTTTATCACATCCTAAGTAATTTATTCTTATAAAGACCGGGAGAGTGTTTGAGTGAAAGGGAGGGGATCTTATATTTAGAGGGGTATGAGTTGAAATTCACGAATATTATTAGAAAAAGAGAACTAGTTTGATAGAGTTCTTATGAGACTATTGTGTACTATTGACTACTTGTAATTAGCAAATTTCCTTTCATTTGGGCTACAACCCTCCATACGCAGGTGATAGTAGAACTGAACCAAGTTATCAATTCTTTGTGTCTCTTATTTATTATTTGTTTAATTTTTCATCAATTATTTCGAATCATCTTATCTCACACATTGCTTCAACATTGTGTGGAATATCTTTGTACTAATTAAATGTACTAATTAAATAGAATTTCATTGACAAAACATGAAACTCTTCAAGATAATAAAGTAAATGAAGAAGAGGAGTTTGTAGACTTTGCACTTCTTATAGATGCAAAAACCAACTACTTATAAGGAGCTCTTAGATTAAAAGGTATGTAAAGATGCAATGATTTAAGAATTGAAGGTAATAAAGAAGAAATAACACTTGGAAGAAGACAGTACTACCATTAAACAAAAGAGCCATAAATGTGAAATGAGTGTTCAAGCTAGAGTTAAAGCCAAATGGAGAGAAAGCCAAAAGCAAGAGGCCTATTTAGTTGTAAGAGGTTTTATGTAAAAAGTTGGTTTGGATTATGATGGAGTGTATTTATCAGTTGCGAGGCTTTAGACTATATGACTAATTGTGGCCATTAGATATGGAAAAGGTTGACATCTATTTCAATTTGGTGTAAAGTCTGCATTTTTAAATAGACATTTGGAGAAAGTTGTGAATATGAAACAACCTCTAGAATTTGAAATTAAAGGTGATGGAAAAATGATATTCAAGTTGAACAAGAAGTTTTATGTAGAAAGTTGACTTGGATTATGATGAAGTGTATTCACTAGCTGCTGAGACTTGAGACTATAAGGCTAATTATGGCCCTTGCATATGAAAAAGGTTGGCATCCATTTTACTTTAACATGAAGTCTGTATTTCTGAGTGGATCTTTGAAGAAATTTGTGAATGTGAAACAACCTCTATAATTTGAAATCAAGGGCGATGAAGAAATAATATTCAAGTTGAACAAAATTTTATATTAACTTAACCAAACATTAAGGGCGTGGAATAAAAAAAGATAATGTGCCCTAAAAACACATGTTAAGAGTTAAATATAAAAATTACTTATTGAAAATTGTGCGTTGTTTTAATCAAAAGTTGATAATTAATGTTTTTATTGTCTTTTCTAATATAAATTTTTTATTTTTAAGTTTATTAACATATGTTCTTAGTGTACATGTTAGATTACTCATAAAAAAAAATAGATGGAGTCCTAGTACACTAACGATCTCATAGGTGTGGTACCATAAAAAAAATAGATGGATTCCTAGTACACTAACGATCTCATAGGTGTGGTACCTTTAGATAACTTGAATTTAGGTAAGATGTTGATTTTTTTGTAACTCAGGTTACATTATTCAGATAGTTATCATTAATTGAGGTAGTTGGTAATTAAGGTAGTTAGCCTTAATTAGTGAGACAATTAACATAGTTAGCATTAATTAATTTTGGTTATGCTTAATTTCAAACCTCTAGAGTTTGTATAAATACATTGTCTAATAATTAGTACAATACACACATTCTTTCGATTATTCTTCTAGTTTTTCTTTACTTTTCACTAATACATATTACAACCCTTACTTGTGTGGACCATATAACTAATATGTAACTATATCTAAATATATTAAATTGGTGTAAAATCAAAGTGAGGTCATTTGGGGGATTAATGGTAATAAGTAAAACAAAAATGTTACCCTATTGACTTTGTGAGTAAAACTTGCGAGTCCTAAAATTTAGAATCAAAGCCAATAAAGTTCCAAGGCAAGAAAAAGAACCCCAAATGATAAAAGTGTTACTAAAACATTCCACGCCCATGCATTTCCCATGTCCATTTCCTTGCTTACGGTAGATAAGTGCAGCTGAGTAACCAAATAAAAAAGATCCTATTGGAATATTAGCCACAACCACATTATGATTTACAGAGAAATTCTTTGTTCCAAATAGTTCAGTTGTTGTGGAAATAGCAGTGGAAGTGATTGCTCCAGTTGAGACTCCAATCACAGCTGTGCTTATGTAAAGAGCAATGTCAGTTTTGTTGAGAAGTAAGAAGAATGCACCTGCTGTTGGTGCCATTACTGCTACCATAGAGGCAGGTCTTGAAATTGTATGTTTACCCCTAAAATTAAAATAATTTTAGTTAAATATTACGCAAATAAATTTCAGATATATTAAATAACGGATATATTTAATCTATATATAAATCAGATAATATATCAGAAAAAAAAAATTGTTCATATGTGATGTAAAGGAGTGTTAATAGGAACCATGTTATGGAATGTGTGGTTTTTAATTTGTTGGTTTGTTTGTCTTCTTCAAAATCACAATCTAAGACTATTAAGATATTATAATTTTTGAGGTTTTGTGCACAACAACTTAACTATCACTCTTGTTCGAATTAGAAATAAAAATATTATTTTTCAGATTTATTAAATAATTGATGTATTTGATTTATTTAAAGTTAAATAATATACGGTTTGTTATATGAGACACATTTTAACCACAATTTTAAATTATTAGTGTGAAAGAAATTTAAAATTGGGAAAAGGAATAGAAATTGTTGCAAATTACCTGTAGAAGTAGTCTAGAAGAGATGGAATGAGACGACCAAAGAATCCAAAAGAAGAAGACAAAGACACCAAATATGAAGTACCAGAACAACCTCTTGATTCAGCTATCTGTCCCAAATTGTTCAGAAATACTAAACCAATTGTTGCACCAAAAAGATACACACAGAAATATAACCAGAAATTCATTCTTTTCAACATTAACTTCACACCTATTTCTTCCATAACACAACCATCTTCAACTTCACCCTCTTTCACATCATTCTCTATTCTCTCTTTATTAATATTCTCCTCCATGGTAAAATGGTAGATTCTTAGTTTTTCTCTTTTCTTATTCAGTGATTCAACTACTTCCTTGATCTTCACACAAATTGGGAGTAGAAGAGGTAAGAGAAGAGATGCTAGAATACCAATATGAACACCAAGTGTAGAAATTTTGTTTGTGAAAATTTGCAAGCTGCTAATCACAGCATATATTCCCGTGGCAATTGTAATAACAAACATCAAAGCAAAAACAACACTAGAATGCTTTGCATTTTTCACTTCTATTTCTCTTACTATAGGTGCTAATGTTAAGCAAACGGCCACAGGTATTATAGAGTTCAAGAATAGAAAAGTTTTAGCTTTATTATTGTGTGAAGAAACAACATCAGCAATATTTGTATAAATCTTTGCACTTAATCCTTGATAACTAGTTGTTAACCCGACCGCGACTTGACGATCGGATAAAAAGTTTCTTATGGCAACAACATAACAAACAGTGTTGATCCAACAAATGCTATTGCCAGCAAGAAATGTTAGGAAGAAGACATGCCAATATGATAGATAAGATATATGGTTGGTTATGAAGAGATATTGTACACCATAACCGATTAGTCCTAGGAACGAACCGACGATGAGGACGAGCCAGAGAGGGAGGTAAATAGCAGCAAGGCCAGAAAACCAACCAAAAAGTTTGCCAGCATCAGATGCAAAAGCAAGGTTATTGAGTTCAACTTGTGAAATGGAGAGAAGCTGTTTTAGCTGGGAAGAATAAGCTGGGAAGTTTGTGTTTGTTCCATTTATGACTTGGAGCCAAATGATGCCAACTAGGCTAAGCCATTGAAGACTAGTAGAATAAGCCATTGTGAAGAAGATTGATAACTAAAACTTCTAAGACATTAAGAGAGTTTATATGGTGCGGTGTGTGTGAGGGATTAAATGTTGATAAGAAAAAATATGGGCTAGATGATTAAGGTGTGCAACAAAGTCAAGAAATTAATATGGTGGAATACAGAAAATTTTAATCTTCATTTAAATTCGAAATGTCTTTTCTATATTATTTAACTGGGTCTAAACATTTTAGTTCTTTAGCAACATGCTAAATAGGTTATTTTGCATATTAAATTGAACTAATATTTATATTTATAATTTACAAAAAAAAATAATTGAGACCTTTTTTCAGGAGGTCCTGCCTAGTTGCCCGGATTTGAGATTTATCATGCCTCACACGTAACGTAACTGTAAGCGAGTAGGTCGAGTTAGATGTGGTGTAGTATGGCCCTAGCTATTATTGTATATGATTTTCGTTAAAATATATGATTTTTTTCATTTGTAAGAATTTTGAAGATCAATAATAAATATAAGACGGTAAATTAGATAAATAAATATACAAAAGAACACTAATATTTTTAACGTGGAAAACTCTTTAATATGAGAGTAAAAATCGAGTGTCCAATCCAAAGAAATAGTTCTACTATAATTAATTGAAAATACAAAAGAGTCTTAAAGTGATTCACAAAATAGTGATAATGTAATACCGTGAGAGAACTGACTTGAGTGTTTTGCGTTTTATCGCAATTGTTGCGGATAGCAAGAGTCTCCACCGACTTTTCTTATATTCAATAAGGAAAGGGTGAAAAGAATAGGAAAAACCTTTGAGATATTTTCTTGAGTTCGGGGGTAGGTTATGAAAAGGGAAGGTGTTAGCACATTTTTCATCTGTAGTTATCTACGGGCTCTTAGTTGTCAGCTCATTTTGAAATGCTTTGTTTGAAATGTGTTGGTGATGGGTTTTGAAAGTATTTCTGAAAAGTGTCATCGTTTAGGCGAATTTTGTAATGATTCTCGTCTCTATAAGAATGTATACAAAGTATTGAATTTTGAAAATATTTCATGTTTGAAAGTATTGTTGTGTTTTTGAAAGATGTTTTGAAGAATGATTGTGACAAACAACTAAGAACGTTCTACCTACTCAAAAGTCTTTTGTTCATTTCCTCTTTCCTTTGATATTGCTATCTTACCATTGATTGGTAAGAAGCCCTATCTTGGGATGTGAAAGGACAGACGTGGGTCATCGTATAGTCATGGATAGCAATGTAGTGAGATACGTTAGCAATTTTATTAAGGGTCTAAGATCATTTGTAAGGCAACATTCGAAGCGTCATCGATGAACTATGATCTTGTATTTTTTATCGTTTTTGCTAAAGTGTCTCACATGCATAACATGACTATTTTTAAGGCAACAAAGTGGAGTTAACCCTAGAGGTGTAAGTGCGCAAGTGTTTTGTATTTAATGCTTGATTTATCTTGAATTTAGGGTTTACTATTTGTTGATTTTAGTCTTTCCATACAACCTTAATTACTAGTATTTATATTCAAAAGCGATAAATTGCGGAAAATAGATGTCTTATGCTATTACATCATTTGGAGACGGGGGTACAAATTTACGAATGGGGATTGTAAGAAATTAAATCCTAATTATCTATTACAACCATATTGAATTTGAATAAATGTACAAGAAATGAGCAAATATAATGCACAAGGAAATAAATGTGATGTATAAAGGAAGTGAAAAATGTTTTTGTTTTAGATTTTTTGTTTGGTTTTTTAAGGTTAAAGAAAAAGTTTTAAATCTAATTATCTAAAAGGAAAATAATTAAATAAAACAAGAAAATAGTTAAAAAATTGAAGGAAATTGATTTAATTTGAAGAAGGCAATTTTTTAGAGTTTCATGGAAAAGTTTTAATTTAATTAATCAAGCTAAAATGAATAGAAAAATTAATTGAATTCCTAAGTTCTAAACTAATTTTAATTAGAACAGAAAATAAAATGAAATAAACGTAAGTCTAATTATTTAATTAATAATTAAAAAAGAAATTAATTTTAATAAGAAAATGGTTTTGGTCTTTTGGTCTTAAAAGAAATTAAAATAGGAGTATACTAAATATGTTAATAAATAAATAAAATATTTTTAGATTTTTATTAATAAAAGTAATAATAATAATAATAATAATAATAATAATAATAATAATAATAATAATAATAATAATAATAAAATAAAAAAAAAAAAAAATTGATATTGAAGTTAGTAAGGTGTAAAGAATAATATAGGGAGTGTGAGAAAAACAGTTTTTGTGTGTTAGAGGCCCAAGGCTTGTTTTTGTTTAATCAGAAAAATGAAAAAATAAATAAATAAATAAAGGGGCCTGCGTGTTATGAATAAACAGGAGGTGAGTCTGAGTAAAAAACAAGGCCCAAAGACATTAGGCTCAGGCGCGCTGACTTATAACAAAAAAGAAGAAAAATAATGAAAACTTGGAAAAAGGATAGCGCTGGGGCTCGAACCCAGGCCCTTAGCAATAATATGTGCGCGCTCTACAACTGGGGTGACTATACATCCGTTTACTTATACAATACCATAAATATATATTTGAAAATCCTTCCTAGGCCTGCACTTCATCTTCTTCCTTGCGCCATGTTTGAACCTGTAACTTTCTCATTTCTCAATAAAAATTATAACTGTAAACCTGAAAGTTACTCTATTTTTCCTCACGATTCCAGAAATGTAAATAACTTAGACTATAAATCAAAATTGAGCAAGAATTTTGTTGGCCCTAATCTGAAACCTAATTTTTACAGAAATTTCAAACTCAAAATTCTCTAAGCTCAGGTAATATAAATGAAAACTATTGACATGGTTAGCTTCAGGGAAATGATGTCTACATTTTATCTTTTAAAATAAAAGCCTAACAATGCCTACATGAAGAGTTGAAAGTTTAGAAAATTACCTTAAAAATTAGAAATCGTGAAATGAGTTTGAGCTTGATTCAAGTTATAGTGATGATTAGGTTAGCTTCCTCAAGTCCCTAGAAAGCTAATGCAAATTTTACTTGGTGCTAAGAGTGCTTGAATCGTGCTAGAGAAGTCCAAGCATAAAACTTTGTTTTTAAAAATGGAGGATGGTGTAAATGGTTTTACAATTGTGTTGCAGGTGTTTAGATAGTTTTTATATGTTTATTAGAAGCTTTGTGAAAGGTTTGGCAAAGAAACGCACGAGTGGATTTGGAGATTGGATTCAAAACTCAGAAATGACAAGTTTTGAGGTATTTTTGGTGATTCTGTGTTTTAGCAAGTTTGGGGGCTTCTAATTTCGTCTGTTGGCTTGAAAATGGTGTATATATTTATAGGCAAGAGGTTTTGTGTGCTACAACAAGTCAGAATTTGAATTATCAAGTTGCAACACCTTTACTTGTTTTTGAAGCAACCATGACAAACATCTTTCCAAAGCTTGTACCATGCTATTGTAGAGTGGTTAACACTTTAAACATGGATGTTCTGATTTGTAGATGTTGAGTGTGATCATAACAACAAGTGAGAGGCTCAAGACAAGTTGACTTTGTAATTAAAGTCACTTTTCAAGAATGGATATGTTACTTTCTTCCAAAAATAGCAAATTGGTTTGGACAAAGCTTGAAACACTTGGATAAGAGCACAATCAGTTGTGTAAACAATTAATTATGGAGTGATAAACAAGTTTGAGTCCTGAAAAGTGAAGATTATGCAGCATGACTATGGATTTGGTTCATGTTCATCACAAAATCTTTCTTGCAAAACAAGTTTGAAACCCTAACTTCATGGCTTCGATTCTCTTAGGTCAAACATGATCTCAATGAGTTCTTTGACATTTTGGAAAACTTGAAACATCCTATACAACTTCTATTTTGATCATTTTTGCAAAATCAAATTAGAACTATGTGAAACTTGTCCAAGAAGTTAGGTCAAAAATCTGCCTAAACTAGGTCAAAATTTCACTAAGTACTTTTGCTTCATGTACATGTCTTTATGAATTTATAACTAAAAAACCAAGCATTTATAGAATTTGATTTGGGAAGAAAATTTGTATATTTTATCAAGATCTATAGCTTTCATGTTGGAAGTTTTATTTTGAATCATCTTGAATCTTGATGCAAAGTTGGCATGAAGTTATGAAAAAAAAAGTAAATTTTCCAACACTTGGAAAAATTTCTAAGTCTTAGAAATTTTGACTTTTCAAAGTGAATTTTGACTTTTTGATTTCTTGATTAAAAATCTTCATATTTTGACATGTCTTGATGAAATATGATTTTTGGAACTTGATTTTTATCAAAAAAAGTCAAAGTTTGACTTTTCAATGTACAATTGACTTTTTTCATCAGTTGACCAAATTTCAATTATCAATCAATTGATCTTGAGAAGTGATTTGAACCATGACATTAGGTCAAGATGATGCATTTGAATCCTTGATATTATTCTCAAGTCAATAAGTCATTTATTTGGTCAAAAGTAAAAAAATCAAGCTTTCTTAGTCAAAACCCTAATTTTGACTATTTTCCCCTTTTGGTGGTTTGATCAATTTTCATGGGGAATTATGATCCAAACTTGATCATTTGATACATATGAATTCAAAATGTTGATATGGGCCAAAAATCTTGAAGTTTGACTGTAATTTGGCCGTAGTTGACTTTTTACCCAATATAGATGATTTTAGGTCATCTGATCAATTGACTAAGAAAACTTGAACTACAAGGCTTGAAATTTGACATGAGAAATATTGAAGGTCAATAATGATCCAAGAAAGTTATTTGAGGCATTAAAAGTTCAAATGCCCTTATGAAAACTCAAACCCTAATTTGAGGTATCAGTGTTAAGGAGGCATCTTGAGCTAGTCAATCCTTGTGCAAGTTTAAACTATTGAAGATCTTGTGGGAAATATCTTCAGAAATGAGAGATCAAATTTTGGGGTACAACAGATAACAACCGTAAACCACAAAGCAAACTAGTTTACAAATAAGAATCAAAAAGCTGAAAATTTTCTCAAATCTACAACTTTAGTGCAAAGTCGATATCTTTCAACTCGGATCTTGTTTTGAAGATCCCAATGGTCAAAAGTTAGATATATATGTTGTAGACAGACCCACCAAATTTAAGCCTGATCCAACGGTAAATGAATCGGGAATCATCATTTTAGTGAGAATGATACAGAAAAATGGGAATGAATTTCTCTCTTATTTTCTCTCTTTTGAATCCTTATTTTCTCTCTATTTCTCTCAACTCTAACTTGACACTCTCCAGTTATATAAGTGAGACAAATGGGCTATTCGTATTTGGGTCTCTGTCCACATAGGATGGGAGCTCAAACCCAACACCCAGACCCCAAACATGAGGCTTATAAGAGAGAAGTAGTTAATGAGAAATATAATAGCCCTCCAAGCTTGGGGTATGTTATTGTTAGGTGGTTAAGGAGACAATTTTATTCATAATAGATATCCACTTTCTCATGTTTGAGGTTGAGTTAATCACCTTTTTATGATTTTTAAAGACGATTCAAACTCCCAATCCAACGATTCCACATGAAGGAATTTGGTTTCTTTAGTCTAGCAATTGTGATTGATTTAAACTTCTTCAAAATGGCCATTTGGTCTGAGCCATAGTTTGTGTGCAGACCTGAAACCAAATATATCACTACTACAAATAACACTTTTTATGATGAACTTTTTACCTCGAACATGATAAAAACTGAGAGTATAGGTCCTGGGAGTGCCATGTTTGAATAAAAAAAAAACATCTTCCCTCCAAGGTTATATAGCTATACATGAGCACCATGTTTTATCCATAAAAATAATAATAAACATATCCCCTCGGTTTTTTGGAAAAACGAGGGAATATAGTTATAAGGGATCTCCCTTCGAATCTCTGTTACTGCATTTAAAGTTTTTTCAATGATTTCTCACTTGGCGCCTTTCCAACTTCCCTTTTTTTCTTAGTTAATTTGTTTTCCGTTTTTTTCCTTCTTAATTAGTAATTCTCAAAATCTTTATTATCAATAAAAAAAGAAATGACAATAATAGGAAAGGAAATATCTCATTGATAAGGAGTATGTCGGTTGTTGAGTATGCTGCAAAGTTTACGGAGTTGGATAAGTTTTATCCACACTATAGTGAGGCTGATGCTGAGTTTTCAAAGTGCATCAAGTTTGAGAATGGGTTGCGCCTATAGATCAAGAAGGAAGTTGGATACCAGAAGATTCGTGTCTTTACTGATTTGGTTGATAGTTGCGGGATCTATAAAGATGATAATAATGCTCACTATAAGATTATCAATGAGAAGAGGGGTAAGAACCAACAGAATTGTGGTAAGTCGTATGATACCCCAGCTGGTAAAGGTAAATAGAAAGTTGCTCAGGGTCATAGAACTAGTGGGGAAGATGCTCCTGCTGGTGTGGTTTGTTTCAAATATGGAAAACATGGGCGTAAGAGCAATGCGTGTACTGCTGAGTTAAAAATGTGTTTCCATTATGGTAATACTGGACATGTTGTTTCTGAATGAAAGCATAAAGATATGATTTATTTCAATTATGGTGAAGAAGGACACATTGGTAGTCAGTGTCAGAAGCCGAAGAAGGCGCAAACCAGTGGTAAAATGTTTGGGTTGGCTGAGAATCAAACTAATGAGGACAGACTCATCAGAGGTACATGTTTCATTAATAGTACTCCTTTAATCACTATTATTGATACCGGTGATACTCATTGCTTTATTGTTGCTGATTATGTTGAAAGATTGGGTCTTATGTTGTCTTCTATGAATGGAGAGATGATCGTCGATACTCCAGCCAAGGGATCGGTAACTATTTCTCTTGTGTGTTTAAAGTGTCCTTTTTCGATCTTCGACATAGACTTTACTATTGACTTGGTTTCTTTTCCTTTAAGAGGGTTGGGTGTGATCCTAGGTATGAACTGGTTAGAGCATAAATATGTTCAAATTAATTGTTATAACAAGTCGGTGAGGTTTTTTACTCCTGAAGAAGAGGAAGCTGGTTTGTTGTCTGCTAGACAGTTGTGGCAGTTGATGCAAGAAGAGGCTCAGATGTTCTCGTTGATGGTGACGCTATCTGTCAAGAATCAAGTTGTAATTGAGGAGTTACAAGTGGTGCGTGAATTTCCTGAAGTTTTCCCTGATGAAATTCCTGATGTACCGCCAGAGAGAGAAGTCGAATTTGCTATTGATCTTGTACCTGGTACCAGACCTGTTTCTATGGCACCATACAGGATGTCTGCATCTGAATTGTCAGAATTAAAGAAGCAATTGGAAGAGTTACTTGAAAAGAAATTTGTAAGACCAAGTGTATCATCGTGGGGAGCTCCAGTTTTTCTAGTAAAGAAGAAAGATAGAAGTATGAGACTTTGTGTTGATTATAGGAAATTGAATAAGGTGACGATTAAGAAAAAGTATCTGCTTCCAAGAATAGATGACTTGATGGATCAATTGGTGGGTGCTTGTGTGTTTAGTAAGATTGATTTGAAGTCGGGCTATCATCAGATTAAAGTGAAGGATGAAGATATCCAGAAGACGGCTTTCAGAACACGTTATGGACACTATGAGTATTCAGTGATGCCTTTTGGTGTTACTAATGCGCCTGGAGTATTCATGGAGTATATGAACTGTATATTTCATACTTATTTAGATCGGTTTGTAGTGGTGTTCACTAAGGACATTTTGATTTAATCTAAATCGAAAGAAGAGCATGCAGAACACTTAAGAATACTATTGCAAGTGTTGAAGGAGAAGAAGTTGTATGCAAATCTGTCTAAGTGTGAGTTTTGGTTAAAGGAGGTTAGTTTTCTTGGTCATGTCATCTCAGGTAGTGGCATTATTGTAGATCCATCTAAGGTAGATGTTGCGTTACAGTGGGAAACTCCGAAGTCGGGTACCGAGATTAGAAGATTTTTGGGATTAGCTGGTTATTATAGAAGGTTTATCGAAGTTTTTTCTAAGTTGGCACTTCCGTTAACTAAGTTGACTTGTAAAGGTAGAGCTTTTGTATGGGATGTTCAGTGTGAAGAAAGTTTTATAGAATTGAAGAAGAGATTGACGTCGGCTCCGATTTTGACATTACCTAATCCGGGAGAACCTTTTGTGGTATACTGTGATGCTTCCAAGATGGGCTTAAGAGGTGTGCTTATGCATAATGAAAAGTTAGTTGCTTATGCGTCAAGGAATTTAGGACTCATGAAAAGAACTATCCTACACATGATTTAGAACTTGCTGCAGTTGTTTTTGTATTGAAGATTTGGAGGAATTATCTTTATGGTTATAGATTTGAAGTATTTAGTGACCATAAGAGTTTAAAGTATTTGTTTGACTAGAAGGAATTGAATATGAGACAACGAAGATGGTTGGAATTGTTAAAGGATTACGATTTCGGTTTGAATTACCATCCAAGAAAAGAAAATGTGGTGGTTGATGCGTTAAGTCGAAAGACTTTACATATGTCGGCAATGATGGTTAAAGAGTTGGAATTAATTGAACAATTCAGATATATGAGCTTAGTTTTCAAGGTGACACCGCAGAGTGTTATGTTGGGGATGTTGAAGATTAATAATGAATTTTTGGACAGTATCAGAGAAGCTCAGAAGTTAGATGTGAAACTGGTAGATTCAATGGTTGAAATTGATCAATTTGAGCATAGTGATTTCAAGTTATATGCACAAGGTGTGTTGAGATTCCATAACCAAATTTAAATTCCTGATGATGTGGAGATGAAGAAAGGGATTCTCGAGGAAAGTCATAGAAGCAAGTTAAGTATTCAACCGGGACCTACAAAAATATATCAAGATTTGAAGAATTTGTTTTGGTGGCCTGGAATGAAGAGTGATGTGGCTTGGTTTTTGTATGCATGTTTAACTTGTCAGAAGTCGAAAGTTGAACATCAGAAGCCTGCAGTGTTGATGCAATCGTTAGAAGTTCCAAAATTGAAATGGGATAGAATTTCTATGGACTTTGTGATGGGATAACCTAATACTTCAAAAGGGAATGATTCTATTTGGGTGATTGTTGATAGTGTTATGAAGTTGGCTCATTTTATTCCTATTAACATCAGTTTTCCAGTATCAAAGTTGGCGGATATTTACACTAGTGTGATTGTGAAACTCCATGGTGTTCCTTTGTGCATTGTGTCAGACAGAGATCTGAGGTTTACGGCTGATTTTTGGAAGAGTTTGCAAGAGGTATTAGGTTCTAAGTTGAGGTTGAGTTCGACGTATCATCCTCAGACGAAAAGAACTATTTAGTCGTTAGAGGATTTATTGAGAGCACGTGTTCTTGAGCAAGGAGGTTCGTGGGAAACTTATCTTCCATCAATAGAATTCACTTTTAATAACAGTTACCATTCTAGTATTGGAATGACACATTTTGAAGCATTGTATGGTCGAAGATGTAGAAATCCTTTATGTTGGCTCGAATCTGAAGAAAGTATAGTACTTGGACCTGAACTTGTTTGTGAGACTACTGAGAAGGTGAAGTTAATTCAAGAAAAGATGAAAGCTTCCCAAAGTAGACATAAGAGTTATCATAACAAGCGAAGGAAAGATTTGGAATTTCAAGCAGGTGACCGTGTGTTTTTGAGAGTTACACCTGTGACTGGTGTTGGGCGAGTGTTGAAGTCTAAAAAGCTCAATTCTCGTTTTATTGGTCCATACCAGATTTCAGAAAAAGTTGGGAATGTTGCTTATAGAGTGGCTTTACCGCCTAATCTTTTGAATTTGCATGATGTGTTTCATGTGTCACAACTCCAGAAGTATATTTCAGATCCATCTCATGTGATTAATATGGATCATGTGCAAGTACGGGTTAATCTTACTGTGGAGACGATGCTTGTACGAATCGTGGATTGTGAAATGAAGATTCTAAGAGGCAAGGAGATTACTTTGGTGAAAGTAGTCTGGCTAGGAGCTGCCGGAGAAAGCATGACGTGGGAGTTGGAAAGCAAGATGCGAGACTCCTATCTTGAGTTATTTAAATAAGGTAAATTTTTGAGGACGAAAATATTCTAAGTGGGGGAGGATTGTAACAGCCGTTTATTTAATTAATTATTTAATTAAATTATTTTTGGATTATTTGTTGAAGTTGTGAGATGTTGAGAATTGTAGGTATAAGTTGTTCAGATTATTATTAATTAATTAATTATTTGATTAATAATAATAATAATAATAATAATAATAATAATTATTATTATTATTATTATTATAATGTTGGAATTAATAGTATTAGTTATTGGGCTTGTTTTGGTGATAGTCGTAGTACTAAGGGGGTGTGAGAATTAGGCCCAATAGAAATAATTCTAATATTATTGTGTTTAGTTATAATAATAGAAAAATAGGTTTTTATCAAGAAGAAGAGGAATAAGGGTTGGAAGAGAGAAAGAGAACGTAGAAGTTGCAGAGAAAAGAAGAAAAGAGGAAAAGTGGGGTTCGATCGGAAAATCGTAGGGAAACCTTCAATCCAAGGTAAGGGTAGGGTTCTAACTCTATAATTGGATATATGGTGCATGTTACGTGGAAATTGGGTTGTGTGAAATTGTTGATGTGTGTGATTGTTGTATGAATAAATTGTTGTTTGGAATTTGTGAAATTTGTGCTAACATTGCAGTGATTCAATCGATGAAAAGTTGAACGAAGTTGCAGAACTGCAACTAGAATTATGGACGTGTGTCGAGCGGCATACGTATGTTGATGAAGGGTGCTGACCGACACCATGTTCTGTGACGAGGGGCACGGTTAAGTCTGTCGAGGGGCACAAACCCAATTACTGTGTTTCCTTTAATTGTTTGTGTCTGTCTTGGGTGTCGATTACTTAGTAGTGTGTTACAGAAAAAGGTGTAGCATGGTTAGAAAATAATGAATCACATTAGAGTTTATTTATTAGTAATAAGAGTGAACAATCACTAGATTAGCTTAATTATGGAAGGAAATATTAATGAGTAACAGAGTTAGTAAATGTTAACATGAAGTTAATAATAACAAAAAATAATAGAAAAGTTGTTATAAACTAAAATAGCAGCAGAGATAATTTAAGTAGCTGAAGAATAATAACTTCATTAATTTAGTAGAAAACTAGTAATTGGACTCGTTCAATAATGGTATTGGTATATGTATAGTTGTTGTGATGTTATTGTTATTAATTATTGAAGTTGCAGGTGATGAATATTGTTGTGTTATCCCTATTGATTGGAAATTATTTAAGTTGTAGGCTTATGGCCAACGTTGATTATGTTGAATTGTTGTTGGTTGTCGTTTTGTCTTTAATCATGTTGTCGCATACATGGCATATCATGTTGGAGCTGATGCTCGTTAAGTTGGTCTGGATTGGAAAATTATAAAGTTGAAGGCTTATGCCTTGTTAATGCCTCTATTTATTGGCATGATTTCTAAGTTGGGAGTTCTACTCCATTGGTACCACATGCATGTGCATAGTAATAAGTTGCATTCCACGTTGCATATTCGAGTTGTTTTGTTGATGAGTTATTTGTGACATTTTGTTGATGTTTTATTGTGATTAATATTGTTTAAAGTTTTGAAGTGGTGATTTTGCATAGACTAATTCTAATGTAATATTTATATCACATCTGATTATACCGTTCAATATCTCACCCCTTATGTTTGAATATTACTCCGGTGTTGGTAACATGCAGGTAATCCAGAGTGAAGGCGGTTTACCTTCAATAGTTCGAGTCGATGTCATTGCTATGATATGTAACACTCGGGGGGATGAACGCTTGTTGTTTTATTGTTTATTATTATTTCAGTCGATTGAACTTTAAGTTGTTGTTCGTTAACTACTTCTAATTTTAAGTTGTTTTAGTTGGACAAAGTTGGTATATTCTTTTAAGTTGAATTTTATGATTCCGCTGCGTAGTTATGAAAACTTTTGGTTTTTAAAAGATTAAATTATGTTTCCGATTGGTTCATTCTAGTTTAATGTATGTTATGTATCTGTAATAAATATCATTGTTTTATGTTGAAATTGTAGCATCCTGATTTGGTTGTCGACACTTTATAACTCTGATTTTTATATTAATTATCGGGTAGATTGGGGTGTTACACTTTGCCCAAGCAGCACCGGACGAGGTAGATGGAAAGGGGAAGGAAAGAAATTGGGTGCTATTGGTTTTTAAGCGAAGTGCCTTAGCTTTGTTGGGCGAGCATTAGGCAATGCGGTCTGACCAACACTTTCTGAAAACTTCAAAAATTCATAACTTTTGACTCGGGTGTCCGTTTGCCGCACCATTTAAACCTACGAAAAGCTAAAAATATTTTATATCATATAAAAATAATTTCAAATGCATTGGGAGATTATTTGTTAGGGGATTATGCCCTTCTGTATGCAATTTTGTCAGTTATGCTGAAATATATGCATGGAATTATGTATGATGATGTTGTATGATGTTGTTGGGGTTGTATGATTTGTATGTTACATGTGTATACAACTGGCGATCTTAATGGTGTGTTACATTGATGAATATAGATATCAATGTGCTGTATTTTGTTGCATGGTTGTGTCACATGCATTTCAGGTGGTGGACTTTAGTCTTATTTTTGGCTCTGATCCTAGATAGCATGGATTAAGAGCGATATGAACTTCATTGTTCATGATGTTGGTTGGCTCTGATCCTAGATAGCATGGATCGGGAGCGATGTGAATTGAATTGTTCATGATATTGGTGGATCTGGTCCTAGATGGCGTGGCTTTGGGAGCAATATTGGTACCACATGCATTGAGTCTGTGAGTCGATCTCATTGCATTATATTGTTGTTAGCATGATGTTTGAGTAGTGTGATTACTGTATGTACTACATGATGATGGTTGATATGTGTGGATGATTATGTGTGATTGTATAAGCAATATGCAATATAGTTATTTTCGATGGTGTGAATGTATGAGATGTCGAATGTATGACTTTGCATGATTATATTCTCTATATACTTATTATTATACATATTCTTATATTGTTGTGATATCCCACCCTTCTGTTGGAATGATGTTTTGTACGAAATCATGTAGATAGTCAGGAGTAGTCCGAGGCTATAGACTTTGGAAGAGGTTGCTCTTCATTTTATTCGAGTGAGCTTCATTGCTCTGATACGTAACACTGGGTGGGTGGAATGAACGCTTATTTATTTTGTTGTTTTAATAATTTGTGTGGGGTCTTAGGAACTCCTTATGATTTGAATAAATGTTGATTTATTTTGAAGAGATTGTTTGACTTCAAATATGTTTCTTTTTCCGATGCATTAATAAAAGTTAAAGTTGAAGTCTATGAGTCGATGTTTTGGTTCATCTGTTATTCGTGTTATGTATCTTATACTTAATATGAGTATGTTTTTGCATGTTTGTGAAAATGTAGCATCCTAAATGTTCGTTATTTGTTTTAAAATTACGTTGATCTTTATTTATTATTCACCAGAGAGTTTAGGGTGTTACAAAAAAAAACCTTTATAAGGATTTGAAAGACATCATATGAATGTAAGGGGGGTATAATATGCGCATAAACACATCTAAGTTCTATTTTAGAGTCCAGGTAAGGAAGTTCATAGGCTTCATGTTAACCAGGAGAGAATTTGAAGACAAACCAAATAAATTCCAGACCATAACTATCTCGAGAAGCCCAACAATAGAAAAACAAGTTAAATAGTTGACCAATGGATAATCGTCCTTTCTCGCATCCTATCATGTGTATGCGACAAGGCTTTCTATTTCTTTGTCACACTGAATATGAGACAGTTGTTTGTGTGGATAGAAGAATGTGAGGAGTCTTTCGCAAAGTTGAAAACCTTTATGTCGACACCCCTCATCTTGACTCGCTCGAAGGAAGGCACGCCATTGTATTTGTACTTCTCAATAATTAAAGATGTCGTAAGTTTTTTTTCTGGTCCAATATTGTCCTAATCTACACTCACATTTTCGCGTCTTAAGTTTATAATGCAGCGAAACTACAACTCATATTTCTCCGTGGTTCTCTGGTTCAACTACATTTTCCTTTTTGTAGCACTTCCTAAGTAAAACCGTCATTGAAGAAGGTGGGAAAAGGAATTAAGAAAAGAAAGGAAATAATACATGCACAAGGGCATCAAAAGGGAAGTGCCCACAAGAAAAGTGTAAGCGAATAAGAAAGCGATGAAATATATTTGTGGCTTGTCATAGAGTTTATAGAAACTTGTAGGGTCCTAAAGTAAAACACCAACCACAACTTTGTCAGAAGATCAATGCACTAGTACAAAAAGTGTTTTTAACTTCGGACACGAAATGCATTTTACCTACGCTAAAGAAGCGAGATAAAGAATGGTGTCATGAAAACTAACGACTTAACACCACGGTTTTAAAACACTGAGGGGTGAATTTATTTGCGCATGGGTTCAAACCCCGTCATCTGCATTTTTATTATTTACAAAACTAGCGCCTCATACATCTCTGTTAATCAATAAAATCGAGGAATAAGATAGATTGTTTTTTAATTGAAACTCGTTACAAATTGTTTACACAAAAAATTAATAAAATTATTTGTTTACAACTACAATGTTTACCCAAAATATTACATTGTTTACACATGATATTAAAATAGAAATTAATTTATCCATGAAGATCATAGTTGGATCTCCAAATCCTTGATATTATGGGCAAGATCAAATGTTAGGTGTCACTATATTCTTAATTGTTTTTTTATGCATTTGTTTCTGATATAAACAAAAAAAAGGGTTAGATAAAAAAATTTAGATAAATAAATGATTATCTGCTTAAGTAAATATTTAAGAACACAAACCTTAAACTCAAATAATTTTCTTCTCTTCAATCCATCATCTAAAACTCTTTATGTAAAATACTCTTTCAAACATTAAAGTGGAGGATATAGATACATTCAAGCACTTCATGGTGTTTCATTATCAATTTTAGATATTAGAATGCTTTTATAATGGAAGTTTTTAGGTTTTATATGGATCAAGCGTTGACACTCATGAAATGAAAGACACCAATTTTTTAAGGACGGTGATCAATATTCTTAATTGTCATACTAATTTACCCCTCGATTTTGTTAAAAACCGACTTGAAAAAGGTTCTTTTTTTACATTACAATATTTACATAGAACATTAGACATAATATTACAACAAATCCAAATTCTTGGAGAATAATAAATATTTGTTGTAAGGAGTTATCTATGCCAAACATTAGAAAATGTTATATAGATTGTATGCATCCAACTTCTAAAGGCGTTAATTATTCCAAGAATTAGAAAATGCTTGTTTGTACTTGCAATCCATCATAGAGAACTCTTTCAAGCTTCTTAAGTTGCAAGATTTCATTATCTTAGCAAATGTTTTTATGACAAGATTTCATTTTTGGGGCGGCTACATATTATTTAGAATTAGGATAAAATTTGTTTAACAAGTGCTTTTATAGTAAAATTTGATTTATTTTATCCCTCGATTATTAAGGAAACCGACGAAATATATCATTTAGTTTACAAATAAAAAAATATAAGAAAACTAAGGTAATAAGTGGATTGTCCTCCCGATTATTAGAATAACTGGGGTAATTTCGCGCGCATTGGAATCATATAACTAGAATAGCAATGATCATCCATATTCAAATTGTAACGTAACTTTTGGATTTTCGAGGAGGCGTTTGAGCTTCTTTGATTGGTTCACCTCCTATTCTCCACTTTATTTAAACACTATTCCTAGTTTCAACGTCTCATTTCCAACTCTTTGTATCTTCAAACCTTGTTTTAAAGTATCTTCTTTTTTTTTAAATGTCTTAAGAAACCTTAGATGAAAAAAAAATTCGTCATCAATGAAAAGTTTGTTGATTTCGATGATTTGAAAGACAAAGGTTTTGATATAAGAAAAAATATTTCCAAATAAAAGTTGAATGGTTACTTTGATATTCTTCATGGATCCATCTACATTAATCTCGTTAGAGATTTTTGGTTAAATGTCTTCGTTGTTGTTGTACCCCAAAATTTGCCCTCCCATTTCCTCAATATTTTCTCATCACAAGATCCTTGGAGATCAGATCCAGTTAGGGTTCCCTCTGCTCAAGACTCCTCTTTGCACTGTTAGCCCAAATTAGGGTTTGTGTTTGCACAAAGATGTTTTGACCTAAAATGCCCAAGATGACTTCCTTGCTTCCTATTGGACTCCCAAGTTTATCCATATCAAGTCTCAAGTCTTGATTCCAGGTTCTGCCCAGTCAATTGGACAGTTAACCTAAAAATCAACTGTATTGGAGAAAAAGTCAACTGTGGCCAATTGACAGTCAAATCTCATGAAAATTGACCCACATCAACATTATGAACTCACATGGACCATTTGATCAAGTTTGGATCACAATTCCACAAGAAATTTGACCAGATCACCAAAAGGGCAAAATGGTCATTTTTAGGGTTTTGACTGCACAAAGGCAATTTTTGACTGTTTGACCTAGCCAATGGCAAACCAAGCTCACATATGGACTCAAGGACCCCATGGAATTATCTTGACATGCTCAACAAGTTCAAAAGATCCCAAATGCACAAGGTTGATAGTTGAATTTCTCAGTCAATTGATCAATTTTGACTGTATACTGAAAAGTCAAACTTTGACTTTTTGGTCAAAATCAAGAGTCAAGATTCATTTTTCATCAAAACATGCCAAATCATGAAACTTGTTCACCAAGAAATCAAGAAATGCAAATTAGGGTTTGAAATGAGAATTTTTCATAACTTAGAATTTTTCTAAGTTATGAAAAAACCCTAATTTTCCCCAACTTTGCCCCACTTTCTCACCAAGATTCATTTGGATTCAAACAAAAGTCAAAACATGAAAGTTTTAGCTTGTTGCATAATCTACAACTTTGATTCACAAAGTTTTCCTAAATGAGTCTTGTATCTCAAGTTACAATTTTTTGAATAAGGGCACTAAACCATTCTTAACTTAGTGAAATTTTAACCTATTTTGGCAAGGTTTTCTACCTAACTTCAAGGCTATTTTCCATACACTTCCACTTGGAATTTCAATTTGAATTTCAAATATGGATTGTAGTACACATTCCAAGCTTTCTAAAATGTCCAAGAACTTCTCAAACAACCTCATGGTTAGGGAGAATCGAATTTCACAATATAGCAAAAACTCACTTTTGATTGGGCCAAGTTACATGTTCATAACACTATGCATTTTCAAAACTCAGCATGCCACTTGATTACAGGCCTTTTATCTCAATTACACTCATAAATTTAATGCCAAACCTTTGTGCCAAGACCATGTTTTGTGTGTTCAAGCATTGCCTAGAGGATTAATCCATTTATAGATAAAGCATAATATCCATTTTAGAAAAGTTTCACTTTATGTCAAATGCAAATCCAAGCAAGTACACTTGAAATCTTCTTGGCACAAGTTATGAGACACATTGCACTGATCAAGGCCAATGTATGCAGCATAGTATGGGGGCCTGTACAGGCTAGAAGCACAAAGTGACCATTGCTTGCTTAAAGTTCAAGAAACATAGCATAACTTGTACCAACTCTCATATCAGCTTACAAACACTTAAGCAAACTTGTGAAACACATTCAAGGGATACCAACTGAGCTAATACACGACCCTAAGATCCCTCATACACTCCCATTCCCAGAATCACCTTCAAACTGCAAGAACAGGGCATGGCCTGCAGTTTGAGTGTCATCTCTCTTTCCTTTCAAGCTTTCTTGCCCAAACCAGTTCACACACCTTCCATACCATCTATGCAAGCTAACCAAAACCTAAAACACGACATGTAATTCCTCTAACTGGTTCCACCATTTTCACTTTTCTGATTTGCAGGTGAAGTACTCTAGCACGATTCAAAAGCTTTCAAGACAAAGTAAACATTGGAATAGCATCCCTGGACCTCAAGGAAGCTATACCAATCATCACCTTGCACTGAAAGCTTCTCCATTGCCAGATAGAAGTTCAACTGAACAGGTAAGTTCATGAACTCGTAACTCTCTTATTAGGCATTGTTAGCTTTAGGTTTGTGAAGAAAACATGTCACAATCATTGCCCTGAACATGCCCATATAATTAGATTTTATTTATATTATGTGTGTTGCAAGAATTTTGAGTCTGAACATGGAAGAAAATCTAGGTCAGGATTTGGGGGAGAAGAAATTCTCTCTCATCTTAGAGAGTTAGATCAAGTTCTACATATGGTTGGATTCGTCTCTTGATGCTGAACATTTTTTATGTTATGAGTTTTCATTAACAAGCCAGGAATCAGGATGTTTGAATGATGGAACAAGGCGCGCGTTTTTTTGATATTTTCTGGCCAGAGGTTGAAGAAAGGTTATCTGGGCTGGGCTTGCTTTGCATTTCCTTTTCACACCATACAATTGCTTCTGAACCCCCTGAGCCCATTTTGTTTGTTTTTAATGTTTTTTGACTTTTCTTTTTTTGGTTTGACTTCTTTATTTTTTCTTATGATATTAAAAATATGAAAAATATTTTTCTCACCATTTTCTTATTTTTTAGGCATTTAATTGTTTATATTCACATTTGTACACAAATAAATAAATACATATACTTTTTATTTAAAATACTAAAATAGTGCAAATACATTTTTATACACTTTTATTTTGTTTTACTTTCTGAAAATATTTTATAGAAAAAAATACTTTTTTTATTTAAATATTAAATATTATTAATTAGTATATATAATACATATTTTGTAAATAATATAAATAAATACATATACATTAGTATACTTAGAATAAAATACCAAAAATATACATATTTTATTTTATTAATATTTAACATTAAAAATTTCATTTTTCACAAATAGACTTCATTTTTATTTTATTTTTGTATGTAAATAATAAATATTGTATATATTGAATAAATAATGCATTTTATTTTGTAAACTAGGGTTTTGACCTAAATATGAAAATACTCCAAAAAATACTTTTACTTTTTTTTATTTTTGTGACATAAATAATACTTTTTTTTCATACATATAAAAACTTTTTTTTTTGCATTCTCGCATATTTGTTTTATTTCTATTTAATTTATGCCTTTAATTATGTTGCAAATATTCCAAAAATGATGTAATAGCTAGGTTTAATTTCTTTGTCTAAATATCCCCCCATTTGAACATTTGTACCCCCCTTCCCCATATTATTGTGTTGTAATAGTGTAGGAATTTTATTTTTCGCACTTTAACGCTTTTTAAATATGCCATGCTAGAATTAGGGTTTGTATGCAAATAAAAAGAACAAGGTAGTTTGACCCAATTTCAAGATAATCAAGCATGAAAATGAATCACACATATCACACTTGCACCCCTAGGGTATTCCACTTGTTGCCTTTCAAAATTGGGCCATATTGCATGTTAGGTCTCCTTGGGCAAAACAAACAAATCAAATGATCATAGTCCCTCAAAATGTTGCCTAAACAAATGATCAAGTCCCCTAAAGAAAATTGTCCAAAGATACTTGACACCGTTGCAATTATGGCCTAAACGATGACCCGCGCCCGTCCCTTTCACATCCTAACATGAGATTGTCCACCAAATACAATGGTGGAACAAACTTATTAAAAGGGTTAAAACATAGCAATAAACTTTGAGAAATTTAGGAGTAGATAACCTCTTAGTTACTTGAATCAAACTTGCAAAAACAAAACACTTGCCTATTTTTCTAAAACCACACCTCACAACACTTTCAAAACAACTTTCAAAAACAAAATGAAAACCTTTTTAAAAGACATACATCTTTGTATACATCCCCACATGGATCATTACAAAGGTTGCCACCGCATTGGCTTCTTTTCAAAACATTTTCAAACTCACACACACAAGCACCATTTCAAACAATTAAAAACAAAAGGCAAGTGATCTAAGCAAGTAACTAAGAGCCCATGGATAACCATGGATAGAAAGGGTGCTAATACCTTCCCTTTCTATAATCTACTCCCCGAACCCAAGAAAAATCTCAAAGGTTTTTGCTGTGCTTTTTAAACCTTTCCTTAGGATAAAATAAAAAGTCGATGGCGACTCTTGCTCAACCGAAACATTTGCGAAAACAAACGCAAAACCTCAATTCAGTTCTCCCACCGTATCACAGTTGTGTTATCTAGTTGTGATGTACAGTAAATCCAATTCTATGCCAATGACTCTCCTATCACCATTACTCTATCACTTATTGCTCAAATGATAAACTATGAAGAGAAGGACAATTATGTTGAACATTATAGATTCAACAATGTCTACTCAACCCGCCTTTTTGTAATTTACGCCAACTACGATAAGCTCATCAGTCCTGCTACTCCCAATTGCAAAATTTTGATATAAACTTCTAGTGTCAAATCTCCGTCCAAGAGAGAAAAATTGGAAACGCTTACTTGAGATGACAAACATCTCTTGTACTTCCTTACCCAAAACGCCAAATTAATCTTCCTCTTACTATTTTTAACTTCTTAAAGGAAATGATAAGCATCTATCGGGAGGAAATGACTTTCCTCATACCATATGGAAGATTTCTTTATGAACTTTTCTCATAGTTAGAGATAGTTAATAGGGATAATATTATTGAAGTTGAGTGGAGTTAGAAGTTTGAATGTGTGAAATAGTCATTTGTTGTCCTGCATTTTTATAATCTGTAATTAACCTTGCTTCAGCTCAAGAATTTCAATTTCCTTCTTGCCACGAACATCTTCAGGGAAATACTTCCTCAAAAATTATTTATGGAACATAGCCCACATGACATTTTCTCCTGCAGCTTCCAACCTCTGACACGTCTCTAGCCACCAGTCATCAGCTTCGACTGCCAGCATATGAGTTCCATATCGAACCTTCTGTGCTGGAGTGCAGTCCATCACACAGAAGATTATCTCAATCTCCTTCAACCAATCCAACGCTCCATCAGAATCATACTTACCCTTGAAGGTAGGCAAATTCTCACTCTGGATGGTCGCCAAACTACGAGATCCAGCATTCCCGTCAGTGTTCAGATGATTCTCCATAGCATGCGCTGTTGCCTCTAAAGAAGCAGCACGTGCAGCGTCATTCCTTCCAGCCATCTTAAGTTATCACTACAACACAAACAACAGTTAAAACTTAGGGTAACAATACTCGATTGTTAGACAAAACTACAACTCGACAACTTGGTCGGACGAACCGACTTGCTCTAATACCAACTTGTAACACCCCAGTTCTACCCGACAATTAATATAAAAATCAGAGTTATAAAGTTTCGACAACCAAATAAGGATGCTACAATTTCAACTTAAAACAACGACATTCATTACAGATACATAACACACATTAAACTGTAATGAACCAACCAGCAACATAATTTAATCTTTTAAAAACCAACAACTTTCATAACTACGTAGTGGAATCATAAAATTTAACTTAAAAGAATATATCAACTTTGTCCAACTGAAACAACTTAAAATAACAAGTATTTAATGGAAAACAACTTAAAGTTCAATCGACTGAAATAATAATAAATAATAAAATAGAAAGCGTTCATCCCCCAAGTGTTATGTATCAGGGCAATAACACTGACTCGAACTACTGAAGGTAAACCGCCTTTACTCTAGATTACCTACACGTTACTAATATCGGGATAACATTCAAACATAAGGGGTGAGATATCGAACGCAATAATTGGATGTAAGATAAATATTACATTAGAATTAGTCTATGCAAAACCACAACTTCACAACTATAAACAATATTAATCACAATAAACATCAACAAAATTTCACGAATAACTCATCAACACAATAACTCTAATATGCAACGTGGAATGCAACTTATTACTATGCACATACATGTGGTACCAATGGAGCAGAACTCTCAACTTATAAATCTTTCCAATAAATAGAAGCATCAACAAGGCATAAGCCTTCAACTTTATATTTTGCCAATTTGGGCCAACTTAACGAGCATCAGCTCTAACATGATATGCCAGTATGCGATAACATGATTAAAGCCACAACGACAACCAACAACAATTTAACATAATCAACGTTGGCCATAAGCCTATAACTTAAATAATTGCCAATCAATAGGGACAACCCAACAAAATTGATCACATGCAACTTCAATAATTAATAACAATAACATCACAACAACTATATATATATATATATATATATATATATATATATATATATATATATATATATATATATATATATATATATATATATATATATATATATATATATATATATATATATATATATATATATATACCATTATCGAACGAGTCCAATTACTAGTTTTCTACTAAATTAATGAAGTTATTATTCTTCAGCTACTTAAATTATCTCTGCTGCTATTTTAGTTTATAACAACTTTTCTATTATTTTTTGTTATTATTAACTTCTTGTTAACATTTACTAACTATGTTACTCATTAATATTTCCTTCCATAATTAAGATAATCTAGTGATTGTTCACTCTTATTACTAATAAATAAACTCTAATGTGATTCATTATTTTCTAACCATGCTACACCTTTTTCTGTAACACACTACTAAGTAATCGACACCCAAGACAGACACAAACAATTAAAGGAAACACAATAATTGGGTTTGTGCCCCTCGGGAGACATAGCCGTGCCCCTCGACACAAAACATGGTGTCGGTCGGCACCCTTCATGAACATACGTATGCCGCACGGCACACATCCATAATTCCAGTTGCAGTTCTGCAACTTCGTTCAAGTTTTCTTGCGATCAGTAATTCCTTTCCTTCCCATGATCTCAGACCATCACAATAACTATACCCACATCAATATATGAAAATTTCCAACACTCGATTCATCGATTGAATCAATGCAACGTTAGCACAATTATCACAGATGCCAAACAACAATTTATTCATACAACAATCACACACATCAACAATTTCACACAACCCAATTCCCACGTAACATGCACCATATACTCAATTATAGAGTTAGAACCCCACCCTTACCTTGGATTGAAGGTTGCCCTACGATTTTTCGATCGAACCCCGCTTCGCCTCTTTTCTTTTTTACTCTGCAACTTCTATGTTCTCTTTCTCTCTTCTTACCCTTATTCCTCTTCTTCTTGACAAAAACATATTTTTATATTATTATAACTAAACTCAATAATAATAGAATTATTTCTATTGGGCCTAATTCTCACACCCCCTTAATACTGCGACTATCACCAAAACAAGCCCGACAACTAATACTATTAATTCCAACATTATTATTATTATTAATCAAATAATTAATTAATTAATTAATAATAATCTTAACAACTTATACCAACAATTATCAACATCTCATAACTTCAACAAATAATCCAAAAATAATTTAATTAAATAATTAATTAAATAAACAGACGTTACAACCCTCCCCCACTTAGAATATTTTCGTCCTCGAAAATTAACCTTATTTAAACAACTCAGGATAGGAGTCCCGCATTTTGCTTTCCAACTTTCACATCATGCTTTCTTCGACAGCTTCTAGCCAGACTAATTTAACCAAAGTAATCTCCTTGCCTCTTAGAATCTTCATTTCACGATCCATGATTCATATAAGCATCGTCTTCACAGTAAGATAATCCCGTACTTACACATCATCCATATGAATCACATGAGATGGATCTGAAATATACTTCCGGAGTTGTGACACATGAAACACATCATGCAAATTCAAAAGATTAGGCGGTAAAGCCACTCTATAAGCAACATTCCCAAATCTTTCTGAAATCTGGTACGGACCAATAAAACGAGAAGTGAGCTTCTTAGACTTCAACGCTCGCCCAACACCAGTCATAGGTGTAACTCTCAAAAACACACAGTCACCTTCTTGAAATTCTAAATCTTTCCTTCGCTTGTCATGATAACTCTTATGTCTACTTTGGGAAGCTTTCATATTTTCTTGAATTAACTTCACCTTCTCATTAGTCTCACGAACAAGTTCAGGTCCAAGTACTACACTTTCCCCAGATTCATGCTAACATAAAGGAGTTCTACATCTTCGACCATACAATGCTTCAAAAGGTGTCATTCCAATACTAGAATGGTAACTGTTATTATAAGTGAACTCTATTAATGGAAGATAAGTGTACCAGGAACCTCCTTGCTCAAGAACACGTGCTCTCAAAAAATCCTCTAACGACTAAATAGTTCTTTCCGTCTGACCATCCGTCTGAGGATGATACGCTGAACTCAACCTCAACTTAGAACCCAACTCCTCTTACAAACTCTTCTAAAAATCAGACGTAAACCTCAGATTTCTATCCAACATAATGCATAAAGGAACACCATGCAGTTTCACAATCACACTAGTGTAAATATCCGCTAACTTTGATACTGGAAAACTGATGTTAATAGGAATATAATGAGCTGAATTTGTAAGCCTATCAACAATCAACCAAATTGAAGCATTCCCTCTTGAAGTATTAGGTAATCCCGTCACAAATTCCATCAAAATGCTATCCCTTTTCCATTCTGGAACTTCTAACCTTTGCATCAACCCTGCATGCTTCTGATATTTATCTTTTGACTTCTGACAAGTTAAACATGCATACACAAACCAAGCCACATCACTCTTCATTCCAGGCCACCAAAACAAATTCTTCAAATCTTGATACATTTTTGTAGCTCCCGGATGAATACTTAACTTGCTTCTATGACTTTCCTCGAGAATAACTTTCTTCATCTTTGCATCATCAGGAATACAAATTTGATTACGGAATCTCAACACACCTTGTGCATCTAACTTGAATTCACTATGCTCAGATTTATCGATTCCAACCATCGAATCTATCAATTTCACATCTAACTTTTGAGCTTCTCTGATACTGTCCAGAAATTCATTATTAATCTTCAACATCCCCAACATAACACTCTGCGGTGTCACCTCACAAACTAAGCTCATATCTATGAACTGTTCAATTAATTCTAACTCTTTAACCATCATTGCCGACATATGTAAAGTCTTTCGACTTAACGCATCAACCACCATATTTTCTTTTCCTGGATGGTAATTTAAACCAAAATCGTAATCTTTTAACAACTCCAACCATCTTCGTTATCTCATATTCCATTCCTTATGATCAAACAAATAATTTAAACTCTTATGGTCGCTAAATACTTCAAATCTAGAACCATAAAGATAATTCCTCCAAATCTTCAATACAAAAACAACGGCAGTAAGTTCTAAATCATGCATAGTGTTGTACCCCAAAATTTTCCCTCCCCTTTTTCACAAGAAATCACAGCTTCGGGCTTTTCCTGATTTTTCAGATTGGTTCAAGAAACGGTCAAACAGACTTTTCTTATCAGCCTACCCAAAATTAGGGTTTCTATTGGTTTTAAATCAGTCAAGCAGATTATTAGGGTTTCTATTGATTTGGTTGAGTTTGGCTCAGGGTTTGATCAAGCAGACGTTTCTTTGACAAGTAAATCCAAAATTAGGGTTTGCGCACACATTCTCAGAAGGGATTGAATCCATGGTTCTTTTCAATTGATTGTCACACTGCTTTGATGCTTGTTCAAGATTGCCGTTTATTTCTCAAAGCCTAAACATATGGGATAGAAGTTGAGGTTTCTGATTGAAAGTTTGAAGCTTTAGTTTGATCAGTAAAGAAGAAGGTGTATGGACGTTATTCGTTTAACTGTACAAAACGTGCGATTAATTGGAATGCTGAGCGCATTGCTGGTTAATGCGAAGTTGTGAGACTACAACGTTTATTAATTATTTGTTTTATCTGAGCTAAAATTATTGGGGTTATTTCCAGTTATTTTAATTCAAGAAACTTAAATAATTAAATAGACAGTGAAATAAAGAATTATTTGACAAAAGGACTTTTATTTATTTTTAATTATTGGTACAAGTGTTATTTGAATACAGTAAATTTATTTACAGTATTTACAATAATGTTTATTACAAATGATTAGAAATAAAATAAAACTATCCTAAGTTTCTTAAAATCTTCATCTTCTACTACTGCTTCCCTTGCCCCAATTGATATTTACCTGCAAAGCCAGAAAAAGGAGAAGTCAATAACAGTTAAATTGGAAAGGCATTTTCAGACGGTTAATCATAAAAGTTCATCATTAAAGGTTGTTGGCCGGAATCAGATTATTTTGGGTTTTCATCATATTTTGCCCATCCTCTTTGCAAAACACAAGAAAATTCCTCTTCTTGGTTCACAAAGAGGAAAGTAAAATTGTTTGCAAGCATGGAATTAATTAAATACAAGGCTGCATAATTTCAAACTGAAAATGCCAAACCAAATTGCAAACTGAACAAACAAGTTGCACAATGCATAAAGGCAAAAAAACTGTCAACCAAACTAGGCAAACCAAACTGTCAAAGAAAGACAAAAGAAGCTGTCAAAGAAGCTGTCAAAAACTGTCAACAACTACACAAAAAGCCAATGCAGAAAATCTTGAAGATAAGAGATATGCGGAGCAAAACCAAAATGCAAGCAATATTTCAAAATTTTCATCATTTCCCAGCCACAACCTTTTCAGAACAAAAGTACCATTAAGCAATTAAATATACTTTTCTGGAGAGAGAGAAAGAGAAAAAGTGAAGCAGGCTTACAGTTTTTGGGCAGGCTTAGAAGACATAGATAAGTATAACATTATCCCAACACTGTTAAGGGGGGCAGAACACAAAAGAAAAAAGGCCACAAACTGTAAACACAAACAACAGCCTGCCTATACCAACAAAGCTTGCCTGCATCTACACAAAACCAAACCTGCACACCAAGCCTGTTTCAAACTTGTAAACTTACAAAAGCAAGCCTAAAGAACAAGCCTTGAAGCCTATTTTTCTCCAAGCCTGCACAAGCTCAAGAAAGCCTGCATAAAACCCCAGCCTGTATCAAACAACCAGAAGCAAGCCTAAGGCAACAAGCCTTGAAGCATGTAACCAAAAAGCCTGCATAAACCTAAAAAACAGTCCAAACTGCAAACTCAGAAGCCTGCCTCAAGCCAAGCACAACACATCATAACGCAAGGTTGTTCACCAAATACAATGGTGAAACAACACTGTTAAAAGGGTTAAAACATGAGAAAGATCTTTGAGAAATTTAGAGTAGATAGCTCTTAGTTACTTGATCAAACTTGCAAAACACACTTGCCATTTTTCAAACACACATCTCCACACAATTTCAAAACAAACTTTCAAAAACACTGAAACATCTTTTCAAAAAGACATACACCTTTGTATATACTCAAACAAGAGTCATTACAAAGGTTGCCTAGACAAGGCATCTTTTTTCAAAACATTTTCAAAACCACACACACAAAGCACCATTTCAAACAATTGAAAAACAAAGGCAAGTGATCTAAGCAAGTAACTAAGAGCCCATGGATAACCATGGATAGAAAGGGTGCTAATACCTTCCCTTTCTATAATCTACTCCCCGAACCCAAGAAAACATCTCAAAGGTTTTTCCTGTGCTTTTTAACCTTTCCTTAGGATAAATAAAAAGTCGGTGGCGACTCTTGCTAAACCGCAACATTTGCGAACACAAACGCAAAACCTCAAGTCAGTTCTTCCACTGTATCACAGAACTGGCGACTCTGTTGGGGATTAAATTCTAAAAGTGGGGTTACCTTAGGGTTTTAGATCACCTTTACATGCTTGCTTTGAGCTTTACTTTTTTGGGTCCTTGTTTGGGTTTGTTTAAATCCTACACCCGGATTTGGGGGTACCTTTTTAGGTAAATAGCAATAAACTGTGAGGGAACTGTGCGAGGTATACCGACATGGTTGAAGCAGTAGCTATGTTAGTGTGACATATTTGTGAGTACCGGTAGCCCTTGAGTAGTCAAGGAGAATACGGGGCCACTGAGTGATGTCATGAAGCACTAACGAACTCTTAGAACCTTACTTGACCATCTTGGCCTTTTTAGGGGTAGTGAGATGACCGACTTTGGTGCAGTCCGAAGTTGGTAGATACTCGATACTACACTCATTGAGGGTTGTTTTCTTGGAATATTTTGGTCGCCAGTCAAGTGGCTAAACTAAAACAATGAACATAGAAAATAATCCAATGATATTGAGCTCCTTAGAACCCGGTTTCTATTTTAGGACAAGATGAGCCAACTAACTTCAAAAGGGTACTTACCTACGAACCCCATGCAAGCCTAAACCTAAGGACTTGTTTGCTTTGTGTGAATATGACTACCTGTATATACACTTGATTACTTTTTCATACATGTACATAACATCATAACATCATACCATAGCATTTACAATAACCATTTCAAGGATCTCAAGGGTCTTTTGATGCAGGGTCACGTTGAACCAGACGTCTACCAAAGGGCAAGAGGGTTTTCCTCTAAACAAACGTCGTCAAAGATCAAGTGCAACAACTTGAATCAGGGGCTATGACCCACTTGACATGGTGAGCTTGATTCTCGTGGAAAGACATCCACCGATACAAAGCTCTCCAATCAAAGATGTTGATCAAAGTTCAACCTCTAACATTTTTCTTGTGTTTACCCCAAGAGATTCTTGAAAACATGCTGTGATACGGTGGGAGAACTGACTTGAGGTTTTGCGTTTGCTTTCGCAAATGTTTCGGTTTAGCAAGAGTCGCCACCGACTTTTTATTTTATCCTAAGGAAAGGTTAAAAAGCACAGCAAAAACCTTTGAGATGTTTTCTTGGGTTTGGGGAGTAGATTATAGAAAGGGAAGGTATTAACACCCTTTCTATCCATGGTTATCCATGGGCTCTTAGTTACTTGCTTAGATCACTTGCCTTGCATTTTCAATTGTTTGAAATGGTGCTTTCAATTGTTTGAAATGGTGCTTTGTGTGTGTTTTGAAAGATATTTTGAAAAGAGGCCATGGTGGTGGCAACCTTTGTAATGATCCATGTTTGAATGTATACAAAGGTGTATTTGTATTTTGAAAAGTTTTCAATGTTTTGAAAGTTTGTTTTGAAATTGTGTTGTGATGCGTGTTTTGAAAAGTAGGCAAGTGTGTTTTGCAAGTTTGATCAAGTAACTAAGAGTTGTCTACCCCTAAATTTCTCAAAGATCTTTCCTATGTTTTAACCCTTTTAACAGTATTGTTCCACCATTGTATTTGGTGGACAATCTTGTGTTAGGATGTTAACGGGACGGGTGCGGGTCATCGTTTAGACCATGAATGCAATAATGCCAAGTGTCTTTAGCAATTTTTCCTTTAAGGGACTTGATCATTTTTTAGGCAACTTCGAAAGCGTCATCGAGGGACTATGATCATTTGATTTATTTTTGTTTTGCCAAAGAAACTCAACATGCAAGCATGGCCCATTATTGAAGGCAACAAGTGGAGTAACCCTAAGGGTGCAAGTGTGATTGGTGTTGTCCATTTTCATGCTTGTTTATCTTTGAATTAGGTCAAGCTATTCGTTATTTGATTTTTGCATACAAACCCTAAGTCTATCATGGCATAATTAGAAAGCTTTTAAATGCGGAAATTTAAAGCCCTAGACTATTACAACATGATTATGGGGATGGGGGTACAAATGTTTGAATGGGGGTATTTGACAATAAATTTAAACCTAGGCTATTACATCCATATCGAATATACAAGTATTTAAATGTACAATATTCATAATATAAATAAATATCAAAATGCAATGTATTATGCACAAAAATTGCCTTTTATGTATGTAAAAGTTTTCATGTTTGAAATATAAACAAAATAAAAAAAAAGATCAATTTGGAGTATTTTTGTGGTTTTTAGGGCAAAACCCTAATTTTTAATAAATAGTAATTATTTATCAATTATATACAATATTTATGTATTTATTTATACAAAAAAAATAAAAGAGATGTATATTGTAAAAAAAGTATTTTTTTGATGTCAAATATTAATAAAAATAAAAATGTATTATTTTCATATTTTTATCCTAAATATCTTAATAAATATACAAGTATTTATATTATATATATTTAAATATACTAAATATATACAAAAATAAAAATATTAATTATTATTAAAAAAAGTATATTTCTTAGAAAATATTAAAATAAAAAATGATGGCTGAAAATATATTTTTTTATGTTATTTTTAATGTTTTAAATAAAAAGGTATTTATATTTATTTTACATGTATAAGTTCAAATAAAACAAATAAAATCCAAATAAAATGCAAAAATGGGTGGAAAAATATTTTTAATATTTTTTATGTTTTGACAAAAAATAATAAGTCAGAAGAAAAAATAAAAAGTCAAAAATAATCAAAATATCACACAATGGACCAAGGGGGTGTAAGTGGAAAAAGATGGTGCAAGAAGCAGAAATGACTCAGGCCCAGCCCAAGTGGCTTGTCTTCAACCTCCAGCCATTTCTGTCTCAAAAACGCGCGCCCTCCATGCTTGATTCAAACTTCCTGATTCTTTGACTTTTAGCAAAAACTTATAACATCAATAATGTAGAGCATCATGTCACGATTTCAAATATATAAAAAATTTGTTCTAACTCTCAGAAACGAGGGAGAATTTCTCGATCCCCAATTTCTGACCTAAGTTTTCTTCCATGTTCAGGTCCAAAATTCTCTTAGCACACACAATATAAATGAAAAATAAGTATATGGATAGCTTCAGGGCTATGAGTAGAGCATACTTTCTTCACAAACTTAAGCCTAAACATGCTTGGATAGAGAGATAGAAGTTCACATTTTACCTGCATCAGCTTGACTCGAACAGAGTAATATGGCCAACTTCAATGGTGTTTGAGGACTTGTACAGCTTGCCTGAGGTCCAAGGATGCTTCCTCTATGCTTGGTGTGCCTTGAATCCTTCTGAATCAGGCTATGGAAGTCAACCTGCAACAATGAAAAGTGAAAATGGAAAACTGGGCTATGGATGTTACAGCTTGTATCTAAGGCTTGGGACAACTTCAATGGATGGTATGGAGTGTATTGGAACTTGTTTGGGCAAAAATGCACGAGTGAATGATGCTGGCCAAGTCAAGATGCAGAATGCCCTGTTTCTTGCAGAAAAATGGTTTTTTTATGAATGAGAAGGTTTGAGTTGTGGTTTGGTCGTGCTTTAGGTCAGTTAGGGAGTATGAAATGTGTTTACAAAGTTTGTTTTAGTTGGTCTTTGCAGGCATGAGAGTTATGGTTCTGTTTGCAAGTTTTCTTCTTATCTAAGCAAAGATTGTCAAGTTGGGTTATAGGCTAATACAGGCCCCTCAAGCATGCTGCATTTTCTCTTCTTAATCAGTGGGATTTGTCCATAAACTTGTGCCTCAAAGATCTGCTTGTACTTCCAAGATATGGACTTTGACATAAAGCATTGCTTTTTCAAAATGGCAAACTTGCTTTTTCCATTTAAAGGTTAATTCTTTGTGCAATGACTATATGAACAAAATAATGCTAGAACACAATGGATTGGCAATTAATTATTGAGTGTGAGAAGGAATAGAGGCCTGTAATCTAGCTTGAACCATGCTGACTTGAAAATGGCAATGTTATGAACATGTATTGGTCAAGAACAAAAGTGGATTTTGCCCAACTTTGCAAATTCGATTCTCCCTAACCACAAGGGTGTTTGAGAAGTTCTTGGACAATTTGGAAAGCTTGGAATGTGTACTACAATCCATATTTGTAATGCAAGTTGAAATTCCAAGTGGAAGCATATGAAAAGTAGCCATGAAGTTGGGCAAAAATCCTGCCTAAAATAGGTCAAAAATTTTCTAAGTTAAGAATGTTTTGCACCCCTATTTCAAAAATCATAACTTGAGCTACAAGCTTCTTTTGAGGAAACTTTGTGAATCAAAATTGTAGATTTTGCAATGGGATACAACTTTCATGTTTTGAGTTTTGCTTGAATCCAAATGTATCTTGATGAAAAAATGGGATAAAGTTAGAAAAAAATAAGGAAATTTTATAACTTTGAAAATTTCTAAGTTATGAAATTTCTTCATTTTAAACCCTAATTTGCAATTTTGGGTTTCTTGATGAACAAGTTTCATAATTTGACATGTATTGATGAAAAATGAATCTTGGCACTTGATTTTGACCAAAAAGTCAAAGTTTGACTTTTCAGTATACAATCAAATTTTGATCAGTTAACTGGAAAATTCATCTGTCAATCTTGTGCATTTGGGATCTTTTGAACTTGTTGAATGGATCAATACAATTACATTGAGTCCTCGAGTCCATATGTGAGCTTGATTTTCCATTGGTTAGGTCAAACAATCAAAAATTACCTTCGTGCAGTCAAAACCCTAAAAATGACCATTTTGCCCTTTTGGTGATCTGATCAAATTTCTTGTGGAATTGTGATCCAAACTTGACCAAATGGTTCATATGAGTTCAATATGTTGATGTGGGTCAAAAATCATGAGGTTTGACTGTTAATTGGCCACAATTGACTTTTTCCCCAATACAGCTGATTTCTAGGTCAACTGTCCAATTGACTGGGCAAAGATTGGAATCAAGGCTTGAAACTTGGTATGGATAAACTTGCGAGTCCAATATGAGGCATGAAAGTCACCTTGGGCCTTTTAGTTCAAAACATCTTTGTGCAAACTCAAACCCTAATTTGGGTCAACAGTGCAAAGAGGAGTCTTGAGTAGAGCAAACCCTAACTTGATCTTGAGCTCCAAGGGTCTTGTGGTGAGAAAATATTGATGAAATGAGAGAGCAAATTTTGGGGTACAACAGTTGCCCCTGTTCAATCTTCTTGCACCTGAAGAGTTAGATTGGCAAGTTTGCCTTTCGCGTCTCGAAGGTAAAAGGAGATTGGACACTAGAGTGCCCTAAAAATTTGCACTCGTCAAAACAATGGATGCGGGAATGGGCTTAGAGATGCCATTTGGAGATGGGCTTAAAGATGCCATCTGGAGATGTGACAGAATCTTGTCTGGGATGGGCTTAAAGATGCCATCTAGAATGTTTGTTGAACTACAATGTGATAGGTCAGAAAAATGAGGGTCAAAATGGTATCCGTATCTGGAATGCCTTTGAGCTGTATCTGGAGACTGAGTTTGTATGAGCAAAAGAATAGCCTCGGTGTCTGGGGCGTATCAGAGCTGTAACTGCGTTTGAAGGTAGAATGAATATCAGAATGACTGCCGTGTCTGGAGTGTATCTGTATTGTATCCGATTAACAGAGAAATATCTGTATGGAGCAACTGCGTGCTGGGGACAAATTCTGAATGAGTGACAGAATGGAAACCATGTTTGGAGCGTATCTGGACTATATCTGAAGTTGAGATTTGTATGAGTAGCAGAATGACTTCCGTGTTTGAAGTGTATCTGAAACTGTAACTGGGATTTGAGATTCGTATGAGTAATAGAATGACTTCCGTGTTTGAAGTGTATCTGAAACTGTAACTGGGATCTAAATAAATGATAAAATGACTTCCGTGGCGAACGCACTAGGGAGAATCAAACTGCTGTTGTAAGGGTCAGAATGGTATCCATGCTTGGAATGCATTGAACCTTGAGGTGGATAAGTGAATCTGAATGAGAGATAGAATGGCTGCCGTGTCTGGAGCGTATCTAGTCTGTATCTGATCGCTGTAGTCTGAATGAGTAGTAGAATGACCGCCGTGTCTGGGGTGTATCTGTACTGTATCTGACTTGAAATTCTGAATGAGTAATAGAATGACCGTCGTGTCTGGGGTGTATCCATACTGTATCTGAATAATTATTAATGATAGCCTTTTAATCTTATCCTGAAAAGGATGAAATTTTAGCTAAAACACGAAGTTATGTTGCATGATATGTATGATGCAATATATATGTTATATCAATGTTTATGATATGAATGTAAATGAATGTGCATGTAAGCTGAAGAGCTGTCTAGCTGAGGATAGATGAGTCCTGGATGTCTGGAGATAAAAGAATCTTGACTACTACCAGGGGAAGTCAATTCTTGACTGCTGTAGGGGATTGCAAGAATCTATGATTGCTGAAGATGAGATATCCTTGTTGACTACTGCTGGAGAATCAGGAACTTGGGTTTGTATGCCAATCTACTGGGGAATTCCTGTCCTGAGGAGATCTTCACTGGGGAATATTTGAATATCCTGTGAGGAACTGAAAATGAGAGTCTTCATTCTACTTGGGGAATGCAAAATCTTCAATTGTTGAGGGATCTTAGGACCACTACTGGGGATTGGAACTCCTTGGTGATTTGTAGGGAATGAGAATTTCTGATGATCTCTACTGGGGAGTTCATAACCTGATAGACTTATGCTGGAGAATTAAGACTGAGAATCTTCAATCTGGTGAGAAACATCTCTGTGGGGAGAAAGTTCACTAGTCTGGTTCCGCTGGGGATTGATAGTTGGAAGTGTTAGCTCTGCTGGAGATTGATAGCTGGACTTCAACTGGGGATAGTGTTTTCATATTTCAAGGCTCCACTGGGGATTCTGAAATTTAACTCCGAGGGGAATTGAGTTCTGGAAGGCTCTCTGGCTGGGGAAATCAGTTTTGAGAAAGCTTTTGTTCTACTAAGGATCCTGAAGTTTAACTCTATTTGGGGATTTCTTCCGAGAGGGCATCGAGATATCTACCTGTACCTTCAACCTATTAGTAATCATCTTTTCTTGGTTTGTAAGGAAAATGATTATGTTCAAATGCATATGCCTATTTAACAAAACATTGGACGTTTCTCAAATAAAACATAAGTGCAAAAGAGAAAAAGGAAGACAAAGCAAATTTCCGTATTTGGAAAAGTATTTGTATTAACTTTTTATGAGTATCTTTGTACAAAGGAGACAGACACCCTAGTAAGAGGATGTAAAGAATTGAAAATTTTATACAAAAGAAAGATGGCTATGTGCAACAATTCTATGGGATCCCATTCTGTTATGGCCTTCACAACTCTGAATATCTTATCCATTCAAATGCTTCATTTGCCGATGACTGGATTGATCAGAAGCTTGGAACCGGTTGATGAAGAGATTGTTCTTTAAAGTGATCCGACGAGACATAGTCATACGCTTTAATTCCCTAACTTTTGCCTGGATCGCCCTTTCGGGTTTTCAATCCACCGGGAAACCCCTTTTTGCCCAAGCCGCCCTTTCGGGTTTTCGACTTGCCGGGTGTACAATTTTTTTTTATTTTATCCCTAATTTTTGCCTGAACCGCCCTTTCGGGTTTTCGGTTCACCGGGATGCCCATTTTTGCCCAAGCCGCCCTTTCGGGTTTTCGACTTGTCGGGTTGTTTCATGCGTAGTATCTTTTGACTATATCTGCGTTCGCAGGGTGCGGCAAGTCGTCGCCATCCATGGTGGTCAGAATCATTGCACCACCAGAAAATATGCTCTTGATCACAAATGGTCCTTCATAAGTAGGAGTCCATTTGCCCCTGGGATCACTTTGCGGCAAGATAATCCGCTTGATTACGAGATCTCCGACTTGATATACTTGACGTCTGACTTTCTTGTTGAATGCCTTGATCATCCATTTTTGGTACGTCTGACCATGGCAAACAGCAGTGAGTCGCTTCTCGTTGATCAAATTGAGTTGATCAAGTCGGGTATGAATCCAATCGTCTTCATTCAAATCAACGTCCTTCATAATCCTTAAAGAAGGAATCTGAACTTCCATGGGCAGGACAACTTCCATGCCATATACCAAAGAAAATGGAGTTGCCCCGGTTGAAGTACGTGCCGTGGTACGGTATCCATGCAGAGTAAACGGTAACATCTCATGCCAGTCCTTGTAAGTGACTGTCATTTTCTGAATGATCTTCTTGATGTTTTTGTTCGCAGCTTCAACAGCACCGTTCATCTTCGGCCGATAGGGAAATGAATTATGATGATAAATCTTGAACTGTTCACATAGAGCGGTGATCATAGTATTGTTCAGATTTGTACCGTTGTCTGTGATGATCCTGTCGGGAACACCATACCAGCATATGAGGTTCTGCTTGATGAAGCGGGCAACCACATTTTTTGTAACAGAGGCGAAGGAAGCTGCTTCGACCCATTTGGTAAAGTAGTCAATAGCAACCAGGATGAAGCGATGTCCGTTGGACGCCGTGGGCTTGATCTCTCCAATCATGTCAATGCCCCACATTGCGAATGGCCAAGGAGCTATCAGAACGTTGAGAGGAACAGGAGGAATATGAATCTTGTCAGCATAGACCTGACATTTATGGCAAGTACGGGAATGCTGAGGGCAATCTGCTTCCATGGTAGACCAGTAATAGCCCGCCCTTAGAATTTTCTTAGCCATCGTATGCCCGCTCAAGTGGGTGCCAAATGTACTGCTGTGTATCTCGATCATGATTAGCTCTGCTTCAGCTTTGTCTACACATCGGAGTAAAACACAATCATGGCTGCGTTTATAGAGGATGTTGTTGCTCAGGAAGAACTTGGCAGCAAATTTCCTTAAGAACTTCTTGTCATTTACGGAAGCTCCTTCGGGATATTCTCTAGTCTGGAGATACCTTTTGATTTCGTGAAACCAAGGTTGTTCCACTACTTCTTCGGTATTAATCTCATGACAATGCGCAGGTTCATCCATTCGCTCGATGATGATTTGGGGGGCCTCATTATCCCAGTTGAGTTTAAACATGGAAGACATAGTGGCAAGAGCATCTGCAAGCTGATTCTCTTCTCGCGGGAAATGCTCAAAGGTGACTTGCTCGAAATGAGGCAACAATGTCAGGACATGTTCTTTGTATGGGATAAGATTAGGATGTTTGGTATCCCACTCTCCTTTGATTTGAATGATTACCAAAGCCGAGTCCCCAAATACGATCAAAGATTTGATCCCCAGGTCAATAGCAGCCTTGAGACCAAAAATGCAAGCTTCATATTCAGCCATGTTGTTGGTACAGCTGAAGCAAAGTCGGGCTGTGAAAGGCGTGTGACAACCTTCCAGGGAAATGAGTACCGCACTGATGCCGTTTCCAAGTGCATTTGAAGCACCATCAAAGCACAGGGTCCATCGGGATCCATTTTCAGGTCCGTCATACGGTCTGTTACCTTTAATGTTGTCCAAATTCATGATGTCCTCGTCCGGGAATTCGAATCTCATGGACTGATAATCTTCGATAGCTTGATGAGCTAGATGGTCAGCTAGTACACTCCCCTTTATAGATTTTTGGGTAGTGTACTGGATGTCATACTCAGTTAGGATCATTTGCCATCTAGCTATTCTTCCAGATAAAGCTGGCTTCTCGAAGATATACTTGATAGGATCCATTTTGGAAATCAACAAAGTGGTATGAGTCAGCATATACTGCCTTAGTCGGCGAGCAGCCCATACCAAAGCGCAACAAGTTTTCTCGAGCAGTGAGTAGCGAGTCTCACAGTCGGTAAACTTTTTGCTAAGGTAATAAATAGCATGCTCTTTTCGACCAGACTCGTCATGCTGGCCCAAAACACACCCCATTGAGTTATCCAAGACGGTCATATACATGATCAATGGTCTTCCTTCGACGGGTGGCATCAGAATAGGAGGTTCTAGCAAATACTCCTTGATCTTATCAAAAGCAGCTTGGCAATCATCGTTCCATTCGACTATCTGATCTTTCTTCAATAGTTTGAAAATTGGCTCGCAGGTAGACGTTAGATGAGAGATGAATCTGGCAATATAGTTCAAGCTCCCCAAGAACCCTCTAACCTCCTTTTCAGTACGGGGGGAAAGCATCTCTTGTATTGCTTTCACTTTTTCTGGATCGACCTTAATGCCCTTGTTTCTGACAATAAATCCTAGAAGTTTACCAGACCTAACTCCAAAAGTACACTTACTTGGATTCAGCCTGAGTTTGTACTCTTTCAACCTGGAAAACAGCTTTTGCAGATGCTCAAGGTGTTCCTCCTCTGTTTGTGATCGAGCTATCATGTCGTCTACGTAAACTTCGATCTCATGATGTATCATATCATGAAACAAAGCTACCATGGCGCGCTGATAAGTTGCCCCTGCGTTCTTCAGTCCGAACGGCATCACCTTGTAGCAGAAGGTACCCCATTGTGTAACAAAAGTTGTTTTCTCCATGTCCTCGGGGGCCATTTTGATCTGGTTGTAGCCCGAGAATCCATCCATGAAGGAAAACACTTTGTGCTGAGCTGTGTTGTCAATCAAAATGTCGATATGCGGTAGCGGAAAATCATCTTTAGGGCTAGCCCTGTTCAAATCCCGGTAGTCCACACACATTCTGACCTTGCCATATTTTTTAGGAACTGGCACAATATTAGCAACCCATTATGGATAGGATGTAACAGCCAGAAAGCCAACATTGAATTGCTTCATTACTTCTGCTTTAATCTTCTCAGACATGTCGGGCCTCATTCGGCGGACTTTTTACTTGATCGATGGACAATCCTCTCTTGTAGGGAGACGGTGAACCACGATATCAGTGTCTAAACCCGGCATGTCTTCATAAGACTAGGCGAAGATTTCAACGTATTCATTTAATAGCTGTACCAAACGCTCCTTGACACTTGGTTCCAGATTGGCACCCACTTGTACTTCCTTTCGGTCTTCCTCTGTTCTTAAGTTGACAGTTTCCAACAACTCTTCATGAGGCAAGATGGCCCTTTCTTCTTGCTGTAGAAGTCTGGCTAGCTCCCCTGGTACTTCACAATCTTCGTCATCTTCATACTCAGCCTGATTGACCAAATCTTCAGAGTTATTGAAGGACATAGCAGAATAGTCACCCATAGAATCCAGAGTGGATGGGTACCTGCATTTGTGAGTGTGGGTGTGTGTAAGGGATAGCCATCCTTAAACAAACAAAAATGCAAAAGGAAAGAAAATGAACACAACAGTTTATCAATGAAAAACTTCCAATGAATCATTAAACATGGCATATGGATATGAAGAGAATCAAAACCCTTACAAATGGACCTACATACCCCGGGCAAGGCATGAGGTGAAAAAGTAGTGTGCAGATTGTTTAAAAGTAATTACTACAGACCAACAGGAAATGTTCGAAAGATAAGTTACTGATTAATGAAAGTTATGGGGACGAAGTCCTTCGCCTCCCAGTTGTGTAGTCCCCCTTCGATGGTTGGGAAGATCCAATCTTAAATGTTACCCTCTCCGTCTTCGTCTTCTAAAGCATTGATTCCATGAGGAGAAATCTTGATGGGTGTCTTTTCAATTTTTGAGCGACGCATAGCTTTTTGCCCCGCAGTGGTAAATCCCAGCCCAAACTTATTTGTCTTGTGGGGAAAGTCAGGCAACTGACCCCATGTTGAGCTCTTTCCCTCCTTCATTGCAACCTTTGTATCTTTCAGAGATGCCATCCTGGCTACCTGCTTGGGTTCCTCAGCTACTGCCTTTGCTACAGCATCCTCGGGAGCAATTTCCTCGAAGTGTTGGAACGGTGTCTCAATGAATTCTCCCTCTACTTCCATATACCGAAAGGAGTTCAGGTGACTGATCATATATTCTTCTTCATCGTGTACAGTTATAATCTTTCCTTTGACAGGGTATTTCAGCATCTGATGTAGGGAGGAAGTGACTGCCCCAGCATTATGTATCCATGGTCTCCCTAGCAAGCAAGAGTATGACGGACGGATGTCCATCACATAGAAAGTTGAATGGAATACTTCAGTTCCTACCTTGATAGGGATGTCGACCTCCCCATGCACCATTCTCTTTGACCCGTCAAAGGCCCTGACAATGATATTACTTGGTTTCAGCTCCAAGCCTTCACAATCCAGTCGATCCAAAGCTTTCTTAGGCATCACGTTCAGAGAAGAACTAGTGTCGACCAAAACATGGGCAAGAGTAGTTCCTCGGCATTCAACTGACACATGCAATGCGTCATTGTGCTTTCTTCCCTTCGGAGTTAGGTCAGCATCAGAGAAACCTAGACCGTTGTCTGTGGTCAGGCTGGCTACACAATCCTGGAATTGATCGGCTGAGGTTTCCTGGGGAACATGGGCTGTCTTTAGAAACCTTATCAATGCTTTGGCATGAGCCTCAAAACAAAGTAGCAATGCTAACATGGAGATCTTCGAGGGGGTTTGCCCCAGTTGCTCTACCACATCATAATCACTCTTCTTAATTAATTTCAGAATCTCCTCCATTTATTTCTTAGAGGTTTCGGGGATAACTGATGGCTGAGCCCTCGTCCTGACGAGCTCATCTTGGATCCCTTTCCCCTTATCAGTAGAAGTAGGAGGGACAACCATAGGAGTAACAACTTCTTCAATTAACGGAGTTCTTGCAGAAAGTTTTATCGGTGCAGGAGTAACTTTGGCAGCAGTTGAGGGTCCAAAGATTGCCTTTGGAGGGGAAATCTTTGGAGAAAATATTCTCCCACTTCGGGTAATCTTGCTCGTACCGGCAATGTTTCCAATGTCGGCATCTTCTTCGTCAGAGCTCTCTTCAGTTATCTCAACTTGTTTAACACCATGGTAGTAGATTTCTCCACCATAATTCCATGGTATTGATTTGTCAGAAATGTAGGGGACATGCCCAAGCATGGTTATTTTCAGAGGAACAAACTTCGTAGCGGATGTAATCTTAACAGGCTTTTTATGGACCTTGGAAAGATTGGTGGAAATGGTGATTATTGAAACATCTTTGATAGGAGTTGGAATAGCAGGAATCTTTTCGAAAAGAATTTGTTGGTTGTCCATTAGGCCTTGGATGCCTATCTTCAGCAATGGACATTCAATTGGTAGGAAGGAACAACAGTAGCAGTCTTCTTTACATCCTGGAAAAATCCCAGCCTTCAACAGATTTAACTTGATTGTCAACAGTGGGGTTACCAGATCATCAACAGCAGAAACATACAGATCTTCTTCAACAACATGAACATGATGGCCATGCTTTGGCATCGGAGCGAATATTACATTCGGATTCTCCGGAGCATCGAACTCGAGCTCTTTTGCATCTATCAAGTCTTGAATTTTATTCTTTAGTGCCCAACAATTGTTTGTGTCATGTCCGGCGCTATCAGAATGGTAGGCACATTTGGCATTGGCATGATAGTACGGAGATGTGGTGTTAGGGTTTTTCGGTGCCTCCTTTAAACTAGTTAAATTCAACTTCAACAAATGGGGAAGAACTTGTGCAGGCGTCATATTGATGCGGGTGAACTACCGTTGCGGCCGTTCTACCCGTTGCTGATTTGGTTGGGACTGATTGTTACGAGGCTGATCATTTGATGAATTTTGGATCATCACGGCCCCCACAGTCGGCCGGTGCTCAGTTCTTCCTGACCCCTTCTGAGAGTACACAACAACTGCCTCTTTCTTGGCCGGAAATGATTTCTTAGCAGTTGTAGATGCAAAGGCCTCCTTTTGAATCTTCCCATTCTTAATACCAGCTTCCACCCGTTCGCCAGTCAGAATCAATTCAGTAAACCCTGCGGAAGAACTCCCGATCAAATGGTTGAAGAATGGACCAGATAGGGTCCCTAAGAACATATCAACTAGTTCCCTATCGGAAAGAGGTGGCTGCACTCTTCCGGCCAAGTCGTGCCATTTCTGGGCGTATTCTTTGAATCCCTCATTTGAGGCCATTCCCATACTTTGTAGCTGAGTACGGGTTGGCGCCAAGTCAGAGTTATATTGATATTGGCGATAAAAGGCAGCTGCCAAATCCTCCCAACTATGTACCTCTGACCTCTCAAGCTTGTAAAACCAGTCTAGTTGTGTACTAGACAGGCTATCCTGGAAGAAGTGTACCCAAAGATTTCTGTCGAATGAATGAGGTTGAATTTTCCTGACATACGACCTCAGGTGCATCTTTGGGCAAGACATCCCGTCATACTTTGCAAAAATTGGCACCTTAAACTTTGGAGGGATCACAATTCCAGCAATCAATCCCAATTCTTCAAAATCTAACCCGGGAACCCTTTGCAGCTCCATAGCTGCCAGTCTATCCTCCAGGTTTTTGTACTTGTCGTCCGCTGGCGGGTATTGTTGCTCTGAGTAGTCTTCATCTTCCTCAACCTCTTCCTCTTCAGCCTCGGACTCAGAAGGTAGTGCAGCTCCTTTTCCCTTACTGGTTTCCTCCTCAAATGCGGAGGGAAATTCAAGAACTCTTCTAGCTTCATTCTCAAACCTTCTTCCCAGTGTAGCTACCCCGACTCTTTTCTTCTTCTTTTTCACTTTTTCTTGCTCTTTGTTCCCAAGCAGTGTTTTTAGATCCTCCTGACCCTTTGACAAGGTCATTAGGAGTTGTTGAAACTATGAGTTTTGTGCCTGCAGATCTTTGACTGTCTGTTCGAGATCCATCTTACTGAAATAAACAGCAGAGAGATAAGGAAACCTGGTGTGAAGACCTGTTTATGCATATGATGAATGATATGTTTATTCATGCAATGCATTCAAGGATTTAGAAATTTAAAATTGTTGCAGACAAAAAGAACACACGTCATATTAATAAGAATAAAATTTGCCAGTACATAAATGCCCCATGGGCCAAATATTACAAAAACTTTTTAAGGTAAAAAGACGTTGCGCATCCTCTTTGGTGCGATGTAGGTGTTAAGGGTCTCCTCCTCATGAAGTCGGCGGGTAAGCTCCAAAACCTTCTTCTCACTGGCGTAGAAGCTGGCTTCAAAAGTATTCGTTCCTCCTTGAGTTGGATCCAACTCTTCTGCATCTCCTCCCATGATGTTGGCATGTCAGGATATAGGATGGTGTAGGGAACCTCTCCTTCCTTAACGGGCTCTTTAATCAAAGGGAGAATGTGAGGGTAAGGCATCATGAGACTCTGGGCTCGGGTCCTTACCCACTTGAGATAAGGCTCAAGAGGGATGGAGTTCTTGTGCCCCAGTGTCTTGCTATCTACCTTATTAGGCATCCTCCAAGCTCTGATGAATCTTTGGCGAAGTCCTTGCGCATCGTTGTCGAAGTCAAAAACTAGGTCAAGAATCAGCATGTCATGAGGGCCATCCCTCCGTGCATATCCAAATTGTCTCAAAGCTAGACAAGGGTTGTAGGTAATTCCTCCTCTAGTGCCAAGTAATGGGACATTAGGGAACTCTCCACAATGATTGATGATGATGACATTTTCTCTAGACCGAGAAGACCAATGTACATCAGAGTGTGTGAGGGTCATCAACCGTTGTGACCACCTTAAGCCTTGGTCATTCTTCAAAACAGATTGTGGCAGGTGCGAAATAAACCACCTTGCAAGGAGAGGAGTACAACACATGAGAACACCTCTCTTCCTCATTGTTCGTGTGTAAAATTAGTGGAGGATGTCCCCAGGATCAAAACGCTCAACTTCAAGAAATGTTCTTGAACCTGTCCCAGGGGCAAGAAGAAGTGAAAGATCTCCTCACAAGGGGCATGGTCCTCGGGAATTCAAGCAGTATCAGGAAGGATCAGTTGGAAGAAATACAGTTTGAGTTGACCGCAATGAGGATCCAGATGATGGGACAATTGGTGGGCCAGATGGCTCTCATCCAGGACTTGGCTCAAAGACAAGAGGAGCTCAGGGTTCTCGTCAACAAACTGCTTCAGGACAACCAAGTGGGGGAAACATCTAAGGTTGAAGATCAAGTCATCATTCAACCCCCTTTAAGACAAGAAGACAAGGGAAAATCTCCTCAACTTGCTTCAGGGTCACAAGCCCAACAACAACCTCGCCAACATCAACAGGGTAATCGGCGCAAGCGAAATGTACCTGGAAGACATTTCTCTGAGACTGAGATACCATCATCTTTGATTTTGAAACGCTTGTTGGAGGTAAATTTGATTACTTTAAAGGATCCTCCCCGGAATCCCAACACCTCTGCTCCTACCTATCACCCCAATGAAAGGTGTGCATACCACTCCCATAGTCCTGGACATAACACCGACGACTGTTGGACTCTGAAGAACAAGATCCAAGACTTGATTGACGAAGGAGTGCTGGAATTCATGCCGGATGGTGAGATGAAAATCTTCCGCTAAGGGTTCTCCACTTGAAATGACAAAGCTCAAACTAGGAGACTTTTGTTCCATTTGAATTTTCAAGTTGTAATTTCTTCTGTTTTCAAACAATTATCTATTGATGTCAAACTCTGTTTCATTAATGCATTGCATATGTTTGTCTTGAATTCATCCATTCATTTTCACTATTCTTGTGCTTTCTTTATGATATTTAACTCTTGATAAAAAGCTATAAGCCTTTAGGGGGAGGATGACGAAACAATGCCATAATCTCATACAATATGCTTTTGAACAGACCTTGCTGACGATGTACAGGCATTTCTTTCAAATCCTAAACACTTGAGTTATAAGGAAGATAATCCCTAGTCAACCCCTTCGAGCCAAAGAAGTAGGAGTTTTCTGTTCTAAACAAATTGAAACCTTTGATTAAACCTGGGGCAGGGTAGTTTCTCAGTTAATCAAAAAAGATGCGCATTAATGTCACAAACTCTCAGTTCGTAATACAACGAATGACATCAAAAACATTCCTTTGGAACTAAAAGACAGTGATGGTTCCTTATCTCATAGGCAGTCATTATCTCTCAAAAAAGAAAAGCCCACTGAGCCAAAACCTATAAAGGAGGCTTAAGAAAGCTGGGGCATCCCGCTGACTGTAATCTCGTAAACAGGAACAGTCAGGCAAAAGTTAGGGATAACAAATCAAAAGAAAGAGGTCATTATAAATCCTCAATAACATGAAAAATGTTGCAAAAATGATGACTGCCCTCCAAAATTCAACTGGTGTGAGCAATCACCAAAAAAGTCGTTCCAAACTCGAATAGAGTTCGACGCACACTTAACTGAGTTTAGGATTGAAGAACATCACGAAGAGCGGGTGGGTACAAATATACTTTGAGCCTTTATCCTTTGTTTCTTAAACCGTGAACCAAGCCACGTTACAACCTTTCAAAAGTCCTAACTGAAGCATGTGTTAGTTCGAAAGCATACTGTTACAAATGGTATCCTGACTCTTGTAAGGCTTAGCCCTAAATCTTGTGTTGAATTTGTCTTAAAAAAACGTTTTCTGCTAAAAAACGCATTTTTCAAAACTTCGAGACAAGCATAAACTTTGCATTATTTGAATATCACTGTTTGCATTTGGCTATTTGTTTGACAGCGGAGAAATTCACACAATAAATATCCAGTGAACAAAAGCCCTCTCAGTGAGCAAAATCATTTCAAAAAGGATAACACTTCCATTGACAAATCTCCTATCAACAAGGGGGCATGACATGTCACTATCCAGCACACCTGGGGCAGTCCAGTCAAGGTTTCAACAGATCTTTTAAAGTTCAGTTAACCTGGGGATGTCCAGTCAAGATTTCAACAAATCTTTCCAAGTTCAGTTAACCTGGGGCAGTCCAGTCAAGATTTCAACAAATCTTTCCAAGTTCAGTTAACCTGGGGAAGTCCAGTCAAGATTTCAACAAATCTTTCCAAGTTTAGTTAACCTGGGGCAGTCCGGTCAAGATTTCAACAAATCTCTCAATTACAGATTAACCTGGGGCAAGTCTCTGTCACCATCACTTGGGGCATTTAAACGTAAATCTCATCAAAGGGTTACGTGCAGTCCAAGTGACCTGGCAATATCACAAGCATCTGATACTAGGGGCAGTGATGAAACCTCTCCGAAATCTTTTTGAAAAGACATTCAAGCGTCCTCAATGAGTTCATCACCTCTCTAGCAGACCTGCAGTCATGGGTTTATTTCCCCAACATTTGTCAAGGATTTATTCTCCAAAACAAATTACATTTCCAGTTGAAAGAGCGTTCAAAATTTCCTTCATCACCTGCTGGAAGTTGCGGTCATTATCAAAAATTCCTTCATCACCTGCTGGAATTCAAGAGCGTTCAAAATTTCCTTCATCACCTGCTGGAAGTTGCGGTCATCATCGAAAATTCCTTCATCACCTGCTGGAATTCAAGAGCGTTCAAAATTTCACTCATCACCTACTGGAAGTTGCGGTCATCATCAAAAATTCCTTCATCACCTGCTGGAATTCAAGAGCGTTCAAAATTTCCTTCATCACCTGCTGGAAGTTGCGGTCATCATCAAAAATTCCTTCATCACCTGCTGGAATTCAAGGTCGTTCAGAGTTTCCTTCATCACCTGCTGGAAGTTACAACCACCAACAGAATAACGGACAATTGAAGCTCCTAAAAAATCTGTTTCTCTCAAAGAATGAAGACTCTCATCCTTGAAACCTCAGAAGATTGGTATACTCCCAATTTCCGACCCTTAACAGAATGAAGACTCTCATCCTTAAAACCTTAGAAGATTGGTATACTCCCAATTTCTGACCCTTAACAGAATGAAGACTCTCATCCTTAAAACCTCAGAAGATTGGTATACTCCTAATTTCTGACCCTTAACAGAATGAAGACTCTCATCCTTAAAACCTCAGAAGATTGGTATACTCCCAATTTCTGACCCTTAACAGAATGAAGACTTTCATCCTTAAAACCTCAAAAGATTTGTATACTCCCAATTTCTGACCCTTAACAGAATTAAGACTCTCATCCTTAAAACCTCAGAAGATTGGTATACTCCCAATTTCTGACCCTTAATAGAATGAAGACTCTCATCCTTAAAACCTTAGAAGATTGGTATACTCCCAATTTTTGACCCTTAACAGAATGAAGACTCTCATCCTTAAAACCTCGGAAGATTGGTATACTCCCAATTTCTGACCCTTAACAGAATGAAGACTCTCATCCTTAAAACCTCAGAAGATTGGTATACTCCCAATTTCTGACCCTTAACAGAATGAAGACTCTCATCCTTGAAACCTCAGAAGATTGGTATACTCCCAATTTCTGACCCTTAACAGAGTGAAGACTCTCATCCTTAAAACCTCAGAAGATTGGTATACTCCCGATTTCTGACCCTTAACAGAATGAAGACTCTCATCCTTGAAACCTCAGAAGATTGGTATACTCCCAATTTCTGACCCTTAACAGAATGAAGACTCTCATCCTTAAAACCTCAGAAGATTGGTATACTCTCGATTTCTGACCCTTAACAGAATGAAGACTCTCATCCTTAAAACCTCAGAAGATTGGTATACTCCCAATTTCTGACCCTTAACAGAATGAAGACTCTCATCCTTGAAACCCCAGTAGATTAGCATACACCCAAGCTCCTGATATCCCCAACAGAATGAAGATTCTCATTCTCAAAATGGCATATAACCTGAATTCCTGATATCCCCTACAGAATGAAGATTCTCATTCTCAAAGTGGCATATAACCTGAATTCTTGATATCCCCAACAAAATGAAGATTCTCATTCTCAAAGTGGCATATAACCTGAATTCCTGATATCCCCAATAGAATGAAGATTCTCATTCTCAAAGTGGCATATAACCTGAATTCCTGATATCCCCAACAGAATGAAGATTCTCATTCTCAAAGTGGCATATAACCTGAATTCCTGATATCCCCAACAGAATGAAGATTCTCATTCTCAAAGTGGCATATAACCTGAATTCCTGATATCCCCAACAGAATGAAGATTCTCATTCTCAAAGTGGCATATAACCTGAATTCTTGATATCCCCAACAGAATGAAGATTCTCATTCTCAAAGTGGCAGATAACCTGAGTTCCTGATATCCCCAACAGAATGAAGATTCTCATTCTCAAAGTGGCAGATAACCTGAGTTCCTGACATCCCCAACAGAATGAAGATTCTCATTCTCAAAGTGTCATACAACCTAAAACTCCTGAACTTCTTCCAGACAAGAATAAACTTTATCCAGAATCCCGAGTTTTACTCTCTGACAGGATAGCTATTTTTCAAAAATATGGCTATTCCCCACAGAATTCTTATTCCCCAAGCAGAATGAAGACTCTCATTCTCAATTCCTCACAGAGTATTCAGATATTCCCCAGTGAAGATCTCCTCAAAATAGGAATCCCCAGTAGATTGGCATACAACCCAAGCTCCTGATTCCCCAATAGTGGTCCCAGGACTTCTCATTTTCAACGATCAAAAGATTCTTGCAATCCCCTGCAGCAGTCAAGGATTCACTTTCCCCGGCAGCAGTCAAGATTCTATTATCTCCGGCTATCCAGGATTCATCTATCCTCAGTAAGACAGCTCATCAACTTACATGCGCATTCACTACATTCATATATCATAAACATTGATATAACATATATATTGCATCATACATTTCATGCAACATAACTTTGTGTTTCAGCTAATATTTTACCCTTTTCAGGATAAGATTAACAACTTTTGAAAACAGTTTACGAACGCTTCCCAACATGGATGCTGATCTATTGCTTATTCAATTTCAAGACTTATGAAAACAGTTTACGGGTTCTCCAGATACGGATGTCAACCTATCGCTTGTTCAGATTCAAGACCTCTGAAAATGGTTTACGGGTTCTCCAGATACGGATGTCAATCTATCGCTTGTTCAGACTCAAGACTTCTGAAAACAGTTTACGAATACTTCCAAATACGGATGTCAATCTATCGCTTGTTCAGACTCAAGACTTCTGAAAACAGTTTACGGATACTTCCAAATACGGATGTCAATCTATTGCTTATTTAGTCCCCCAGCTCAGAGATGTTCCAAAACATGGACACCTTTCTGGTACTCATTTCTTTCACCTACAACATACATTCCAGATGGCATCTTTAAGCCCATCCCCGACAAGATTCTGTCACATCTCCAGATGGCATCTTTAAGCCCATCTCCAAATGGAATCTTTAAGCCCAATCCCTCTACCATCACATCACCGAGTGCAAATTTCTGGGCACTCTAGTGTCCAATCTCCTTTTACCTTCGAGCCGCGAACGGCAAACTTGCCAATCTAACTCTTAAGATTCAAGAAGATTGAACAGGGGCAACTGTTGTACCCCAAAATTTGCCCTCCCCTTTTTCACAAGAAATCACAGCTTCGGGCTTTTCCTGATTTTTCAGATTGGTTCAAGAAACGGTCAAACAGACTTTTCTTATCAGCCTACCCAAAATTAGGGTTTCTATTGGTTTTAAATCAGTCAAGCAGATTATTAGGGTTTCTATTGATTTGGTTGAGTTTGGCTCAGGGTTTGATCAAGCAGACGTTTCTTTGACAAGTAAATCCAAAATTAGGGTTTGCGCACACATTCTCAGAAGGGATTGAATCCACGGTTCTTTTCAATTGATTGTCACACTGCTTTGATGCTTGTTCAAGATTGCCGTTTATTTCTCAAAGCCTAAACATATGGGATAGAAGTTGAGGTTTCTGATTGAAAGTTTGAAGCTTTAGTTTGATCAGTAAAGAAGAAGGTGTATGGATGTTGTTCATTTAACTGTACAAAACGTGCGATTAATTGGAATGCCGAGCGCATTGCTGGTTAATGCGAAGTTGTGAGACTGCAACGTTTATTAATTATTTGTTTTATCTGAGCTAAAATTATTGGGGTTACTTCCAGTTATTTTTATTCAAGAAACTTAAATAATTAAATAGACAGTGAAATAAAGAATTATCTGACAAAAGGACTTTTATTTATTTTTAATTATTGGTACAAGTGTTATTTGAATACAGTAAATTTATTTACAGTATTTACAATAATGTTTATTACAAATGATTAGAAATAAAATAAAACTATCCTAAGTTTCTTAAAATCTTCATCTTCTACTGCTGCTTCCCTTGCCCCAATTGATATTTACCTGCAAAGCCAGAAAAAGGAGAAGTCAATAACAGTTAAATTGGAAAGGCATTTTCAGAAGGTTAATCATAAAAGTTCATCATTAAAGGTTGTTGGCCGGAATCAGATTATTTTGGGTTTTCATCATATTTTGCTCATCCTCTTTGCAAAACACAAGAAAATTCCTCTTCTTGGTTCACAAAGAGGAAAGTAAAATTGTTTGCAAGCATGGAATTAATTAAACACAAGGCTGCATAATTTCAAACTGAAAATGCCAAACCAAATTGCAAATTGAACAAACAAGTTGCACAATGCATAAAGGCAAACAAAACTGTCAACCTAACTAGGCTAACCAAACTGTCAAAGAAAGACAAAAGAAGCTGTCAAAGAAGCTGTCAAAAACTGTCAACAAGTACACAAAAAGCCAATGCAAAAAATCTGGAAGATAAGAGATATGCAGAGCAAAACCAAAATGCAAGCAATATTTCAAAATTTTCATCATTTCCCAGCCACAACCTTTTCAGAACAAAAGTACCATTAAGCAATTAAATATACTTTTCTGGAGAGAGAGAAAGAGAAAAAGTGAAGCAGGCTTACAGTTTTTGGGCAGGCTTAGAAGACATAGATAAATATAACATTATCCCAACACTGTTAAGGGGGACAAAACACAAAAGAAAAAAAGGCCACAAACTGTAAACACAAACAATAGCCTGCCTATACCAACAAAGCTTGCCTGCATCTACACAAAACCAAACCTGCACACCAAGCCTGTTTCAAACTTGTAAACTTACAAAAGCAAGCCTAAAGAACAAGCCTTGAAGCCTGTTTTTCTCCAAGCCTGCACAAGCTCAAGAAAGCCTGCATAAAACCCCAGCCTGTATCAAACAACCAGAAGCAAGCCTAAGGCAACAAGCCTTGAAGCCTGTAACCAAAAAGCCTGCATAAACCTAAAAAACAGTCCAAACTGCAAACTCAGAAGCCTGCCTCAAGCCAAGCACAACACATCCTAACGCAAGGTTGTTCACCAAATACAATGGTGAAACAACACTGTTAAAAGGGTTAAAACATGAGAAAGATCTTTGAGAAATTTAGAGTAGATAGCTCTTAGTTACTTGATCAAACTTGCAAAACACACTTGCCATTTTTCAAACACACATCTCCACACAATTTCAAAACAAACTTTCAAAAACATTGAAACATCTTTTCAAAAAGACATACACCTTTGTATATACTCAAACAAGAGTCATTACAAAGGTTGCCTAGACAAGGCATCTTTTTTCAAAATATTTTTAAAACCACACACACAAAGCACCATTTCAAACAATTGAAAAACAAAGGCAAGTGATCTAAGCAAGTAACTAAGAGCCCATGGATAACCATGGATAGAAAGGGTGCTAATAACTTCCCTTTCTATAATCTACTCCCCGAACCCAAGAAAACATCTCAAAGGTTTTTCCTGTGCTTTTTAACCTTTCCTTAGGATAAATAAAAAGTCGGTGGCGACTCTTGCTAAACCGCAACATTTGCGAACACAAACGCAAAACCTCAAGTCAGTTCTTCCACCGTATCACACATAGGATAGTTCTTTTCACGAGTCCTCAACTACCTTGACGCATAAGCAACTACCTTTTCATTTTACATATGCACACCTCCTAAGCCCATCTTGGAAGCATCATAGTATACCACAAAAGGTTCTCCCGGATTAGGTAATGTCAAAATCGGAGTCGACATCAATCTCTTCTTGAATTCTGTAAAACTTTCTTCACATTGAACATCCCAAACAAAAGCTCTACCTTTAAAAGTAAACTTAGTTAACGAAAGTGCCAACTTAGAAAAACCTTCGATAAACCTTCTATAATAACCAGCTAATCCCAAAAAGCTTCTAATCTCGGTAGTCGAGTTCGGAGTTTCCCACTGCAACACAACATCTACCTTAGATGAATCTACAATAATGGCAGTACCTGAGATCACATGAAAAAGAAAACTAACTTCCTTTAACCAAAATTCACACTTAGACAACTTTGCATACAACTTCTTCTCCTTCAACACTTGCAATACTATTATTAAGTGTTCGGCTTGATCTTCTTCCGATTTAGAGTAAATCAAAATGTCATTAGTGAACACCACTACAAACCAATCTAAATAAGTATGAAATATACAGTTCATATACTCCATGAATACTCCCGACGCATTAGTGACGCCAAAAGGCATCACCGAATACTCATAGTGTCCATAACGTGTTCTGAAAGCCGTCTTCTGGATATCTTCATCCTTCACTTTAATCTGATGATAGACCGACCTCAAATCAATCTTACTAAATACACAAGCACACACCAATTTATCCATCAAGTCATCTATTCTTGGAGGCGGATACTTGTTCTTCATCGTCATCTTATTCAATTGCCTATAATCAACAAAAAGTCTCATACTTCTATCTTTCTTCTTTACTAGCAACACTGGAGCTCCCCAAGATGATACACTTGGTCTTGCAAATTTCTTTTCAAGTAACTCTTCCAATTGCTTCTTTAATTCTGACAATTCAGATGCAGACATCCTGTATGGTTCCATAGGAACTGGTCTTGTAACAGGTACAAGATCAATGGCAAATTCGATTTCTCTCTCTGGCGGTACATCAGGAATTTCATCAGGGAAAACTTCAGGAAATTCATGCACCACTTGCAACTCCTCAATTACAACTTGATACTCGAAAATAACATCTCCATCAACGAGAACATGTGAGCCTCTTCTTGCATCAACCAACACAACTGTCTAGCAGACAACAAACCAGATTCCTCTTCTTCAGGAGTAAAAAACCTCACCGACTTGTTATAATAGTTAATTTGAACATAGTTATGCTCTAACCAGTTCATAGCTAGGATCACATCCAACCCTCTTAAAGGAAAATAAACCAAGTCAATAGTAAAGTCTCTGTCAAAGATCGATAAAGGACACTTTAAACACACAAGAGAAGTAGTTACCAATCCCTTAGATGGAGTATTGACGACCATCTCTCCATTATAGAAGACAACATAAGACCCAATCTTTCAACATAATCAGCAGCAATAAAGCAATGAGTATCACTGGTATCAATAATATTGATTAAAGGAGTATTATTAATGAAATATGTACCTCTGATGAGTCTGTCCTCATTAGTTTGATTCTCAACCAACACGAACATTTTGCCACTGGTTTGCGCCTTCTTCGGCTTCTGTCACTGACTACCAATTTGTCCTTCTTCACCATAATTGAAACAAAGCATATCTTTATGCTTGCATTTAGATACAACTTGTCCAGTCTTACCACAACGGAAACACATCTTTACCTCAGCAGTACACATATTACTCTTATGCCCATGTTTTCCACATTTGAAACAAACCACACCAGCAGGAGCATCTCCCTCACTACTTCTCTGACCTTGAGCAACTTTTTGTTTACCTTTACCAACTAGGGCATCATACGGATTATCACGATTCTGTTGGTGCTTACCCCTCTTCACATTGATAATCTTATAGTGAGCATTATTATCCTCTTCATAGATCCTGCAACTATCAACCAAATCAGCAAAGACACAAATCTTATGGTATCCAACTGCCTTTGTGATCTATGGGCGCAACTCGTTCTCAAACTTGATGCACTTCAAAAACTCAGCATTAGCCTCACTATAATGCGGGTAAAACTTAGCCAACTCTGCAATCTTTGCAGCATACTCAACAACCGACATACTCCCTTACTTCAGCTTAATAAATTCAATTTCCTTCTTGCCACGAACATCTTCAGGGAAATACTTCCTCAAAAATTTCCTATGGAACATAGCCCACGTGACATTTTCGCCTGCAGCTTCTAACCTCTGACACGTCTCTAGCCACCAGTCATCAGCTTCGAATGCTAGCATATGAGTTCTGTTGTACCCCAAAATTTTCCCTCTCACTTATCAAGAATTTCCTCACAAGATCCCCTTGGGCTCAAGACTGCACTAAGGTTTGATCAGCTCAAGACACCTCCTCAAGCACTGATGACCAAACTTAGGGTTTGAGTTTGCACAAGGATTTTTGAACTTTCTATGCCTCATATGACTTTCATGGACCATTATGGACCCCCAAGATTACTCATGTCAAGTTTCAATCCTTGGATCACACTTTTGATCAGTCAATTGAATAGTGGACCTAAAAATCAGCTGTATTGGGGAAAAAGTCAACCATGGCCAATTTACAGTCAAATCTCATAATTTTTTAGCCACATCAACATTTTAAACTCATATGTATCATTTGATAAAGTTTGGACCATAATCCCTCAAGAAATTTGATCAAATCTCCAAAAGGGAAAAATGGTCAAAATTAGGGTTTTGACTGGGAAAGGGAAATTTCTGATTTTTTACCCAGCAAATGGTCAATTGGTTTAAGGCATGATCTCAAGAGTCCAATTGAATCATTTTTACCTATTGACATGGTTCAAAACATTGCAAATCTATTGGGTTGACAGATGAATTTTGCAGTCAATTGATCAAAAGTCAATTGTATACTAAAAAGTCAAACTTTGACTTTTTGGTCAAATTCAAGTGCCAAAGATCATAATTCATCAAAACATGTAAAAATATGAAATTTATTCATCAAGAAATCAAAAAGTCAATATTTCATTTTGAAAAGTAAAAATTTCTAAACTTAGAAATTTTTCTAAGTGTTGGAAATCTCATGTTTTTTCATAACTTTGACCCAAATTTTCACCATGATGCAAGATGATTCAAGAGAAACTTCCAACATGAAAGTTGAAGATTTCATGAAATCTACAACTTTGATTCACACAACCTCTTACAAAAGTGCTTAGATCTCAAGTTATAATTTCAAGAACATAGGATCATAAAACTAAACACTTAGTGAAATTTTGCCCTAATTTGGTCAGGATTTTGACTCAACTTCATGGCACTTTTCATATAGTCTATGCAAAACCACCACTTCACAACTTTAAACAATATTAATCACAATTAAACATCAACAAAAATTTTCACAAATAACTCATCAACACAACAACTCTAATATGCAACGTGGAATGCAACTTATTACTATGCACATGCATGTGGTACCAATGGAGCAGAAATGTCAGCTTATAAATCTTGCCAATAAATAGAGGCATCAACAAGGCATGAGCCTTTAAATTTTTATTTTTCCAATCCGTCCAACTTAACGAGCATTAGCTCTAACATGATATGCCAGTATGTGACAACATGATTAAAGCCACAACGACAACCAACAACAATTCAACATAATCAACATTGGCCATAAGCCCACAACTTAAATAATTGCCAATCAATAGGGGAAACACAATAAAATTCATCACCTGCAAATTCAATAATTAATAACAATAACATCACAACAACTATATATATATATATATATATATATATATATATATATATATATATATATATATATATATATATATATATATATATATATATATATATATATATATATATATATATATATATATATATATATATATATATATATATATATATATATATATATATATATATATATATATATATATATATATATATATATATATATATATATATATATATATATATATATATATATATATATATATATATATATATATATATATATATATATATATATATATATACCAATACCATTATCGACCGAGTCTTATTACTCGTTTTCTACTAAATTAATGAAGCTATTATTCTTTTACTACTTAAATTATCTCTACTGCTATTTTAATTTATAACAACTTTTCTGTTATTTTCTGCTATTATTAACTTCCTGTTAACATTTACTAACTATGTTACTCATTAATCTTGCCTGCCATAATTATGCTAATCTACTGATTGTTCACTTCTGTTACTAATAAATAAACTCTACTGTGATTCATTATTTTCTAACCCTGCTACACCTTTTTCTGTAACACACTACTAAGTAACAGACACCCAAGACAAACACAAACAATTAAAGTAAAAACAGTAATTGGGTTTGTGCCCCTCGGCAGACTTAACCGTACCCCTCGGCACAGAACATGGTGTCGGTCGGCACCCTTCATCAACATACGTATGTCGCTCGGCACACGTCTATAATTCCATTTGCAGTTCTGCAACTTCATTCAAGTTTTATTCTGATTATTAATTCTTTTCCTTCCCATGATGTCAGACCAACACAACAATTATACCCAACTCAATATATGCAAATTTCCAACACTCGATTCATCGATTGAATCACTGCAATGTTAGCACAGTTATCACAGATGCCAAACAACAATTTATTCATACAACAATCACACAAAGCAACAATTTCTCAAAACCCAATTCCCACGTAACATGCACCATATACCCAATTATAGAGTCAGAACCCCACCCTTACCTTGGATTGAAGGTTACCCTAGGATTTTCTGATCGAACCACTCTTTGCCTCTTTTCTTCTTTGCTCTGCAACTTCTACGTTCTCTTTCTCTCTTCCAACCCTTATTCCTCTTCTTCTTGACAAAAACCTATTTTTCAATTATTATAACTAAACTCAATAATATTAGAATTATTTCTATTGGGCCTAGTTCTCACACCCCCTTAATACTACGACTATCACCAAAACAAGCCCAACAACTAATATTATTAATTCTAACATTATTATTATTATTAATCAACTAATTAATTAGTTAATAATAATCTTAAAAACTTATACCGACAATTCTCAACATCTCACAACTTAAACAAATAATAAAAAAATAATTTAATTAAATAATTAATTAAATAAACGGGCGTTACACGAAGACCCTCGCCCGATGATGCTTATGGCTCGACCGACGTTGGCCTCCTGACATCAACATTTCTGTTATGGTTCCTGCACAGTTCCTCCTCAATTTTCCATACGATATCATTCCCATTCAGTCCAAAATAATTAGAAATTCACCATATTATCATCTTGTAGTGTTCTTCTTCATCTTCTTTGAGCAAGCTACGAGCAACAACTCCTTGCTTCTTCTGAGTTCTACTAGGATGTATGTGATTGAAAGTTGAGTAACATCTTGTAGTCTTCTTTTTCTTAAGCAAGCTACGAGCAACAACTTCTTGCTTCTTCTGTTTCATCCAAGATGCATATGATGATAGTTGAATGAAATCTTATTGAAATCTTCTTTATTTATTTTCTCTCTTCTTTTTGGTGGTCTTCAGTATGCAAAGCATTGCAACTTTAACATCTTCAGAGTCCTTTGGTTTTTTTCAACAGGATGAAGCTTATTGGCTAATGGCAACGGTTAAACCACTAACCAACAATTTATCTTTGAAGCTTTGATCTTCTTTTATATCCCTTGACCGAGAGAGACGTTGTGACGATAGAACCGGCTTTTTCCTGCACCAACGGTTAGTTCCCAACAGATATAATAAGGTGTAAGAGTTTATATAGTATAAAATAATATTTATGTATCCTTTCACTGTTCAATGATAGTTTTCCACCTTTTCCTCTGAATAATATTTTTCTATTAAGCTTTTAAACAAAGATTCATTAAGTAAAGAAAGATAGTTGTAAATCCAATTATTTGTTCCCAATAGTCACATTGAGAGTGGTTGTCAATAGAATATAAAGGACTGTCCTTACACCATCCTAGAGGGTAGAGGTCACAGACACTTTATGTACAATGAATCTTTTTATCCAAAGATCATAAAAAAATGGGTCCAGACCTCTTGTGGGAATTATTTTCAAGGTAATCGATTCAATCGCAACTTCGAATATGTACTTCAAAGGTATCAAAATGATATTCTGAATCATAGACCTATAAGGAAACACACGATCAATCAACGTTTCTCAAATTTGAAAAAGAGTCAGAAGAAATGCTTTGATCGTCTTATTTTTATTTATCGAACCGAGAGATCCGTGAATAAGGATCCAAATGCATATAAATACAAATGGTCCAAGGGGAGCACAAATTTCCAGGAACATTTGGACCATTTCATTTCTGAGCAGAATAGTCGTTTTAAAGTAGTGTTCGATCGATTACATATGAATGCATATTCGATTGATTGGGCTGAGGTTATCGACAAAAAATATTTTTCTAAGTCACTTTGTTTCTTTTTGTCCAAGCTTCTTCCCTTTTTGTCTAACTCACTTCCTTTTTTCTTTGTGAGTTTCGGGAGTATGCCCGTTCATAGGTCCCAGAGCCATATGTATGAATTGAAACGTATGAATGATGCACTCGAGAATCAGTTGTTAGAATCAATAGGTCTGCAAACGGTTCATTTGAAAAAAAGGAAATCCCCATTATTGGATGACTATTATACTTCTCAAAAATCAAAATTCTTGATCAATGAAGGAACAATATTACCATTTTTGTTCAATAAGATACCAAACCAAGACAATTGGCTGAATCCTGTGAAATGTTTTCATAGAAGTTCATTGATTTCCTCTTTTTATAAAGTAAATCGACTTCGATTCTTGAATAATCAATATAACTTCTCTTTCGATTGTAACAAAAGATTCTCTTTTTATGGGGAAAGGTCCTATAATTATGATTTTATGTATGAACAATTCCTCAATGTCTTGTTCATTCGAAAGAAAAGATTTTCTTTTGCACAAAATCACACATTAACCATTTGAACTTTATTCTTATCTTCATAGGCTTCATATATTTAAATGTTGAATGTTAAAGCTTGTTGTAGAAGAATTTTTCTTGTGAGCCTTAGAACCTAATTCTCGGAGTCTTCAGAACTTGTCACATAGAACCTTGTTCTTCAGAGTTTTCAGCAGTTGGTTGTAAGAAATTCCTTTTCTTCAGATTATCATAACGTGTTCATCAGAACCTTGTTCTTCATAATCTTCAGAACTTGTAACACATAAGTAAAGCTTTAGAAAGCCTCCAAAGCTAAACCATAAAGCCACGACCAGAACTTCTTGTACTAACGTTCCTAGGACACGTTAAGAAGATCAGTTCAGAACCTTGACTTTACCGAAACATGTAACCACATGTTTTCTTCCAGAGTGTATGTTCAGAACCTGGGGATGTCGCACACCTTGTACGAGAGTCAAAACATTATAGCAATAGCTACACATTAGACGAAACCATTAGTGTACACAATTATTCTCTAAGGTAACATGTGAAGTTATCATCAAAATATCAAGGAGAGTTGTATGAAACGCTTCTTGTTCTTTCAATATACCTATTTTTGATGATGATAAAACCATGTATTTTGATAGAACAATTTATATATGCTATTCACTGTAACCGGAAAATTCAGAGTTAAGCTCACAGCTCCCTCTGAATCTGTTAAACCCAAAATTTCATTTAAGCTTGTTCAGAGTATACCCTTGAGCCCAAGACTCACAAAATAAAATTTGATTATTAGGACATAAAAATAGAGAAGTAACACTTCTCTACAACAACTCATCAGACTATGACTAAAACATCTGGTCTTCATCTCAGAACCTGGTTTCTATCAGCACTTGATGAAGAACCAAAACTTGATTTGAGCCTGATTGAATAATGTCACGCATTATGTATCAGCGCTTCTGGACGATGATTCTGATATCACAACCAAAACACTATTCTTCTCAAGCATAAGCGTTTGATATGATATTCTCCATTGTATCAACATTCAGACAGTTCTCAACTTTATAATAGAGCATACATCGTTGAAGCAAGTGTATCAGAGCACAAATTCTGAGTGACATCTTTGTATGAGAGCATGCATCGGAATATTGACTTGACTCCCTTTCAGGAGAGCACATCTTATGAGATTTGAGTTTGAATTTCATACTTTTAGGAAGTTAACAACTTCTGAACACTATGATATCAAGCAAGATTACCTTACTTTTAGTAAGTTTATAACTTGTAAATTATGTTTGGTATATTTGTTTGAATATTCATATATTCACAAGATGTAAAACATCTTAGATATAAAATTAGAGTTGATATCATTCATAAGTTTTTAAACCTTTGCATTAGGATCTTCTTCTTCAACTTGTCTTTGAATACTTGGTGAACTTGTTTAGAGTTCTCAGATTGAAACATCAAACAAACATTTAGTAGCAACAACATTATACATGTTTGTTATTGTTATCAAAATATCATTTTAATTTCTCCCTCTTTGTCATACTTCAAAAAGGTGATAAGGGACAAAGAGAAATGATCTTTGAAGAAAAACATTTTCAAGCCGGAGAATTGTTTGGATAACAGTTAAGTTAATTACCTTACTTTAAACATCAGATACTTAAAAGAACTTGTTTGGTAAGACTTTATGGAAAAGTATTGAAATGCCATATGAAGGAAATGGAGAGAATATAATTTAGAACAAATTAATTATAGAACTATAAGAAGATAGAGAGATAGAGAAATATAAAAAATCAGTTGAAGAAAATAAGTGATAGAATATAGATCACACATATTAATTGTAAAACTAGAAAGGTAACACAGGAAACATAATTCATTAGTTGAAAGAGACGTACATACACAATAAAACAACTTAAAACACTAGACAGAAGGATACTTGAACACTAAGTAGACATCATTCACCCCTTGAAGACTTCACACTTTTTCTTCACCAGACCATTTACAAGGCCATTCTTCCGGATAATGTTAACAATTCATTCTTTAAAGAAGATTTCAGAAAGAAGTCTTCCAAAAGTTATGAAGGACTTGACTACAATTCTGGAGAGAGTGATGGAACTTCGCGGATAGTTGAAGATAAATTATGGCAAGTTTATTCAAATATCATTGACCAGCAGAAAAATGAGAACCCGATCTTCATAAGACATCATATTTGTGTCAACTCTTCTAGAAAAAAATAGTTAAGAGAAGTTTGAACCAACTTTTTGGAATGGAATGGAGAGATTCTAGATTATTAGATTCGTATCTGGATATTGAGTTGTAGAGAGAAGCGAGCTTATCATCAAGATGATATAGACTCACGATGTGTTCAACAGTAAGACCAACATTTTCACAACTAGATTCAAGAACTTTTAAAAAATGAGTGATGGTTATGGGAACACCGAAGACACAGGAGGAAATGAAATAGCCTTCACCTTCAACAAGGGCATGTTTCCAGAAGTCTTTAACAAGGTTTGAGTAGACATGTTTATCCAACATGATGAAATAGTTTGTCCATTATTAAAAGTAAATGACCCAGGAGAAACTACACGAGATCTGACTGTTGCAGAGACGAGAGAGTTTGATTTGCTCTCCAGTTATGATTTCAAGAAAACTTTCATCTCCAAAGAAGGTGACTAGAGACATGATGAGAAATAGGAGATAAGGAATATATTTTTAAAAGAAGGAGATGATGAATATATTCAAGGAATGAGATGAATATATAGATAGAGAGTGTGACTAACTAGACAGAGGACAAGGTAGAGAGGCATATCACGCATAAGATTACGATGTGACATCTTAGGGAAGAATACTTAATGTCAAGAAGTAGTGCATTGGGTTTAGAGGATTATTCTGGCAGTGAGTGAAGCTGAAGGATTTCTACCTATTCCCTAGAAGTGTCTTATTACTTAAGGTGTTAGACTCTAACTAGGATTTTAAGAAGATAACATATTCTAGTTAGACTAGGGGTTCTATACTTATATACAATAGAAAATAGTTTGAAAAAATATTCATTTGTTTTAATAAAAGCCTATATTAGACTGGAAACTTATTACTAAAGGAGTTTTTATCTGAAGACGAAATTATACCTAGGACGAAAAATGAATGTCCTAATACAACATATTCCTAAGGAGATAAAATTTCTAAAAGATTTAAACTTCAAGAACTTTACATCTTTCTTCTTCAAGAACATAGTTGAAACCATTTAGATCAATTGTTTCAATAATCCCGTCTTGAGAGAAGAGGGCAGAGAGAACTCTTCCAAAAGGGATAAGAGACCGATGATACTTTCTAGACACGACAATTGACCCCCTAAGATATTTGAAAATAGTTTGAGGTAGGTTGATTCTAAAATGTTGCATAAGAAGGTAGATTAGGATTTTGTCTGAAAAGACTAGATAGTCCAGACTAACTCTTCTAGGTCAAAAGTTGGTTAGAAAAAGTTGAAACCAAACTTTGGCTATGGGAAGAATATTTTAGGATTGTTTTGCGCATATCCTTTAGAGATGTTATGGATTGTGCCGAGTATTTCATCGAAAGAGAGGGGAAGTTAAAAATATTCAACTGTGGTTCCAGTTTGAGAACACCTAATTGTAGTAGCAATTGATGTTGGAGTGATGGTAATGTTGTTACTGAAGAAGGATGAGAGGATTGAGTTACCATTGACAGAGGCGTACAACCAAAATTACTTGACAAGATAAGGATAAACGGGTCCATGAAGCATAGCAAAGTAGTTAGACCAACCATCCCAGATGATGCTTTGGTTAAGACCAAGTTCATCAGATCTTACCCTGGGGACATTTGGACGAAGTTCACAAACAACTTTAAGAAGATCCTCAAAACCACGAAAGGTTTTAGATGCCACTAGCAGAGGATATAGATCTTTTAGGAGACGAGAATAAAAAAAAGATCAAGAGACTTTATAAGGAGGCTTTTAAGGGATGAAAGAGAGAAAAAACAGACAGGTTTTGAATTATGAGAGGATAGCTGGAGGTATGGAGACTGACAACATAGAGAGTGAAATATTGTGTGGAAGGATGTATCTATAAGAGTCAAGACACATGATAGATGATACACGAATACCTAGAGAGAGTAGATATAGGCACTATAACTTTTTAGGAGGGAGACTACTACACGTGTGAGATTAATTAATGATTTTTAAATGAATCCTTTTTAGTTTTTCAAATTTTTATGAGTTATAATTTCTCTAGTCAGGGGTTAAGAGAATGCTAACAGAGAAATTGATATTTCACGATGAGAAAAGAAATGACATATGCTAACTGAAACAAACAATCTTTCCTGACAAGGATAACTCTTAATTATTTAGAAGTATCTAGCAGCATTTTGTTAGAAAGTGTGTAGATACTGACTTGGGTTTTCTTATGAAGAGTTTAGCTTTGAGCTTGATCTGATTCATTCATCTTGCTGCATTCTTCTTGTATATCTGGATTCCATTCTTTATCCTGAGATGCATTTCTCTGATTCCTTTGCTTCTTGAACTTCTAGCAACTTCATAATATTCATATGGTTTCTTCCAGCTGCAGTTTTCTTGTTTCTTATTCTACAGTAGCTTCTTCTCTTTCATTAGATTCAGAATTTAGTTTCTTCATAATTCTGAGTTGATTTATTTTGCTCCTTGGTGGATGGCATCTCCTCCTCTTAACTTATAATTCTTCTACGCAACACTTCTTCAAATCTTTCTGGAGACTTATCCATCTGATTTTTGAAGATCATAACTTTGATAAGCTTTAGTCTTCGTAGAGTTCTTGGTGGATCTTTGGAATGTGACATTGATTAGATCTATAACAGCTTGTAGCGGTTATTTGAATGTCAGCTTCAGTTGATGATCTAGAGAGCTGATTATTGAATTTTGCTATGATGGAAAATTTATGTTGAATGAGAAGATGAAATCCCTTTCCATCAGGTACTTGAGGCTTCAGAATCTTGAGAACTTGTTTCAGGGATTCTGTCTTCATATTTCTGATTCTAGCCCAGAGTTTTAAATCCTCTGCAAAACGTGTTTTGAATCAGAAAAGCTTTCTATCATTTAAGTAGCGGACAACTACAAAATTTTCTCTAAATGGATCTCTCTACACGGTTAAGTGTTTAATCTTAAATCAATAACAGAGTCGGGCTCTGATAGAAATTTAAGGTAGAGAAAACACAAGAAAGGGGGGGTTTGAATTGTGTTCATAGAAAACATTCCCCATTAAAAATTCCAAGAACTCAAATGATAATAGTAATAAAGATAATGAAGATAAAGGACACATGTATTTTATCCATGTTAGGCGTTAACTAGGCTACTCCTGTCCACCCCCATAAGGATGATTACACCTTATCAAAGGACTTAATCCACTATAGCCAAACTGACTACAATCACACGGGAAACCGCCGATGACTAACATCTAATCACACATTCAAGGATCTAAGCTGGATATAACGTTCATTGACCCAATATAATCCTATTCCTCAGAATATCCTACCAAGATTTCCTTACAATGATATCTATAAAGGATCTCACAAGAGTATGGCATTCACTTGGTCCTCTTTGAGATATGACTACCATTGACCAAACAGAATCCAATCCCTTAAGATCTCCTATAATGATCGTAGTCATTATCTTCTTGAGATCATACCTTCACTCAGTCTCTCAAGGAAATAATCAACAACAATTGATGGGTTTCTTGTGTTTACATGAATGCTTCTTCTAAGCAGATTACACAAGTGTTTTGAACACATATTGTTTAACATTTCTTCGTGCAATAACTCAAATGTAAAAATAATTTACATGAAGAGATATGAACAAAAACACTATTCCAGCAACAACTCTAGTGTTCATTACAATGTTCTATAAATATGTATATGATAAGAAGTAGAGTATCATCTTGTAGTCTTCTTCTTCATATTCTTTAAGCAAGTTACGAGCAATAACTCCTTTCTTCTTCTGAGATATACTAAGATGTATGTGATTGAAAGTTGAGTAACATCTTGTAGTCTTCTTTTTCTTGAGTAAGCTACGAGCAACAACTCCTTGCTTATTTTGTTTCATCTAAGATGCATATGATGATAGTTGAATGGAAACTTGTTGAAATATTCTTTCTTTTATCTCTTCTTTTTGGTGGTCTTCAGTATGCATATCATTGTAGCTTTAACATCTTCAGAGTCCACTACTTTCCTTCCACAGGATGAAGCTTGTTGGCCAATGAAACGGTTAAACCGCTAACCAACAATTTATCTTTGAAGCTTTGATCTTCTCTTATATCCCTTGACAGAGAGAGACGTTGTGAGGATAAAACATAATTTCCTGCACCAACTGTTAGTTCCCAATGGATATAATAAGGTGTAAAAGTTTAGACAGTATAAAATAATATTTATGTATCCTGCCACATTTCAATGATAGCTTTCCACCTTTTCCTCTGAATAATAATTTTTTATTAAGCTTGTAAACATATATTCGTTAAGTAAAGAAAGTTAGTTGTAAATCCAGCTGTTTGTTCCCAACGGTCACATTGAGAGTGGTTGTCAACACAATATAAAGGACTTTCCTTACGCCACCCTAGAGGGTAGAGGTCATAGACACTTTATGTACCTTTTGCACAACATCACACGTTAACCATTTGAACTTTCTTCATATCTTTAGAGGCTTCAGATATTTGAATGTTGAACATTGAAGCTTGTTGTAGAAGAATCTTTCTTATGAGCCTCATAACCTAAGTCTTGGAGTCTTCAGAACTTGTCACATAGAACCTTGTTCTTTAGAGTCTTCAGCACTTGGTTGTACGAACTTCCTTTTCTTCAAATCATTAGAACTTGTTCAACATAACATTGTTCTTCATAATCTTTAGAACTTGTAACATAGAAATAAAACTTTAGAAGGCCTCCAAAGCTAAATCACAAAGACACGATAAGAACTTCTTGTACTAACGTTCCTAGGACATGTTGCAGAAGATCAGTTCAGAACCTTGACTGTACCGAAACATGTAACCAAATGTTTTTTTCCAGAGTGTATAATCAGAACCTGATGAAGACACACACCTTGTACAAGAGTCAAAACATTATAGTAGCAACTACACACTAGACGAAACCATTAGTGTATACAATTGTTCTCTAAGATAACATGTGAAGTTATCATCAAAATCTCAAGGCCAGATGTAGGAAACACCTCTTGTTCTTACAATCTCCCCCTTTTTGATGATGAAAAAACCATTTTGATAAAACAACTAAATCAAGGTAATCATCGTAACCGAAAAATTCAGAGTTAAGCTCACAACTTCCCCTGAATCTGTTAAACCCAAAATTTCATTTAACCTTGTTCAGAGTCTCCCCCTAAGCCCAAGACTCACAAAATAAAATTTGAGTATCAGAACATAAGAACATAGAAGTAACACTTCCCTACAACAACTCATCAGAGTCTGACTAGAACACCTGGTCTTAATCTCAGAACCTAGTTTCTATCAGCACTTGATGAAGAATCAAAACTTGATTTAAGCCTGATTAAATAATCCCACACATTATGTATCAACGCTTCTGGACCATGATTCTGATATCACAACCAAAACACTATGCTTCTCAAGCATCAGTGTTTGATTTGATATTCTCCACTGTATTAGACATTCAAATAGTTCACAACTTATGAAAAAAGTGTACATTGTTGAAGCACATGTACCACAGCATAGATTCTGAGTGGCATCTCTGTATGAGAGCATGCATTAGAATCTTGATTAACTTCCTTTTAGGAGAGCACAACTTCTGAGCTTTGAGTCTGAATTTCACAGTTTCAGAAAGTTATGAACTTCTGAACACTATGATATCAAGCAAGATTACCTTACTTTTAGTAAGTTTATAACTTCTGAATTGTGTTTGGTATATTTGTTTGAATATTCATATATTCACAAGATGTACAACATCTTAGATGTAAAATCAGAGTTAATATCATCCATAAGGTTCTCAACCTTTGCATTAGGATCTTCTTCTTCAACCTGTATTTGAATACCTGGTGAACTTGTTTAGAGTTCCCAGATTGAAACATCAAACAAACATTTAGTAGCATTATCATTACACATGATTGTTATTGTTATCAAAATACCATTTTACTTTCTCCTCCTTTGTCATAAATCAGAAAGGTGATAAGGGACAGAGAGAAATGATCTTTGAATAAAAACATTTTCAAGCCAGAGAATTGTTCGGATAATAGTGAAGGTAATCACCTTACTATAAACATAAGATACTTAAAAGAACTTATTAGGTAAGACTTTATGGAAAAGTATTGAAATTCCAGATGAAGGAAATGAAGAGAATATAATTTGGAACAAATTAATTATAAAATTAGAACTGTTATGAAGATAGAGAGATAGAGAAATATAAAAAATCAGTTAAAGGAAATAAGTGATAGAATATTAATCACACATATTAATTATAAAACTAGAAAGGTAACACAAAAGCATAATTAATTAATTGAAAGTGATGTACAAACACAATAAAACAACTTAGAACACTAGAAATAAGGAAACTTAAACACTAAGTAGACATCATTCACCCCTTGAAGACTTCACACTTTTTCTTCACCAAACCATTTGCAGGACCATTCTTCCGGATAATGTTAACAATTCCTTCTTTAAAGAAGATTTCAAAAAGAAGTCTTCCAAAAGGTATGAAGGACTTGACTTCATTTCTCGAGAGAGTGATGGCACTTTGTAGAAAAATGACCAGCAAAAAAATGAGAACCCGGTCTTCATAACACATCATATTTGTGTCAACTCTAATAGGACAAAATTTGGTTAAGAGAAATTTGAACCAACTTTTTGAAATGGGAAGGAGAGATTCAGGATTATTAGATTCGTAGCTAGATATTGAGTTGTGGAGAGAAGCAAGCTTATCATCAAGATGATATAGACTCATGATGTGTTCAATAGTAAGACAACATTTTCACAACTAGTTTCAAGAACTATTGAAAAAGGAGTGATGGTTATAGGAACACCGAAGACACGTGAGGAAATGGAACAGCCTTCACCTTCAATAAGGGCATGTTTCCAAAAGTCTTGATAAGGTTTGAGTAGACATGTTTATCCAACATAGTGAAATAGTTTTTCCATTCTTGAAAGTAAATGACCCAGGAGAAACTACACGAGATCTGACTATTGCAGAGACAAGAGAGTTTGATTTTCTCTTCAGTTATGATTTCAAGAAGACTTTCATCTCCAAAGAAGGTAACTAGAGATATGATGAGAAATAGGGGATGATGAATATATTTTTGAAAGAAGGAGATGATGAATATATTCAATAAAGGATATGAATATATAGATAGAAAGGTAGAGAGGTGTATCATGCACAAGAATATGATGTGACCGCTTAGGGCAGAATACTTAATGTCAAGAAGGAGTGCATCGAGTTTAGATGATTATTCTGGCATTGAGTGAAGTAGAAGGATTTCTACCTATTCCTTAGAAGTGACATATTACTTAAGGTGTTAGACTCTAACTAGGATTTTAATAAGATAAAAGATTCTTGTTAGACTAGGGGTTCTTTACTTATATACAATAGAAACTAGTTTGAAAAAAATATTCACTTATTTTATTAAGAGCCTGTATTAGACTGGACACTTGTTACTAAATGAATTTTTATCTGAAGAGGAAATTATACCTAGGATAAAACATGAATGTCCTAATACAACATATTCCTAAGTAGATATAATTTCTAAAAGATTTAAACTTCAAGAACTTCACATCTTTCTTCTTCAAGAACATAATCAGAACCATTTAGACGAATTTTTTCAATAATCTCGTCTTGAGCAAAGAGGGCAGAAAGAACTCTTCCAAAAGGGATAAAAGACTGATGATACTTTCTAGACACGAAAACTGGCCCCCTAAGATAGTTTAAAATGATTTGAGGTAGGTTGATTCTAACATGATGCACAAGAAGGTAGATTAGGATTCTGCCTGAATAGACTAGATAGTCTAGACTAACTCTTATAGGTAAAAAGTTGGTTAGCAAAAGTTGAAACTAAACTTTGGCTACGGGAAGAAGATTTTTAAGATTGTTTGGCCCATATCCTTCAGAGGTGTTATAGATTGTGCCGAATCTTTTCGTCAAAAGAGAGAGGAAGTTGAAAATCTTCAATTGTGGTTCCAGTTTGAGAACACATGATTGCAGTAGAAATTGATGTTGGAGTGATGGTAACGTTGTTACTGAAGAAGGATGGGAGTATTGAGTCACCATCTACATAGGCATACAACCAAAATTCCTTGACAAGATAAGGATAGACGGTTGCATCTAACGGTTGAATCAATCATGTAGGTTTCTGATGTTCGACTTTCAATTTTTAGTAGCTCCCATCGCATTTCAATCAAGTCCACTAAAATAACTTCTTCAAGTCTTGATACATTTTAGTAGCTCCCAGATGGATACTCAAACTGCTTCTATGACTTTCTTCCAGAATCATCTCCTTCAACTCAGAGTCATCTGAAATATAAATTCTGTCACAAAATCTCATTACACTTTGCACATCCACTTTAAAATTCCTGTCTTCAGATTGATTACTCCCAACCATTACATGTATCAACTTTACATCCAATTACTGAGATTCTTTAATACTATTCAGAAAATCATTGTTAATCTTCAACATTCACAACATTATACTCTACGGTGTTAACTCACAGACTAAGCTCATATCTCTGAACTTATCAATCAATTCTAGTTCTCTAACCATCATAGCAGACATATGCAAAGATTTTCGAATCAGAGCATCCGCTACAAGATTAGCCTTACCAGGATTGTAGTTTAAGCCAAAGTCATAATCTTTTAACAGCTCTAACCACCTTCGCTGTCTCATATTCTGTTACTTTTGGTCAAACAAGTACTTCAAGCTCTTGTGATCTCTAAACACTTCAAACCTGGAGCCGTAAAGGTAATGCCTCCAAATCTTTAGCACAAATACTACTGCATCAAGTTCTAGATCATGAGTAGGATAATTTCTTTCATGAATCCTCAATTGTTTCGATGCATAAGCCCCCACTTTTTCATTCTGCATAAGCACACCACCTAAACCCAATTTAGATGCATCACAATACACAACAAAATATTCTCCCGGTTTAGGTAATATCAAAATCGAAGTCATAGTCAATTTCTTCTTCATCTCTATAAAACTTTCCTCACATTGAACATCCCATACAAAAGCTTTACATTTGCAAGTAAGTTGAGTTAACCGAAGTGCTAACTTTGAAAAACCCTCGATAAACCTTCTATAATAACCAGCCAAATCCAAAAAGCTTATAATCTCTGTAACTAACTTTGGAGCTTCCCACTGCAACACTGCGTCCACCTTGGATGGATCTACAACAATGCCATCACCTGAAATAACATGGCCAAGAAAACTCACCTTTTCTAACCAGAACTCGCACTTCGATAACTTCAAGTACAATTTCTTCTCTTTCAACACTTGCAATACAAATCGCAAATGCTCAGCATGCTCTTCTTCTTATTTAGAAATAAATCAAAATATCATCGATAAAAACTACCACAAACTTGTCCAGATACTGGTGAAAGATTTTGTTCATGTACTCCATGAATACACCCGGTGTATTAGAAACGTGAATGGCATCACCAAATACTCATAGTGTCCATACTGAGTCCTGAAGGTTGTCTTCTGAATATCATCCTTCTTTACTTGAATTTGATGATAACCCGACCACAAGTCAATTTTACTAAACACCCGTGCACCCACCAACTGATCCATCAAGTCATCTTATCTCGAAAGTGGATATTTGTTTTAGATTGTCACTTTATTCAATTGTAGGTAATATACAAACAATCTCCTACTACCATCTTTCTTTTTCACTAGCAACATTGGAGCTCCCCAAGGGAATACACTTGGCCTCACTAATTTCTTTTCAAGTAAGTCTTCCAAAAGCTCCTTCAACTTTACTAACTCAGATGCCAACATCCTGTATGGCTCCATCGAAACGTGTATGGTACAAGGAACAAGATTAATAGAAAACTCCACTTTTCTTTCTGGAGGCACGTCTGAAATATCATCTGGAAAAACTTCGGGAAATTTGCGCACCACTTGCAACCCACCAATTGCAACTAGAATTTCAATAGACAAATATGCTATCAACGAAAACACCCGAGCTTCATTGTGCATTAACTCGTTCAACTTACTAGTAGACAAGAACTTGACTTCCTCCTTCTCTACAGGAGGAGAAACCTTATAGATTTGTTGTGACAATTAATTTGAACATAATTGGATTCCAACCAGTTCATACCTAATATCACATCCAGACCACTCAATGACAAACAAACTAGATCCACAGCAAAATCTATGTCAAAGATTGACAAAGGACATTTCAAGCATACTAGAGAAGTAGTCACTGATCCCTTGGATGAAGTATCAATAACCATCTCTTCATTCATAGAAGACAACACAAGATTCAACCTTTTAACACAATTAGAAGCAACAAAAGAACGCGTAACACCAATATCAATAATAGTAATTAAATGAGTACTATTAATGAAACATATACCTCTGATCAGACTGTATTCATTGGATGTATGATTTCCTACTAAAGCAAACACCTTCCCACTAGATTGAGCTTGCTTTGGCTTCTGACACTGAGTACTGATATGTCCCCCTTCACCATAATTGAAACATATCACTGCCTTGTGTTTTCAATCAACCACCCAATTCCTAGCTTTACCGCAACATAAACACTTCTTTACATTGCTCGTACATTCACTGATTTGATGTCCCAGCGCACCGCATTTGAAACACCTAATGTTAGAAGTAGCACTTTCACCACTTGGCCTCTTACCATCGGCAACTTTTTGTTTGCCCTTGACAACTGGAGCATTGTAAGGATTCCCATGATTCTGGTGCGGCTTGCCTCTCCTCTGTCTCATAATCTTGTAATGAGCCTTACTATCCTCTTCATAAATTCTGCAGTAGTTCACCAAATCTGAAAATCTATGAATCTATTTATAACCAATCGGCCGTTTGATCTCTGGACGCAACCCATTCTCAAACGTGATACACTTTGAGAATTCAGAATTCACTTCACTGTAATGCGAATAGAACTTCACCATTTCCACGAACTTAGCAGCATACTCAATCACAGACAAATTTCCTTATTTCAACTCTAGGAATTCAATCTCTTTCTTTCCACGCACATCTTCTGGAAAATACTTCCTCATAAACTCCCTGCTAAACACAGCCTAATCAATAACCTCGCCTACTGCTAGTAGTCTATGATGGGTTCCAATCCACCAGTCATCAGCCTCTTCGGCTAGCATGTCACTACTATGAAAAACCTCTTTCAAAATGTTGGAAAAAGGGTACCATCACGCGTGTCATACCATTGTTAATTAGTGTGTGGTTGTAAGTTTGTTGTTTATACCACGGCCTGGAAACCGTTATTTAAAGGCAGGACACACATTTCATATCACAAAGATTACAAATTTAAACTGTTGTGATATATACACTTAGGTATTGGGTTCGAAACCCATCAACATTAAATCAAGTAAAACATAAATGACCTTTGATCACGCTTACAATAGATAACTATTGTTGAAAATATCCAAAGTGTATTATATAATATGTAGATTGCTTGTTTTCCAAACACGTCACTAAAGAAATACAAGCTTTCAAATTGATGAAGAAGTCTATAATATGAAAATTAAACTATTCTTGAAAATCAACTTAAATAAACCATTGTTTTTTCTGATTGTATGCATCTCATCGTGCATTTCATGCTCTTTTACATATATATTGTGGTTTATTGGTATAACTCCTTCGATACACCGCTATCTTCGATTATAGTTAAGTTTCCATAATAACAATACATTGGATAATCTGCCTCATCATCATCACTTATCATCATAATTTTTATAATTGTAATTTTTACGATCATTAGTGCTGATGATGAGGCAGATTATCCAATAAATTATAGCTAATGAAATTTAACTAATCGAAGACAATGGTGCATCTAAGGAGCCAGGTCACTATACCATAATCTATATGTAAAAGAACATGAAATGAATAAAGAGACGCATGCAATTCAGAAACAATGATTGATATAAGTTGGTTTTCAAATACAACTTAATTTTCAGATTATAAGTATTTATGTCAATTTAAATGAATGTATTTTAAGTGAGGGTTAGTGAAACCAACAATCTACATAGAATATAATAAACTCAAACAACATCATATAACAGAACCAGATATTATAAACTTGTTAGCAATGAAAAAGATATATTATAAATTTCCAGGACGCACCTTTTATTGAAACTAGTCGTGGAACAGAAATCAATTATGCAGTTCATCTTGTTTGTGAAGCAAAAATAAAAATAAATATAAGGAGGATGAAGCTTACACAACAAATTTATACTTCTTATATTTCTTCTCATTGTATCTCAAACTAGATGAAGTTTGTTGCCACTATTGTTTCTTCATTTACTAAAATGTTTTGTTCTTGTTGATCCCTACAATAACCATGAAAGTTATCAACATGTGAAACCATAAACTTATTTGTCAATAGAGTATGAAAAACATCTTGTTTGTGAAGCTATGAAGAATAAGTACAAGGTGGATAAAGTTTCCATCATAGATTCATGCTTCTTGTACTTTTTTCCATAGAAACACAAACAATATGTACCATAGCCAAAGTATGGTCTTTGTTAAGGTAGTGAAGATGAATCTGAAAAAATGAGAACAATCAACAAAAATAACATGCAACAAACGAGATAATAGGGAACTGTATTATAAGAAGATGGAAGAAGAAGAAGAATACCTTAACATATGAAGCACAAGATTCATGGCTAATGGCGAAGAAGAAGATAAAAAAATGGGTTCTAGGGTTTCACTGTGCAGGAAATGACGATATTGTCAATAAGTGAGAGTTAATTTCCTTATATATGTTTAAGACTATTTCACAACGGTTAACACTATCAACCGTATTGATAAGTATTTGTTTATTATAAATATATCACAATGGCTAATCAAAAGCACCGTAGCAGTGCCCCTTTTATTTTTGAGTTTTAAAATAAATAAAAAAGAAAAGGTGTGCTTTAACGTTAAAGGAATAAAATATTTTATGGCGTTGAGGTTCGAACCCATGCAAGTTTGATTGTATCACCACAGTTGGTTCTTCAACTGCTGTTATATACAAATAAATTTTAATAAAAAAAACTAAATAAATATGATAGCGCCTTAGTTTAGAGATGTTACCACGGTGTAGAGAAGAACCATGGTGACCATGGTGTTGTTGAATGCATGTTTTGTAATAGTGTGTGTGTGCGTGTATCAAACGACACCTTCTGTGCCTCTGAGCAGTCCATGACCCGAAAGATCCTTTTGATCTCTTTGAGCCAAGCTTGTGCCCCATTAGGATCATACATTCCATTGAAAGTAGGCAGGTGATTCCTATAAAATGTTTCCAAGACACGGGATCCATCATTCCCGCCAACATTAGGCTGATGTTGCAAAACCTGAGAAATAACCCACAAAGCAGCAGCAATCACATCATTGTTTCTTCTAGCTATTCTATGTTTCTCCCCATCACAGAAAACAATGGTTAAAAGAAACATATCAATAGTATTCAACCGTCACACCATACTACAAACTCAACAACTTGGCTGGACAGACCGACCTGCACTGATACCACTATGTAACATCCTAAATTCCCTGGTGAATAATAAATAAAGATCAGAGTAATTTTAAAACAAATAACGAACATTTAGGATGCTACATTTTCACAAACATGCAAACACCCGATCATATTAAGTATAAGATACATAACATGAATAACGGATGGACCAAAGCATCGACTCAGAGTCTTCAACTTTAACTTTTATTAATGCAGCGGAAAAAGAATCATATTTAAAGTCATACAATCTTTTCAAAATAAATCAACATTTATTCAAATCATAAGGAGTTCCTAAGACTCGACACAAATTACTAAAACAACAAAATAAATAAGCGTTCATTTCCCCTAGGTGTTACTTATCACAGCAATGACGCCAACTCGAATAAAATAAAGAGCAACCTCTTTCAAACTCTGCAACCTCAGACTACTCCTGACTATCTTCACGATGTGGTATAAATCATCATTCCACAAAAGAGTGAGATATCACAATAATATAAGAGAATGTATAATAATAAGTATACAGAGAATATAATCACGCATAATCATACATTCCACATCTCACACATTCACACCATCAATAATAACTATATTTCATATTGCTTATACAATCACACATAATAATCCACGCATATCAACCATCATCATGTAGTACATACACCAATCACACAATTCAAACATCATGTTAATAACAATGTAATCCAGTGAGACTGACTCACAGACTCAATTCATGTGGTACCAATATCGCTCCTGAAGCCATACCATCTAGGACCAGAGCCACCAATGTCGTGAATAATTTAGTTCAAATCGCTCCTGATCCATGCCATCTAGGATTAGGGATAACAAAAATCATGAACAATGTGGTTCATGTCGCTCCCGATCCATGCCATCTAGGATCAGAGCCAACAAATATGACTAAAGTTCACAACCTGAAATGCATGCGACATAACCATGCAACAAAATACAGCACACTGATATCTACATCCATCAATATGAAACATCATTAAGACCACCAGCTGTCCACACATGTAACATATAAATTATAGAGCCCCAACAACATCATACAACATCATCATACATAATTCCATGCACATATCTCAGCATAACAGACAAAATTGCATACAAAAGGGCATAGTCCCCCCAAAAAAAATCACTCACTGTGTTAGAAATTATTTTTTATATAATACAAAATATTTTTAGTTTTCCGTAGGTTCAAACGGTGCATCAAATAGACACCTGAGTCAAAAGTTATGAATTTTTGAAGTTTTCAAAAAGTGTTGCTCAGACCGCATTGCCTGATGCTTTTCCAGCGGCTCAAGAGAGACAGGCTTGCCTCGTGCTCGCCCAGCGAAGCTAAGGCACTTCTCTTAAAAACTAGGAGCACCCAATTTCTTCCCTTCCCCTTGCTAGTTGTTTGACCCGATGCTGCTTGGGCGAAGACTGTCACCCAACGACGCTTATGGTTCGCCCGACACTGGCCTCTTGACAACAAAATTGCTGTTACGAGTCTTGCACAGTTCCTCCTCAATTTTCCTTACGATTTCATTCCTATTCAATCTAAAATACTTAGAAATTCACTGTATTCTCACAGATCAATAACAACACATCAACATACATGTTATACACCTCAAATCATGGTATCTCAACATTATATTTGTACCAATTTCATCACTAAATCATCATATTATCACATGGATCCAATCACACAAAACAACTCCACGAACAAGAATATATAACAACTATGGCAATCATAAACCATAACATACCCATAATTATACGATACCCTTATAAAGTGGGAACCCGACCCTTACCTTAGATTTACGGTTCCCAAGCTTCAACAATGTTTTTCTCTTGCCCTAGCTCTTTTTCATCTTCGTGCTTCTACTTCTCCTAGAGTACGATCGTTCCAAATGATACGATTCAACTCTCTACTTTTCCTTTTTACTAGTTTAACCCTTAGACCCCTAATATGATATTTCATCCTTACCCCCATAAACCTCATGCAATGGCCATCTTGCCCTCATTATTTCTACTCATATTATCCAATTTTAATTATTAAAACAACTCTAACCATTATTCAGAATTTCAAATAATTTCTAATTAAATTATTTAGTTTAGAAATTATTCTCACTACTACCTTAATCTGACACTACCCTACATATAATATCATCAAACCATCGATTGCATCAAATAAATCACAAACAATCAATCAAATAATAAATTTAATATTCTGGGTGTTATACTTGTCATTTGGTCTCTTTACTACCATGTCATCTATTTATACCTCCAAATTATTCCTTATTGTCTCTACAAACATTGCATCCATTAGTAAATGGTAGGCGACATCAGTGTCCGTAAGGCCAAAAGGCATCGACTTGTAATTATTAATTCAATTATTGTTTGTCATGAATGCAATTTTAGGTGTTTACAGTGGACTCATCTTGATTTAGTTGTACCTCGAGTAAGCGCCCATGACATTGAACATTTTGAACCTTAAGACTCTATCAATCAATTTGTCTATGTTAGACAGGTGTTATAGATCATTAGGACGCGTCATATTGAGATCGGTGAAGTCTACACACATCCTACTTCATTGGAGAATATGGTAAATTACTCGCCCTAAGGTTACCTCTGGATGTGACAACATCATTCACGTGTTGAACTCATGCCCGAGCTTGTTGAATCTTATTTGAGGTCTCTCCCACTTCTCACATGGTTGTAAGGGAGTGGATCGAGTTAGATAATGTTGTATGTCCCTGGACTATAATATTTACGACAATTTATCATAAAATAATATTAAATTCACTTTTGATCCTTCCCTATTTTACTTTTTTAATCTTATAATCCTTCTATAAAAAAATTCAACCTATTAATTCCTCTATTTATCATTTTTTGAATTTTTTTTTCTCCATTTTTTGATTAGTTAACATTGACATGACAATGTCATTATAGCGCCAGATTATATAATTTTCCATATAAAATATTTAATTTTTATTTATTTTATAATATAATTATATAAATAATTAGTTTAAAAATAAAATAAAACAAAAATTACATTATATTTTTAATTTTTAATTTTGCTCATAAAACTATTATTTTTTTCAATTATTGTTGTTTTTTTTAATAGAAATTTGGTGGAAATAATTAGTTATAACTTGCAAATTAAATTTTTTTCCATAAGTATGCCATTTATTAATTCACAAGTTTTTATCCAAAATTATATATTTATTAATTCACATGAGTCGATTTTTAGAATTAACCATTTTTGGATTAATAATAAAATTAATTCCCATGAGTAAATTTTTGAACTAATAATAAAATTAATTATAATTGACATAAGTCATATATTGAATTAACAATTTTTGAAATAATAATGAAATTAATTCACATGAACAAAATTTTTATTTAATTATTTTTGAAAATGTAACTTACTAGTTCAAAAATTTGGTCAAAATTTGTTAATTATTAGGTCAAAATTTGTTAATAAAAAATGTGTAACTTACAAGTTACAAGTTCATTATTAGGTTAAATTTTGTTAATTCAAAAATTGTAACTTACAAGTTAAAAATTGATGATTCCAAAATTGACTCATGTGAATTAGTTTTATTATTTGTTAAAAAAAATTAATTTAAAAATTGACTCATGTGAAGTAATTTAGTTAGTAGTTTAGAAATTGTTAAGATTTTTTCTGCAGTTCTCTGCTGGGGTATCATCTTTTTTTATTAGGGCTCATCTTGATCAGTGGTTATCTAAATGGTGGTCGAGATAGGGCTCTAGCCAGGGCGGCATAAAATGGGGGGGGGGGGGGGGGGGGGGGAATGGATGGTGGTGTAGCAACGACGAAGGAAAGGGATTCAACCGGAATTTTATGGATCAAACAAATTGTTATATCACAATAGAAGTGGGGTTCACAATGTATCAAATCGGTTCCTTGATTCTAATAGGTTTCATAGCGGGTATCGTGGTGGATTTAATGGAAGACAATCACAAAAGGCTAGTTTTTTTCATTGAGATGGTAGGGCTACAGGTTGGTTCCCAAAAAAAAAGCATAGTTTCTGGTGGTGTGCGTTTTGATATGTGGCGGCGACAAGAGGCGGTCATGCATTTTCGGCGGAACTTTCATGAGGGATAAAAGGGGTTACGAAATGTTGGTTCCTCTGCCAAAATAGGGGCTGATGCTGCAGACCAGAAAATAATAATGAAGGAGAGTTTGTATCGTTTTACATTACAAGTTTTCCTCCATTGGTTTCGCAAGTTAGATTGAGAAAGGAATTGGAGGTATGTGGTATCCTCATGGATGTGTATGTGTTGGGTTATCGAAATTCAAAGGGTGATGCATTTGGATTTGCTCCATTTAGGAACGTAAAGGATTCGTTGAAAATGAATAAAGCTCTAAATGATGTTTGTTTTGGTTAATGGCGATTGTTTGCTTGTGAAGTGAAATATGATTGATTTTGTGGTGTTCATGGGAAGAAGGGGTTGATGAGGAAAGTAGTAAGAACAAAAGTGTCGAGAAAATTTTGAAGGACTAGGGGAAGGTTGCTACTGAGGGAGGTGATTGGAGTAAATTGGCGGTTGTGAAGGGGGTTGGTGAAATCGTTCGGGGAGTTAATGGGAAGGATTGTTTTGTGGGAGGTGATGCAAGTCAGAAGGGTACCGATATATCGCCATTTTCTTTTGCTAATGTTGTGGGGGTTTGTAGTAGAGAGGGTGATATGGTGGTGGATTCTGGGAGTGTAAGGAAAGTAGTAAGGAAGGAATATTTGTTCAATCCAAGTGATGTGGAATAGGCGTCAAGTGGAGTTGTGGGAAGGATACGTAATGGTATTGGGGTTTCTGTGCTACAAAATATTATTATTGATGCTGGTTTGTCTGATCCTAAGGTGGTTCCGTTGGGGGCAGACAAAGTGTTTCTTTATCATTCTAATAAGGAGGTGTCTGAGGTGGTTGCTGGAGCGGTAAAGCGGCAAGCAAAAAGAGTTTTAGAAATATTTATCCGGGAATTTATCATGTCCATAGAGATTGGTGTATTGAATTTTCGTTCTACAATTTCTTGCGTTTATGAGTTTCGGAATAGAATGGGTTTTGTTTGTAAGGTACGGGAATTAAAAGTTATAAATATAAAAAGATTTTCATTCTTCGACTAGTAAAGAACTCTCAAGTTTGTATTTCGTCTATCCTATCAAATACTTAAACTTACTACCCAGTTACACTTATCCTTACCTACTCGTCAATATCATCGCGTATCGCTCACACAGAGGTTGTCTCTAACACATAGCGAGATATCAACTGTATCGCTCTATGTCAAAAATCTCTCAGTACAACACAAAAAAACATGGAGGAATTAAGAGTAGATACCTAAGTGAATACTAAGCCTAAATCTATCTCTAGAATCTAAGCCCAATAGATATTCATCCTAAGTCGGGATTCAATCCGTCCATCTCTGCAACGACTCAAACCCAAACACTTAGCAAGCTAAAAAGGATAAAGATCAATAAAGATTTGTAAAAAAAAATTCATACAACACCATGAGCAATAAATATACATATAATCAAGGTAAAGTTGTAAGAACAATATTTGGTTCTACAATATTATCTATGAGTTTTGATGATAATAAATGAGTATGTTTGCATGAATAATTTTGATACTCTAATGTTTGTTATTGTTGAGAACTTAACAAACAGGTTCTGATTCTGATAGATGGCATAACCAAGACATTAGAATATAATTGATTTCACTTCTACAGCACACAAGTTTTGTTGAACAGTAGCAAGACACTCCAGAAGGCTCTGAAGTGTATGCTCTGATGTTTGTCTAAAGAAACCGATCAAAAGATCTGAAGACAAAAGTTTCTACTTACATCTAGATGCTAAAGACTCAAGCTTCTAAAGACAATGTGTTCCAAAGAAACAAAGTTAGAAGATCTGAAGACAAGATTTTTACTGAAGTCCAGATACTGAAGGCTTGTGGTTCTAATAACAAGGTTCTAAAGACAAGAGTTCTGCAGACCAAGTGCTGAAGACTCTAAAGGAAGAAGTTCTAAAGATTCTAAAGACTTGAAGTTCTAAAGACCCAAGGTTCCAATAAATGATTCTCACAACCAAGTGTTGAAGATTCTAAAGACGCAGTTCTGAAGACTCTGAAGACTTAAAGTTCTGATGACCTGATAATATGTTCTCGCTTCTAAACTTATGCTCGCAGAAGCCTCTGAAGTGCAGAAGGAAAGAAGATAACGTTAACGTGGTACAAATAGTACATGGTACAATCAAAGTTTCATTGCACTACCATGAAAGGACGGACGCGTCGCACGATCTTATCCCCCATGTTAGTGTTCAAGCTGCCAATGTTTCTGAAAAATCCAAGAGTACCCCTCAACAAATATATTATTTTATTAGCCATATAAAGGCTTGAAGACTAAAAGAGAAAGCTTCCAATTCACTGAATATTCATGCACAAATGTTGTTCATAGCTTTCACATTCTTAAGTCACTATTCTTAAAATAGTTTACATATTCAGCTTGATTAGAAGCAATACTCTTGTAAATAAAACTTGTATTCAAACAGTTGTTTGATTTTCCTTAAGGGACCAGGTGGATCTGTATTCTTAAGAAGTATAGAGCTTACGAGTTTTAGAAGTTATTAGTCACTTGCGGGTAGCTTGTGTATTGTAATAATCAGGTTGATTATTCTTTGATATTCCTTAAGGGACCGGGTGGGTCTGAATCCTTAAGAAGTCTAGGGCTTGCGAGTCTTAGAGGCTGTTAGTCACTTACGGGTAGCTTGTGCAAATTGTAGTCAGTTTGGTTGTAGTGAATTAAGTCCTCTATTGAGTGAGGCGAAATCACCTTGGTGGGTGAACTTGACTAGCTTGATAATTTTCAAGTGAACTAGTATAAACATACATTATTCTTTACTTCCTGTTCTTACTTATTGTTATTATCAAGAGTGAATGTAAAATCATTTTAACTTAAAGGGTAATATTTTTAAAAGAATATTTTTGTTTTAAAAACCCAATTCTAACCCCCCCCCCCCCCATTTTCTTGTGTTTTTCACACCTTCAATTGGCATCAGAGCTCCGTTTCTGAGGAGATAAAAAGTTTGAATTTTTATCAACACTTAACAGTGTCCAGTAACGATCCAGTGTGTGTGAAAAACCAATGGCTACATCTACTTCCACTGTTGATAATAGGGATAATGATAGAGATCACTATAGTTCAAAACCTCATATGTTTGATGGGAAGAAATTTGACTATTGGAAGGATAAAATAGAAAGTCACTTTCTAGCATATGACTTGCATCTATGGGACTTGGTAGTTGATGGATACACTCACCAAGTAGATGATAAAGGTTATAAGTTTGTAAGAAGTGCAATGACGGAAGCCCAGAAGAAAGTATGCAGAAATCACTACAAAGAAATAACCATTCTTCTAAGGGTTATTTCATATAATGAATATGAGAAAATCACAAATAGGGAGACTGCAAAGTCTATCATTGATTCTCTTCAGATGACACATGAAGGAAACACACGAGTAAAAGAAACAAAGGCTCTGTCCTTAATTCAAAAGTACGAAGCCTTCAAGATGAAAGATGGCAAATCTGTGGAAACAATGTTTTCAAGATTTTAGACTCTTGTGGCAGGACTTAAGGTTCTGAACAAAGGTTACTCCACCACAGATCATGTTAAAAAGATTATCAGAAGTCTGCCTGATAAATGGAGACCAATGGTAACTCCTTTAAAATCGACAAAGGATCTGAACAACACCTCTCTAGAGGAGCCGATTATCTCTTTAAGAAGTCATGAAATAGAGATGGAATAAGATGAACCTCAGAAACATGTAAACATGGCATTCATGGCCAAGACTAGCATATGAGAAGTACCATCAAAAGACGAACTAATAATTAACTATGAGTCAGACTCTGATCACGACAAAGAGGTACTTTCTTATTTATCTCGTTCTGAACTTGAAATTGGTTTATCTGAATTAATGAAAAGGTATCAATCTCTTTTAAGTAAACACAAAATCTTGAAAAAGAGTTTTGTAGCTACTTTTGTGAACACTACTATGGATGAGAAAAATATTTCGGACTTAAATGTAAAAATATTTATTTTACAAAAATCAAACATTTCTCTGAAAAGCACAGTGTCTAGATTAGAAGAAGAGATTTTCTCTAACACATCTATTACTGACGAAGTAATCAGATGTGATAGAGCGTTTCAACACTTCCTTTCTAAAAGTATAGATAGAAGTAAAATAGCTTTAGTGATATATGGTGTTAGTAGAAATGGAAGCAGAGGCTTGGGGTATTCAGGAGCATCAAAGAAAATTGATAAGACTCTGAATGTTAAACCAAAAACTCTTTTTGAACATTTTGTGCTTGCTGGAACATATTTGAAATGTCCAGAATAAGAAGGTTCCGATACTTCTGTAGCACGAACACAAACACAAACACAAACACAAACACAAACACAAAAGAAAATTTTTAAACCAAAGTATCATGCACAAATTTCACATGATTATCCTGATGCATGAAAGTCCAAAGGGGTCAGAACCTTTGAAACTTCTAACAAAAGTGTACTCGGAAAGTGGGTACCTAAGGATCAGATAATCTACATTGCAGATCTCCTTAATGGCACCACTGAAACACTAGTCATGGTACCTGGACAATGGATGCTCGCAACACATGATGGGCGAAAGGCATATGTTCCAAGATTTGGAATCTAACTCTGGAAACGTGAACAATGTCAGAAGAAACTAGAAAAGAAAGTTTATTGGCTCTAAAATTTGTGTAATCCAAGATGCTATTATTAGAACAAGACCAAACTTTAAATACTCTGGAGAAATGCTTCTGAGCCTTAATGATATTTCTTGTGCCAGCTCATCTTTTGAATAAAGTCAAGATTCTGAAAATTGTTTAAAGAATCAACTGATAGACTATCAGACTTCTATGAGTAATGTTTCTATTCTCTTTAAATCATATTACTGCTAATTCTTTTAGAATCTCAGTAATCATAAGATGTTTAAGTCATAAATGTCTTTGATTAGATGGAAACCTTTTAGTTCTCCAGACTCTGATGATATCAAATGTGTCACTTAGTTAGATGTATTGATTAACGTGTGTAACCCTTGGTTATGCTTAATCATGATACGCTACGTAAGCTATGTAATAAGCAGTGTGGGTATTTCTTGGAATTTGATTGATATCATAATCATTACTTTCATTTAATGCTCCTAATTATTATGTTTAATTAAAATTCGGTTTTATTTTATATTCTCTCACTTCTCAAACACTATAAATCACACATGTTCACTTCACTCTCACAATTTAGAAACCCTAAACTCTATTTTTCTCCCAACCGTTTAAAAATTTCTCTGTGTTCATCATCTTCATCAACGCTCTTCATTAAAAATCATCACCCTTTTTAACAACCTTCATCATCTTTAACATGATGAATTCTCAACAGCAAGAAGCTGTTCAGTTTGCCCAAGAAATGGAACAAGCCCTAAATCCTTTTAGGCCATCTTATTCAACTATTCCAACCAGTTATTCTTCTCATATGGTAATTGGTTCATCTTCTATATCAATTATTGATAAACACCACATAACACAGAAATTTGTTCAAGTTCACTATAATCTAAAACAACATGAGTTAAATGTTCTTCGTGAATATATGGTGGACTTCAATAACCTTTCTGCAAATGGTGTAAACCTAATTGATGATTTGAATGCTCAAGGATGGTAGCACTATTTCATGTGTCTTCATGGTCCTATTTATGATTCTTTGGTTAAGGATTTTTGGATTCAAGCAGATTGTGACAATCTTCGTGTAGTTGCTCATATGCTGGGTCTGAAAATTATCATTAGTGAAAAGTCTATTGCTGATCTTCTGGGCATGCAACATCTTGAAGGTAAAATGAATTTATAAGATGAATAGAAAATCTACATTTATGAATAAGACTATTAACAAAGCCTTCTTCAAGAACTACTCTCCTGAGAAAAATGAGTATAAAAGTAAAGATCTCCATGACGAACTTAGAATCTGGCACAAAATCATTCTAAATTGTATCAACCCCAGACCTCTGTCCAGTTCTTCTGACTACTTCAACGTCAATCAGAAGTACATGTTGTACTATTTGATGACCCACCAGAAGATGTGTCTTCCAACTCTCCTGTTTCATTATTTGAGAGACTCTATTTCAAAAACCAAAACCACTAATGATCCCAAAAAGAAGGTTTCCAACTGTATTCCTTTTGGACGTCTCATCATTGACATCCTGGTAGAAAGTGGCCTGGTGAAAACTCTGGTAGAAGAAGCTAAATTTTCAGAGGATCTAGCTTCTAGTCTTGGGGATTCCTTCAATGGGCAGACTCTAAAGAATATGAGGCTGATAGAGGAAGTCGTTGCTAAACCTCTACTTGTTCTCTCTGAAAGTATCAAAATCACAAGAATTCTGGTGAATGACTACCCTTTATTTACCAAGGGAGATAACATATCTAGCATTGTTATCTATGTCAAAATGATGGAAGAAAAAGAAGGACATGATATGCCCCATTTCAACTATTTTAATTTACCTTCTTCTCAAGATTATGTTGACTCTTCCAGAGGTAAAAGAAAGAAGGGTTCAGAATCTTCTAAACCCAAAAAGAAGAAGAAGTCCAGAACTTCTAAGATTGAAACTCTAGCTGCTTATTTAGAAACAACAAGTAAGTATGCTACTGCTACAACTGTACATGTTTCTTTGTCTACATATAATTTTGTTAATGAATGTTCATCCATAGCCTCCACTGCACAAATTAGTCCTCTTCCACCATCTACCATAATTATTCCTGTTTCTGATCCCGTCCCCTTAACTATCGAAATTTTTGTTTATGAAACTGTATCTACAACTTTACCTGAAATAACAACTGCTTCACTCAAAACATCACAACCACTTTCGACCTTTCAACCTCATCAACAACACAAATTTCCAACTTACTTTCATTCATCTCTATACCCATATCGTCTCAACCCATCTCTACCTTCTCCTCCCCACTTGTCTCATTGTTACCTCAAAACATCACATCTCAACCTTCAACAGAGATTCCTATTATTTCAAATCCTATTCCATCTCTAACCACCTTCATTCCATCAGAACTAATACACACTTCTATATCTCCATTAACCTCATCTTAATTTCTTCCACAAACTTATCATTTATCAACTTTTTATACCAATCTTAATTTTGCCTTATTTAACAAAGAAACCACTCTTCATGACTCACCCATTGTCCATCCTGAAATGTCTTAGAAAACAATCTCTAATGATTTTGAAATCCTTGTAAACCCAACAACTGAATCCTTCTCCATGTCTGATCTTTTCGATCTAACTGAACAAATCAATCAAACTGAACCTATAACTTCTGAAGTCATTCCTTACAGAAAAGGACCTAGCCATAGTTGTCTATGAAAAATCTGTTCCAAAAACCTTGGATGGATGCATTAAAATTTTTAGAATCGAGTCTAGGAAAAAGGTTGCTAAATTAAAGGCAGAGGCAAGTACAAGTACTGAGCCTCAGGATATGGATGGTTCTTGGAAGAAATTTCAGAAGTGGATGTCTTTTAAGTTGAAAGAATAAATTCTTTTGCTGAAGCATTCAGAATTGGTGTTGTACCCCAAAATTTGCCCTCTCATTTATCAAGACTTCTCTCACAAGATCTCTTTGACTCAAGACAAGATTATGGTTTGGTCAGCTCAAGACATCTCATCTTACACTAATAACCCCAAATTAGGGTTTGATTTTGCACAAGGATTTTTGGACTATCAATGCTTCATGTGACTTTCAAACATCATTATGGACCCTTAAGATCACCCGTGACAAGTTTCAAGCCTTGAACCACATTTTTTATCAGTCAATTGGACAGTTGACCTAAAAATTAGTTGTATTGGGGAAAAAGTCAACCATGGCCAATTTATAGTCAAAATTCATAATTTTTGATCCACATAAACATTTTAAACTCATATGTATCATTTGGTCAAGTTTGGATCACAACTCCTCAAGAAATTTGATCAAATCACAAAAAGGGCAAAATGGTCAAAATTAGGGTTTTGACTGAGGAAGGGCAATTTCTAATTTTTAACCTAGAAAATGACCAATTGAGTTCAAGCATGATTTCAAGGATTCAATGGCATCATCTTGACTTAATTACATGGCTCAAAACATCTCAATTACATTGGATTGACAGATGAATTTTACAGTCAACTGATCAAAAGTCAACTGTACACTGAAAAGTCAAACTTTGACTTTTTGGTCAAAATCAAGTACCAAGGGTCATAATTAATCAAAACATTTCCAAATGTGAAACTTGTTCATCAAGAAATCCAAATTTGAAAATTAGGGTTTGAATTTGAAAATTTTCATAACTTAGAAATTTTCTAAGTATGAAAATTTTCTTATTTTTTCTCAACTTTACACCACTTTTACACCATGATGCCTAATGATTCAAAGAAACTTCCCAACATAAAAGTTGTAGATCTCCATGAAATATACAACTTTCATTCACAAACTTTTCCCTAAATATTCTTGGATCTCAAGTTATAAATTTGTAAATACATGGTCATGAACTTGTTAACTTAGTGAAATTTTGCCCTAATTTAGGCAGGTTTTGGACCCAACTTCATGACAATTTTTCACCTAGTTCAAAGAGGTATCTCAAAATGCATTTCAAAGACGAATTATATAACACATTGCAAGCTTTCCAAAATGTAAAATAACTCCTCAAGATCATTTTTGAGTATGGAGAATCGAAGAGAGGAAGTTGGCATTTTCTCCCTTTTTGTTCAAGCCATTTCATGAAGAACCAAGTTGCAAATCAATCCTATGCTGGCTATTTCATGTTGTACAGGTCCTAAACTTGTTCTATACTCCTTAATTAAATGCTTACTCAGTTGGCAAAGACTCTATCCATGCTTTTGAACATTTATCCAACTTATAATTCCACTTATGGCAAAAAGGTTCCATTGCCATTTTCATAAAGAACCACTTTTGCAAACTTTACAATTTTGAGCTTTGAACCTGTCCCCTTGATGCATACAAACCGCACAGGTCTCAAGCAAGTTGTACAAACCCATACCAACCCTAAGCAAGTTGGTACAAGCATGTGAAGCTTTGGTCTTGTCACTTTGCTTCAAGTACAAGAAAGTTGGCAAGAAGGCTAGCATTGGCAGATCTGTTGGGAAGCTGACCTAAGATCATTTCAAAACTAGTTTACAAACTATATGCAACACATAAAAGACCAAGCCAAGACCTGAAACACAGGGAGCAAGCAAAACACCAAAAATTGTCCAAAACATACAGTTTATGCACAAACACATCCATCTTCCATTTGGCTCGTGCGTTTTGTGTTTAGATCATTCCAATACCTTACATACTTGATATCAAGCCCATCCAAACCATCATCCCTGTTCTGTATTCTATTTTCCACCATCTGCCATTGTTGAAGCTTGCAGTTGGACTTGGTCAGGGAGTTCTAGCCACTTTCAGAGCAAGGCAAGGGTTGGAATAGACTCAGAGAAGCTCAAGGAAGCTCAAGCAAGCATCAGGCCTCCATTAAAGTCACTACATTTCCATACACGATTCCAGCTGAAGGAGGTAAATTTTCAAACTCTATCTCCTTGTACAGGCAACCTTAGGCCACGATCTGTGCATAAAAAATGTAGTTCTCATCATAACGAAGCTATACATATCATTATCTTGCATTGATTTTACTTGTGCTAAGAGAATTTGGAAGTTGAAATATCTGAAAATATTAGGTTAGAATTTGGGGCTTTTAAAATTCTCTTTGATCTTTGATAGTTAGATTACATAACTGATATGGTTGGATTCGTGAGTTCAAATGCTACATTTTTCATGTTATAAGTTTTCATTTTTATGGAAGCATGAAGAAGTTACAGGGGATCCGGCCAAGGCTTGAGGAAGAAGATGAAACAGGGCAAGGACACGTTTTGTAATATATTATTTTTGTTTCAGTAAAGACAATGGCGAATTTTTTTTATTAATAACCATGTATTAAAATAATATTTCGCAAATAACCGGGTTTCGGAAAAAATTACGCAAATAACCATGTTTGAGATGGCTCCACAAAGGAGGAGCCATCTCAATTGGCGCATGCACCTCCTTTTTTAAGGGAGGCGCCATCTCACTTGGCGCCTAAGTGCTTAGGGCATTCCCTAAGCCAAGTGAGATGGCGCCTAAGTATAATTTTAGGGCAAAAAATTTTTTTTTAAATTTTTTTTCCTGTGCGTTGCCTATTGGACAGAGATCAACAAAATGGACTTTTTATTAAAAAAATAATAATTACATTAAACTGTATTACATTAAAAGAACAGTAAAAAAATGAATACAAAAAATACTGGAAAAAAAAAAGATACTTCAGTGATCCCCCGGAACCCTGTAATGACCCCCGGTTCCGCATCCCCGTCCTCGCCTTTCTCTTGCTGGGTGTCGTCGCGTTTCCTGCTGCGGCAAGGTCGATGGCCCAGCGAAGTCAATGCGGTCCGAATCCATAAAATCAGTAAGATCTCCATATCTCGAAGATCCGCTCTGGTATAGTCGGTTACCCATACCCTTAAAGTTTGGTCGTGTTGGCGGTGGGTGGAGTTCCATGGTTGGTCGGTAGCATTGGTCGTCTGAGTATGGGGGGTAGAAAGGAAATGGATCTTGGGGTGTTTGGTATTGTGGATGTTGGGTTGTTTGGTGATATGGTGGTTGATGGTAGGTTTGGTCGGCTTGGTCATAATCTTCCGACATTCCCATATCAGGGCTAAGGCTGGATGTTGAGGGTGCTATATTGGGATATGTGGAAGACTGAAATTGTGTCTGGGGTATGTGGGTGTGCTGGTATTGGGGTTGGTATTGTGGTTGGGTTTGCGGCATATCCGGGTATTGGTAGTTTGGTGGTGATTGTGGTTGGTAGTACGGCATTTGATTGTAGTTGTGTTGTGGTGGGGAATGTGGTTGGGTGTTTGTGGGTCTGTTTCTTCTTGGGGGTTGGTTGGAGGTTGATGGGTTTTGGGTTTGTTGATGGGGAATCGAGGGTTATGCCCATTGTGTGCGTGGGTCAACCAAGTACCTCGGATGAGACACGTGCATTTCTGGGTTACTAACCGACCTGTACCACGACATATATTGATCCGTGTGTCGCATGTTACCTTGAGTAAGGAAAACCGGGGATTGCAAGATGTAGCCGTGACGCCTCTGCCACATCTTACACCATTCCGGAGCAAAGTCTTTCCAGTTGGTAAGACCCCACTGGGCGTCGACCCTTTTAAGATGCCAGGGGGACAAATCTGTTGGATCACTTGGTATCTCTTGATGCATTCCGAACTGCATCTTCACACGGTCGCTGTGGTGCATCTCCACAATGTTGAACCGAATGAGTGCAGTCTTTGCAGTCCAAGTTGCTGCATCCTCTGGGTTTGGAGCATGGCCCAAACCCAAATATGGTCTCCAGACGAACTGCGATAAAATTTAAATCAGGTTAGCGCAAAAGTAATGTATAAATAATTAAAATGAACAAAAGTTAAAAGCTACGACGTACGTCATCTAGGCCTAAGTGATCCAACAGATTCCGGTAGAGTGCGACATTGAATCTTGGATTCTTGCCGTAATCCATACCCCTCACACAGTACCTAAAGGAAATGAGAAACATGTTATTTTTAGCATATATTTTGGAAAGAGAAGAATAGTCATAAATGCTATAACTTAATGACTTACTTTGTTGCGTACGGGAAACCAAAAGTGTTGTTGTTGATGGGGTTTAAGGACTCCATCCTCCACCAACCCCAGGCTTGTAGTAAAAATGCGCACCCATAAAATGTACATTTTTCCTTGACTGCGTTTTTGCACAAGGAACTGTATAGGTGGGCTAATACTGCAGAACCCCAACTATATTTTCTAGTTTTTTCAAAATTTGTTAGTAAATGTAAGTACATAAAATTTACACTATTTCCCGTACTTTCGGGAAATAAAAATGTACCAAAAAGTATCATAAGATACGTTCTGGCTTTTACTACTCGGTCATTCTCTGAGGAATTTTCATTTAATTCCATACTTGCATAATGACGTTTCAGGTCAGTGAGTAGTATTCCCTGCCCTCTTGCTCCACCACCTTCTACCATATCCCTACCCAACAGTTCTTCACATTGTGAGTTGGGTTGTTGAACCGACCCGTTCACCGCCTTACCGTCGATAGGGAGGCCCGGTAGCATGTACACATCCTCGAGCGTGATGGTACATTCACCTATTGGTAGGTGAAATGTATGGGTCTCCGGTCTCCACCTTTCCAACAATGCAAGAATGAACTTTGAGTCAATGGTGCAGTTGGAGATCTTTATCACATGTCCAAAACCTGCGTATTCCAGATAAGGGATGATAAATGGGTCGGGAGCCAGGTAGTTGTGAGAACGGATTCTGAATCTTTTTGTGTCCTGAGATCATAATTTAACAGGTGTAAGATTAATTAAGATGAACAACGTGTTATTTGAAGTATGAAAAATGTATAACCAAAGAAGAGACTTACAAATGCAGCAATGTTTTCCCTTGTGCCTCTGTGAGTATCGCCCATTGTTAGAAGAGCCATTGTTCAGAATGCTTGAGAGTATGAAAGACTTAGGAAGATATAGAGAGTATGATAGACTTATGAAATATTTCGTAGCAGAGAGTGAGAGTTGTGTGGGTGTGAGAGATGTTTCATAAGGTATGTATTTATAGGCAAATAAGTTTGTTGTAGTGGTTGCTTGTGCTTGCATGCCTGCGAAGTGTCACATTTGCATGCTTAGGGGGTTACACATATGCATGCATGCATGTACAAAAAATGTAAGGTGTCACTCTTGCAGGCTAGGTGGCAGCCCATGCATGTATCACGATTAGACAGTAAGGGAGGCGCCATCTCACTTGGCGAAAGAGTACAAAAATGAATGGTGTCGCCACCCCATTTGGCGAATAAGAGGTGTCATTTGTAACAGCATAGGCTCAGGCTACGTGACAGCCTTTGGGATTCCATTCTTTATTGCATGCAATGCCATTGGAGTTGATGGGTGGAGTCTTACACAAAACATGTATGTGTGAAGAATAGGGCCAGGATAGGTGGCAGCCTATGGGGTTTCATAAGCCCATGCATGTATCACGATTGGACAGTAAGGGAGGCGCCATCTCACTTGGCGAAAGAGTACAAAAATGAATGGTGTCGCCACCCCATTTGGCGAATAAGAGGTGTCATTTGTTACAGCATTGGCTCAGGCTACGTGACAACCTTTGGGATTCCTTTCTTTATTGCATGCAAGGCCATTGGAGTTGATGGGTGGAGTCTTACACAAAACATGTATGTGTGCAGAATAGGGCCAGGATAGGTGGCAGCCTATGGGGTTTCATAAGCCCATGCATGTATCACGATTGGACAGTAAGGGAGGCGCCATCTCACTTGGCGAAAGAGTACAAAAATGAATGGTGTCGCCACCCCATTTGGCGAATAAGAGGTGTCATTTGTTACAGCATAGGCTCAGGCTACGTGACAGCCTTTGGGATTCCTTTCTTTATTGCATGCAAGGCCATTGGAGTTGATGGGTGGAGTCTTACACAAAACATGTATGTGTGCAGAATAGGGCCAGGATAGGTGGCAGCCTATGGGGTTTCATAAGCCCATGCATGTATCACGATTGGACAGTAAGAGAGGCGCCATCTCACTTGGCGAAAGAGTACAAAAATGAATGGTGTCGCCACCCCATTTGGCGAATAAGAGGTGTCATTTGTTACAGCATAGGCTCAGGCTACGTGACAGCCTTTGGGATTCCTTTCTTTATTGCATGCAAGGTAATTGGAGTTGATGGGTGGAGTCTTACACAAAACATGTATGCGTGCAGAATAGGGCCAGGATAGGTGGCAGCCTATGGGGTTTCATTATTGCATGTAATATTATTGGCAGCCTTGGGGGGTTGCATCCCATACTTAATTGAAATTTTTAGCCTTACGTTTAACATAACATTGATTCACATAATCTGTCAAATCTTCCAACCTTCGAATCAGTCATCAAACCTTCAAACATTCCAGCATTCATACCTTTATACAATCAATAAACCTCAAACATTCCAACCTTCAAACCTTAAAACAATTCTACACAATGGCCTATTCACCATAATTTGTCGTCAAAGCACATTTCAACGGTGAGACATACATTTGTCCCACAATTGGGTTTTTGTTTAGAAACACCGACAACGTTCGATTTCTCTTAAACGGGAAAGCCAATTTCTCGTACTTCAAGAAAAGATTGGAGGACAAACTTGAACGAGGCCCGGTATCCCAGATATTTTATCAGAATCCAGTTTTTTTTGGAAACAACCAAGTAATTTTTTATAAGGTTAAAGTTCAAGATGACGAGGATCTCCAGAACATGATTTCCAGCCATGTCTATTCTGGATACGACTCTATTGAGTTGTACGTTTTGCTTCAAGAGCCTCCAGTGACACAGGAGGTTGATCCTTTGGAGAATGAACAAGATGAGGTAGATGCAGTTGATGATGAAGAAGAAGATAACGAGTTAGAGTTTGATGAAATGGTGAACGATGATTCTGACGATGATGGCATCCCAAGTATTCCTACAGACAAAATCTACACACCACCTCCGCACATGACAAACTTCAACATGGGCGGAGATGAACCTTCTACTGACTTATTTTTCAAACCGTATATGCAGTCGGATGAAAATTTAAAAGAGAAGGACAAGTTTCGTAACAGAGAGGAATGCATCAGGGCCATTAAAAAATTTCACATGCTCAACTCGGTTGATTTTAAGGTGGATCGTGTCAACCCGGAAAGGTACAAGATCAAGTGTGTCCACCCTGACTGTATGTTCAAGCTGACCGCATCATACAGATTAAGGGGTGACTGCTGGGTCATAGGTTTCATGACTACCCACACTTGTGTAAGTTCCACTCAATCACAGAACCACCGAAAACTCAACCATGATCTAATCTGTCAAGAAATCCTACCCCTGGTCAGCAACGACCCATCTTTGAAGGTGAAAACAATCATCTCCCACATCACCACGGTTTTTAACTACACTCCGTCTTACCGTAAGGCGTGGTTAGCAAAGACTAAGGCGATTGAAAGGGTGTACGGAAACTGGGAGGAGTCATACCGAGAACTTCCCCGCTACCTGAATGCACTCAAGACATATTCTCCAGGTAGTGTTTATGTTTTGGAAACATTGCCAGCGTACGCCCAAGATGGTAGTCTACTGCATGGCAACGGAATATTCAGTCGCGTGTTTTGGGCATTTCAAGCATGCATCACAGGGTTTGCATCATGCAAACCAATTCTACAAATTGACGGGACTTGGTTGTATGGGAAGTACAAAGGCACGCTATTGATGGCAGTTGCACAAGATGGCAACAACAACATTTTACCCGTTGTGTTTGCCCTTGTCGAGGGGGAGACCGGTGGTGCTTGGAGCTTTTTCCTGAAAAATCTTCGGACACACGTGGCTCCTCAACCAGATCTCTGTTTGATCTCGGACAGACATGCCTCCATTGAAAGTGCCTACAATAATCCAGCAAATGGTTGGCATGACCCTCCTTCTACGCATGTCTATTGCATCAGGCATATCGTCCAGAATTTCTCGAGGGAGGTCAAGGACAAAACATTGAGGAAAGAGGTTATGAATGCGGGATATGCATTGACACAACCCACATTCAAATATTACCGCAACGAGATCCGTTTGTCTAATCCAGAAGCCGGTACGTGGATCGATAATATTTCGGTCGACAAGTGGACTAGGTCATACGACAATGGCCAAAGATGGGGGCATATGACAACGAATCTTATTGAATCAATGAATGGGGTATTCAAGGGCATACGAAACCTCCCAATCACTGCCTTGGTAAAATCCACGTATTTTAGGATGGCTGTGTTATTTGCCAAAAGAGGTGAAATGTGGTATGCGGTGTTGCAATCAGGACAACTATGGAGTGAAAGCTGCATGAAATACATTAAGGCTGAAAGTGCTAAAGCTAACACTCACATGGTTACACGGTTTGACCGACACAGCCACAACTTCATTGTGAAAGAGACAATCGACCACAATGAAGGCCTGCCAAGACAAGAATACAGGGTCATTTTACCTTCTCAATGGTGCGATTTGAAGGGGTGAAAAACACAAGAAGGGGGGGTTGAATTGTAAAACTGAAATCTTAAAGCAATTGACAAGATATTTTTATCCTGGTTCGTTTGATCTCAAACTACTCCAGTCCACCCGTCAAGGTGATTTCGCCTCTCTCCAACGAGGTCTTAATTCACTATATTCAACTGAATATTACAGACTGCTTTAACAACTGCTAAAGCCTTCTTGATTCAAACCACAATCCGGTTTGTCAAGGCAACACTTTCTTACAAAGGTACAAAACAAATGTGTGTGAATGTTTTCTACAAAACTTTATCACAACTGTGATGTATACACAAATGAAGCTTAGAAACTTAGATTGCTAAACACTAATGGAGTATCAGAGTTTGTGGTTTAGCAAAACTGGTAGATGAAGATTATTGTTCAGCTTTTTTTGCGTGTAGAGAATTGGAGAGCATTAGCCATTATAATCTTCGAAGCCTTGTTTATATAGCACTTGAGAAGATGAACGTTGAATGCAATATTCTTGATTCAATGCTAATAACAAGCTTTCCTTTTTGAGCAGATCTTGTCTAGAATGATGCCGTTGGATTTAATTAGCATTCAATGCACAGTACCGTTGCTTCTTCAATGCACGTTCTGGCTTGGCTCATTCTGATTCTGCTTCGCTGCTGATGAACTATTGTTTTTGTATCAGAGTGTTTACGCGCAGTTCTGTTCATCAAACTTCAGCATGTACGTGAGTTGATCATCTGATCTTGACGTTCTGATTCAGCAACTTCTGATGCTGGTGTATGAAATCAAATTCTGATGCTGAAGAAGTGATCTTGCTTATGTTAATCAGCGTATTTGCAAGTCAGAGCATAGTAATTTTAGGCAGCATATAGTTCAAACATGAAACATATAAATACTATATCTTTTCACTTTGTTATCATCAAAACTTAAATATAGGGTAGTAGATTCAAACATTGTTCTAACAATCTCCCCCTTTTTGATGATGACAAAAACTAGATATTTTAAATGAAAAATAACGTGAAAAGGTGTCTGGGAAATGTATCAGAATAAGAAGTACGGAAAAATCAGAGTTAAGAGATACTCCCCCTGAGTTGATTACTTCCCTTTGATGATACGTGTTCTTCAGGATCAGATCTTTGTCTTTCTTTGAACATCAGATTAAGAGTCTTTGACTTGTCAGAGAGCAGAGCTTCAGAGCTTTTCCTGTCAGAGCTTTGCTTTGGATCAGAGTATTTGGTCGATCAGAATCTTCATATTAGATCAGAGCAACATTGATCAGAGCTTCTACATTTTGATCAGAGCTTCTAGTCTTCATAGTGTTTAGGAGTTTCCTTGTGCCTGTAGACTTTAAACAAAAACAGAAAAACATTTCAAGTAATAGAGTTAGAATGTTTGAGAATTTCTGTCTAGTTAGCCGTTATTGATTTTAAATATCATTCTTGTTCTCCCCCTTTTTGTCAGCAATCAAAAAGTGTTGGTGATGTGCTAAAACAATTTAGATCAGAAAAACAAATTATATTAAACTAGTTCATAATCAGAGCAAAAGAACATTACAAAACATAGTCAAAACAGTACATCAGAAAATGAAGAAAACATAGAGAATGTCATGCATGAAAAAAAATTTTAAGGTTGTGGGGGCATGCGTGAGAACAGGCTTTCCAGCATTGCTTGAATCTTTTCAGAAGTTTCATTCTGCTTCTGAACCATGTTGACAACAGTGTCAATTTTGCTGTCCTGTACATCCATTCTTGCTTTCATCTTCTGATCATTCTCTTCCATCCGCTGCTGTAGACGCAAGTCATTCAGCCTTAATTCTTCCAGAGCCTGCCTGTCCAAGGCAGCTTGAGAAGGGTCAGAAGGAGGAAGCTTCTCAGAACTTTCAGCGACATCTTCTGCTGGATTTTCTTCAGCCTGAATGGTCTTGTCTTCTTCTGATGGTTGCACCTGTGCAGCTTGCTCTTTCTCAGACCAAGATTCACTGTCCAGAGGGAGCACAACTTCTTGAGGCAGCTGACTCTCAACTTCCTTCAGCAGCTTGCTAAAGTTCTGTTGAGCCTGCTCGTAGTTGACGTCCTGCAGCTTGAGGGCTTCAGCACGTACCCATAGTCTAAACTGTGACCAGAGCTGATCAGAAGCAGCTGGGTCGATCATCCCCGGACAGACTTGCTTCAAAGAAGCAATCCATTGCAGCATACCTGTTTCAAAATTCAAAATACCAGAGCCAACATCTGGTTGCTTTGGTTTGGGTATGGCAATTTTGTGTCTTAGATCAGCAAGACGTTCAAGACTTGTCAAGTCAATGAAAGTTCTGCTGGGGTTTTCAGCGGTTTTCTAAGAGGATGTTTGTTTTGGAGGAAGGGTATCAGAATCAGAGTCAGATATTTCTATTGGAGTGGTTGGAGTTTTTGGAGGTGTTGATTCTAATGAGGATGGCAACTGGGGCCTGACAATAGTGGTTCCACATGGCAACTGGATTGCCAGCGGTGAAGGTTGAGGTGAGTGAGGGTCAGAATGATGAGGAGAAGGGGTTTCATAGTGGTGAAACTCTGTTTGTGGTGAAGGTGGATTATTTTCTGGTTGAGGAGGTGGAATCTCTGATTGCTCAGGGATCAGAGGTTCTTCTGTGAGTGGTTGTTGTGATTGTGGTTCTGGTTCTGGTTGATGTTGCATTTCTGGTTCAGGTTGTGGTTCTGGTTGTGGTTCTGGTGGTTCAGAATTTGGTTGAGCAGAAGCATGTTCACGCTCAATATCAGCTAGCACTCTATCAAGTGCTGGTGTTGTTGAAACAGTTGGTTGTTTGGGAATCTTAGTTCTGGGTCTTCTGAGTAGTAAGGCCTCAGAAGGGTCTTCTGGTATGGTTTCATCAATAGTAGGGATTGGAATGGATATTCTGTGAGAGGTTTGAGGAGGGGCAGCAGATGTTGGAATAGTAGATGAAATTGAAATAGGGGCAGCAGATGAAATACCTCTTTTCTTTGGAGTCTGATGAGATGATCCTACTGTTGGCGCTTTCCTCTTCTTTGTCTTCTTCTGAGTCACTTCAGGTTGGGGTTGACTCAGATCTTTGATCTTCAGCTTTGAAACTGAATCTTCTTCCTTGTATGAATCTGGATACTTGAGAAACATATCAGGTTTGGATTCCATTTCAGAAAATTTTGGGAAATCACTCAGAGGCACTCTTCTGCTGGAGATGTCAGCAGTTGAAGTAGCTCTGGGTTCCTTCTTAATATTTTCTATCAGCTTCATCTTTTTCAGGTTCTTAGCGTTCAGCGGTTTTCCAACAGTAGGTTCAATAGTGCTCAGCACTTGAGCTTCGCTCAGATACTCTATCAGCTTATTCTCTGTCAGAATATCTGATATGAGCCTTCCAAACGGTATCCAGTCCCTTTTGGTCCTTTCTTCTTCTCTTGTTTCTTTGACACTGGTCTTGAGATGGTTGAACAGGAAGTGTGCCAGATTGATCTTTACCCTCTGATCAATAAAGTAGATCAGAAATTGCTGATCCACGTTTATATAATCAGGAGAACTTGTTGGTTTCCTGTGATTGAAGCATCCAAGAACAATCTTGGCCCATACTCTGCAGTGATCCTTCAGATCCTTAATTTTGCTGCTGGGAAATCCAAGAGTGAAAATGTTGTTGGCTACCACACCTATATCAGGGCATCTATCGGCCATGTCCACACAACGGACTCCACCACCACTTTGACTGATTAGCTTTGCAATGAGATCTTCAGAAATCACTATCTTCTTTCCCATGACAGAAGAGATGACTAGATGTTTATAAATCTTGGCGTGAATCCAAAATTCCTTGACAAGCTCTGGGAATGTTGGTCCAACCAACCTATCGAAATACCTCTCCCACTTTTGAGCCCTAATTTCTTCAGTTAGGTCAAATCCATTTTCCTTCAAACTTTCAAAGTCGATGATTAACTCAGAGAGAACCTCAAGATTCTTTACCGGTGTGAGAAGAGTTCTGAGGGGCACCTGATATTGTTCAGAGGTTTCTTTCTTCTGATTGCCTGCAGAAATGCTGGAGGATGCCATTGTTCTCACAAAAAAAGCTTTGAGAATGATTTGAGAGAAAAAGGTTTGTAGGAGATAAACTCAGAAATATGCAGAAAATGCTTAAGAGATTATGAGAAAGCGTAAAGAATAAAAATGAAGGATTAATGTGCTTAAATAGAGTTTTCAAAAATTATTTTGAAAAATTAAACGTTTTTAAGAGAGATAAAAAAAATAATGATTGCCATTTAACAAGCGTGATTACTTTTCATTAAATGCTTGCTGATTTTGGGGGATTTGAGAAAGATACTTAAAAACGGTTACCAGACATGTGTCTCAATGCACCCAATCAGCGCTTTGCCTTCTCAGAAGCGTGCACGCGTTCTGCTTCAGAGATTTGCTGATGATTGGATGACACTTGTTTGATGTAGTGATCAGCACGTCTGTCTTTGAGATTAGACTCTCAGATCTTTAGACTTGCATCTGATACAATCTGCATGTTCTATCTTTCTGAAAGAAGATTGATCAGAAGTTCACAGTAAAATAATTACATTCTGAAGATAAATACATGGAATTAAAACATTTTCATTCTGGGCATACTTTCATGCTGAGATGTTTCAGAATGAAATTAAACCTATCTTCTGAAAGGGGTTTAGTAAAGATATCAGCCCATTGATGGTCTGTATCTATAAATTTCAAGTTTAAAATACCTTTCTGAATATAGTCCCTAATGAAATGATGTTTTATTTCTATATGCTTAGCTCTAGAATGTAAAATAGGATTCTTACTTAAGCAAATAGCAGAAGTATTATCACAAAGAATAGGAATGTTACTCTCAAAAATCTGGAAGTCTTCAAGCTGACTTTTCATCCAGAGCATTTGTGTGCTACATCCTGCTGCTGCTATGTACTCAGCTTCTGCTGTTGACAGAGCAATTGTTGATTGCCTTTTGCTGGACCACGAGATCAGATTTTCTCCCAGAAACTGGCAGCTTCCAGAAGTACTTTTACGTTCCACTCTGTCTCCAGCAAAATCAGCATCACAGTAGCCTACTAAGCTGTAATCACTAGATTTTCTATAAAACAAACCCAGATTAGTAGTACCTTTCAGATACTTGAAAATTCGCTTAACAGCTGTTAAGTGAGATTCTCTAGGATCTGATTGGAATCTAGCACAAATACATACGCTGAATAAGATATCAGGTCTTGAAGCTGTCAGATAAAGGAGAGAACCAATCATACCTCTGTAGACCTTCTGTTCTACACTTTTGCTTACCTCTTCTCTTTCCAGAATGCACGTGGGATGCATTGGAATCTTTGATGGCTTACATTCTGAGAGGTCAAATTTCTTCAGAAGATCTCTGATGTATTTGCTCTGATGAATGTAAGTTCCCTCTGGAGTTTGATTGATCTGAATTCCTAGAAAGAATTTCAGTTCCCCCATGAGGCTCATCTCAAATTCTGCCTGCATACACTTAGCAAATTTTCTTCCAAGAGAAGGATTAGTAGAACCAAAAATAATATCATCAACATAAATTTGACAGACTAAAATGTCACTCTTAACTGTTTTACAGAATAGAGTAGTGTCCACTTTCCCTCTGGTGAATTCATTTTCAAGCAGAAAGTTACTTAGCCTTTCATACCAAGCTCTGGGAGCTTGTTTCAGACCATACAGTGACTTTTTCAGTTTGAAAACATGTTCTGGATGTTTTGTATTTTCAAAACCTGGGGGTTGGTGAACATAAACTTCTTCTTCTATATAACCATTTAAGAATGCACTTTTGACATCCATCTGATACAGAGTGATGCCTCTATTAACAGCAAATGAAATTAAAAGTCTGATAGATTCTAACCTGGCGACTGGGGCAAAGGTTTCTGTATAGTCTATCCCCTCTTGCTGACTATAACCTTGTGCAACCAGTCGTGCCTTGTTTCTGATGACTTCACCTTGTTCATTTAGCTTGTTTCTGAACACCCATCTTGTTCCAATGACGTTGAATCCTTTTGGTCTGGGAACGAGATCCCATACGTCGTTTCTGGTGAATTGATTCAGCTCTTCTTGCATTGCCAGAATCCAGTCGTTGTCCAGAAGTGCTTCATCAATAGAAGAAGGTTCAATCAGAGACACAAGTCCCATAAGAGTTTCTTCAGAGTTTCTGAAGCTTGCTCTTGTTCTGATTGGATCTTCCTTTCTTCCTAGGATAGTTTCTTCTGGGTGATCCAAACTGCTTCTGGGTAATCTCTTCTGAGGTTGATCAGCAGCAGTTGTAGGATTTCTAGCATTGCTCCTTTCAGACGTTGAAGGAATGTCTGTGTTGAGAGCTTCTGATGACTTGTCTTCAGAACCTGCAAATTCAATTTCTATACCTGCAAGATTTTCATTCTGCTTTGACTTTTCAGAGTCAAGCTTGTCATCAAAACGAACACTGATTGATTCTTCCACAATCTGTTTTTCTGTATTGTATACTCTGTACCCTCTTGAGCGTTCAGAGTATCCTAACATAATACACTTCTGTGCCTTAGAATCAAACTTGTTCAAATAATTCTTTGTATTTAACATAAAGCAAGTACATCCAAATGGATGAAAATACGAAATGTTGGGCTTTCTGTTCTTCCACAATTCATATGGAGTCTTTTCCAGAATAGGTCTTATTGAGATTCTATTCTGAATGTAGCACGCTGTGTTTATTGCCTCTGCCCAGAAAGTCTTAGCAACGTTTGTCTCATTGATCATGGTTCTGGCCATTTCTTGCAATGTTCTGTTCTTTCGTTCTACAACTCCATTTTGTTGGGGAGTTCTAGGACAAGAGAAATCATGCAGAATGCCTTTGTCATTAAAGAATGACTCAAAATCTTTATTTTCAAATTCTCCACCATGATCACTTCTGACTTTAACGATTCTAAGATCTTTTTCATTCTGAACTTGGTTACAGAAGGTGACAAACACAGAGTGTGACTCGTCCTTGTGTCTTAAGAACTTTACCCATGTCCATCTGCTATAGTCATCTACGATTACTAACCCATACTTCTTACCACTGACTGAAGCAGTTTTAACTGGTCCAAATAAGTCAATGTGCAGAAGTTCTAATGGCTTAGAGGTAGAAACAACATTTTTGGATTTAAAAGAAGGTTTTGCAAATTTGCCTTTCTGACATGCTTCACACAGAGCATCTGAATTGAACTTCAAATTTGGAAGCCCTCTGACCAGATTGAGTTTGTTAATCTGAGATATTCTTCTCATACTAACATGCCCCAATCTTCTGTGCCAGATCCACTGCTCGTTGTTAACAGACAGAAGACATTTTACGTTCTGACTCTTTAGTTCAGAAAGTTTGATTTTGTAAATGTTGTTTTTCCTCTTTCCATTAAACAGGATAGCCCCATCTTTCTGACTAACAGCTTTACATGATTTTTGATTAAAGATTATATCATAACCGTTATCACTTAATTGACTTATGGATAACAGATTATGCATCAATCCATCTACAAGCAGAACATTATTAATAGAGGGAAGATTTCCATTACCTACAGTTCCAGAGCCAATTATCTTTCCCCTCTGATTGCCTCCAAAGCCAACGTGGCCTCCAGGCTTAAGTTCCAGGCTTTGGAACATATGCCTTCTTCCCGTCATGTGTCGTGAGCAGCCAGAGTCCAGGTACCATGACTGGTGTTTCTGACTTGCTGCTAAAGATATCTGCAACATGTATTATTTTATCCTTAGGTACCCAGATCTTCTTGGGTCCTGACTTGTTAGTTTTACCAAAACTCTGGTTGAATTTTGGTTTCACAGAGTGCTTACTGCTAGTATATTTGATGTCATGTGTGTGACCATACACAAAGTGTGAATTTAGAGGAGTGTGTTTAATGGTTAAATCCATGACATTCTTAGGTGTAGGAACCTTACCTTGGTATCCTATTCCTTTCCTGCCGTTTCTGCTAACTCCATAGATCATTGAAGCCATTCTGCTTCTATCTATGCTTTTAGCAAGGAACTTCTGGAAACTATGATCATACTCCTTGATGATCTCATCAGCGTTGCTGGGAGTTTCAGAAATTGGTTCCTTCTGAGAGTTTTGTAAAGAGTTTTCTAATTTTAAAATTTTATCTCTCAGCTCAGAGTTTTCCAATTTGAGACTCTCAGACTTATTAGAGTCAGATTCAAGATTCCTTTTCAGGTCTCTGAATTTAGCTCTAATCTGCTGATAACGTTCCAGAATTTCATTTAGGCTTTCAGCAAGTTCAGCCTTTGTAAAATTAACAGCGAAGTTAGGGAATACCTCTTCTGTGTCTGATTCTGAGTCTGATTCAGAAGCTTCACTATCATCTGGAATGTTAGCCATGAGCGCTATGTTTGCCCTTTCATCATCTGATTCTGAGTCAGCTTCAGACGAGTCAGAGTCATCCCATGTGGCCATGAGACTTTTCTTCTTCTCTCTTCCAAACTTCTTTTTGGGCTTTTCCCTCTGAAGCTTTGGGCAGTCACTCTTGTAGTGTCCTTGCTCATTGCACTCGTAGCAGATGATGTCTTTTGTGTTTGGCTTCTTGCTACTGGAGGAGCCTTCAGATCTTCTGTATCCAGAGGAAGAATCTGTCCTTCTGTATCTGGAAGAAGACTCGTTCTGATCAGATCTTCTGGGATTCCTGAACTTCCTTTGTCTTTGCTTCCACAGTTGATTTACTCTTCTGGAGAGAAGGGAAAGTTCGTCTTCTTCTGATGAGGATCCATCAGATGTTTCTTCAACTGCCTGCAAAACTTTAGATTCAGATTTTCTGTTAGATTTTAAAGCTAAAGGCTTACCTTGCTTCTGAGGCTCATCAGCTTCTAGCTCTATCTCATGACTTCTGAGGGAGCTTGTAAGTTCCTCCAGAGTGATTTTGTTGAGATCCTTCGCTAGCTTCAGAGCAGTAACCATAGGCCTCCACTGCTTGGGTAAACTTCTGATTATCTTCTTGACATGGTCAGCAGTAGAGTATCCTTTGTCCAGAACTTTGAGACCAGCTACCAGAATCTGGAATCTAGAGAACATAGTTTCAATGGATTCAGATTCTTCCATTTTGAACGCCTCATACTTCTGAATGAGCGCCAGAGCTTTTGTTTCTTTGACTTGAACGTTGCCCTCATGCGTCATTCTGAGAGAATCAAAGATGTTCTTAGCTGTGTCTCTGTTGGAGATCTTTTCATACTCAGTATAGGAGATGGCACTGAGGAGGATGGTTCTGGCCTTATGGTGATTCTTGAAATCACGCTTTTGTTGATCAGTCATTGATTTTCTATCAATCTTCTGACCAGTTGCATTCACAGGGTGCGTGTATCCATCTGTCACCATATCCCACAGATCAGCATCATGTGCTAGAAAGAAGCTTTCAATTCTGTCTTTCCAGTAATCAAAGTTTTCTCCATCAAAAACTGGAGGTTTTCCGCTGAATCTGTCTCTGTCCTCATTGTTGTCATTGCTGAAATGAGAGTTGTTTCCTGCCATTGTGTTTTTCTGACGCTGGATCTTGTACTGACACGGTTAAGTGTTTTAGCTCAGAACCAGGCGCTCTGATACCAATTGAAGGGGTGAAAAACACAAGAAGGGGGGGTTGAATTGTAAAACTGAAATCTTAAAGCAATTGACAAGATATTTTTATCCTGGTTCGTTTGATCTCAAACTACTCCAGTCCACCCATCAAGGTGATTTCGCCTCTCTCCAACGAGGTCTTAATTCACTATATTCAACTGAATATTACAGACTGCTTTAACAACTGCTAAAGCCTTCTTGATTCAAACCACAATCCGGTTTGTCAAGGCAACACTTTCTTACAAAGGTACAAAACAAATGTGTGTGAATGTTTTCTACAAAACTTTATCACAACTGTGATGTATACACAAATGAAGCTTAGAAACTTAGATTGCTAAACACTAATGGAGTATCAGAGTTTGTGGTTTAGCAAAACTGGTAGATGAAGATTATTGTTCAGCTTTTTTTGCGTGTAGAGAATTGGAGAGCATTAGCCATTATAATCTTCGAAGCCTTGTTTATATAGCACTTGAGAAGATGAACGTTGAATGCAATATTCTTGATTCAATGCTAATAACAAGCTTTCCTTTTTGAGCAGATCTTGTCTAGAATGATGCCGTTGGATTTAATTAGCGTTCAATGCACAGTACCGTTGCTTCTTCAATGCACGTTCTGGCTTGGCTCATTCTGATTCTGCTTCGCTGCTGATGAACTATTGTTTTTGTATCAGAGTGTTTACGCGCAGTTCTGTTCATCAAGCTTCAGCATGTACGTGAGTTGATCATCTGATCTTGACGTTCTGATTCAGCAACTTCTGATGCTGGTGTATGAAATCAAATTCTGATGCTGAAGAAGTGATCTTGCTTATGTTAATCAGCGTATCTGCAAGTCAGAGCATAGTAATTTTAGGCAGCATATAGTTCAAACATGAAACATATAAATACTATATCTTTTCACTTTGTTATCATCAAAACTTAAATATAGGGTAGTAGATTCAAACATTGTTCTAACACGATTGTGGCAGGTTTCAAGCATTTCGTATGCCTTGCTCCCATGTCATTGCCACTTGTGCTCATACCCATCAAGACGCGCTTCAACTGCTGTCAAACGTTTACAAATCTAAAACGTTGCTCACTGTTTACAACAACAACTTTCCTTTGGTGGCAAAACTAGATTATTGGCCTGAATACAACGGCGATATAGTTTGGCACAATGACCAAATGCGAAGGAACAAGAAGGGTCGTCCCAAAAGTAGGCGCATCACAACAGAAATGGACGATCTTGACAGGTTGGAAAGAAAGTGTGGTTTATGCCGTCAGGTCGGACACAATCGCAAAAACTGTCTGAATCGGGCGTCTGGCTCGACCACATAAATATTGTAATACAATAAATCTTTTCAATATTTGTGTTGTAAACATTAGGGTTTTCCGTTAACAGATTTTGCTACAATTAATAAAACGCGTACAACAATGATTAACGATATTCAATCTAGGAAATTACAACTGTTAACACAATTTCATCTGACCCATGCATCATCAGCATTACATCACTGTCTGTTTTGACTTCCTCCAACCACACATTAGGTCTTCCCGTCGCATGCGAGGTTGTTGTTCGTTTTCGCTGGATCCTTCGAATTTTTCCCCCCTCCGCGATGTCTCCATCTAGCCACCGCATCAACTCCCGCTTCAGACGCTCCATGGAGTGAATGTGCCAGAATTTCATTTTCATCGCAGGTTTCGTAGCGGAGAATATAACGTAACCATCTCTGCTAAAAATCATAGGCGACGTCATTACGCAAATAACGGAGTACAAAATAAAAATACAGTGCGAGAAAGTGTGAGAAATTTCGAAGAAACAGACGAATTATTTATAAAATAGCATTTTGCCCTAGTTTTTCCCTAGGCGCCAAGTGAGATGGCGCCTCCTCTCATTTTTAAGGAGCATGCGCCATCTCACTTGGCTAAAAGCCAAGGGAGGCGCCAAGTGAGATGGCGCCTAGGGAAAAACCCTAGGTGCATGCGCCAATTGAGATGGCTCCTCCTTTGTGGAGCCATCTGAAACATGGTTATTTGCGTAATTTTTTCCGAAATCCGGTTATTTGCGAAATATTTTTTTAATACATGGTTATTAATAAAAAAAATTCGACAATGGATGTATGGCCACCCCAGTGGTAAAGCAGCACGCTGGTGAGGCCCATGTCCTGGGTTCGAACCTGCGCGCTACTTTTGCATTTTGGCATTTTTTTCCTTTTCAGTTTTTTGATATTTTTTTGCAGGTTTGGGCCTAGCTTCATGGGCCAGCATTTTTGCTCATCCTCACCACTGACTTGCTATCTTACCCCCTGCCAACTTATTTCATATTTTATTTTCTTATTTATTTATTGTTTTACTTCCATATTTTATATTTTAATCATTTTCTTTAAATGATATAAAATCTTAAAAAATATAATTTAGTCATATTTCACTTTATTTTATTTTTCACATAAAATATAGTTTATTTTAATAGGATATAATTTATTTTTCTTAAATAAATTTGTAAATATAATTAAATATACTTAGTTTATTTATTTTGCATTTCATATTTATAAATCCCTATTTTTGAATACATATAAACTTTTTATATTTTGTTACAATATTATTTATTATTTTTATACAAGAAAATATACAAAAATAATAATATAGAAACTTTATTTTCTTTTAAATAAAATTAGGGTTAAACCCCTTTCAAAAAATTAAATCTTTTTCTTTATATTTTTAGGCTTAAATTAAATTTTCTTTTACATAAAAATAAGACATCAAAAAATCTTTTTACATGTACATTGCAATACTTTTTTAAATATTATTTTGTATTTATCTTAAATTCGTACAAATTCGATTTGGTTGTAATAATATATTTAGCTTTATATTTGTGCAAATCCCTATTCAAACTTGTATTCCCCCCTCCCATAAAATTGTTGTAATAGCTTAGTATATTTACATTACGCAATTTATCGCTTTCATATGCCATGATTAGTAATTAGGGTTTGTATGACAAGAACAAAGCAAAGCAAATAGAAAACCCTAAATACAAGACAAAGTCAAAAGCATGAAAATGATACACTTGCACACAAGCACCCTTAGGGTTTCTCCATCTTAGTTGCCTTATATAAAATAGCCATATTACACATGCGAAGTATCTTGGCAAAACAAAACAAATATAAGATCATAGTCTCTCGATGACGCTATTCAAAGTTGCCTTACAAAATGATCTTGGTCCCTTAAAATGCTAAGATACTTTGTAAACATTGCTAATCATGGTTATACTATGACCCACGCCCGTCCCGTTTACATCCAAAGATAAGGTTGCTTACCAAATCAATGGTAAGACAACAATGTCAAAGGAATAGGAAATGCATAAGAAAGACATTTTGAGTAGGTCGATAGCTTCTAGTTACTTTCTCCTTTTCACACAACTATCCTTGCTATTTTTCAAAACAAATACACATTTCAAAACATCTTACAATCATTGAAAACATTTTCAAAAGACAAACATCTTTGTATACATTCTTACAAACGAGAATCATTACAAAGATTGCCTAAACGAGTGGCCTCTTTTACAAAATACTTTCAGAACCACACCAAACACAATTTCAAATAAACAAAAGCAAGTGATCTAAGCAAGTAACTAAGAGCCCATGGAAAACCATGGATGAAAAGGGTTCTAATACCTTCCCTTTTCATAATCTACCCCCCGAACTCAAGAAACAATCTCAAAGGTCTTTCCTGTGCTTTTTCACCTTTCCTTTTGGATAAAAGAAAAGTCGGTGGTGACTCTTGCTAACCGCAACATTTGCGATAAAACGCAAAACCTCAAGTCAGTTCTCCCACTGCATCACAATTGGGGATGTTGAAATGGTAATTGAAAGAAAAGAAACAAGAGAAAGAATCAAATTTGTTGAAATACTTGCTGCCAAACAAAAAGAATCAGAGGAATCCAGGTTTAAGGCTCAAGAGGCATAAGAAGCCATAAAAGTCGAAGAGGCCAGATTGGCTAAAGATGCAGAAGAAGCTGCTGAGGCTAAAGAAGATGCTTTGGTTGCTTCATCTTCTGATCCTGCCATTGCGTGTCTGGAAAAAGCAATTGTTGAAATTAAAGGAGAACAACAGGTGTTCAGAGAAAGTATCATTGAACAAAAGGTTGTGAATGAGAATGTTCAGAACATGCTACAGTTAATCATGTAGAAGATTTCCGCCCCTGCTTCTAAATCTTAGGCTCTAGGATTTTCTTTTTCCTTTTTCTTCTAAAACATATGAATCTGCTTATTTGTGTCTGCAAGACTTTTATTTTTGGATATTGGTTTGTTCTAATCCTTTAAATTTACCTATCATGTGATTGTTTAAATTTGATGAAGCTTTCTTTTGACTTATCAATGAAACTTCTTATCTTATCTTTATTGTTTCTTCTAGTTTTTACGTTTTTCACACATAATTACATTTTTGATTATGACAAAAAGGGGGAGTAGTTAAGTGAACGTAATTTTGATTCCAAGAATCAAGTTCTTGAAAATGTTCTCTGAAAAGAGCTGCTTACATTCTAACCCAGTTAAACTTCTGTTTCTGTTAGAATTCTTTTTCTTTTTCAGGAAATTAGAACTCTGATTAAAGACAAAGATCTGAAAGCATTATTCAAGGCTTATGTCTAACCTATTGGCTTTAGAAGACTATTGGCTTCATACTTTGAAGATGTTTTTCAATTCATAATCATACTTCAAGAAGTGAAACCTAGAATCAGACTCCAAAATTGAGAATCTGCAAGCTGTCTTAGTGACATAAATATTTCAAAGATTTCAATTTTATTCCTTCTCGTTGGCATATAAAGTCAAGATTCAATAAGGATAAGTTATGTGAAATTAAGATCTCAATTGTTCGATTGACATCAAGATCTCAATTTATCTATTACATCCAGAGTCAAGAATCTCAAGATCTCGATATCTGATCTATTGGAACCAGGGGGAGTTTTAGTCAAATGGTTCAGAGTTAGGATATTCGATCTTCATCAAAATCATTGAATCAGGGGGAGTATCATAAAAAGGATAAGTATTTCTTACCTTTCTATTTTCACTTCTTCTGATTATAAGAACAAAATTGTGTCATCAAAATACATAGTTTTGTCATCATTAAAAAGGGGGAGATTGTAAGAACAAGATTTAGTTATGCAATATTATCTCTGAGTTTTGATGATAATAAAGGAGTATGTTTATATGAATAATTTTGATACTCTAATGTTTTTTATTATTGAGTACTTAACAAACAGGTCCTACTTCTGATGGATGGCGTGGCCAAGACATTAGAAGAGAATTGATTCCGCTTCTACGCTACACAAATTATGTTGAACAGTAGTAAGACACTCCAGAAGGCTCTGAAGTGTAAGCTCTGATGTTTGTCTAAAGAAACTAGTCAGAAGATCTGAAGAAAAAAGTTTCTACTTACTTCAAGATGTTAAAGACTCAAGCTTCTAAAGACAACGTGTTCCAAAGAAACAAAGTTAGAAGATCTGAAGACAAGGTTTCTACTGAAGTCCAGATGCTGAAGGCTTGTGTTTATAATAACAATGTTCTAAAGATAAGGGTTCTGATGACCAAGTGCTAAAGAATCTAAAGATAGAAGTTATAAATATTCTAAATAATTGAAGTTCTAAAGACTCAAGGTTCCAAGAAAAGGTTCTCACAACCAAGTGCTAAAGACTCAGAAGACTTGAAGTTTTGATGACTTGATGTTATGTTCTTCCTTCTAAACTCATTCTCGCAGAAGCCTCTGAAGTTCAGAAGGAAATAATATAACGTTAACGTGGTACAAATTATACATGGTATAATCAAAGTTTCGTTCCACTACCTTGAAAGGAAGGACGCGTCGCACGATCTTGTCCCCCATGTTACTCTTCAAGCTGTCAATGTTTCTGAAAATTCCAAGAGTAACCCTCAACAGATATATTATTTTATTGGCTATATAAAGGCTTGAAGGATAAGAGAGAAAGCTGCCAATTCACTGAATATTCATGTGCAAACGCTGTTCATAGCTTTCACATTCTTAAGTCACTATTCTTAAAATAGTTTACATATCCAGCTTGATTAGACGTAATACTCTTATAAACAAAACTTGTATTCAAACATTTGTTTTATTTTCTCTAAGGGACCGAGTAGGTATGTATTCTTAAGAAGTCTAGAGCTTGCGAGTTTTAGAAGTTGTTAGTCACTTGCCGGTAGCTTGTGCATTGTAATAATCAGGTTGATTATTGTTTGATATTCGTAAAGGGATCGGGTAGGTCTGAATCCTTAAGGTATCTAGGGCTTGCGAGTCTTAGAGGTTGTTAGTCACTTGCGAGAAGCTTGATCAAATTGTAATCAATTTGGTTATAGTGAATTAAGTCCTCTATTGAGTGAGGAGAAATCACCTTGGAGGCTGGACTAGACTAGCTTGAAAATTTTCAAGTGAACTAGTATAAACATACATTATTCTTTACTTCATGTTCTTACTTATTGTTATTATCAAGAGTGAAGGAAAAAGCATTTTAACTTAAAGGGAGATATTTTTAAAAGAATAGTTTTGTTTTAAAAACCCAATTCAACCCCCTCCCTTTTCTTGTATTTTTCACACCTTCAAAAGTTACATACAAAATCCAACAAATAATAGTTATAAAGAGAGGAAGAGGAGAAGAAACCAAATTTCTCGCAGTGTCAAACATGATTCATCAAGCTCCCGACCCCGAATCTTCCAATTGCAAGCCATAAGTGTTGTTTCCTAAGCTCTAAATTTCAAAGAATGAAGGTGATGGAGTTTGGGAACAAATACCCCAAAAACCATAACCTAGAAAATGAACTAAAATCTCTTTTATAAAACTATTCTCAGCAGACCGCGCTTAACGGAATCATCGCACTAAGAGGGTTGCATGATATTTACACACTAAACTGCCTAAATCGCGCTAAGCATGCTATCCGCGCTAAGCAGGCTCAAAATTTATGCTTCTGCCAAACTTCACAAAATCACTCGCAGTGTGCTACAACTTTCACTTAGCACGCCTACCTGGACAAAACATTCTCAAAAATGGTCTTTTATTCCGAAAACACGCATCCGGAGCTGTGCCTTCGATACCTTATTTCGTGATGCTCCAAATATGCGACAAATACCTACAAAATAGACCAAAACTATCAAAAGGTACACTATTTACATAAAAACACAATTATTCACAAATTAAACGTATTTACAAACAAAGCTGGGAATTATTCAAAGAATATTAACAAAAGTATCGATAAGTGCAACAAAACATATATACAAAAATAGATACAATTTGCACTTATCAAACTCTCTCCAACTTGAACTTGTTTGTCCTCAAACAAGGCCAAACAACTCAAAGAACAAAGAACAATAATCAAAGAATCACGAATCAATAGGTTTTTAAAACAAAAAAAAATGTATGGTTCAAAATAAAAACCTACACACAAGGAAAAAACTTACCATTAAACTATAACGATAATATGAAAATGAAACAACTCCTAAATACAAAGCACATGTCAAAAATTCTAAAATAATACGATATCCACAAATGAATCATACTTAACACACACTTCATCTGTAGATGAAAAACACAAACATGAGGTGCTCAACTCTCACCCAACAATCTTGAAAACAATAACTAAATTAGAAATTCATATTGAAAAGCACAAAAGCAAAATCACAAGGAATCAAGGGTTGTACTGTGGCTTAGGTAACAAGGAAGGGTTAATATCTAGAGGTAATTGAAAAAAACAACAATGTCTAATCCTATGGGAGTGATCAATTCACAAAGTCTCAAGCACCGCTCAATTAACTTTTTCAACTTTCTCAAATGTTACACCAACACAAAACTTTTTATTTGATACTTTTTTTTCTTTTTCAAAACTTGTTCTCTTTTTTTTTTCTTCTTTTTTTTTTCTCTTTTTCACACACTTTTTTTTCTTTTTATTTTTCCACCACATTTTTTTGTTCTTTTTCTTTTTCCACCATGCTATTTATTTTCAACCTTAAACAACCATCTTATAAACAAGCAACATTGCTCTCCCCAACTTAAACACGACCATACAAAGTGACAAATTGCTCCAACTTTCTAAGGCAAGGAAAAATTCAACCACAATACATGGTTGAGGGTTAAGTACCAACAAACAACATTAGAATCCATGATGAATTATAACTAAAAGGCTCAAAGGGGTTGACAAATGATCGCTCACTCACAAGGTGAACTAGTTTTGGTTAGGTGGTTTTTCTCAAAATCAAACAAAATGCCTTGATAATTTCATGCTTTCATACGAATCAACATAAAAGCAAGATTAAACATAATAAAATTGAGTTAAGACAAAATTTTCGGTCTCCTGCGCATATAGTAAACAATCAAAAGCAACCTCACAAGGGGTTTAATCCTAAAGTGATTCAAAAGTGAACACAAATTGCAAAAGAATGAATGACATGAAAATTTGTACAAAAGAAAAGTCTCATAAACATGCTATGTTATAGAAAGCGATATATGAGTACTTGGCATGTACCAAATTCAAAACACTACCATTATCATACATTTGCAATTTGAAACATACAGACTTGGAAAATCGCCTCAAAATTCCTCAAGAAATCGGACCAAATTAAGAGTCCAAACAACAAACAAAAGAATTAGAAAAATAACTCTATTATGTATTAATCTAAAAAGCCTAGGTGAGAGTGGAAAAAAGGAGAGCCAAGCGAAAAATTAAAAAGAATTCACCGGCTCTACATAGTAGGGTGCGCTAAGCGGCACAGATCGCACTAAGCGCGCTACACTAGTTGCAGAAAAATAGGGCAACTGGTGCAACTTCTATGCACGCTCCACTTACACCTACACAACCTCAATGGGTGAAAGTGAATTAAAGAACTTGAAAAGTGAAAATTTGAGAATTTAAAATAGATCCAATTTCAACTTGTTAAAACACAAGTTAACACATAACATAAGCGAACATAAACATGCTTGTTTTACATCATAAGCTAGACGCCTTTATTGTGCGAGCTAGTAACCTCCTCTCTTCATGCCATGTTAGTGTCACACCATACAAATCTAAAGAAAGTGTCCTAACAACCATGCAACAAAAGTTACGAAAACGAGATAATTCATAACAATACGTGAAAACAAAGAAAAATACATATATCACAAGTATGGAAAGTAAACACAAAACATGTACAAGTAAAAATAGAAAAGTTTATGTACACATTCTATACAACATATACATTAATTACAAAACTCAAAAACAAAGAAACTATCGCAATACGAAACAATAAACACTAATCCCCAACAACGACGCCATTTTGCTGGAGCGATAAAGCGGCAAGCAAAAAGAGTTTTGGAAATATTTATCTGATAATTTATTGTTTCCATAAAGATTGGTGTACTGAATTGTCGTTCGACAATTTCTCGCATTTATGAGTTTGGGAAAAGAATGGGTTTTGTTTGTAAGGTGCGGGAATTAAAAGTTATAAACATAAAAATAATTTCATTCTTTGATTAGTAAAGAACTCTCAAGTTTGTATTTCTTCTACCCTATCAAATAATTAAACTTACTACCCAGTTTCACTTAACCACTCATAAATATCATCACATATCGCTTACACAGAGGTTATCTCTAACACAAAGCGAGATATGAACTATATCGCTCTATGTCGATGATCTCTCAACATAACATAAAACAACACGGAGGCATTAAGAGTAGATACCTAAGTGATTACTAAGACTAAATCTGTCTCTAGAATCTAAGCCCAATAGATATTCATCCTAAGTCCAAATTCAATCTGTCCATCTTTGCAACGACTCAAACCCAGACACTTAGCAAACTAAAAAGGATAAACATCAATAAAGATTCGTAAAGAAAGTTTCATACAACACCATGAGCAATAAATATACATATAATAAAGGTAAAGTTACATACAAAATCAAACAAATAATAGTTACAAAGAGAGGAACAGGAGAAGAAACCAAATTTCGTGCAGTGTCAAACACGATCCATCAAGCCATAAATGTTGTTTTCTAAGCTCTAAATATCAAAGAATGAAGGTGATAGAGTTTGAGAACAAATACCCCAAAAACCATAACCTAGAAAATGAACTAAAATCTGTTTTATAAAACTATTCTCAGCAGACCGTGCTTAGCGGCCTCAATGCGCTTAGCGGGCTGCGCGATATTTACACACTAAACCACCTAAACTGCACTAAGCGGGTCAAAATTTATGCTTCTTCCAAACTTCACAAAATCACTCGCAGTGCACTACAACTTCCTCTTTGCGCGCCTGCCTGGACAAAACTTTATCAAAAATGGTTTTTTATTCTGAAAACACACATCCGCAGTTGTGCCTTCGACACCTTATTCCCCGATACTCCAAATATGCGACAAATACCTACAAAATAGACCAAGACTATCAAAAGGTACACTATTTACATGAAAACACATTTATTCGCAAATTAAACGTATTTACAAACAAAGAGGGGAATTATTCAAAGAATATTAACAAAAGTATAGATAAGTGCAACAAAACTTATACACAAAAATAACTACAATTTGCACTTATTAGTGGTGTGTATAGAAATGGTGAATTTTTTCTTGGAGTTTCTCTATGATTGTCGTGCATGGTCGAAGGATGGTGATTATATTTATGAGAGAGGGACATGAGTCAGATGTTATGGGGTGCCTTTGCATCCATGAAATCTATCATTTTTTGCATGCTTGGTATCTGCCTGCGGGAGAGTTTTAAAGGTGGGTGAAGGGTCTAGTGAGAAGCTTCGGTTAGATTATGCTCGTCTTTCAATTTCTACTCCGATTTTAGCAGCTATAGATAAATTGGTAACTGTGTGGGTTGAAGGAAGAGAATTTTATATTTGTTTGGTAGAGGATTTGGAGGTGGGGTTGGCGGAGGACGCTTGTTTGGTGGAATATTAGGATGATGAGAAACCAAAGCAAACTAAGGGTCACTTTGACATTGAGTACTCTTCTGAGATTGATCCCCTTTGCCCCTGTTCAATCTTCTTAAACCTGAGGATGTAGATTGGCTCGTCTGCCTTTCGTGATCTGAAGGTGGAAGATGATTGAACACTAGAGTTCCCATAAATTTGCACTCGCATGAAGTGAAACTTGATTTGTGGTATCGGGGATGGGCTTGTAGATTCCATTTGATAGTTGCTTGAGAATTTTCAGAGATGGGCTTAAAGATTCCATCCGAAGAAGTGTCGATCGCATAAGAGATTCCTTTGCGAGAACCCGTATACCTGCTGTTGAGGTAGACTTCGCTAGGGAATGCTGGTATCTTGGGAGAAACAGAGTTTTAGGAGCTTCAGTTGTCCGTTACTCTACTGGGGAAGAACTCCAGTTTGGGAAGCGGAAATGAACTGCATACCTGGTCGGGGTATATGCTGCACCGCGACTTTCTGGGGGAATGTGAAATCAATTGTGTTTGATCGGGTCCCGGTCTTACAGTATTGTGGACTGCTGTCTGGGGATAAGAGAGGAAGAACCCGGATAGTAAGGTTATGAGAAGGAACCTGGATAGTAGGGTTACTTCGAGATAAAAGCCTGGATAGTAGGGCTTGAGAAGGAACCTGGATAGTAGGGTTACTTCGATATGGAAGCTTGGATAGTAGGGCTTGAGAAGGAACCTGGATAGTAGGGTTAATTCGATATGAAAGCTGAGATAGTAGGGCTTGAGAAGGAACCTGGATAGTAGGGTTACTTCGATATGAAAGCATGGATAGTAGGGCTTGAGAAGGAACCTGGATAGTAGGGTTACTTCGATATGAAAGCCAGGATAGTAGGGCTTGAGAAGGAACCTAGATAGTAGGGTTACTTCGATATGAAAGCCTAGATAGTAGGGCTGTGAGAAGGAACCTAGATAGTAGGGCTACTTCGATATGAAAGCCTGGATAGTAGGGCTGCTTCGGAATGAGTTTGGGTGAAACTGTAGAGGGAACCTGGGTAAGGTTGCTTTGTGACGAGTATGTGTAGGACTTTTGGAAGAAACCTGGATAAGGTTGTATCTATCGCACCGATGATTACTCTGTTTAGCTTCGAGTGTTGATCATGGACCTTTTAGAAACTGTTGATAATAATTGTCTTTCCTGAAAGAAATACAAGGTTAGTTATGTGTGATGCATGAGATGCATTGTATAATGACATTCTCAAAATAAATGAGACTATGTTATATGTGATGTATGCACAAGTCATGAGGTATGAACATGAAATGATGACATAATAATCTGAGTCCAGGAAAATAAACCCCTAACTGTTGTTTGGAGAGTGTGAGAAATGGTATTCTTGACTGCTGTAACAAACCATAGTTCCTCTGCTTCTGTTAGGGATGGTGAACAACGATGACCATGTCGGGGATTTCCCCCTTGGTTGGTAAATATTCTGCCAGACGAGACTCTGTATGAGAATAACTCTGCGGGGAATAACTCTGTTGGAGAGGAGATACTCTGTTGATAGATCTGCTGTCTTGGAGAAATAACTCAGTTGGGGATGAATTTCCATTGCTGGTGATAATGAATTCTGTTAGAGATTGAATTGCTGCTTGTGAGAGAAATAAACTCTGCTTGGGGAAAAATTTACCAACTCACTCGCGATTGTGAACCTCAGCTGGGGAGAGTTATGTCCTGTTCGGGAAAGCTACCATTACTTTCTTTGGATACTTTTTACTCTGTGGGGAGTGTATGTACCACTGCTCATGTTCTCAAGCTGGCTCTATCCTGGTACCTGATGGGCAGAGTAGCTGTAAGGTTTGGGCACTTCTTGTTTTCCCTGTTTCTAGCATTACGAGTAATCGTCTTTTGTTTCTTGTGTAAATATTTATGAGTAGCCATTATTTTCAAATGCATATATCAAAAATGAATCATTAGAGGTTCTTGCAAAACAAAAACAGAAAAAGAAAAGACAACTTGAAATTTCTTGTGAAAATGAATTGTTTTGATTTTTTTTAAGTTGGCCTGTAATAGGCGTTTTTATACAAAGAGGCTGACGTCCTAGTAAGAGAACGCTGCCGAAAGTCAGAAATTATACAATTTGTGTAAAAGAAAGAAAAACAGCTATGTGAAACGACCTCATTGGGTTCCAACTCTGCTATTGCCTTTATATCTTAAAGCGTCTCATCACTTTGCTACTTGGTCGAAGGTGGATCAGATTGATTGGCGTCGTTTGAGCTTGATAGCCGATGCCGAAGTCTGGTTGCAAGATAATCCAATGAGACATAGTGTTACGCCTCGATCCCTAATTTTTGCCTGGACCTCCCTTTCGGGTTTTCGGTCCACCAGGATACCCTTTTTTGCCCAAGTCACCTTTTCAGGTTTTCGACTTGTCGGGTGTACAGTTTTTTTTCATTTTCATCCCTTACTTTTGCCCGAACCCTTTTGGTTCGCCGGGAAGCCCTTATTTTTGCATAGGCCAGTCAACCTAGTGGGTCTTTGATTATGCGTAGTATCTTTTAACTATCTGCATTGACGGGGTGGGGAAGGTCGTCACCATCCATGGTGGTTAGAATCATAGCTCCTCCCGAGAAAATGTTCTTAACCACAAATGGCCCTTCGTATGTGGGGGTCTATTTTCCCCTGGGATCACCTTGCGGTAGTATGATGCGTTTGATCACTAGATCCCCGAATTGATATTCTTGACGTCTGACTTTCTTGTTAAAAGCCTTGATCATTCGCTTTTGATACGTCTGACCATGACAGATAGCAGTAAGTCTCTTTTCATCGATTATATTCAGTTGATCAAGTAGGGTTTGGATCCAGTCGTCTTCGTTCAAACCTGCATCCTTCATAATCCTAAGAGAAGGTATCTGGACTTTGATGGGTAGGACTGCCTCCATGCCATACACCAAAGAGTAGGGTGTTGCCCCTGTCGATGTCCGTGCTGAGGTACGGTACCCATGAAGAGCGAATGGTAACATCCCGTTCCAGTCTTTGTATGTCACCGTCATCTTATGTACAATCTTCTTGATGTTCTTGTTAGCGGCTTCAACAACCCCATTCATCTTCGGCCGGTAGGGAGAAGAGTTGTAATGCTGAATCTTGAACTGCTTATAGGGCTCGGTGATCATTGTTTTATTGAGATTTGTACCATTATCAGTAATAATCCTCTCTGGTACACCATATTGACAGATCAGATTGTGTCAGATGAACCGCGCCACGATGTTCTTGGTTACCGTAGCAAAAGAAGCTGCCTCAACCCGCTTTGTAAAGTAATCAATTGCTACCAGAATGAAGCGATGCCCGTTAGACGCAGTAGGTCTGATCTCGCCAATCATGTCAATGCCCCACATTGCAAAAGGCTAAGGAGCTGTCAAAACATTCAGGGGAACCAGAGGTACATGCACCTTATCAGCATACACTTGGCACTTATGACAGGTTCGAGAGTACTGATAACAATCGGCTTCCATAGTGGACCAGTAATATCCTGCCCGTTGGATTTTCTTATCCATGGTATGTCCACTGGAATGAGTTCCGAAGGTACCTTCATGCAACTCTGCCATGATCTTTTCTGCCTCGCTCCTATGTACACACTGCAGTAAGGTTGAATCATGGTTACGCTTATAGAGGATTCTGTTACTGATGAAGAACTTCGCAGCGAACCTCCTTAGAAATTTCTTATCATTAACAGATGCCCCCTCGGGGTATTCTTGAGCCTCAAGATACCTCTTTACCTCGTGAAACCATGGTTTATCTACTACCTCTTCAGTCTCAATGTCACAACAATGTGCGGGTTCATCCAACCTATCAATTGTAATCCGGGGAGCTTCATTGTCCCACCTGACTTTGAACATAGAAGACATGGTAGCTAACGCGTCCACCAACTGGTTCTCTTCTCGTGGGAAGTGTTCAAAGGTTATCTCCTCAAAGTGTGGGAGAAATGGCAGTACATACTCTTTGTAAGGAATAAGATTCGGGTGCTTCGTATCCCACTCGCCTTTGACCTGACTTATTACCAGAGCGGAATCTTCGAATACACTCAAGAACTTAATCCTCGGGTCAATAGCAGCTCGAAGCCCCATGATACACGCTTCATACTCCGCCATATTGTTGGTGCAGTTAAAACATAATCAGGCGGTGAACAAAGTATGACAACCCTCAGGAGATATAATTACAGTGGCAATGCCATTACCCAATGCGTTCGATGCTCCATCAAAATACATAGACCATCGGGATCCCTCCTCGGGTCCTTCATCTGGTCTAAGTTCTTCACAGTCGGTTACCAACATGATATTCTCATCCAGGAACTCGAAATTCACGGACTTATGTTCATCCACGGCCTGATGCGCCAAATGATCCGCCAATACACTCCCCTTGATTGCCTTTTGGGTTGTGTATTAGATGTCGTACTCGATTAAGATCATCTACCATCTTGCTATCCTTCCGGAGAGAGCAGGCTTCTCGAAAATATACTTGATCGGATCCATCTTTGATATCAACAAAGTGATGTGAGTCAGCATATACTGTCTCAACCGGCGAGCATCCCATGCCAAAGCGCAACAAGTTTTCTCGAGCAATGAGTATCGGGTCTCACACTCGGTAAACATTTTACTAAGGTAGTAAATGGCGTGCTCTTTTCGGCCAGACTCGTCATGCTGCCCCAGCACACACCCCATTGAATTGTCTAGCACTGTTAAGTATAAAATCAAAGGTCTTCCTTCAACTGGAGGCATCATAATTGGTGGTTCTTGAAGGTATTCCTTGATTATTTCGAAAGCGGTATGACATTCATCATTCCACTTTACCACTTGATCTTTCTTCAGCAACTTGAAGATTGGCTCACAAGTAGCAGTCAGATGTGAAATGAATATGGCGATGTAATTCAGACGTCCCAAGAAACCTCTAACTTCCTTCTTGGTGCAGGGAGCCGACATCTCTTGTATGGCTTTTACCTTTGCAGGATCCACCTGAATACCTTTATTGCTGACAACAAAACCCAGAAGCTTACTAGACCTTACCCCGAAGGTACACTTGTTCGGATTCAACCTCAGCTTGTACGTCTTCAACCTATCAAACAGTTTCTAGAGATGATCAAGGTGCTCTTCCTTTGTCTGGGACCTTTCTATCATGTCATCAACATAAACCTCGATCTCGTGGTAATTAATATAATGGAACAAAGCGACCATGGTGCGCTGATAAGTTGCCCCAACATTCTTCAACCCAAAAAGCATTACCTTGTAACAGAAGGTCCCCCACTGCATAACAAAGGTTGTCTTCTCCATGTCTTCAGGAGCCATCTTGATCTAGTTATAGCCAGAAAAGCCATCCATAAAGGAGAAGATCTTGTGCTGCACGGTGTTGACGACTAGAAAATCAATGTGAGGAAGTGGAAAGTCATCCTTGGGGCTTGCCCTGTTTAGATCTCTGTAGTCCACACACATCCGTACCTTACCGTCCTTCTTAGGTACCGGAATGACATTGGCAACCCACTGCGGATAAGAAGTGACAACTAAGAATCCTGCATTGAACTGTTTCATGACCTCTGCCTTGATTTTCTCTGACATTTCAGGGCACATACGGCAGACCTTCTGCTTTACTGGAGGGCAGTCTTCTTTAGTCGGTAGGCGATCTACAACAATATTAGTGTCAAAACCAAGCCTGTCCTCATAGGACCAGGCAAAGATCTCAACATAGTCGTGTAGCATTTGTATTTGCCGTTGTTTGACACTAAGCTCCAGATTCGCACCTATCTTAACCTCTTTCCTATCTTCCTCTGTACCCAAATTCACTGACTCAACTAGCTCTTCATGAGGCTGTATGGACCTTTCTTCCCGCTGTAAAAGTCTAGCAAGTTCTCCAGGCACCTCACAATCATCCTCACCTTCGTCCTCGGCTTGGTTGATCGGATTTTTGAAGTCATAATTGGCAGTAGCAGAGTTGTTATCAATGGGATCCAGGGTGGATATGGATCTGCAGTATGATACGTGAGTGTGTGTAAGAGAATAGCTGTTTTGATAAAGTGAGAGACAGAAAATAAAAACAAAGAGCGCAAAATTTGTAGTGCAAGAAACGTCAAATGCTTTATTAATGATATACGAAAAGATAAATAATAGCCCTCACAAACAAAGCCACGGTGCCTCGGGCAAGGCACCGGTCCGTAGAGTTTCAAATTGTTTATTACAAATCTTAAAACAAAAGTCAATTACTGCGGAATAAAAGAAATAGGTATGAAGTCCTTCGCCGTCCAGTTATTTAGTTCACCGTTGGTTGTTGGGTAGATCCAGCTGTCGATTTCTGAATCTTCTTCACTGTCCTCAATTGCATTAATTCCCCGATTGCTGATGTATAGAGGAGGTCTTCCAATCCGTGTGCGCCTAACAGCCCTTTGAGCCCCTGTAGTAAAGCCCAAACCAAATTTGTCAGTTTTGTGAGTGAAATCAGGGAGCTAACCCAAATTGGTACACCCACCTTCTTCAATTACAGCCCTGGCATCCTTAAGAGAAGCCATCTTCAGCGGAGGTTTGTTGGTAGTAACTTCAGTTGATGCCGAGAACTAAGGGACCTCTTAGAAGTTTTGACAAGGAGTTTCTATGAATTCCCCATCCATATCTATGTAGCGGAAGGAATTGAGGTGACTCACCATATATTCTTCTTCACCTCGCACTGTGACAATCTTCCTCTTTACTGGGTACTTCAGCATTTGGTGGAGCATGGAAGTAACTGCCCCAGCCCTATGGATCCAAGGACGACCCAACAAGCATGAATACGATGGCTTGATATCCATTACGTAGAAGGTGGACTCAAAGGTCTAAGAACCCGTTTTGACAGGGATGCCCACCTCCCCGTGCACCATTCTCTTTGATCTGTCAAAAGCCCTTACCACAATGTTACTCGGCTTTAAAGTCAAACCTTCACAATCCAAATGGTCTAACGCTTTCTTTGGAAGAACATTCAGTGTGGACCCGATATCTACCAGTACATGAGCCATAGTGGTGCCCCTGCACTCAATCGAGACATCCAGAGCATCATTATGATTCCTCCCCTTCGGTGTCAGATCTGCATCTGAGAAACCTAGCCCATTTCCAACAGTCAGGCTGGCCACACAATCTTTGAACTGATCTACTGAAGTTTCCTGCGGCACATGCGCAGTCTTGAGAAATGCAATCAAAGCCTTCGCATGGGCTTCAGAACATAATAGAAGAGACAACATAGAGATCTTTGACGGGGTCTTCCCCAGCTACTCGACCACATTGTAGTCGCTCTTCTTGATAATTTTCAATATTTCCTCTATTTCTTGTTTAGAGGCTCCCACAACGATTTTCTTAGGTGCCTCCGTTCGGGCAGGCTCACCTATGATTTCCTTGCCCCGAGTCCCAGATGGCTCAACAGCATGGGTGATAACTGGAGTAAGAATAGGAATAGTAGCAGGTGTAATAACTGGAGTAGGGACAGGAGAAATGTCAGGAGTGCTGGTTGGAGCAGTAGTTGGAATAACAGTAGGCTTGATGATAGTCTTCGGGGAAATCTCGGGAGAGAAGACCCTTCCATTTTGGGTAACTTTACTAGTCCCGAAAATATTACTGACATCAATATCAGCTTCTTCATTCTTCAAATCTTGCTTAATACCATGATAGTACACATCAGCACCGTAATGCCAAGGGACAACCTTATCTTAGGTGTACGGGATGGGACCAGGAACAGTGATTATTAGCGGAGCAATTCTTGGAACATGTGTAATCCTAACAGGTTTTCTCGAGGAAACCTTGGAAGGATTGGCGGAAATGGTTATAATGGAAATGTCTTCATTTGGAACAACGGGAATCATAGTCTTCTCGAACAAAATCTCTTTATTATCCATCAGGCGCTGAACACCTGACTTCAACAAACTGCAACCAGAAGGTATAATCGAACACATTTGGCAACCTTTACCACAACCCGGAAATAAACTGGCCAACAGCAAATTCTTCTTAACAGTCATAAGAGGAGTGGAAATTTCTTCAACAGAGGTCACAAACAGATCAGTGTCAACAAAATTAACTCCACGACCATGCTTGGACATGGGAGCAGTTATAACATTCGGCTTTTCTGGAGCATCAAACTCTATCTCCTTGGCTTCAAGCGAATCTTGTACTTTGTTTCTCAGAGCCCAATAATCATTTGTATCGTGGACAGGGCTCTCAGAATGGTAGGCGCACCACACGTTGGGATTGTATCTGGGAGAGGTAGTGTTTGGATTCTTAGGGGCCTCTTTCAAGGTTACCAAGTTGGATTTCAGCAGGTGAGGTAGCACTTCATCCAATGTCATGTTGATGCGGGTAAACTGCCGTTGTGGTCTTTCCACCCTTTGTTGATTGTTGCATTGTGGAGCAACTGCGGGTCTTGGTATCACTACAGCATTTACTGTTTGACGGTGTTCAGTTCTGCTTTGGCCCCTCGGGCTATAGACTGCACTGGACTCCTTTTTACCAGTGAAAGGCTTCTTTGTTTAACCCGAGGAGGCATCCTTCTGTATCTTACCACTCCGAATTCCTACTTCCACTCTTTCTCCAGTTAAAATCAACTCGGTGAAACCAGATGACGAGCTACCGATCAAGTGATTGAAAAATGGACTAGACAGCGTACCAAGGAACATATCTACGAAATCCCTATTAGACAAAGGGGGTTGGACTCTTCCAGCCAAGTCTCTCCATTTCTGAGCATAGTCCTTAAAGCCTTCACCTGCACCCATGGACATACCCTGGAGTTGAGTATGAGTAGGAGCAAGGTCAGCATTGTACTGATAATGCTTGTACAAAGCAACAACAAGATCTTCCCAGTTTCAGACACTGGCTCCCTCCAACTGGTAGAACCATTCAAGCTGAGTCTCTGACAGACTATCTTGAAATAAGTGCACCCACAAATTTCTATCAGTGGTGTGGGGTTGGATTTTTCGAACATAAGAGCGGAGATGGAGCTTTGGGCAGGACACCCCATCATACTTGGCAAAAACCAGAGCTTTGAACTTATGAGGGATGACCACCCCCGATACCAGTCCCAATTCTCCGAAATCCAAACCAGGTATCTTCTGAACTTCCATAGCACTCAGACGGTCTTCTAGCTGCTTGTATCTATCCTCGGAAGGAGGATATTGCTCATCATCATAATCAGTATCATTGTCAGAAACTGCAGAACTAGGGTCCTTTTCCCTTTCTTGGTTCTCCCCTTCTTTGGACGAGGCGGTCAGATCAGCTTGTTGCCTCAACCTTTCTCTGAATCTTCTACCCATATTCAGAATACCAGTCTTCTTCTTTTTCTTCTTCTCTTTCATAATAAGGGTCTTCAAATCCTCTTTCCCCTTAGCCAGACTGATGAACATCTGTTGGAACTGGGCATTCTGCTCCTGAAGATCTTTGGTGGCTTGATCGGAAGACATTTCTGCTGAAATAAATAGCGGAGAAGATGAGAAACCTGTAGTGGTACATGTAATAATGTGCATGATAATGGGATGCACATGTAATGATTTCAAAGACTTCGGGAGATTTAAATTTGCAAACCAAAATAAACGAAAACTTTATTAGCTTAAACTTGGAAGGTTCAAAATGCCTTTAAGGCTTTACAAATTAAGTAAATAAAACAAAATCTAAAACTAGAAATAGAATATCAAAAGTCACATGGACGCTTCCTCTTTGTGATGATATAGTCATTGATCACTCTTTCTTCCTCGAGCTTCCTAGTGAGCTTTAAAATCGTCCTCTCTTGCTCATGGAACTACTCCCGGTAAGTATCCCGCTCATTCTTCAGCTGAATCCAAGACCTCTGTAACTCCCCAGGATCAGTGGGCATGTAAGGATAAAGAACTGTGTAAGGAATGCCTTCTTTGTTAGTGGGCTCCACAATCACTAGTAATACGGCCTCATAAGGCATCATAAGCTTCTGGGCACGAGCTCGAACCCATTGGAGGTAAGGCGGCATAGGAAGGGAAGTCTTCGGTCCCAATTCTTCGGGGTCAGATCTGTTTACCATAACCCAAGCTCGTATGAACCTCCGACGATGCTCCTTAACGTCATCCTTATAGTCGAATACAATTTCCTTGAGAAGTAGCTCATGGGGACCATCTCTTCGAGCACGACCAAATTGTCGCAAAGCTAGACAAGGATTGTAAGTTATACCCCCTCTGATACCAAGTAATGGGACATTAGGGTACCCCCCACAACGGTCAATAACAGCAGTGTCTTCCATAGCTCGGGAACACCAAAGAATATTTGTATGAGCAAGTGACATTATTTCGTACGACCAATCCAAACCTTCTTCGTTCCTCAGCACAGACTTAGGGAGGTGAGAAATAAACCACCTTGACAGCAACGACATGCAGCACATAAGAGTCCCTCTTCTCCTTATGGTACGAGTATGGAGAGCGTGCAAGATATCTCCAAGCAAGGTAGGCACTGGATTGCGAGAAAGGAAAATCTTGACAGCATTCACATCTACAAAGGAGTCCGGGTTTGGGAAGAGAAGCAAACCATATATAAGAAGAGCCAAGATATCTTCAAAAGCCTGAAAATCCAAATCATCCCAAAATAGCTGAGCCTGGTCTATCAGAAATTTTGCTAGAAAACCTTCGACCCCGCTTCGAGTTTCCCAATTGGATACTACATCGGCCCATTTCAAATGCAAAGCTGAGGCAATAACTTCTGGCTTAGGAACTTCTTACATACCTGTGAAGGGTACCTGTTCAATAATGGATATGCCCAATAAATGAGAGAATTCTTCCAAGGTGGGTGCCAGCTGGTAATTTGGAAAGGTGAAGCAGTGATGCTTGGGATCGAAGAACTGAAAAAGTACACTCATCATCTGTTCATCAAGGTTTGAAGTAACCATGCTGAGAACTTGACCGTGTCTCTTAATGAAAGTAGAAGTTTCAGAAACTCTTGAGGCTAGCTCTTTAAGTTGGGCAGGTATTTGCACAAAGTTGACTCATATAGTATTTCTGCGCACGGAAGCCATGATCTGCAAAACAGAACAAAGATAAATTCCCTTGGTCCTTGAATTGGTTAGGGTAATGAAGCATGAATGCCATGTTATGATGCATGATATCATGATAAACCACAGGTATAGCAAACACAGATATTGCAAACACAGTCAAATCACACAAAGCCCTTAGGTTTAAGGTTTGCATGAGGTCAAAGGTAGTACCCTATTGAAGTTAAGTTGGTTTTAACCTGTCATAGCAAAGTAACTGGGTTCTAGAGGATCTCAATATCACTGACCATCCTCCATTGGTCATGGTTTCAGCTCACGCAATCTTTTCTTGCGGCCGAAATTATTCCGAGAGTATGGTCTCAATGAGTGTAACATCGAGTATCAACCAGCTCTCAGCTCTACACCGAGGCCGGCTATATCACTACTTTCTAATGGCCAAGTTGGGAAATTAAAGGTTCTAAGGTCAGTTGATGCTTAACGACACAACGTGGCGGCCCCGTATTCTCCTCATTTCTCCACAAGGGATACCGGTACCAACCAAAGCGCCACACCAATGTAGATACTACTTCAACCGTATCGGTCTACGCCGTACAGTTCCCTCACAGTCTATTGCTACTTACCTAAACGGTGTTCCCCAGATTCGGGTGTAGGATCTATAGTAACCCCAAACAGAACCCTCAAAAATAAAGCAAGCAAAGCAATAAATAGAAGCAATTATGATGAACTAGATCCTAAGGTATACCCCACTTACAAATCCCCAGCAGAGTCGCCAGTTCTGTGATACGGTGGCATAACCGACTGTTTGAATGCTGGTTTACGTTTTGCGTTTTTTATTTGCAAAATGTCGCAGTAAGCAAGAGTCACCACCGACTTTTATTTCATCCAACCGAAAAGGAAAAAAGTACAGAAAAAAAATCCTTTTTTGAGATGTTTCTGAGTACGGGGGGTAGATTATAGAAAGGGAAGGTGTTAGAACCCTTTCTATCCATGGTTTTCCATGGGCTCTTAGGTACTTGCTCATCTTTTTAAAATTTCTTGTGTATGTGCTTTGTTTTGAAAAAAGTTTGACTTCATGATAACCCTTGTGTCAGTCCTCAAAGGTGTGACGAAGTTGTTTTGAAAATTTGTTTGAAAAGTGTGAGTGTGAAAAGCTTTGATTTGAGAAAGTACCTACTAGCATCTACCTACTCGAAAAAAGATCGTTTCTATTCTTGTTTCCTTTAGACAACACTATCCTACTATTGAGAAAATAGGTAACACCGTCGTTGGAGTTTGTAAAGGTCAATTCGAAAGGGACGTACGATCACTAAAGCAATGTTAGGACATCTTTGTAGTAACCCTAAAGTCTTAAGATCTTATTCGAGGCAACATTTCCGAGGCAACATTCGAATGGGACATTTGATCTTTTTTAGACAGGAGGGTAGCCACTAAGACACCCTATGCTTAATGACTGTTTACCGAAGGCAACCAAAATGAGAGTATACCCTAAGAGTGATATGTGCGAGTGTTTTGTTTTTAGTTATTTAATCTTTGCACATTAGGGTTTTCTAACTATATTAATTTGTCATGCATTCTTGTCATACAATCCTATTAGCATACATCTAAATAGTTAAATATTTGCAGAAACTAAGATGCGAGAAAGTAAATCTACGCTATTATAAGGCTTCGGGGAGGGGGATTAACTACATAGCCAAAAACCCTGGGAAAAGCGATAAGTAAAAGCCCTAAATTAAACTATTACAAACCATGAACAGTTACAAAAATATTGTCAAAAATAATAAACGCGCGATGAATCAAATACGAAACGACTAGGGTTTTGACCCTTGACTAAACCTATTTGAGATTGATTAAAAAAAGATGTTTCGTCATGTTTATGTTATTTAAGAAAATAAAGAAACAGTTAAATTAAAAAGAAAATCCTAATTCTAATTTATTTTAAATTAAGAAAAATAAATTAATCTATTCTAAAAAACCTATTTTTTGTATTTTTATTTATTTGAGAAAAAGAGAAAATAAAAATAAATCAAGAGTTAACCTAATTTTCTAATTTAATTTTAATTGTGAAAATAAATTAAAATTCCCCTAAGTTAAACTAAATTAAATTAAATTAACAAAATTAATTTTGATTAAAAAATATCTAATTCTAATTTTTTTTTTATTTTTCTTAACTTTATGAATTTATGAAAAATAGATTAATTTGTGAATTAAGAATAAGTAAAAGAAATATTAAAAGAATTGAATGAAATAAAAAGAAATAAGGAAAGAATAATGGGTCTGGTTGCTATGCTGGAAAAGAGGATATGTTGAAATTCTGGGTCCAACAAATCCAAGCCCCTTTTGACTTTGCTGGATCTGATGCATACGTTGACCTGGGGTACATGGTGGACCTTCAATGGAGAGGCATTGGATTTGGCTGGAGATACGTTTGATGGCCAGATATTGATGGCATATAGTGGAAGTGAGGACCTGTGGTGTACCTGATCTCATGAAACAAAATAAAATGAACAAAGGTTGGGACACGGGGATCGAACCCAAGCCCTTATATCCAACTCTAATGCCTGCTTTCCAACTGAGGCACACATTTTTGTTATTCACATAATGGAAGTAAACTAATATAATCAAAAACCAATAACGTAATCAGAAAATGAGCGAAAATTCAAACCACCCAACCAGATATTTCCACGCCATCATCTCCTTCACCGGTCTATCATTTTAGGTAATCAAACTTTTACCCACAGACGGGACTCCGTAGCTAAAACCCTGTCAATTTCAAAAATTCAGCAAACACGATATAAATTTTATTGGAGGCCATGAATCAACTGGGCTTGAAGCCCTGATCATCATGGTATCCATATCCATTCCTAATTTGGCATGTACTAAGAAACCCCAAAAATAAGCTTGGAACCCTAATCATGGCATGTCGTGATTCCTGTACTGAAAACACAATTAAATGATACCAATAGCTTGCAACCTCAATGATGAACAAGAATATATAATCAAAACGTGCATATGATGAGTAAATCAATGAAATTGAAAACGAGTTTTTAGGCAAACTGTGTGACTACTACGCACTGATTCTGGACCTGAGGCGGCTTGCAATTGATTGGGATACATTCCTGGGATGTCCAGCAATCTGTTGGAAATGTTAGAATGGCTTGGATTCGCCTCTAGGATGGAAATTGAATCACCACTTTTCTTGAATTTTTTCCAGTTTTGTTCTTGGCTATGCACGACTGTTAACCTCTTCTCTTGCCTTGGCTATGTTCTGTATATGTAATGGACTGCATTAGGTCAACAAAAATGAGCTAAATCTTTGTCCATTATGAAGATTTGATTTAGTCTTTATCCTTGTATGATATCTTTCTATATCAAGCCAAATCATGCCAATTTTGGTTCAATTTGTTTTGCATGTTTTGGATATTATTTGTCAGCATAATTGGATTTGATTCCACCCAAAATCTGATCACAAAACAAATCTTTGATATTTTTTGCTATTTATTTGATTTAATTTGACTTTTAAATGATAAAAATCAAAATAAAACAAATAAATAAAGCAAAAGATGTGTGGGTTCTGATTTGGATCGTGGACCATGTCATAAGCAAGATTCAATCATGAAAAACTAGGCCCATTTGACAAAAAATGTATATTTGAGCACATTTGACTTTTGGCAATTTTGCAAAAATGGTCAAATTGGCCAATGCATAAATCTCTCAATTTTGACTCTAAAGAGGTGTTCTATGACTTTTTAGGAAGCTTAGGATGTCCGCTAAGCAACCCTTTTAGTCTCATCTCAACTGAGTCTTCCATGTTCATGTATGAAGCTTTGACCCAAAAGGTGTTTTTGTTGACTTTCCAAAATGACCTATAATATCAAAATTCATATCTTTTTGTGAGTGCATATTTTGAATTTTTGAGCTGAAGATGAATTGTATGGAATTGAATCCTATTCAAAATGAGCTTTGGATGGGTCATTTCTGATAAAGTATGAGAAAGTTATGCTTGGTCAAAGTTGAGTTGACTTTTCCTACAAAACCCTAATTTAACAACTTTTGGGTTTTAATGAATTGTGAGCAATCCTTGAGGAATCTTGATCAAACCTTGATCAAATGATGGATAATACTTCAAAATGATAATGTTGACCAAAATTTTTGAAGTTTGACTGTATGTGGGCCACAGTTGACTTTTGACCTAGCATAGTTGATTTTCAAGCATTTGGGCAATTGACTGAGCAAACTTCCTCTGCAAGGCTTGAAACTTGGCATGGATGATCTTGAGAACATATTAAGACAATGGTGAGCATTTGAGACCTTTGTGGTTCACACATCTTGATGAAGATAGAAACCCTAATTTGAGGTAGACTGCCTTAGGATAGAGTTTGTCTGGTCAACTCTTGAACTTCCTTGAGCAATTTGGGGACCTCACATGACATTTGTTGAGAAATATGGGAGGGCAAATTTTGGGGTACAACACCCTTGTATATAAACTTCATAATTGACAGGATTAAAGAGGATATTATGAGTCCTCATGTTAAATTAGAAGTGGAGAAAGGAGAAAAGAAGGGGGTCAATTGTTGGCTTAGCTAAGGAGGTAGTTGAAGATTTAGTAGAGGAGGGTGTGGCAGTTGATAAGGTTGAATATGTATCAGGGAAGAAACATACATTACGTAAAGTAAAGCGATGTAAAATACTGACCTCTTTGCTTGATTTGAAAAGGGTGGGGAGATTGTCAGGGATTGATAAGAGAGAATTGCTTAAGGGTCGAAGGGAATCGTTCAGGGTGAGTCCTTATCTACAGAGTCTAATTCTTTAGTAAATAAGGATGAATGGAAACATTGGATGTCTTTACATGGGGTAGATTCTGAGGTGCATGCTGATGTTGAGATGGTTGGGAATGCAATAGGTGTTAAGTTTGTGGGAGATTGCTCGAATATGTTCAATATTTTATCTAGAGGAGGTGGAAGGGGCAGAAGAACATGGGTAGGGTGAGTACGGGTGTATATGGAGGGGGAAATATTTTCATTAAAGGATGGGATAGGAGGTGGTACATGTTCCAAGCTTTCCAAATTGTCTAAGAACTCCTCAAACACCCTTGTGGTTAGAGAGAATCGAATGCTTGAAGTTGGCAAAAACTCACTTTGTCCATGGCCAATACATGTTCATAACAACTTGCAATTCTGATCTAGCTAGCTTGGTTCAACATTACAGGCCTCAAAACCAATTTGCACTCCATAATTTAATGCCAATCCATCAGTCTAAACCTTTGTTTTGTTCACTTGGACATTATACCCAAGATTAAGCCTTAAGTAGAAGAAGGCAAATTGCCATTTTTGCCTAATTTCACTTTATGTCAAAACCAAATCTTTGAAGCATGGGGGCCAGATCTTTGAGGCAAGATCAAGTCCACTAATTCCAGTAACCAAGAACAAAAGTTGCAGCTTGATAGGAGGGATGATACAGTGCTATAACATCATTTCCATTCTCTTGCTTCAAGTAGAAGAAAAGTGGCAAAACATAAGCAAGCTCTCATATCTGTGAACACAAGCTTAGAAGAACTTTGTGAACAAGTTCCATAGATCCCAACAAGCCTAAGGCACGACCCTTTTACCCCAAAAACCTCCTCATACTCAGAACCACTGTTTTTCTGCAAAACAGGGCAAGTTCTGCATCTTGCAAGCCATAACCAATTTCCATCGTGCGTTTTGTCCCAAGATAGTTCCAACACCTTCCAATCAACTCACCTGAACTATCCCAAGCACCTATTGCAAGCTGTAACACCTCTAACACACTTTGCCATTTTCATTTCAAAGCTCTGCAGGTTGAGTTCTACAGCACGATTCTAGTTGTTTCAAAGTAAGCCAAGCATTGGAGAAGCTTCCTTGGACCTCAGGCAAGCTCAACAGAAGCTCAAACACCATTGAAGGTTGCTACATTGTCCAGCTCGAAGTCAATTGAAACAGGTATTTCATGGACTTCTATCTCCCTATTTAGGAATGGTTAGGCTTAGGTTTGTGAATGAAAAATGCTGTACTCATAGCCCTGAAGCCATACATATGCTTAGTTTTCATTTACATTAATCCTACTGAGAGAATTTCACTCATGAACTTTCTGGAAAAAATAGGTTAAAAATTAGGGCCAGAGAAATTCTCTCTGGTCTTTGAGAGTTAATCCAAGTTTTTTATATGGTTGAATTCGTTGTTTAATTCTCTACAATGTTCATGTTATGAGTTTTATCAAAAAATCAAAGAATTAGGAGTTGGCCATTGATACACAGAAACACGTGTTTTGTGAACAAGAGGAAGAAGAAGTCTGGTGGACTGGGCCTGTTGTGTTTTCATTTCTAACACCCCTATTTTTCTGTTTACACCCCCTGGCCCATTTGTTTAATATTTATCATTTTGACATTTTATTTTTTTATCCTGACTTTATTATTTTTTTTATAAATATAAAAAATGCCAAAAATAAATTTCCATTTTTTTTTCATATTTATTTGATATTTATTTTATTTTATTAAATATACATATGTAAATAAACTATTTTCTTTTTAAAACAAAACTCAAAAATAATACAAAAAATATATTTATTTTCATTTATTTCATTTATTTATATCTAAAAACATTTTCTTGAAAATATTCATTTTTTTGTAAATAGTTAATTTTTATTTTTTTGTTTAATATGTTTAATATTTATATATATACTTATATATTTTATCCTATTAAATAATTAGGTCAAAAATACAAAAAATATTGCATTTTCCTTTTTATTATTATTTTGGACAAAAAATATCATTTTTATAATATACTTTTATTTTTTGTATAAATTAGTATATTATTGCACATAATTAATAAATAATATTATTTATAAGGAATTAGGGTTTTTAGCCCTAAATAGAAAATAATTAAAATTGACATTTTTATTTATATACACTTCACATTAAAAAAAATAATTTTTACATACTAAAAACGTTTTGGCATAATACATTTTATTTACATTTATTTATTGTATTTATTTCAATTATTGTACATTTAAATATTGTATCTTGTACATTCGATATGGTTGTAATAACTTAGAATTTATTTTCTTGTCAAATACTCCCAATTCAAATTTGTACCCCCTCCCTATATCATGTTGTAATAGTGTAGCTTTTAAGTTCCCGCACATTTAAAAAGCTTTCAATTATGCCATGCTTAGACCTAGGGTTTGTATGCAAATAAAATCAACAATTAGTTTGACCTAATCCAAGATAACATGCATGAAAAACAAACACAATACACACTTGCACCCCTAGGTTTTCATCCACTTCTTGCCTTCAAAAATGGGCCATGGTTGCATGTTGAGTACTTTGGCAAAAAAAAAAATCATAGTCCCTCGATGACGCTATCTGAGTTGCCTAAACAAAATGATCAAGTCCCTCAAGAAAATTGTCAAAGATACTTGACACAATTGCTATCATGGTCTATACGATGACCTGCGCCTGTCCCGTTAAACATCCTAACATAAGGCTGTTCACCAAATACAATGGTGAAGCAACACTGTTAAAAGGGTTAAGAATATAAGAAAGATCTTTGAGTAAAATAGGGTAGATAGCTCTTAGTTACTTGATCAAGCTTGCAAAAACATCCTTGCTACTTTTCAAAACACATTCCATAACACAATTTCAAAACCCTACTTTCAAACATTGAAAACCTTTCAAAAGACAAAAACACCTTTGTATACATTCAAACAAGAATCATTACAAAGGTTGCCACGACGATGGCCTCTTTTCAAAACATTTTCCAAAATCGCGCACAAAGCACCATTTCAAACAATTGAAAAGCACCATTTCAAACAATAGAAATGCAAAGCAAGTGATCTAAGCAAGTAACTAAGAGCCCATGGATAACCATGGATAGAAAGGGTGCTAATACCTTCCCTTTCTATAATCTACTCCCCGGACCCAAGAAAACATCTCAAAGGTCTTTCCTGTGCTTTTTGACCTTTCCTTAGGATAAAATAAAAAGTCGGTGGCGACTCTTGCTAAACCGAAACATTTGCGAACACAAACGCAAAATCCCAAGTCAGTTCTCCCACCGTATCACAGAACTGGCGACTCTGCTGGGGATATATTTTTAAGTGGAGTAACCTTAGGGCTTAGATCACCCTTTGCATGATTATTGTTTGCTTTGATTGCTTTACATTTTGGTTCTTTTGTTTGGGCTTGAAATCCTCCACCCGGATTTGGGAAACATTCATAGATAGCAATACATTGCGGAAACTGTGCGGGGTATACCGACACGGTTGAAGCAATAGCTATATTAGTGCGACATATTTGTGAGTACCGGTAGCCTTTGAGTCAATCAAAGAGAATATAGGGCCGCTGAGTAATGTCATTAAGCACTAATGAACTAGAACCTTACTTGACCATCTTGGCCTTTTATTAGGGGTAGTGAGATGACCGGCTTTGGTGCAGTCCGGAGTTGGTAGATACTCGATACTACATTCATTAAGGGTTGTTTTCTTGGAATATTTTGGTGGCTAGTTAAGTGGCTAAACCAAAACGATGAACATAGAAAACAATCCAATGATATTGAGCTCCTTAGAACCCGGTTACTATTTATAGGACAGGTTTTGATCCAACTAAACTCAAGAGGGTACTTACCTATGAAACCTCATGCAAGCCTGAAACTAGGGTTTTGTGTGATTTGCTTGTACATGTGCTTGTACATACATCATGAACATCATAAAGCATCATATGCATCCACTAACCATTTCAAGGGTTTGGATCTTCATCTTTGTTCTTGTTTTGTAGGTCATGGAATCTCTTCGCATGGAAACAATTCAAGACAACCTTGTGAGGATCCCTCCTCAACTCAAGGAGCTTAATTCCAGGATTCCAGAGAATTCTCTTCAGTGAAAGACATGGTAGACTCCTCAACTTAGTCAACACCAGCATTGAAGAAGACATGGTGAAAGTTATCTTCCAGTTCTTTGACCCCCTACACCACTGTTTCACATTCCCTGATTACCAGTTGGTGCCTACTTTGGAGGAATTTTCTCAACTCTTGAGAATTCCTATTCTTAATCAACTACCCTACAATGGTACGGAAAAAGAACCAAAGCCTGAAGATGTTGCTCAAGCATTACACTTGCAACCATCTGATATCAAGGGGCATTGGGAAACCAGAAGTGGTGTTAAGGGCTTCTTGGCAAAGTTTCTGTTCGAGAAGGCACAAGACTGCTGGAATTCTCTTGATCTACAAGCCTTTGAAGAGATTGTGGCACTCCTTATCTATGGGTTGGTTTTGTTCCCAAATCCTGATCAACTTATAGATGTGAATGCTGTCAAGATTTTTATATCCAGGAATCCCATACCTACATTGCTGGGGGACATTATACACTCATTTTACACACGAACAATGAGGAAAAGAGGTGTTCTCATGTGCTGTACTCCTCTCCTAGCAATGTGGTTTATTTCTCATCTCCCACAATCAGTTTTGAAGAATGAGCAGGGTTTAAGGTGGTCACAACGGTTGATGACCCTCACACATTCTGATGTACATTGGTGTTCTCGGTCCAGAGAAAATGTCATCATCATTGATCGTTGTGGTGAATTCCCTAATTTCCCATTACTTGGCATTAGGGGAGGCATTACCTACAACCCCTGTCTAGCTTTGAGGCAATTTGGATATGCCCGGAGGGATGGCCCTCATGACATGCTGATTCCTGACCTAGTTTTTGACTTCGACAACGATGCGCAAGGACTTCGACAAAGGTTCATCAGAGCTTGAAGGATGCCTAATAAGGTGGATAGTAAGACACTGGGGCACAAAAATTCCATCCCCCCTGAGCTTTACCTCAAGTGGGTACGAACCTGCTCCCAGAATCTTATGATGCCATATCCACACATTCTCCCCTTGATCAAAGAGCCTGTTATGGAAGGAGAGGTTCCATACACCATCCTACATCCTGACATGCCAACATCATGAGAGGAAATGCAAAAGAGTTGGATCCAACTCAAAGAAGAACGGGATACTTTTGAAGCCAACTTCTATGCCAGTGAGAAGAAGGTTTTAGAGCTCACCCGCCGACTTCACGAGGAGGAAACTCTCAACACCTACATCGCACCAAAGAGGATGCGCAATGTCTTTTTACATTAAGAATTTTGTAATATTTCGCCCATGGGGCATTTATGTACTAACAAATATTTTCTTAATATGACGTGCGCTGTTTTTGTTTGCAACAAAATTGAATTTTTGAACCCTTGAATGCATTACATGAATAACATACCATTCATCATATGCATAAACAGGTCTTCAAGCCAGGTTTCCTTATCTTTCTGCTGTTTATTTCAGCAAGATGGATTTGGAGCAAACAGTGAAGGATCTACAGGCACAAAATTCACAGTTTCAGCAACTCCTCATGACCTTGGCAAAGGGTCAAGAGGATCTTAAAGTTCTGCTAGAAAAGAATAAAGAGAAGAAAAAGAAAAAGAGACCGGGGGTAGCCACTTTCGGAAGAAGGTTTGAGGGCGATGCTAGAAGGACTCTTGAGTTTCCTTCAACGTCTGACGAAGGGATTGGCAAGGGGAAAGGAGTTACTGTACCTTCTGAGTCCGAGGTAGAAGAGGAGGAAGAGGAAGAAGACAAAGACTATTCAGAACAACAATATCCACCAGCGGATGACAAGTATAAGAACCTTGAAGACAGATTGGCAGCTATGGAGCTGCAAAGGGTGCCCGGATTGGATTTTGAGGAACTGGGGTTGGTAGCTGGGATTTTTATCCCTCCCAAGTTCAAGGTGCCAACATTTTCCATGTATGACGGTCTTTCTTGCCCTAAAATGCACTTGAGGTCGTATGTTAGAAAGATCCAACCTCATTCATCTGATAAAGACCTCTGGGTGCACTTTTTCTAAGACAGCTTTTCTGGCACTCAATTAGATTGGTTTTATCAGCTCGAGAGATCAGAGGTCCACAATTGGGAAGACTTGGTAGCTGCTTTCTATCATCAGTATCAGTACAATGCTGATTTGGCACCCACTCGTACCCAGTTACAAAGTATGGGGATGACTTCAAATGAAGGGTTTAAGGAGTACGCCCAGAAGTGGCGTGACCTGGCTGGAAGGGTGCAGCCACCGCTATCAGATAGGGAATTAGTTGACATGTTTCTGGGGACCCTGTCTGGCCCCTTCTTCAACCATCTAATCAGGATCTCTTCTGCGGGATTTACTGAACTGATTTTGACCGGCGAAAGGGTGGAGGCCGGTATTAAAAGTGGAAAGATTCAAAAGGATGCCTCCGCATCCACAGTTGTTAAAAAACCTTTTCCAGGTAAGAAAGAAGCATCTGTTGTGTATTCTCAGAAGGGATTGGGAAGAACTGAGCGCCGGCCGACTGTAGGGGCTGTGATGATTCAAAATTCGTCAAATGATCAACCTCGTAACAATCAGTCGAGACCTAATCAACAACGGGTAGAATGGCCACAACGGCAGTTCACCCGCATCAACATGACACCCGCGCAGGTTCTTCCCCATCTGTTGAAGCTGAATCTGACTAGTTTGAAGGAGGCACCAAAAAACCCTAACACCTCCTCTCCATACTATCACTCCAACGCCAAGTGTGCTTACCATTCCGACAGTGCTGGGCACGATACCAATAATTTCTGGGCACTTAAGAACAAAATTTAGGATTTAATTGACGCCAAAGAGGTTGAATTTGACGCTCCTGAGAAGCTCAATGTTATATCTGCTCCGATGCCCAAGCACGGCCATAATGCGCATGCCATTTTGGAAAACCTCCATGTTACTGATGTTGCCAATCTGTTGACTCCTTTGATTGTGATTAAAGAAAATTTGTTGAGAGTCGAGATCTTTCCTGGTTGTGGTAAAAACTGTTATTTTTGTTTGAATATTCAAGGTGACTGTCCAATGTTGAAGTCAGGTGTCCAACGCCTGATGGATACTCAAGAAATACTTTTCCAGAAAACCCTTGTTAACACTTTCAATCCGATTACTCCTGATACTTGTGATACTTCAACCAACGATATTGCCATCATAACCATTTACGACAATCCTCCCAAGGCTTGCAAAAGGCCTGTCAGGATTACACCCGACTCTGAATGTGTACCTTTAAAGATCACCATGCCAGGACCTGTCCCGTACCAATCAAGCAAAATGATACCTTGGAACTATGGGGGAGAAATCTTCTACCACGGCATCAAACAAATCGAAACAGTCCAAGAGATTTCTGAAGAAGACCTTGACATAGGGAACATCGCGGGTACAAGCAAGATAACCCGCAGTGGCCAGATCTTTTCTCCGGAGATTGCTCCCCCCCGAGCAGTTTTCGGACCCTTAAAAGCTTCTGCACCTGTTGGGCCCTCTGTGCAAGGCCCATTGATTGAAGATTTAAACACTCCTGAAGAAAGACCATATGCTGATAATACCGACAAGGGTAAGGGGATACTGGAAATGCCTGTCAGGACGAAGGCTCATGTTGTGGTTATCCCCGAAACCACTCAGAAGGAAATGGATTAAATCCTAAAAATAATTAGAAAAAGTGACTACGACGTTGTAGAACAACTGGGGAAGACCCCTTCTAAAATTTCAATGTTAGCCCTCCTGCTCTGTTCAGAGGCCCATGCTAAGGCCCTTATTAAATTCTTGAAGACGGCACATGTACCCTAAGAGACCTCGGCTGACCAATTTCAGGATTGTGTGGCTAGTCTTACTGCTGACAATGGCCTGGACTTTTCCGATGCTGACTTAACTCCCAAAGGAAGGAAGCACAATGATGCGTTACATGTTTCAGTTGAATGCCGAGGAACCACTCTCGCCCATGTCTTGGTTGATACTGGTTCTTCCCTGAATGTGCTGCCAAAGAAGGCCTTAGACCGTTTGGATTGCGAAGGATTGACCCTCAAACCTAGTAACATCGTCGTTAGGGCTTTCGATGGTTCCAAAAGAATGGTTCATGGAGAGGTTGATATTCCTATCAAGGTAGGCACCGAAGTGTTCAACTCCACCTTCTACGTGATGGACATCCGTCCATCATATTCGTGTTTATTAGGAAGACCGTGGATCCATTATGCCGGGCAGTCACATCCTCTTTGCACCAGATGCTGAAATATCCTGTTAAGGGTAAAATCATAACTGTGCACGGCGAGGAAGAGTACATGATCAATCATCTCAATTCCTTTCGATATGTGGAGTTAGATGGCAAGTTCATCGAAATGCCTTTTCAACATTTTGAGGAAGTTTCTCCCGAGGTAGAAGTGGCGAAGACAGTGGTGGAGGTACCTATCATTCCCAAGCATGTGGCTAGGATGGCATCTCTCAAGGACGCAGAGCCTGTGATTAAGGAGGGGAAGAGCACAATATGGGGACAATTGCCTGACTTTCCCCATAAGACGGACAAGTTTGGTTTAGGGTTTACTTCTGCAGGACAAAAGGCTATGCGTCGCTCTAAGATTGGAAGACCACCCGTCAAGATTTCTCACCATGGAATCAATGCTGTAGAAGATGAAGATGAGGAGAGCCATTTTGAAGATTGGATCTTTCCGACTGTCGAAGGGGGTTTGAGAAATTGGGAAGCAACGGATTTTGTTCCTATCACCTTTATCAACCAGTAATTTTATCTTTGAACAATTTCCCATTTTTATGGTCTGTAATAACTAAAAAAATTCGTACACTATTTTCACCTCATGCCTTGCCCGGGGCATGTAGGTCCATTTGTGAGGGCTTGATTTTCTTCATAATCATATGCCATGTTTTAATGAATCATTGGACGTTTTTCATCTATAAATTGCTGTGTTCATTTTCTTTCCTTTTTCATTTTTGTTTGTTTAAAGATGGCTATCCCTTACACACACCCACACTCACAAATGCAGGTACCCATCCACTCCGGATTCCATGGGTGACTATTCTGCTTTAGCCTTCGATAACTCTGAAGATTTGGTCAATCATGCTGAGTACGAAGTTGACGAAGATTGTGAAGTGCCGGGAGAGTTAGCCAGACTTCTACAACAAGAAGAGAGGGCCATTCTGCCTCATGAAAAGTTGCTAGAAACCATCAACTTAGGGACAGAGGAAGACAGGAAGGAAGTAAAAGTGGGTGCCAACCTGGAACCAAGTGTCAAGGAGCGCTTAGTGCAGTTGTTGAACGAATATGTTGAAATCTTCGCTTGGTCTTATGAAGACATGCCAGGATTGGACACAGATATCGTGGTTCACCGCCTCCCCACAAGAGAAGACTGTCCACCGATCAAACAAAAGGTCCGTCGGATGAGGCCTGACATGTCTGAGAAAATCAAGGCCGAAGTAATGAAGAAATTCAACACTGGCTTTCTGGCTGTTACCTCCTATCCACAATGGGTTGCTAACATCGTGCCCTTACCTAAGAAGGACGGAAAAGTCAGAATGTGTGTAGACTATCGGGATTTGAACAGGGCTAGCCCTAAAGATGATTTTCCACTACCGCATATCGACATCTTGGTTGACAACACAACTCAACACAAGGTTTTTTCTTTCATGGACGGATTCTCGGGATATAACCAAATCAAAATGGCCCCCGAGGACATGGAGAAAACAACCTTTGTTACACAATGGGGTACCTTCTGCTACAAAGTGATGTCGTTCGGACTGAAGAACGCAGGGGCAACCTATCAACGCGCCATGGTAGCTTTGTTTCATGATATGATACATCATGAGATCAATGTTTACGTAGACGACATGATAGGTCGATCACAGACATAAGAAGAACACCTTAGTCATTTGCAAAAGTTGTTTGCCAGGTTGAAAGAGTATAAACTCAGGCTGAATCCAAGCAAGTGCACTTTTGGAGTTAGGTCTGGTAAACTCCTGGGATTTATTGTTAGCAACAAGGGCATTGAGGTTGATCCAGATAAAGTAAAAGCTATACAAGAAATGCATGCCCCCCGTACTGAAAAGGAGGTTAGAGGATTCTTGGGACGCTTGAACTATATTGCGAGGTTCATCTCTCACCTGACATCTACCTGCGAGCCAATTTTCAAACTGTTAAAGAAAGATCAGGTAGTTGAATGGAACGGTGATTGTCAAGTTGCTTTTGATAAGATCAAGGAGTACTTACTAGAACCTCCTATTCTAATGCCACCCGTCGAAGGAAGACCGTTGATCATGTATCTGATTGTTTTGGATAACTCAATGGGGTGCGTACTGGGCTAACATGACGAGTCTGGCCGAAACTAGCATGTCATTTATTACCTTAGCAAAAAGTTTACCGATTGTGAGACTCGCTACTCACTGCTCGAGAAAACTTGCTGCGCTTTGGTATGGGCTGCTCGCCGGCTAAGGCAATATATGTTGACTCATACCACTTTGTTGATTTCCAAGATGGATCCGATCAAGTATATCTTCGAGAAGCCGGCTTTATCTGGAAGAATTGATAGATGGCAAATGATCCTGACTGAATATGATATCCAGTATACTACCCAAAAGGCTATAAAGGGGAGTGTACTAGCTGACCATCTAGCTCATCAAGCCGTCGAAGATTATCAGTCTATGAGATTCGACTTCCCTGACGAGGACATCATGACAATGGACAACATTGAAGGAAACAGACCGTATGACGGACCTGAACAAGGATCCCGATGGACCCTGTACTTTGATGGTGCTTCAAATGCACTTGGCAACGGTATCGGTGCGGTACTCATCTCTCCGGAAGGTTGCCATACACCCTTCACTGCCCGACTTTGTTTCAGCTGTACCAACAACATGGCCGAATACGAAGCTTGCATCTTTGGTCTCAAGGCTGTTATAGACCTGGGGATCAAATCTTTGATCATATTTCGGGACTCGACTTTGGTTATCAGTCAAGTCAAAGGAGAGTGGGACACCAAACATCCTAATCTTACCCCATACAAAGAACATGTCCTGACATTGTTGCCTCATTTCGAGCAGATTACTTTCGAGCACTTCCCGCGAGAAGAAAATCAGCTAGCAGATGCTCTGGCTACAATGTCTTCCATGTTTAAACTCAACCGGGATAACGAGGCTCCCAAAATCACCATCGAGCGAATGGACGAACCTGTGCACTTTCATGAGATTAATACCGAAAAAGTAGTGGAACAACCCTGGTTTCATGAAATCAAAAGGTATCTCCAGACTAGAGAATACCCCGAAGGAGCTTCCGTCAATGACAAAAAGTTCTTAAGGAGATTTGCTGCCAAGTTCTTACTAAGCAATGGCATCCTTTATAAGCACATCCATGATTGTGTTTTACTTCGATGTGTGGACAAAGCTGAAGCAGAGTTGATCATGACTGAGATACACAGTGGCACATTTGGCACCCATTTGAGCGGACATACGATGGCTAAGAAGATTCTAAGGGCAGGCTACTACTGGTCTACCACGGAAGCTGATTGTCACCAACATTCCCGTACTTGCCACAAATGCCAAGTCTACGCCGACAAGGTACATATTTCTCCTGTTCCTAACGTTCTGACAGCTCCTTGGCCATTCGCAATGTGGGGCATTGACATGATTGGAGAGATCAAGCCCACGACATCCAATAGACATCGCTTCATCCTGGTGGCTATTGATTACTTCACCAAATGGGTCGAGGCAGCTTCCTATGCCTCAGTTACAAAGAATGTGGTTGCCCGCTTCATCAAGCAGAATCTCATATGCCGGTATGGTATCCCCGACAGGATCATCATAGACAACGGTACAAATTTGAACAATACTATGATCACCGCTTTATGCGAACAATTCAAGATTTATCATCACAATTCATCTCCCTATCGGCCGAAGATGAACGGTGTTGTTGAAGCCGCGAACAAAAATATCAAGAAGATCATTCAAAATATGACAGTCACCTACAAAGACTGGCATGAGATGTTACCGTTTGCTCTGCACGGACATCGTACCACGGTACGTACTTCAACAGGGGCAACGCCATTTTCTTTGGTGTATGGCATGGAGGCTGTCCTACCTATGGAAGTTCAGATTCCTTCCTTAAGGATTATGAAGGATGCTGGTTTAAGTGAAGACGATTGGATTCATACCTGGCTTGATCAACTCAATTTGATCGACGAGAAGCGACTTACTGCTGTTTGCCATGGTCATACGTATCAAAAATGGATGATCAAGGCTTTCAACAAGAAAGTCAGGCGTCAGATATATTAAGTCGGAGATCTTGTAATCAAGTGGATCATCTTACCGCAAAGTGATCTCAGGGGCGAATGGACTCCTACTTACGAAGGATCATTTGTGATCAAGAGCATCTTTTCTGGTGGGGCAATGATTTTGACCACCATGGACGGCGACGATTTGCCACGCCCTGTGAATGCAGACATAGTCAAAAGATACTACGCATGAAACAATCCGACAAGTTGAAAACCCGAAAGGGCGACTTGGGCAAAAATGGGCATCCCGGTGAACCGAAAACCCGAAAGGGCGGTTCAGGAAAAAATTAGGGATAAAACGAAAAAATCTGTACACCCGGCAAGTTAAAAACCCGAAAGGGCGACTTGGGCAAAAAAGGGTTTCCCGGTGGATCGAAAACCCGAAAGGGCGATTCAGGCAAAAGTTAGGGAATTAAAGCGTATGACTGTGTCTCGTCGGATTACTTTAAAGAACAATCTCTTCATCAACAAGCTTCGAGCTTCTGATCAACCTAGTCATCGGCGGACGAAGCAGTGAATGGACAAGATATTCAGAGTCGTGAAGGCTATAGCAGAATGGGAATCCCATGGAATTGTTACACATAGCCATCTTTCTTTTGTATAAAATTTTCCAATTTTTACGACAGCATTCTCTTACTAGGATGTCTGTCTCCTTTGTAAAAAAATACTCACAAAAGTTAATACAAATACACTTCCAAGTGCAGAAATTTGCTTGCCTTTCTTTTCTTTTTTACACTTATGTTATATTTGAAAACGTCCAATGTTTTGTTAAATAGGCATATGCATTTGAACATAATCACTGCTTACAAATAAAACAAAATTGAAAAAAAATATAGTTACTGATAGGTTGAAGGTGTAGGAAGATATCTTTATGCCATTTCAGAAGAAATCCCCTACGATACATCATTCGGATCCTCAACAAAGCTAAATTTGGAATATATTTGCCCAGCGGGGTTAAGCTTCAAGATCCTCGACAGAGCCATTGCTTTCTAAAGATTGATTCCCCAGCTAAGCTGAATTTCAAAATTCCCATCAGAGTCAAGTTTCAAGATCCCTAGTGGAGCCCAAAAACCCTGAAAATCCTATCCCCGGCGTAGCCAGAATAGTGAGCATTTCCCCACAAATTTATTTCCCAGCAGATTGAAGATTCTCAGTCTCATTTCTCCAGCAGAGGTCTCCCAGGTTTTAACCCCCCAGTAGAGATTTTTCAGAGTTTCCCTTATTCCCCAAGCAGTCAACAAGGTTTTTCTCATCTTCAAAATCCTCAAGATCGGTCAAGAATTTATTTTCCCCGGCAACGGTCAAAGATTTCGTTATCTCCAGCTATCCGGATTTTATCTTCCTCAACAAGACGACTACTCAGCTTACATGCATAACCATTACATTCATATATCATAAACATTGATGAAATACAATTCATTGCATCATACATATCATGCAACATAGCTTTGTGTTTCAACTAACATTTTATCCTTTTCAGGATAAGATTAAAAGACTATCATTAACAATTATTCAGATACAATATGGATACACCCCAGATACGGCGGTTATTTTATTACTCATTCGGAGTTTCAAGTCAAATACAGTACAGATACACCCCAGACACGACGGTCATTCTACTACTCATTCAGACTTCAGCAATCCGATACAGACTAGATACGCTCCAGACACGACGGCCATTCTATCTCTCATTCAGATTCAATTATCAACCTCAAGTTCAGATATGCTCCAGACATGGATACCATTCTGACCCTTACACCAGCGATTTGATTCCCTCAGTGCAGTCGCCACGGAAGTCATTCTACTACTCATACAGATCTCAACTTCAGATACAGTCCAAATACGCTCCAGACACGGTTGCCATTCTGTCACTCATTCAGAGTTTATCCCCAGCACACAGTTGCTCCATACACAAATATTTCTCTGTTACCCGGATACAATACAGACACACTCCAGACACGGAAGTCATTCTGATATTCATTCAACATTCAAACACAGTTACAACTCAGATACGCCCCAGACGGGGACGCCATTCTTTCGCTCATACAAACTCAGTCTCCAAATACAGTTCAAGTGCATTCCAGACACGGATACCATTTTGATACTCATTCTTTTGGCCTACAGCATTACAATTAAACAAAAGTTCTTGGATGGCATCTTTAAGCCCATCTCCGGCAAGATTCTTCCATCTCCAAATGGCATCTTTAAGCCCATTCCCTCACCTATGTTTTGACGAGTGCAAATTTACGGGCACTCTAGTGTCCAATCCTCTTTTACCTTCGAGTCGCGAAAGGCAAACTTGCCAATCTAACTCTTCAGGTTCAAGAAGATTGAACAGGGGCAACTGTTGTACCCCAAAATTTGTCCTCTCATTTCATCAACACTTTCTCATCACAAGACTCTTGGAATTCAGGATCAAGCTAGGGTTTGCTCTGCTCAAGACCCCTCCTTGCACTGTTAACCAAAATTAGGGTTTGAGTTTGCACATGGATATTTTGACCTACAATACCCAAATTGACTTTCATGCTCCATGCTGGGTTCACAAGTTTGCCCATACCAAGTTTCAAGCCTTGATTCAAATCTTTGCCCAGTCAATTGGACAGTTGACCTAGAAATCAGCTGTATTGGGGAAAAAGTCAACTGTGGCCAATTGACAGTCAAACCTCATGAAATTTGACCCACATCAACATTATGAACTCATATGAACCATTTTATCAAGTTTGGATCACAATTCCACAAGAAATTTGATCAGATCACCAAAAGGGCAAAATGGTCATTTTTAGGGTTTTGACTGCACAAAGACAATTTTTGACTGTTTGACCTAACCAATGGCAAACCAAGCTCACATATGGACTCAAGGACTCAATGACATCATCTTCACCCATTCAACAAGTTCAAAAGATCTCAAATGCATAGGATTGACAGATAAATTTTTCAGTCAACTGATCAAAATTTGACTGTATACTAAAAAGTTAAACTATGACTTTTTGATCAAAATCAAGTGCCAAGGGTCATTTTTCATCAAGACATGTCAAATTATGAAACTTGTTCATCAAGAAACCAAAAAATGCAAATTAGGGTTTAAAATGGAAAAAATTCATAACTTAGAAATTTTCTAAGTTATGAAATTTTCTTATTTTTTCCTAACTTTGTCCTATTTTTTCACCAAGATGCAAATGGATTCAAATAAAGCTTGAAACATGAAATTTGTAGTCCATCACAAAGTATAAAACTTTTATTCACAAAGTTTTCTCAAAAGAAGCTTGTATCTCAAGTTATGATTTTTGGAACAAGGGTACCTAAAACTTTTAACTTAGAGAAAATTTGCCCTAATCTAGGCAGGATTTGGACCCATCTTCTTGGCCACTTTTCACATAGTTCCACTTGGAATTTCAAGTTGAATTGCAAAGATGGATTATAGTACATGTTCCAAGCTTTCCAAATTGTCCAAGAACTCCTCAAACACCCTTGTGGTTAGAGAGAATCGAATACTAGAAATTGGCAAAAACTCACTTTTGTCCATGGCCAATACATGTTCATAACAACTTGCAATTCTGATCTAGCTAGCTTGGTTCAACATTACAGGCCTCAAAACCAATTTTCAATCCATAATTTAATGCCAATCCATCATTCTAAACCTTTGTTTTGTTCACATGGACATTATACACAAGATTAAGCCTTAAGTAGAAAAAGGCAAATTGCCATTTTTGCCTAATTTCACTTTATGTCAAAACCAAATCCTTGAAGCATGGGGGCCAGATCTTTGAGGCAAGATCAAGTCCACTAATTCCAGTAACCAAGAACAAAAGTTGCAGCTTGATAGGAGGGCTGATACATGGCTATAACATCATTTCCATTCTCTTGCTTCAAGTAGAAGAAAAGTGGCAAAACATAAGCAAGCTCTCATATCTGTGAACACAGGCTTAGAAGAACTTTGTGAACAAGTTCCATAGATCCCAACAAGCCTAAGGCACGAACCTTTTACCATAAAAACCTCCTCATACTCAGAACCACTATTTTTCTGCAAAACAGGGCAAGTTCTGCATCTTGCAAGCCACAACCAATTTCCATCGTGCGTTTTGTCCCAAGATAGTTCCAACACCTTCCAATAAACTCACCTGAACTATCCCAAGCACCCATTGCAAGATGTAAAACCTCTAACACACTTTTCCATTTTCATTTCAAAGCTCTGCAGGTTGAGTTCTACAGCACGATTCAAGTTGTTTCAAAGCAAGCCAAGCATTGGAGAAGCTTCCTTGGACCTCAGCCAAGCTCAACAGAAGCTTAAACACCATTGAAGGTTGCTACATTATCCAGCTCGAAGTCAACTGAAACAAATATTTCATGTACTTCTATCTCCCTATTTAGGAATGGTTAGGCTTAGGTTTGTGAATGAAAAATGATGTACTCATAGCCCTGAAGCCATACATATGCTTAGTTTTCATTTACATTAATCGTACTGAGATAATTTCACTCATGAAATTTCTGAAAAAACTAGGTTAAAAATTAGGGCCAGAGAAGTTCTCTCTGGTCTTTGAGAGTTAATCCAAGTTTTTTATATGGTTGAATTCGTTGTTTAATTCTCTACAATGTTCATGTTATGAGTTTTGTCAAAAAATCAAAGAATCGGGAGTTGGACATTGATACACAGAAACACGTGTTTCATGAACAAGAGGAAGAACAAGAAGTCTGGTGGACTGGGCCTGTTGTGTTTTCACTTCTAACACCCATATTTTTCTGTTTACACCCCCCTGGCCCATTTGTTTAATATTTATCATTTTAACATTTTATTTTTTATCCTGACTTTATTATTTTTTGTATAAATATAAAAAATGCCAAAAATAATTTTCCATTTTTTTTCATATTTATTTGATATTTATTTTATTTTATTAAATATACATATGTAAATAAACTATTTTCTTTTTAAAACAAAACTAAAAAATAATACAAAAAATATATTTATTTTCATTTATTTCATTTATTTATATCTAAAAACATTTTCTTGAAAATATTCATTTTTTTTGTAAGTAGTTAATTTTTATTTTTTTGTTTAATATGTTTAATATTTATATATATATACTTATATATTTTATCCTATTAAATAATTAGGTCAAAAATACAAAAAATATTACATTTTCCTTTTTATTATTATTTTGGACCAAAAATATCATTTTTATAATATACTTTTATTTTTTGTATAAATTAGTATATTATTGCACATAATTAATAAATAATATTATTTATTAGGAATTAGGGTTTTTAGCCCTAAATAGAAAATAATTAAAATTGACATTTTTATTTATATACACTTCACATTAAAAAAAATACTTTTTACATACTAAAAACATTTTGGCATAATACATTTTATTTACAATTATTTATTGTATTTATTTCAATTATTGTACATTTAAATATTGTATCTTGTACATTCGATATGGTTGTAATAACTTAGAATTTATTTTCTTGTCAAATACTCCCAATTCAAATTTGTACCCCCCTCCCAATATCATGTTGTAATAGTGTAGCTTTTAAATTCCCGCACATTTAAAAAGCTTTCAATTATGCCATGCTTAGACCTAGGGTTTGTATGCAAATAAAATCAACAATTAGTTTGACCTAATCCAAGATAACATGCATGAAAAACAAACACAATACACACTTGCACCCCTAGGTTTTCATCCACTTGTTGCCTTCAAAAAGGGGCCATAGTTGCATGATGAGTACTTTGGCAAAACAAAAAAAACATCATAGTCCCTCGATGACGCTATCTGAGTTGCCTAAACAAAATGATCAAGTCCCTCAAGAAAATTGCCAAAGATACTTGACACAATTGTTATCATGGTCTATACGATGACCCGCGCCTGTCCCGTTAAACATCCTAACACAAGGTTGTTCACCAAATACAATGGTGAAGCAACACTGTTAAAAGGGTTAAGAATATAAGAAAGATCTTTGAGTAAAATAGGGTAGATAGCTCTTAGTTACTTGATCAAGCTTGCAAAAACATCCTTGCTACTTTTCAAAACACATTCCACAACACAATTTCAAAACCCTACTTTCAAACATTGAAAACCTTTCAAAAGACAAAAACACCTTTGTATACATTCAAACAAGAATCATTACAAAGGTTGCCACGACGATGGCCTCTTTTCAAAACATTTTCCAAAATCGCGCACAAAGCACCATTTCAAACAATTGAAAAGCACCATTTCAAACAATAGAAATGCAAAGCAAGTAACTAAGAGCCCATGGATAACCATGGATAGAAAGGGTGCTAATACCTTCCCTTTCTATAATCTACTCCCCGAACCCAAGAAAACATCTCAAAGGTCTTTCCTGTGCTTTTTGACCTTTCCTTAGGATAAACTAAAAAGTCGGTGGCGACTCTTGCTAAACCAAAACATTTGCGAACACAAACGCAAAATCCCAAGTCAGTTCTCCCACCGTATCACACATAGGTATGAATCCTTTCTTGGAATCATGCATATTAAAGCGTCTCAGTACTTTGTCTATGTATGTACTGTGACTTAGGCCAAGCAGTTTTTGAGATCTATCTCTATAGATCCCGATTCTTAATATATAGGCTGCTTCACCTAGGTCCTTCATAGAAAAGCATTTCCCCAACCAAGTCTTTACTTGCTGCAAGGTAGGGACATTGTTTCCAATGAGTCATATGTCATCTACATATAATATCAGGAAAACAATCATGCTCCCACTAACCTTCTTGTAGACACTAGGCTCATCTTCATTCTTGATGAATACATATTATTTTACTGTTTCACTAAAACGAAGATTCCAGCTTCTGGAAGCTTGCTTCAATCCATAGATTGACCGTTGTAACTTGCATATCTTTTGGGCTTCATGTGGTATGTCAAATCCTTCAGGTTGTGTCATTTACACATCCTCAAGAAGATTCCCATTAAGGAAAGTATTCTTTACATTAATCTGTCATGTTTCATAATCAGGATATGTAACAATAACAAGTAAAATCCGAACAGATTTAAGCATTGCCACTGGTGAAAAGGTTTCATCATAGTCAACCCCATGAATTTGTTTATATCCTTTTGCAACCAGTATTTCCTTATAGGTATGTACCTTACTGTTGTACCCCAAAATTTGCCCTCTCATTTCATCAACATTTCTCATCACAAGACTCTTGGAACTCAAGATCAAGCTAGGGTTTTGCTCTGCTCAAGACACCTCCTTGCACTGTTGACCTAAATTAGGGTTTGAGTTTGAACAGGGATGTTTTGACCTACAATGCCCAAAGTTACTTTCATACTTCATGTTGGACTCATAAGTTTGTCCATACCAAGTTTCAAGCCTTGATTCAAATTTTTGCCCAGTCAATTAGACAATTGACCTAGAAATCAGTTGTATTGGGGAAAAAGTCAACTGTGGCCAATTGACAGTCAAACCTCATGAATTTTGACCCACACCAACATTATGAACTCATATGAACCATTTGATCAAGTTTGGATCACACTTCCACAAGAAATTTGATCAGATCACCAAAAGGGCAAAATGGTCATTTTTAGGGTTTTGATTGTACAAAGGCAATTTTTGACTGTTTCACCTAGCCAATGGCAAATCAAGCTCAACCATGGACTCAAGGACTCAATGGAATTGTCTTGACCCATTCAACAAGTTCAAAAGATCTCAAATGCATAGGATTGACAGATGAATTTTTCAGTCAACTGATCAAAATTTGACTGTACACTAAAAAGTCAAACTTTGACTTTTAGGTCAAAATCAAGTGCCAAGGGTCATTTTTCATCAAGACATGTCAAATTATGAAACTTGTCCATCAAGAAACCCAAAATTGCAAATTAGGGTTTAAAATGAAAAAATTTCATAACTTAGAAATTTTCTAAGTTATGAACTTTTCTTATTTTTTCCTAACTTTGCCCCACATTTTCACCAAGATGCAAAGGGATTCAATAAAAAATTACAACATGAAAGTTGTAGTCCATCACAAAGTCTACAACTTTGATTCACAAAGTTTTCTCAAAAGAAGTTAGGATCTCAAGTTATGATTTTTGAAACAAGGGTACCTAAAACTTTTAACTTAGAGAAATTTTGCCCTAGTTTAGGCAGGATTTTGACCCATCTTCTTGGACATTTTTCACATGGTTCCACTTAGATTTTCAAGTTTCATTTCAAAGATGGAATATAGTAAGTGTTACAAGCTTTCTAAATTGTCCAAGAACTCCTCAAACACCTTTGTGGTTAGAGAGAATCGAATGCATGAAGTTGGCAAAAACTCACTTTGTAACCATGGCCAATACATGTTCATACCAAGTTGCAAATCTGACCAAACTAGCTTAGTACATGATTACAGGCCTCTAAACCAATTTACACTCCAAAATTGAATGCAAATACATTGGATATTGGCATTGTTCTGATTAAGAGAGCTTTGTACATTGAATTTTTCCATTTTGAGCATAAAGGTCATACTTCCATTTTCATAAAGAGCACTTTATATCAAATTGCTTTTTCTTGAGCCTTGGACTTTCTTCCTTTGCATCAAATAAGCTCCACAATCTCAGGCATAGTACAAGAAGTTGGTGCATGCTTGGAGATAACCTGTACATGCCTATCTCACTTCACTACCAACTTTGCTTTCAAAACAAGTCAAAGGGCCAAAAGCTTGTATCTCACATATCTGATAAAACCAAATCAAGTCAAGTTGTAAAACAAGTTTCATACATCCTCACAAGCCAGAAGCACGATCCTTTCACCCCTAAAGCACCCTTATACTCAAAATCTTCATTTTCTTGCAAAACAGGGCCATTTCTGCAAATCACAAGCCACCGTCAAATCCCCTCGTGCGTTTTATCCCAAACTACTTCAAACACATTCCAATCAATATACCTGAGCTATCCAGCCCATTCACAAGTTGCTGTAACTCCATTAACACACATTGCCATTTTTGTTTGGAAGCTTTACAGGTTGAGTTCTGTAGCACGATTCAGGCCACCTCAAAACAAACTAAGCATTGGGAAAGGTTCAGTGGACATCAGACAAGCTCAAAAGAACCTCAGGCACCATTAAAAGTTGTTGCATTGTCCAGCTCGAACTCAACTGAAACAGGTATTTCATGAACTTCTATCTCTCTATTTAGGAATAGTTAGACTTAGGTTTGTGAATGAGAGATGTTGTATTCATAGCCTTGAAACCATACATGTGCTTAGTTTTCATTTATATTAATCGTGCTAGGAGAATTTCATCCATGAACTTTCTGAAAAAACTAGGTTAGAAATTAGGGCCAGAGAAATTCTCACTGGACTTTGAGAGTTAGCTTAAGTTTTTTATATGGTTAGATTCGTTGTTTGATGCTCTACAAGTTTCATGTTTTGAGTTTTGTCAAAGGATCACAAATACAGGAGATACAGGTCTGTGTAGCTAGCGCGCATTTTTCAAATTTCTGTTGGACAGAGGAAGAAGATGAAGTAGCTGGGTTGGGCCTGACTACTTCCTACTTTTGGCAGCCCCCACTTTCAGTTTCACACCCCCTGGCCCATTTTCCTGTATTTTGATATTTTTTTCATTTTTTATTTTCTTTTCTAACTTTGATGTTTTATTTTCAAATATAAAAAATGATCCAAAAATATTTTTATTATTTTTTACATTTATTTGGTATTTATTTTAATTATTTCCAACATAAAAATGATTAAATACTTTATAATATTTTGTTTAAACTTAAAAATAATCTAAAAAATACTTTTATTTTCATTTATTACTTTTATTTTCATTTATTACTTTTATTCACATTTGAAAATATTTTCTTGAAATATATACATTTTGTAAATAATTTATTTTATTTTTCACAAACTTATATATATATATATATATATTTTATTTAATAAATAGAATAAAAAACACAAAAATAATACATTTTATTTTTATTGATATTTTATACTAAAAATACCTTTTTTCGGATATATTTCATTTTTGTACATATTGATACATTTTTGTACATAAATAAATACATTATATTTATTCTCTTAAGAAATTAGGGTTTTTGCCCTAAAAAAATAATAATTAAAATTTACTTTTTATTTATTTCTTTACATTTCTTTCCATTGAAAATACTTTACATATAAATAAAAACTCTTTTTTTTGCATAATATATTTTATCTAACATATATTTATTGTATTTTATTTAAATATTGCACATTTAAATATTATGCCTTGTAAATTCAATTTGGATGTAATAATAATTAGGGTTTTATATTTCTTACAAAATAATCCCCTATTCAAATTTGTACCCCCCTCCCTATATCATGTTGTAATAGCTTAGAGTTTAAATTCTCGCACTTAAAAGCTTTCAATTATGCCATGATTAGAATTAGGGTTTGTATGCAAAATCAAAACCAATAAATAGTTTGACCTAATCAAAGACAAAAATGCATGAAAAACAAACACAATGCACACTTGCACCCCTAGGGTTACAATCCACTTGTTGCCTTCAAAAATGAGCCATGGTATGCATGTCAAGTACTTCGGCAAAACAAAAACAAAACAAAAGATCATAGTCCCTCGATGACGCTATCTGAGTTGCCTAAACAAAATGATCAAGTCCCTCAAGAAAATTGCCAAAAATACTTGACACAATTGCTATCATGGTCTATACGATGACCCGCGCCTGTCCCGTTTAACATCCTAACACAAGGTTGTTCACCAAATACAATGGCGAAACAACACTGTTAAAAGGGTTAAAAACATAAGAAAGATCTTTGAGTAAAATAGGGTAGACAACTCTTAGTTACTTGATCAAAGCTTGCAAAAACATCCTTGCTATCTTCAAAACACACTTCACCACACAATTTCAAAATCCTACTTTCAAACATTGAAAACTTTTCAAAAGGCAAAAACACCTTTGTATACATTCAAACAAGAATCATTACAAAGGTTGCCGCAACAATGGTCTCTTTTCAAAAACATCTTTCAAAATCACACACAAAGCACCATTTCAAACAATTGAAAAGCACCATTTCAAACAATTAAAAAGCAAATCAAGTGATCTAAGCAAGTAACTAAGAGCCCATGGATAACCATGGATAGAAAGGGTGCTAATACCTTCCCTTTCTATAATCTACTCCCGAACCCAAGAAAACATTTCAAAGGTCTTTCCTGTGCTTTTTGACCTTTCCTTAGGATAAAATAAAAAGTCGGTGGCGACTCTTGCTAAACCGAAACATTTGCGAACACAAATGCAAAATCCCAAGTCAGTTCTCCCACCGTATCACAGAACGGGCGACTCTGTTGGGGAAAGCTTTAAAAGTGGAGTAACCTTAGGGCTTAGATCACCCTTTGCATGATTATATTGTTTGCTTTGATTGCTTTACATTTGGTTCTTTTGTTTGGGCTTGAAATCCTCCACCCAGATTTGGGAAACATTCATAGGTAAATAGCAATACATTGTGGAAACTGTGCGGGATATACCGACATGGTTGAAGCAATAGCTATATTAGTGCGACATATTTGTGAGTACTGATAGCCTTTGAGTCAATCAAAGAGAATACGGGACCGCAGAGTGATATCATAAAGCACTAATGAACTCTTAGAACCTTACTTGACCATCTTGGCCTTTTATTAGGGGTAGTGAGATGATCGGCTTTGGTACAGTCCGAAGTTGGTAGATACTCGATACTACACTCATTGAGGGTTGTTTTCTTGGAATATTTTGGTCGCTAGTTAAGTGGCTAAACCAAAATAATGAACATAGAAAACAATCCAGTGATATTGAGCTCCTTAGAACCCGGTTACTATTTATAGGACAGGTTTGAGCCAACTAAACTCAAGAGGGTATTTACCTATGAAACCTCATGCAAGCCTGAAACTAGGGTTTTGTGTGACTTGCTTGTACATGTGTTTGTGCATACATCATGAACATCATAAAGCATCATATGCATCCACTAACCATTTCAAGGGTTTGGATCTTCATCTTTGTTCTTGTTTTGTAGGTCATGGAATATCTTCGCAGGAAAACAATTCAAGTCAACCTTGTGAGGATCCCTCCTCAACTCAGGGAGCTCACTTCCAGGATTCCAGAGAATTCTCTCTTCAGTGAAATACATGGTAGGCTTCTCAATTTGGTCAACTCCAACATTGAAGAAGACATGGTGAAAGTTCTCTTCCAGTTCTTTGACCCCCTACACCACTGTTTCACATTCCCTGATTACCAACTAGTGCCTACTTTGGAGGAATTTTATCAACTCCTGAGAATTCCTATTCTTTATCAACTACCCTACAACAGTACGGAAAAGGAACCAAAGCCTGAAGATGTTGCTCAAGCATTACACTTGCAACCATCTGACATCAAAGGACATTGGGAAACCAGAAGTGGTGTCAAGGGTTTCTTGGAAAAGTTTCTGTTTGAGAAGGCACAAGACTGTTGGAATTCTCTTGATCTACAAGCTTTTGAAGAGATTGTGGCACTCCTCATCTATGGGTTGGTCCTGTTCCCAAACCCTGATCAACTTATAGATGTGAATGTTGTCAAGATTTTCATATCTTGGAACCCTGTGTCTACATTGCTTGGGGACATCCTACACTCATTTTACACACGAACAATGAGGAAAAGATGTGTTCTCATATGTTGTACTCCTCTCCTAGCAAGGTGGTTTATTTCTCACCTTCCACAATGAGTTTTGAAGAATGAGCAGGGTTTAAGGTGGTCACAACGATTGATGACCCTCACACATTCTGATGTTCATTGGTGTTCTCGGTCCAGAGAAAATGTCATCATCATTGATCGTTGTGGGGAATTCCCTAATGTACCACTACTTGGCATTAAGGGAGGCATTACCTACAACCCTTGTTTAGCTCTAAGACAGTTTGGATATGCTCGGAGGGATGGCCCTCATGACATGCTGATTCCTGACCTAGTTTTTGACTTCGACAATGATGCGCAAGGACTTCGACAAAGGATCATCAGAGCTTGGAGGATGCCCAACAAAGTGGATAGTAAGACACTGGGGCACAAGAATTCCATCCCCCTTGAGCCTTATCTCAAGTGGGTACGAACTCGAGCCCAGAATCTTATGATGCCATACCCTCACATTCTCCCCTTGATCAAAGAGCCTGTTATGGAAGGAGAGGTTCCATACACCCTCCTACATCCTGACATGCCAACATCATGGGAAGAAATGCAAAAAAGTTGGATCCAACTCAAAGAAGAACGAAATACTTTTGAAGCCAGCTTCTATGCCAGTGAGAAGAAGGTTTTGGAGCTTACCCGCCGACTTCATGAGGAGGAAACTCTCAACACTTACATTGCACCAAATAGGATGCGCAATGTCTTTTTACATTAATAATTTTGTAATATTTTGCCCATGGGGCACTTATGTACTAACAAATTTCTTCTTAATATGACGTGTGTTCTTTTTGTTTGCAACAAATTTGAATTTCTGAATCCTTGAGTGCATTACATGAATAACACATCATTCATCATATGCATAAATAGGTCTTCACACCAGGTTTCCTTATCTTTCTGCTGTTTCTTTCAGCAAGATGGATTTGGAGCAGACGGTTAAGGATCTGCAAGCACAGAATTCTCAATTCCAGCAACTTCTCATGACCTTAGCAAAGGGTCAAGAGGACCTTAAAGCACTGTTGGAGAAAGATAAAAAGAAGAAAAGGCCCGGAGTAGCCACTATGGGAAGAAGGTTTGAAAGCAATGCTAGAAAAGTTCTCGAGTTCCCCTCAATGTCTGATGAAGGGGCTGGTAAAGGAAAAGGAGCCGCGGGACCTTCTGAATCTGAAGTTGAAGAGGAAGAAGAGGAAGAGGATGAAGACTACTCTGAATAGAAATATCCCCCGGCGGATGATAAATATAAAAATCTTGAGGATCGTTTGGAAGCCATGGAGTTGCAGAGGGTACCTGGTTTAGATTTTGAAGAACTAGGGTTGGTCGTTGGGATCATTATTCCTCCCATGTTCAAAGTTCCAACATTTGCTAAGTATGACGGTCTGTCCTGCCCAAAGATGCATCTGAGATCCTATGTCAGAAAGATCCAACCCCACTCATATGATAAAGACCTCTGGGTACACTTTTTTCAAGACAGTTTGTCAGGCACACAATTGGACTGGTTCTATCAACTTGAGAGATCAGAGGTTCACAATTGGGAAGACTTAGCTGCTGCTTTTTACCGTCAATACCAATACAACGCTGATTTGGCGCCCACTCGTACTCAACTACAGAGTATGGGGATGGCTTCCAATGAAGGGTTTAAAGAGTATGCCCAGAAGTGGCGTGATCTGGCTGGAAGGGTGCAGCCACCATTGTCGGATAAAGAGCTAGTTGACATGTTTTTAGGGACCCTGTCTGGCCCTTTCTTCAATCATTTAATTGGGAGTTCCACCGCGGGATTTACTGAACTAATTTTGACCGACGAAAGGGTCGAGGCCGGTATTAAAAGTGGTAAGATTCAGAAAGATACCTCCGTGTTCGCTGCTGTTAAGAAAACCTTCCCAGCTAAGAAGGAAGCCTCTACTGTTTACTCTCAGAAAAGTCAGGGAAGAACTGAGCGTCGGCCAACTGTAGGGGCTGTGATGATTCAAAACTCTTCAAATGATCAACCTCGCGGCAATCAGTCAAGACCTAATCAACAACAGGTAGAAAGGCCACAACGGCAGTTCACCCGAATCAACATGACTCCAGCTCAAGTACTCCCTCATTTGCTAAAGCTGAATCTTACAAGTTTGAAGGAAGCGCCAAAGAACCCTAATACTTCCTCTCCATACTACCACTCCAATGCCAAATGTGCTTACCATTATGACAGTGTTGGGCACGATACCAATAATTGTTGGGCGCTTAAGAACAAAATCCAAGACCTGATTGACGCCAAGGAAGTAGAATTTGATGCTCCGGAGAAGCCCAATGTGATTTCTGCCCCAATGCCCAAGCACTGTCATAATGTTCATGCCGTTATGGAAGACCTTCATGTTACCTATGTTGCTGACCTTTTGACTCTGTTACTAGTGATTAAAGAGAATTTGATGAGAGCTGGGATATTCCCGGGCTGCGGAAAGGACTATTACTTTTGTTTGAACATACGAGCTGACTGCCCAATGTTGAAATCAGGTGTCCAACGCCCGATGGATACCCAAGACATATTCTTCCAAAAGACCCCTGTTGATACCTTCACTCCTGTCACTCCTGCTACTTTTGCTACTTCAACCAACGTTATTGCAATCATAACCATTTCCGACAATCCTCCCAAGGCTTGCAAAAGGCCTGTCAGGATTATGCCTGACCCTAAATTTGTACCATTAAAAATTACCATGCCGGGGCCTGTCCCGTATCAATCTGACAAGACGGTACCATGGAACTACGGAGGAGAAATCTTCTATCATGGCATCAAACAGATTGAAGCAGTCCAAGAGAATTCTGAAGAGGAGACCCCTGATGTAGGGAACATCGCAGGAACAAGCAAGATAACCCACAGCAGACAGATTTTTTCTCCGGAGATTGCTCCCCCTCGAGCAGTCTTCGGACCCTCGAAAGCTTCTGTGCCTGTTAAAACATCTGTGCAAGGCCCGATGATTGAAGAATTGGATACTCCTGAAGTAAGACCATCTGTTGATAATACTGATAAGGGTAAGGGGATACTGGAAGCGCCTGTCAGGACGAAGGCTCATGCTGTGGTTATCCCCAAAACCACCCAGAAAGAAATGGATGAAATCTTGAAAATAATCAGAAAGAGTGACTACGACGTCGTGGAACAGCTAGGGAAGACCCCTTCTAAAATTTCAATGTTGGCTTTTCTACTCTGCTCTGAGGCCCATGCTAGGGCCCTGATCAAATTTTTGAAGGCGGCACGCGTGCCCCAAGAAACTTCGGCTGACCAGTTTCAGGATTGCGTGGCCAGTCTTACTGCTGATAATGGTCTGGGTTTTTTCGATGCTGATCTGACTCCCAAGGGAAGGAAACACAATGACGCGCTACATGTCTCAGTTGAATGCAGGGGAAACACCCTCGCCCATGTCTTAGTTGAAACCGGTTCTTCTTTGAATGTGATGCCGAAGAAAGCGTTGGACCGTTTGGACTGCGAAGGATTGACCCTCAAACCTAGTAACATCGTTGTTAGGGCCTTTGATGGGTCCAAAAGAATGGTTCACGGAGAGGTTGACATTCCTATCAAAGTGGGCACTGAGGTTTTCAACTCTACCTTTTATGTGAAGGACATCCGTCCTTCATATTCGTGTTTGTTAGGAAGATCGTGAATCCATTATGCTGGGGAAGTTACCTCCTCTTTGCACCAAATCCTGAAATATCCTGTTAAGGGTAAAATTATAACGGTGCACGGCGAGGAAGAGTACATGATAAGTCATCTCAATTCCTTCCGCTATGTGGAGTTGGATGGCGAGTTCATCGAAACGCCTTTTCAACGTTTTGAGGAAGTTTCTCCTGAGGTAGCAGTTGCGAAAACAATGGTTGAGGTGCCTATCGTTCCCAAGCATGTATCTAGGATGGCATCTCTCAAGGACGCGGAGGCTGTAATTAAAGAAGGGAAGAGTACAATATGGGGGCAATTGCCTGATTTTTCCCATAAGACGGACAAGTTTGGATTAGGGTTTACTGCTGCAGGACAGAAGGTTATGCGTCGCTCCAAGGCTGGAGGACCACCCGTCAAAATCACCTACCGTGGAATTAATGTTGTAGAAGATGAAGATGAAGAGGGCCACTTTGAAGATTGGATCTTTCCAACCGTCGAAGGGGGTTTAAGCTACTGGGAAGCAAAGGATTTTATTCCCATCACCTTCATCAACCAGTAATTTTATCTTTGAACAATTTCTTATTTCGGTCTGTAATAACTAAAACAATTCGTACACTATTTCCACCTCATGCCTTGCCTGGGGCATGTAGGTCCATTTGTAAGGGCTTGATTTTCTTCATTATCATATGCCATGTTTTAATGAATCATTGGACGCTTTCATCTACAAACTGTTGTGTTCATTTTCTTTCCTTTCGCATTTTGTTTTGTTTAAGGATGGCTATCCCTTACACACACCCATACTCACAAATGCAGGTACCCATCCACTCCGGATTCCATGGGTGACTATTCTGCTTTAGCCTTCGATAACTCTGAAGATTTGGTCAATCATGCTGAGTACGAAGTTGACGAAGACTGTGAAGTGCCGGGAGAGTTAGCCAGACTTTTGCAACAAGAAGAGAGGGATATTCTGCCTCATGAAGAGTTGCTAGAAACCATCAACTTGGGGACAGAGGAAGACAAGAAGGAGGTACAAGTGGGTGCAAACCTGGAACCAAGTGTCAAAGAGCGCTTAGTGCAGTTGTTGAACAAATATGTTGAAATCTTTGCCTGGTCTTATGAAGACATGCCAGGGTTAGACACAGATATCGTGGTCCATCGTCTCCCTACAAGAGAAGACTGTCCACCGGTCAAGCAAAAGGTCTGCCGAATGAGGCCCGACATGTCTGAGAAGATCAAAGCTGAGGTAATGAAGCAATTCAACGCTGGCTTTCTGGATGTTACTTCCTATCCACAATGGGTTGCTAACATTGTGCCCGTACCTAAGAAGGACGGCAAAGTCAGAATGTGCGTGGACTATCGGGATTTGAACAGGGCTAGCCCTAAAGACGATTTTCCACTGCCACACATCGACATCTTGGTTGACAACACAGCTCAACACAAGGTTTTTTCCTTCATGGATGGATTCTCGGGATACAACCAGATCAAAATGGCCCCCGAGGACATGGAGAAAACTACATTTGTCACGCAATGGGGTACCTTCTGCTACAAAGTGATGCCATTCGGACTGAAGAATGCAGAGGCAACCTATCAACGCACCATGGTAGCTTTGTTTCATGATATTATACATTATGAGATCGAAGTTTACGTAGACGACATGATAGCCCAATCACAGACAGAGGAAGAACACCTTGATCATTTGCAAAAGCTGTTTGCCAGGTTGAAAGAGTATAAGCTCAGATTGAACCCAAGCAAGTACACTTTTGGAGTTAGGTCTGGTAAACTTTTGGGATTTATTGTCAGCAACAAAGGCATTAAGGTTGATCCAGCTAAATTAAAGGCTATACAAGAAATTCCTGCCCCCGCACTGAAAAGGAGGTTAAAGGTTTCTTGGGACACTTAAACTATATCGCAAGGTTCATCTCTCACCTGACATCTACCTGTGAGCCAATCTTCAAACTGTTGAAGAAAGATCAGGTAGTTGAATGGAAAAATGATTGTCAAGTTGCTTTTGATAGGATCAAGGAGTATTTACTGGAACCTCCTATTTTGATGCCACCCGTCGAAGGAAGGCCGTTAATCATGTATCTGACTGTTTTGGATAACTCAGTGGGGTGCGTACTGGGCCAACATGACGAGTCTGGCCGAAAAGAGCATGTCATTTATTACCTTAGAAAAAAGTTTACCGACTGTGAGACTCGCTACTCACCGCTCGAGAAAACTTGATGCGCTTTGGTATGGGCTACTCGCCGGCTAAGGTAGTATATGTTGACTCATACCACTATGTTGATTTCCAAGATGGATCCAATCAAGTATATCTTCGAGAAGCCTGCTTTATCTAGAAGAATCGCTATATGGCAGATGATCCTGACTGAATATGATATCCAGTATACTACCCAAAAAGCTATAAAGGGGAGTGTACTAGCTGACCATCTAGCTCATCAAGCCGTCGAAGATTACCAATCTATGAGATTCGATTTCCCTAACGAGGACATCATGACATTGGACAACATTGAAGGTAACGGGCCGTATGAAGGACCTGAACAAGGATCCCGATGGACCCTGTACTTTGATGGTGCTTCAAATGCACTTGGCAACGGTATCGGTGCGGTACTCATTTCTCTGAAAGGTTTCCATACACCTTTCACTGCCCGACTTTGCTTCAGCTGTACCAACAACATGGATGAATATGAAGCTTGCATCTTTGGTCTCAAGGTTTCTATAGACTTGGGAATCAAATCTTTGGTCATATTTGGGGACTAGGCTTTGGTTATCAGTCAAGTCAAAGGAGAATGGGACACCAAACATCCTAATCTTATCCCATACAAAGAACATGTCTTGACATTATTGCCTCATTTTGAGCAGATTACTTTCGAGCATTTCCCGCGAGAAGAAAATCAGCTAGCTGATGCTCTGGCAACGATGTCTTCCATGTTTAAACTCAACTGGGATAACGAGGCTCCCCAAATCACCATCGAGCGAATGAACGAACCTGCGCACTGTCGCAATATTAACACCGAAGAAGTAGTGGAACAACCCTGGTTTCATGAAATCAAAATGTATCTCCAGACTAGAGAATACCCTGAAGGAGCTTCCGTCAATGACAAGAAGTTCTTAAGGAGATTTGCTTCCAAGTTCTTCCTAAGCAATAGCATCCTTTATAAGCGCAGCCATGATTGTGTTCTACTTCATTGTGTGGACAAGGTTGAAGCAGAGTTGATCATGACCGAAATACACAGTGGCACATTTGGCACCCACTTGAGCGGACATACGATGGCTAAAAAGATTCTAAGGGAAGACTCCTACTGGTATACTATGGAAGCCGATTGTCATCAACATTCCCGTACCTGCCACAAATATCAAGTCTATGCCGACAAGGTACATATTCCTCCTGTTCCTCTCAACATTATGACAGCTCCTTGGCCATTCGCAATGTGGGGCATTGACATGATTGGAGAGATCAAGCCTACGGCATCCAATGGGCATCGTTTCATCTTGGTCTCTATTGACTACTTCACCAAGTGGGTCGAAGCAGCTTCCTATGCCTCTGTTACAAAGAATGTGGTTTCCCGCTTCATCAAGCAGAACCTCATATGCCGGTATGCTATCCCCGACAGGATTATCACGGATAATGGTACAAATTTGAACAACACTATGATCACAGCTCTGTGCGAGCAGTTCAAGATTTATCATCATAATTCATCTCCCTACCGGCCAAAGATGAACGGTGTTGTTGAAGCCGTGAACAAAAATATCAAGAAGATCATTCAAAAGATGACAGTCACCTACAAGGACTGGCATGAGATGTTACCGTTTGCTCTGCATGGATATCGTACCACGGCATGTACTTCAACAGGGGCAACTCCATTTTCTTTGGTATATGGCATGGAAGTTGTTCTACCTATGGAAGTTCAGATTCCTTCCTTGAGGATTATGAAGGATGCCGGTTTGAGTGAAGATGATTGGATTCAGACCCGACTTGATCAACTTAACTTGATCGACGAGAAACGACTTACTGATGTTTGTCATGGTTAGACGTATCAAAAATGGATGATCAAATCTTTCAACAAAAAGGTCAGACGTCAGGTATATCAAGTCGGAGATCTGGTAATCAAGCGGATCATCTTGCCGCAAAGTGATCCCAGGGGCAAGTGGACTCCTACTTACGAAGGCCCATTTATGATCAAAAGCATCTTTTTTGGTGGGGAAATGATTCTGACCACCATGGATGGCGACGACTTACCGCACCCTGCGAACGAAGACATAGTCAAAAGATACTACGCATAAAACGACCCGACAAGTTGAAAACCCGAAAGGGAGACTTGGGCAAAAATGGGCATCCCGGTGAATCGAAAACCAGAAAGGGCGGTTCAGGCAAAAATTAGGGATAAATATAAAAAATATGTACACCCGACAATTTGAAAACCCGAAAGGGCGACTTGAGCAAAAAAGGGTTTCCCGGTGGACCGAAAACCCGAAAGGGCGGTCCATGCAAAATTTAGGGAATTAAAGCGTATGACTATGTCTCGTCAGATCATTTTAAGAACAATCTCTTCACCAACAAGCTCCAAACTTCTGATCAATCCAGTCATCGGCAGACGAAGCATCGAATGGACAGATACTCAGAGTTGTGAAGACTATAGCAGAATGGGAACCCCAAGGAATTGTTACACATAGCCATCTTTCTTTTTGTATAAATTGTTTCTCAATTTTATGACGACATTCTCTTACTAGGATGTCTGTCTCCTTTGTATAAAGATACTTACAAAAGTTAATACAAAGATACTTCAATGTGCAAGAAATTTGTTTACCTTTCTTTTATTTTTACACTTATGTTTTATTTGAAAACGTCCAATGTTTTGTTAAATAGGCATATGCATTTGAATATAATCACTGCTTACAAATAAGACGAAATTGAGAAAGGATAATTACTGGTAGGTTGAAGGTGTAGGAAGATATCTTTTTGCGGTTTCAGAAGAAATCCCCTACAGCACACCTTTCAGATCCTCAACAAAGCTGAAACCTTGGAGTCTATATCCCCAGTGGAGTTAAGCTTCAAGATCCCCAGCGGAGCCAGTGCATTCTAAATTTGATTCCCCAGTTGAGTTAAGTTTCAAAGTTACCATCAGAGTTCAAACTCCCGATCCCCAGAGGAGCCCGAAAACCCTGAAATACCTGTCCCCAGCGGAGCCAGAATATTCTAAACTTTCTTCCTCGGCGAAGTCAAATTTCAAACTGTTCAACTTCCCGCAATTTCCCCGGCAGGCTATCTTAAAAGTATTAAGACCAAGAAGATAATAGCTAAATTCTTGGCTTATCCCCAACTAGGATGCTTCCCCAGTAGTTTGGCATACAACCCAAAGCTCTTGATTCCACTGGACGAGTAAACATTCTCCCCACAGATTTATCTCCCAGCAGATCGAAGATTCTCGATCTCATTTCTCCAAGAAGAAGCCTCCCAGGTTTTAATTCCACGGTAGGGATTTTTAAAGTTTTCCCTATTTCCCAGGAAAGTCATGAAGGATCCTCATTCCCCGCAAAAATTGTCATAACCCTTGTAAATCCCCACAAGTCACCAAGGATTTTCAATCTCCAGCTGTGGTCCCAGGATTTCTCCTTCTCAAACAATCAGAGATCTGTAATCCCTAAGCAGTCAGCAAGGATTTCTCATCTTCAACAATCAAAGATTTTGAATCCTCAGCATTGGTCAAGGATTTACTATCCCCAGCAGCAGTCAAGGATTTATTTTCCTCATCAAGACAGCTGCTCAGCTTACATGCATAACCATTACATTCATATATCATAAACTTTGATGAAACACAGTTCATTGCATCATATATATCATGCAACATAACTTTGTGTTTTAGCTAACATTCTACCCTTTTCAAGATAAGATTAAAAGGCTATCGTTAACAATTATTCAGATACAATATAGATACACCCCAGACACGGTGGTTATTCTATTACTCATTCAGAATTTCAAGTCAAAATACAGTACAGATACACCCTAGACACGACGGTCATTCTGCTACTCATTCAGACTTCAGCAATCCGATGCAGACTAGATATGCTCCAAACAAGGAGGCCATTCTATCTCTCATTCAGATTCAACTATCAACTCCAAGTTCAGATATGCTCCAAACACGGATGCCATTCTGGCCTTTACACCAGCAGTTTGATTCTCCCTAGTGCAGTCGCCACGGAAGTCATTCTGTCACTTATTCAGATCCCAGTTACAGTTTCAGATACACTCCAGACACGGAAGTCATTATGCTACTCATGCAGGTCTCAACTTCATATACAGTCCAGATACGCTCCAAACACGGTTGCCATTCTGTCACTCATTCAAAATTTATCCTCAGCACACAGTTGCTCCATACATAGATGTTTCTTTGTTACCCATTCAGAATACAGATACACTCCAGACACGACATTCATTCTGATATTCATTCAAAGTTCAAATACAGTTACAGCTCGGATACGCTCCAGACACGGACGCCATTCCTTTGCTCATACAAACTCAGTCTCCAGATACAGTTCAAATGCATTCCAGACACGGATACCATTTTGATGCTTATTCTCCTGACCTACAACATTGCAATTCAACAAACATTCTTGGATGGCATCTTTAAGCCCATCTCTAGCAAGATTCTACCATCTCCAAATGGCATCTTTAAGCCCATTTCCTCAGCTATATCTTGACGAGTGCAAATTTACGGGCACTCTAGTGTCCAATCCTCTTTTACCTTCAAGTCGCGAAAGGCAAACTTGCCAATCTAACTCTTCAGGTTCAAGAAGATTGAACAGAGGAAACTGTTGTACCCCAAAATTTGCCCTCTCATTTGATCAACATTTCTCATCACAAGACTCTTGGAACTCAAGATCAAGCTAGGGTTTTGCTCTGCTCAAGACACCTCCTTGCACTGTTGACCTAAATTAGGGTTTTAGTTTGCATAGGGATGTTTTGACCTACAATGCCCAAAGTGACTTTCATACTTCATGTTGGACTCATAAGTTTGTCCATACCAAGTTTCAAGCCTTGATTCAAATTTTTGCCCAGTCAATTGGACAGTTGACCTAGAAATCAATTGTATTGGGGAAAAAGTCAATTGTGGCCAATTGACAGTCAAACCTCATGAATTTTGACCCACACCAACATTATGAACTCATATGAACCATTTGATCAAGTTTGGATCACACTTCCACAAGAAATTTGATCAGATCACCAAAAGGGCAAAATGGTCATTTTTAGGGTTTTGACTGTTTGACCTAGCCAATGGAAAATCAAGCTCAACCATGGACTCAAGGACTCAATGAAATTGTATTGACCCATTCAACAAGTTCAAAAGATCCCAAATGCATAGGATTGACAGTTGAATTTTTCAGTCAACTGATCAAAATTTGACTGTACACTGAAAAGTCAAACTTTGACTTTTTGGTCAAAATCAAGTGCCAAGGGTCATTTTTCATCAAGACATGTCAAATTATGAAACTTGTCCATCAAGAAACCCAAAATTGCAAATTAGGGTTTAAAATGAAAAAATTTCATAACTTTTCTTATTTTTTCCTAACTTTGCCCCACATTTTCACCAAGATGCAAAGGGATTCAATAAAAACTTACAACATGAAAGTTGTAGTCCATCACAAAGTCTACAACTTTGAATCACAAAGTTTTCTCAAAAGAAGCTTCGATCTCAAGTTATGATTTTTGGAACAAGGGTACCTAAAACTTTTAACTTAGAGAAATTTTGCCCTAGTTTAGGCAGGATTTTGACCCATCTTCTTGGACATTTTTCACATGGTTCCACTTGGATTTTCAAGTTGCATTTCAAATATGGATTATAGTACATGTTGCAAGCTTTCCAAATTGTCCAAGAACTCCTCAAACACCTTTGTGGTTAGAGAGAATCGAATGCATGAAGTTGGAAAAATTCACTTTGTAACCATGGCCAATACATGTTCATACCAAGTTGCAAATCTGACCAAACTAGCTTAGTACATGATTACAGGCCTCTAAACCAATTTAAACTCCAAAATTGAATGCAAATACATTGGATATTGGCATTGTTCTGATCAAGAGAGCTTTGTACATTGAATTTTTCATTTTGAGCATAAAGGTCATACTTCCATTTTCATAAAGAGCACTTTATGTCAAATTGCTTTTTCTTGAGCCTTGGAATTTCTTCCTTTGCAGAAAACAAGCTCCACAATCTCAGGCATAGTACAAGAAGTTGGTGCATGCTTGGAGATAGCCTGTACAGGCCTATCTCACTTCACTTCCAACTTTGCTTTCAAAACAAGTCAAAGGGCCAAAAGCTTGTATCTCACATATCTGATAAAACCAACTCAAGGCAAGTAGTAAAACAAGTTTCATACATCCTCACAAGCCAGAAGCACGAGCCTTTCACCCCTAAAGCACCCTTATACTCAAAATCTTCATTTTCTTGCAAAACAGGGTCAGTTCTACAAATCATAAGCCACCATCAAATCCCCTCGTGCGTTTTATCCAAAACTACTTCAAACACATTCCAATCAATATACCTGAGCTATCCAGACCATTCACAAGTTGTAGTAACTCCATTAACACACATTGCCATTTTTGTTTGGAAGCTTTGCAGGTTGAGTTCTGTAGCACGATTCAGGCCACCTCAAAACAAACTAAGCATTGGGAAAGGTTCAATGGACATCAGGCAAGCTCAAAAGAACCTCAGGCACCATCAAAAGTTGTTGCATTGTCCAGCTTGAACTCAACTGAAACAGGTATTTCATGAACTTTTATCTCTCTATTTAGGAATAGTTAGACTTAGGTTTGTGAATGAAAGATGTTGTATTCATAGCCCTGAAACCATACATGTGCTTAGTTTTCATTTATATTAATCGTGCTAGGAGAATTTCATCCATGAACTTTTTGAAAAAACTAGGTTAGAAATTAGGGCCAGAGAAATTCTCTCTGGACTTTGAGAGTTAACTTAAGTTTTTTATATGGTTAGATTCGTTGTTTGATGCTCTACAAGTTTCATGTTTTGAGTTTTGTCAAAGGATCACAAATACAGGAGATACAGGTCTGTGTAGCTAGCGCGCGTTTTTGTCAAATTTCTGTTGGACAGAGGAAGAAGATGAAGTAGCTGGGCTGGGCCTGGCTACTTCCTACTTTTGACACCCCCCACTTTCAGTTTCACACCCTCTGGCCCATTTTCTTGTATTTTGATATTTTTGCATTTTTTATTTTCTTTTCTAACTTTGATGTTTTATTTTCAAATATAAAAAATGATCCAAATTTTTTTTTATTATTTTTTACATTTATTTGGTATTTATTTTAATTATTTCCAACATAAAAATGATTAAATACTTTATAATATTTTGTTTAAACTTAAAAATAATGTAAAAAATACTTTTATTTTCATTTATTTCTTTTATTCACATTTATTTCTTTTATTCACATTTGAAAATATTTTCTTGAAATATATACATTTTGTAAAGAATTTATTTTATTTTTCACACACTTAATATATATATATATATATATATATATATATATATATATATATATATATATATATATATATATATATATATATATATATATATATATATATATATATATATATATATATATATATATATATATATATATATATATATATATATATATATATATATATATATATATATATATATATATATATATATATATATATATATATATATATATATATATATATATATATATATATATATATATATATATATATATATATATATATTATTAAATAAATAGAATAAAAAACACAAAAATAATACATTTTATTTTTATTGATATTTTATACTAAAAATACCTTTTTTTGGATATATTTCATTTTTGTACATATTGATACATTTTTGTACATAAATAAATACATTATATTTATTCTCTTAAGAAATTAGGGTTTTTGCCCTAAAAACAAAAATAATTAAAATTGACTTTTTATTTATTTCTTTACAATTCTTTCCATTGAAAATACTTTACATATAAATAAAAACTCTTTTTTTTGCATAATATATTTTATCTAATATTTATTTATTGTATTTTATTTAAATATTTCACATTTAAATATTATGCCTTGCAAATTCAATTTGGATGTAATAATAATTAGGGTTTTATATTTCTTGCAAAATAATCCCCTATTCAAAAACATCCTTGCTATCTTCAAAACACACTTCACCACACAATTTCAAAACCCTACTTTCAAACATTGAAAACTTTTCAAAAGACAAAAACACCTTTGTATACATTCAAACAAGAATCATTACAAAGGTTGCCGCAACGATGGCCTATTTTCAAAAACATCTTTCAAAATCACACACAAAGCACCATTTCAAACAATTGAAAAGAACCATTTCAAACAATTGAAAAGCAAAGCAAGTGATCTAAGCAAGTAACTAAGAGCCCATGGATAACCATGGATAGAAAGGGTGCTAATACCTTCCCTTTCTATAATATACTCCCCGAACCCAAGAAAACATCTCAAAGGTCTTTCCTGTGCTTTTTGACCTTTCCTTAGGATAAAATAAAAAGTCGGTGGCGACTCTTGCTAAACCGAAACATTTGCAAACACAAACGCAAAATCTCAAGTCAGTTCTCCCACTGTATCACACTTACCATCCATGTCAGTCTTCTTTTTAAAGACCCACTTGCATCCTATAAGGTTAACTCCTATAGTAGGTTCTACCAAGGTCTAAACCTGGTTTTTGTACATGGAATCCATTTCAGATTTCAAGGCTTCTAGCCACTTCTTAGACTCAGGACCAATTATGGATTCTTGGCAGGTCACAGGATCATCTTGATCCTTGAGCAACACATCACCTTGATCACTTATGAGATATCCATATCTATCAGGTTGGTGATGTATCTTGTTTGACCTATGCTGATCTTATTCTACTTGAGCAGGTTATTCTTCCATAACTACTTGTGTTTCCTGTTCTAATTCCTTGATAGGTGTATCAATGCTTTGTGATTCTTGAATTTCTTCAAGCTCTACCTTCCTCCCACTGATTCCTTTGGAAATAAAGTCTTTTTCCAAGAAAATTCCAGTTCGAGCGACAAACACTTTTCCCTCAGAAGGATTGTAGAAGTAATATCCTCTTGTTTCTTTAGGATACCCCACAAATAAGCATTTGTCAGATTTGGGCTCAAGCTTAGTTGAGATTTGTCATTTCACATAAACTTCACAACCCCAAATCTTCATGTAAGACATATGTGGTTTCTTACCACTCCATATCTCATATGATGTCTTCTCAACTGTTTTGGATGGAACACGGTTAAGTGTGTAAGTTATTGTCAATAGTGCATGTCCCCAAAAGGAGTTTAGAATATCGGTGTGACTCATCATAGATCAGACCATGTCTAACATGGTTGGATTTCTTCTCTCAGATACACCATTCCAGTGTGGTGTTCCTGGAGAAGTGAGTTGGGATAGAATCCCATATTCCTTTAGATGGTCATCAAACTCTAGGCTTAAATATTCACCGCCTCGATCTGATTGAAGAACTTTAATATTCTTACCTAGTTGGGTTTGTACTTCATTCTTAAATTCCTTGAACTTTTCAAAGGTTTCAGATTTGTGTTTCATTAAATACACATAACCATATCTACTGAAATCATCAGTAAATGTGATGAAGTATTGAAAACCTCCTCTGGATGGTATGTTCAGTGGTCCACATACATCATTATGTATGAGGGCCAAAAGATCGTTAGCCCTTTCACCTTTTCCTTTGAATGGGGACTGTAATACGGTGGGAGAACTGACTTGGGTGTTTTACGTTTTATCATAATTGTTGCGGATAGTAAGAGTCGCCACCGACTTTTCTTTTGTCCAATGAAGGAAAGGGTGAAAATAACAGGAAAGACCTTTTGAGATATTTTCTTGAGTTCTAGGGATAGGTTATAAAAAGGGAAGGTTTTATCACCCTTTTCATCCGTAGTTATCTACGGGCTCTTAGTCGCTAGCTCACTTTGAAATTGCTTTATTTGAAATGCGTTTGTGATGGTTTTTGGAAGTATTTTTGAAAAGCACTTTTGTTTAGGAAAACTTTGTAATGATTCTCGTTTCTATGAGAATGTATACAAAGTGTTTGAATTTTGAAAATATTTCATGTTTTGAAAGTGTTGGTGTGTTTTGAAAGATGTTTTGAAAATGGATTATGAGCAAGCAAGTAAGAATGTTCTACCTACTCAAAAAGTCTTTTATTTATTTCATCTTTCTTTAGATATTTCTATCTTACCATTGATTGATAAGAAGCCCTATCTTTGGACATGAATGGACATACGTGGGTCAATGTATAGTCATAGATAACAATGTAGTGAGATACCTTAGCAATTTTCTTAAGGGTCTAAGATCATTTGTGAGGCAACATTTGAAACGTCGTCGAGGGAGTATGATCTTGTATTTTTTATTATTTTTGATAAAGTGTCTCACATGCATAACATGATCATTTTTCTTAAGGCAGCAAAGTGGAGTTTACCCTAGAGGTGCAAGTGTTCAAGTGTTCATTTTTCATGCTTGGCTTATCTTTAATTAGGGTTTTCTAAGTTTTGATTTTATCTTTCTATACAAACCCTAATTACTAGCAATTATATTAAAGCGATAAATTGCGGAAAATAAATGTCCTACGCTATTACATCTTTTGGGGATGAGGGGTACAAATTTATAAATGGGGGATGGAAAACAATAAGGGTCCTAATTATCTATTACAACCATATCGAATTTGAATAATGTACAAGTGAAATGAATATAATGTACAAGGATATAAATGGAAAATAAACGGGTTTTGTTTGAATTTAAGGAAAAGGTTTTAAACTTGATTAAGAAAAAATAATGAATTGGAATGAGAAAATTGTATTTAAGTTTTAAAGAAATGAATTTAAACAAGAAAACATTTTTTTAGGTTTTTTGAGAAAAGGTTTTAATATTAATCAAAATAATATGTAAATTAATTAATTTAAAAGAAAACCTAAATTCTAAGTCGATTTTAATTGAAAAAAGAAAATAAGTTAAACCCTAGTCTAATTATTAAATTAATTTTAAGAAAAGTAAAATAAATTTGTTTAAGAAAAATGTTTATTGTTTTTTTGTTTTGAAAGAAAAATAAAGTATGGATATAATAGTATATAAATAAATAAAAATATTTTTTTGTCTTTTTTAACTGCTAAAAATAATAAAAAAATATTAATAATAATATAAATAAAAAAATGAAAATAAAAATAAAAATAAAATTAAGTCAGGGGTAAAAGATTAAATTTGGGCATTTATTGGAAAAAATAGCTTTTGTTTACTAAGTCTGGCCCATTAAAGGTTTTTGAAATCAGAAAAGAAATAAAAATAAAAAACATCGGGCCTGCGTTGTTGTATAATGAAAGGGGGTTAGAAAAATAAAAATGACATGGCCCAGCACTTCAGAGGCCCAAACGCGGTAGTTAGAAACAAAAAGAAAATGAAAATGTTAGGGAAAACATAAAAATGGCAGCGGTGGGGCTTGAACCCAAGGTCTCACCAATATATGCGCGTTGCCTTACCATTGGGGGTGGTATACATACGGTATATGAAACAAAACCATCACAACATATTGCAAAACAAGTCCATGGCCTGAACTTCATCTTCCTCGCGCACGTTTTTGCAGTAAGAACAACAACAAATTTTGAATTGTGTAACTCAGCCAATTCTCAACCATTCTTAAAACTTCAAACATCAAACTTGTTAGAAATTTCACCACAATTCTAAATATGTAAATAACATAAACTAATTCTCAAAGATGAACATGAATTTTTGTTGGTACCAAATCTAACCTAATATTTTCAGAAACTTCAACTTCAAAATTCTCTCTACTCAATCAATATAAATGAAAATTATGGACATGGGCAGTTTCAGGGTAATGATATCTACATTTTATCTTTGAAAATGCAAGCCTAACAATGCCTAAATGAAGAGATGAAATTTCATAAAATTAACTCCAAAGCTAGAAATCGTGGAATGAGTTTGAGCTTGTTTCAAGTAATGGTGATGATCAGGTTAGCTTCCTCAAGCTCCCAGGAAGCTAATTTAAACCTTACTTGGTATTGGAAGTTCTTGAGTCGTGCTAGAGAAGTCAAGATCCAAGATCTGTTTTTTGGTTATGGAAGTTGATGAAGATTGTGTTATAGTTTGATAACAGGTGTTGGGATCGTTTATGTATGATGTTTAGAAGCTTTTGGAAGCAAAAGGCTAAGAAAGGCACGAGTGGTTTTTGATTTTGGGATTTTTGGCCAGAATATGCAATAATGGAGGTTTGCTATGCAATTCTCACTTTGGGGGTGTTTGAGGGCTTGTGCATTCGTTTGTTGTCTTGCAAATGATGTATGTATTTATAGTCAAGAGGTTTTGTATGCTACAACAAGTCAGAATTTGAATTATCAAGTTGTAACACCTTTACTTGTTTTTGAAGCAACCATGACAAACATCTTCACAAAGCTTGTACCATGCTATTGTAGAGTGGTTAAAACTTTAAACATGGATGTTCTTATTTATAGTAGTTGAGTGTGATCAGAACAACAAGTGAGAGGCTCAAGACAAGTTGACTTTGTGATTAAAGTCACTTTTCAAGAATGGATATGTTACTTTCTTCCAAAAATGGAAAATTGGTTTAGAAAAAGCTTGAAACACTTGGATAAGGGTAAAATGAATTGTTTTAACCATTAATTATGGAGTGATAAACAAGTTTGAGTCCTGCAAAGTGAAGATTATACAACATGGCTATGGATTTACTTCATGCTCATCACAAAATCTGCCTTGCAAAACAAGTTTAAAACCCTAACATCATGGCTTCGATTCTCTTAGTTCAAACATGATCTCAATGAGTTCTTTGACATTTTGTAAAGCTTGAAACATCCTATACAACTTCTATTTTAATCATTTTCTCAAAATCAAATTGAAACTATGTGAAACTTGTCCAAGAAGTTAGGTCAAAAATCTGCCTAAACTAGGTCAAAATTTCACTAAGTATTTTTGCTTCATGTTTATGTCTTTATGAATTTATAACTCAAAATCCAAGCATTTATAGAATTTTATTTGTGAAGAAAATTTGTAGAGTTTGTCAAGATCTACAACTTTCATGTTGGAAGTTTTCTTTGAAGCATCTTGCATCTTGGTGCAAAGTTGGCATGAAGTCATGAAAAAAAGTAAATTTTCCAACACAGAGAAAAATTTCTAAGTCTTAGAAATTTTGACTTTTCAAAGTGAATTTTGACTTTTTGATTTCTTGATGAACAATATTCATATTTTGACATGTCTTGATGAAATATGATTTTTGTAACTCAATTTTGATTAAAAAGTCAAAGTTTGACTTTATAGTATACAATTGACTTTTCACCAGTTGACTAAATTTCAACTATCAATCAATTGATCTTGAGAAATGATTTGAACCATGCTATTAGGTCAAGATGATGCATTTGAATCCTTGGTTTTATGTCTCAAGCCAATAAGTCATGTATTTGGTCAAAAGTAAAAAAATCAACTCTTCTTAATCAAAACCCTAATTTTGGCCATTTTGCCCTTTTGGTGATCTGATCAAGTTTCTTGAGGAATTGTAATCCAAACTTGACAAAATGGTTAATATGAGTTAAAAATGTTGATATGGATAAAAAATCATGATGTTTGACTGTAAATTGACCATAGTTGACTTTTTACCCAATACAACTAATTTTAGGTCAACTGATCAAATGACTGAGCAAACGTGAACTGCAAGACTTGAAACTTGACATGAGAAATCTTGAAAGTCCATAATGATCCATAAAAGTCATATGAGGCATTAAAAGTTCAATTGTCCTTGTGAAAACCCAAACCCTAATTTTGAGTCATCAATGCTGAGGAGATGTCTTGACCTAACTAATCCTTATGCAAGCTTGAGCAAATTGAAGATCTTGTGAGGAGAATCCTTTAGCAAATGAGAGGGAAAATTTTGGGGTACAATAGCTGCCCCTGTTCAATCTTCTTAAACCTGAAGAGTTAGGTTGGTGGATCTGCCATTCGTGACTTGAAGGTGAAAGATGATTGAACACTAAAGTGCCCAAAAATTTGCACTTGATGATGTGTTAGTTGATTATGTCAGGAATGGGATTGAAGAAGACATTTGGAGGAACAATGAAGAGTTTGTTGGATATGGGCTTATAGATGCCATCTAGAGTGACCGTAGGTAGAAGTTGGGAGAAGTATTAGAATAAATCTTTGGTCGATTTATACTAAAATTGTAGATGTCTTTTGCCTATTTTTAACTGGGAGAGATAAATCTGATCCAGAAGAGGTCTAGTGATTAGTGACTTCACTGGGGAAACAATTCTAACAGAAAAGGCATGTTGATTGCCTATCATTAACTGGAAGATATGAATCTATCCAGCAGAGGACTTGACTGATGATTGATTTTTTCTGCAAGGAGGAGGGTTAGTTGCATGCAAATGTATGCATGGTGTAATGATGTTTCTCAAAATAAATGAGATTATGCTATATGAATTTTTTACGTATATGATATGATATATGAATGTGAAACATTGAAGTGAATTTTTGTCTGGAAAATAAATCCTTGACAAATTGCTGGGGAGTTTTGGGAAGTTAAATATCGGACTGTTGCTGGTGATGAAGAGTATGTATATATTCAAACTTTGTTCAGAGTGCTTCCTGTTGGGAATTTCTGGTTTTGTCGTTTGAGGAGAACTCCGCTGGGGAACATTGATTTTGGCTCTTTGTTTTGAGGAAACTATGCGGGGAATGTTGATTTCTTCTTGGGGAATAGAGTTCAAGAGTTTTAGTTATTCATTGCTCTACTGGGGAGTTATTTCTTGACTGGGGAGAATAAAAGTTAGCTGTTATCTGGTAGAAATCCAGGATTTGCAACAACTTGCTAGGGATAATAAAGTTGACTTTTATTTGGTCATATTCCAGGCTTCGCAGCGGCTTACTTGGGGAAGATAAAATTAAACTGTTATTTGGTCGGATTCCAGGCTTCGCAGGAAATTAGAATTAAATGTCATCTGGTCGGGTTCCAGGCTTTGTAGAAAATTGAATTAAGTGTTATCTGGTTGGATTCGAGGTTTCGCAGTGATCGAAGAAGTTAAATTGTTATCTGGCCGGATTCTAGGCTTTGTAGTGATCGAAGAAATTAAATTGTTCTCTGGCCTAATTCCAGGCTTCGTAGTGATTGAAGAAGTCAAATTGTTATCTGGTCGGATTCCATGCTTCGCAACAACTTAAACTCGAGGTTAACTGTTATCTGGTTGGGCCCAGGCTTTAGCAACTCAAACTGTTATCTAGTCGGATTCCAGGATTTACAGTAAATTGAATCAACTGTTATCTGGTCAGATTCCAGGCTTCGCAGTGATTGAAGATGAAATTTAATGTTATCTGGTCGGATTCCAGATTTCACAAAAAATTGAAGTTAACTGTTATCTGGTCGGGTTCCAGGTTTCACAGTAACTTGCTAGAGAGATGAAGTTTGAACTAGTATCTGGTCGGGTCCAGGCTTCGTAGTAACTTAGGTGAAGTTAAACTATTATCTGGTCGGATTTCAGGCTTCGCAATAACCTACTGGGATAGTAATGACTCTGCTGGCGATAATCCCAAATCCTTAAGGAAATTTTTGTTACTGTTTTTATGTATACATTTGTTAACTGTTTAATCATGTTCATATGCATATGTTCATTCAATTTTAGTCATTTGACGTTTTTTCACTCAAAACAGAAAAAAAGTTTACACTTTAAAGTATATTTGTATTGATGTTTTGCCCAGAATTAGGCGTTTTTGTACAAGGAGACAGAGATCCTAGTAAGAGGAAATCGTCGAAAGAATGAAAGGAACACAAGGTGAAAACAAGAATAATAGCCATGTGGAAGTGATCTAATTGAGTTCCAACTCTGCCATTGTCCCTATGTCTTTGAACAACATCCCTTGTCGTTGAAAGAAATTGATTGAATTGATCTTATACCATTGAACTTGGACCTTGGTAATAAAGCTGGCTGTAGTGATCCCACGGGACATAGTCATACGCTTTAATCTTTAACTTTTGATTGGACTGCCCTTTCGGCTTTTCGACCTACCAGGATACCCGTTTTTTCCCAAGTCGCCCTTTCGGGTTTTTGACTTGCCGGGTGTACAATTTTTTGCATATATCCCTAACTTTTGCCTGAACCTTTTGGTTCGCCGGGATGCCCTTATTTTTGTCTAGGTATGTCAACCTAGCGGGTCATTTTATGCATAGTATTTTTTGACTATGTCCGTGTTCACATGGTGCAGGAAGTCTTCACCGTCCATAGTAGTCAGCATCATGGCACCACCAGAGAAAACTTTCTTAACAACAAATGGCCCTTCGTATGTGGGAGTCCATTTTCCCCTGGGATCTCCTTGTGGTAAAATGATGCACTTTATTACCAAGTCACCAGTCTGATATACTCGAGGTTTGATCTTTTTGTTGAAAGCCTTGATCATACGTTTTTGATACATTTGACCATGACAAACAATAGTCAGTCTCTTCTCATCAATCAAGTTTAATTGATCCAACCTAGTCTGAATCCATTCGTCTTCGCCTAAGTCTTCTTCTTTCATAATCCTTAGAGAAGGAATCTGAACTTTGACAGGCAAGAAAACTTCCATGCCATATACCAAGGAGAACAAGGTTTCCCCAGTTGATGTTCGAGCTGAAGTATGGTAGCCATGAAGAGAAAATGGTAACATCTCATGCCTGTCTTTGAAGGTTAATACCATCGTTTGCACAATCTTCTTGATATTCTTATTGTCAGCTTCCACTGCGCCATTCATCTTAGGCATGTATGGAGAAGAATTGTGATGCTTGATTTTGAACTGCATGTAGAGTTCCATAATCATAACATTGTTGAGATTGGTTCCATTGTCAGTGATGATCCTTTCGGGGATACCGTTACAGAAGATAAGGTTATGCTTGATAAATATGGCTACAACATTCTTAGTGACTAAGGAAAATGAAGCAGCTTCGACCCATTTGGTGAAGTAGTCAATAACAACAAGGATGAAGCGGTGTCCATTAGAAGCACTGGGTTTGTTATCTCCAATCATGTCAATTCCCCACATTGCAAATGGCCAAGGAGCAGTCATCATATTCAAGGGAATTAGAGGTACATGAACTTTGTCGGCATAGATTTGACACTCACGGAAAGTCCTCGAGTGATGGTGATAATCAATTTCCGTTGTCGACCAATAATAACCAACCCTTAGAATCTTCTTGGCCATAGCGTGTCCACTAGAGTGAATCCTAAAGATACAATCATGCATGTCTTCCATGATCTCCTCTGCCTCATTCTTGTCCACACACCGGAGTAGAGTAGAATCATGGTTGCGTCTGTACAGGATTCCATTGCTTAGGAAGAATTTGGCTGAAAATATTCACAAAAATTTCTTATCATTGATGGAATCTCCTTCAGGATACTCTTGTGCTTTAAGACATCTCTTCAATTCATGGTACCATGGCTTCTCTTCATCATTTTCAAGCTCATAACAGTGTGCAGGTTCGTCAAATATTTCGATTGTAATTCTAGGAGCTTCGTTGTCCCAATTGACCTTGAACATAGATGACATTGTTGCTAGGGCATCTGCCAACTGATTTTCTTCTCTTGGGAAGTGTTCAAAAGTAACCTCCTCAAAGTATGGGATCAAAGTTAGCACAAGCTCTTTGTAAGGAATTAGATTAGGATGTTTTGTACCCCACTCTCCCTTAACTTGACTGATTACTAGAGTAGAATCTCCGTATACATCCAAGAACTTGATCCTTAGGTCAATGGTAGCCTTTAGACCCAAGATGCACACCTTGTACTTAGCCATGTTGTTCGTACAGTTGAAGCATAATCTAGCAGTGAAAGGTGTATGGAAACCTTCAGGAGAAACAATCATAGCGCCAATTCTGTTACCCAAAGCATTGGAAGCTCCATCAAAAATCATAGTCCATCGGATCCTTGTTCAGGTCCATCATACGGTCCAGGTTTTTCAGATTCAGTTATCAGCATGATATTCCCGTTCGAGAATTCAAAGTTCATGGATTGGTAGTCATCAACAGCTTGATGGGCCAAATGATCTGCTAGTACACTTCCTTTGATGGCCTTTTGTATAGTGTACTAGATGTCATATTCAGTCAAGATAATTTACCATCTAGCTATCCGTATGGAGAGAGCTGGCTTCTCAAAGATATACTTGATATGGTCCATCTTAGAAATCAATAAAGTGGTGTGAGTCAACATATACTTTCTTAGCTGGAGAGCAGCCCATGCCAGAGCGTAGCAAGTTTTCTCGAGCAGTGAATATCTGGTTTCACAGTCGGTAAATTTTTTTCTCAAGTAGTATATTGCATTCTCTTTTTGGCCAGACTCATCATGTTGGCGCATCACACACCCCATGTAATTCTCTAATACAGTCAAGTACATGATCAATTGTCTTCCTTCAACTGAAGGCAACAAGATAGGAGGTTCTTGTAAATATTCCTTGATCTTGTCAAAGGAAGCTTGGCAATCGTCGTTCCATTTGATTACTTGATCTTTCTTCAAGAGTTTGAATATTGGCTCACAAGTAGCAGTTAGGTTACATATGAAATGAGCAATGTAGTTAAGTCGGCCCAAGAAGCCTTTGACTTCCTTCTCGAAACGGGGAGCTGGCATTTCTTGAATGGCTTTGACCTTCGCAGGATCCACTTCAATACCTTTTCCACTGACAACAAAACCCAAAATCTTTCCATATTGTACCCCGAAGGTGCACTTGTTAGGATTTAGCCTTAGCTTGTACTTCTTCAACCTTTCAAGCAACTTGTGTAAGTTATCAAGGTGCTCTTCCTCAGTCTGCAACCTTGCAATCATATCATCCATATAGACCTCTATCTCATGATGGATCATTTCATGAAATAGAGCTACCATAGCTCGCTAATATGTTGCCCCTGCATTCTTCAAACCGAAAGGCATGACCTTGTAGCAGAAAGTATCCCATTGTGTAATAAAGGTGGTCTTCTCCATATCCTTGGGAGCCATATTGATTTTATTGTAACCAGAGAAACCATCCATGAAGGAGAAGGCTTTATGTTGAGTCGTGTTATCAACCAAGACGTCAATATACGGTAAAGGGAAGTCATCTTTGGGGCTCTCCCTATTCAAGTCCCTATAGTCTACGCACATACGAACCTTTCCATCTTTCTTCGGTACAGGGAAAAATTTGTCACCCATTGAGGGTATAATGTCACAACTAGAAAACCTGCATCAAACTGTTTCATTACCTCATGCTTTATCTTTTCAGACATGTTAGGCCGCATACGACGAACTTTTTGCTTGACTGGAGGAAAATCTTCTTTTGTCGATAGACGATGAACCACAATGTCAGTATCAAGCCCTGGCATATCTTCATACGACCAAGCAAACACTTCGACATAGTCATGAAACATCTGGGCCAATCTTCCTTTGATACTGTCTTCCAAGCTGGAGCCGATCTTGACCTCTTTCTTGTCTGTCTCAGTACCTAGGCTGATTACTTCAACTGGCTCTTCACGAGGGTGAATAGTTTATTCTTCTTGCAACATAAGTATGGATAGTTCCCCTAGTATTTCACAATCTTCTTCACCTCCGTCTTCAGCTTGGTTGATTGGATGTTCAAAGTCATGGCTGAGAATGGCGGAGTTGTTGGCAATGAGATTCAGAGTGGATGAGGATCTGCAAGTGTGTGAGTGTGTGCTATGAAACTCTTGTTAAGGAGTTTATTGTTAATATTCATGTTGACTGTGATAACCATAAGAGTAAGGAGTATATGAAGGTTTTTCTTAGAGGAAAGTGTGTAGAATTTTCTCCTGCCATTATAAACAAATTTCTAGATAGGTCTGAAGATGTCTGTTGTGAGCTAGAAGTAACCGACAATCAAGTGTGCATAGCCATCACTATTAATCAAGTAAGTGAGTGGCCCATGAAAAACAAACTTCCTGTCAGCAAACTAAGTGTGAAATATGCAATTTTACATAGGATTGGAGCTTCAAATTGAGTCCCCATTAATCACACTTCAATCATCTCCATTGGATTAGGAAAGTTCATTTATGCTATTGGAAACAAAAAACATTTTGATTATGGGACTTATATCTTTGATCAGACCATTAAACATGCAGGAACTTGTGCCATTAAGATGACAATTGCCTTTCCTTACCTCCTATGTGGAATTATCCTTAACCAGCATCTTGGAATCCTAAGTGGAAATGATGTAGTGTGTAAGAGGGAGTCTGCCTTGACCCTTCATCTTAAGCTCTTTTTAGGAAAACATGTCTCAGACATTGTTTTAACATCTGCACCTGCTGAAAAGACCTCCACCAAGGGTGATATGATCAAAGAATTAAGAGAATCCAGCAATGAATTAGATGATATAATCAGAGTGAGCTCAACTAGGAAGCTAATATTTGAAAAGATGATCAAGGACCTGCAAAAGGACATCAACCTTGATGATATAGTAAGCTCTGAAGGTGAAGACTCCAGTGAGGAAAGAAGCTCTGGTTCAACCAAGTCAACTGGTCCTGACGATAGTTAGACTACTTGATGTTTATCTGAACTCCTTGTTTCTTTTTTGGCACTTGTACGTGCTTGACATTTGAATTATATGGACTGTACCCTAATACTGATATTCTCTTGAGTTCATCCTTTTGTTTGGCATATTATGACTAAAAAGGGTGTGAGGAAGTGAGTGAGTGACTGACTAACCACTGACCACTGACTGACCACTGACCATTGATTGAGGGGGAGCTCAATACTTGAGGGGGAGCCACATGTCTCAGAAGATGTTTTGACATCTTCCTTTGCTAACAGCTAACTGCTAATTGAATGTTTGTTTTAATTGCTTTGCTTATGCTGCTGCCATGATAATGCTCTGATAATTGTGCTACTACTTTGATAATATGCTCCAATATTGTTTTAGCCAAAATTTTCCAAAGGAGGAGTTTGTAAGTGTTTGCTGGTAGCAATTTTTGTAAAACAATGACTTGTTAATGTTTTGCTAAATGTCTTAACATTTGGAGCAAAGCTGTTTTGAATGATGTCAAAGCAGATGTCTTGACATCTTCCTGCTGAACTGATCTCAGTCCAACATCAGTTAAGTCTTTTTGTTTCCTGTATTCTTGCGTGCCATAATTCAAGATTTGTGACCTACGGGATGCAAAAAATATGGAGGAATATTTTTCAAATTGCATAACCTTTATCTTAGCCCAATTTTATGGAAATATTCAAAATATTTGAATATTTGATTTTAAGCCCAAGCCCACAATTGCGCATATATAAGGACTTGCTTCCTTATTCAAAGACAAACAACTTTTGAATAAGAATACTTTCTTTCTGATTAGAACTCTAGGCTTTTTATTTGTAATACACTCTAAGTATTAGTTTAAATACTTAAGTTGTTATTTGGGTTGTTAATTGTGTATCATTCATAAGCTTTTAAGCATTGAATGATTGAAGTGTTTCAAACTTATTAATTATGTTAAGTTCTTCACTTTAAGTGATTGAAGGGATTTGAGGATGACCTCATACCTAGGTGAGTCATAGGTATACGTTTAGCTTGGGTAGTGATTAAGTGATTAGATCGTAAACTAGTTGTTTACTGAGGGTCTATGAATTGATACTATTTAGTGGACTTGTCCCTGGCTTGGTATCCCCCAGAGTAGGTGTTGTTATACACTGAACTGGGTGACCAATCCATGGCTTTTGATTTTACTGCACCTTACTTGCAAATATATATTTGTGTCGTGACATCTCATTCAACATCACATATCTGATACCAGAATTTCATCTCCTAAGAGGATACTTAGGCATGCGACTAAAATCATGGCGAGTTCCTCTAATAAAACATTAAAACCCTATTTCCTAAAAAATGTGCTTCTAACCCTAGTATCCTTGTGAACAAGTTAGATGAGAGGTGCCTAACACCTTTCATTCGTCTAAAATTGAGTCAAGAAACCTAGAATCTCTAAAACTTTTAGGGTTAACCTTTATATTCCCTTTCTTAGGATAAAAATTAAGGGTGGCGACTCTCAAATTTAAAGCCACTTACAATACATGTTGACTTTTTTTAATTTTTTTAATTAGTTTAAATATTCAATATTTCAAAGAAACAAAGATCAACAAAATTATACACAAACCAAGGATGGACGGGAGATTATGGGTGGAAAAGAATGAAATCTATCTTGTTTAGGCCCGTCTCGTTTAAGTCCGTCTAAAAACAAAGCGAGACGGACCGACTTTGATGTCCAAGCTCAAAAATTAAACCCACTCGATTTACTAACTAGCCGACCCACCAAACTTTTTTTGTAATTTTTTTAGTTTAATTTATTACTTTATTTCTAAATTTTAAAAAATAATTTACTACTTTATTTATACTGTTATAAATGGAATGGTTATGGATGTCCATCAATTAGGAGATTTTAATTGGATTTCTATTTATTACATATGTCCTTTTAAATAGGACTTATATTATACTTGAAATCGACACTGATAATGAGAATGATATAATACTATTTCTCTCATTCGTTTCTACTCTTTTATTATATTGTTTCTCATTAGTTTTGTTAGTGCGTGAGACACTTTTAGTGAGGAGAGAAAGAGAGAATAATAAAGGAAATAAGGATTTGTATTATTAAATTATATAAATAATGATACACATTATGACTATTTATATACAACCCTAATTGGGCTTGGGCTAACACAACTTGGAATATATTAAATATTAAATATAATCAAATCTAATCTAATATAATTTAATATTTCAACACACCCCCATAATCAAAGTTGTCGAATATCCTCAAAAATAGTCAATATGAACTATTCCTAATTTCTTTCTCAAATTCAGGAATCTGTCGATCTTCAATCCTTTGGTGAAAATGTCGGCCAATTGTGCTTCACTTGAGCAATGCCTAACTTCAAGTTCACCTTGATTTACTTTTTCCCTCAAGAAGTGAAACCTTGCTTCAATATGTTTACTTCTTCCATGTAGAACTAGATTCTTTTCCAGATTTATGGCTGACTTATTGTCGATTTGCAATACTAGAGGTTTCTTCACTTTGACAGTCATTTCTTCAAGTACAAATATGATCCAAATTACTTGACATGCATCATAGGATCCTGCTATATATTCAGCTTCACATGATGACAATGCCACCACATGTTGCTTCTTCAAACACCATGAGATTGGGGCACCAAATACTTGAAAGAAATATCCAGTTGTGCTTCTTCAATCTTCCTTATCTCCACACCAATCAGCATCTGAAAAACAATTAACTATTGCTTCTTTGCCTTCAGAATCTCATCGAAATAGTATTCCATAATTTATTGAACCCTTCAAATATCTCAGGATTCTTCTTGCATCCTTCATATGTGACACTCTTGGTTCACCCATATATCTGCTTACTAATCTGACTGCGAAACCTATACTTGGTCAACTGTTGTACACATATCTCAGAGATCCCACAATTTGCTTGAACAAAGTTACATCGACTTTGTCTTCCTCTCTATTCTTCTCCAACTTCACATTTGGTTCGACATGTGAGGATACATGATTCTAATCATCCATTCTGAATCTCTTGAGTATCTCTTTGACATGCTTTCTTTAATGTAGCACCATACCTTGTTTCGACATTTGAAATTCCATGCCTAGAAAATAAGACAATTTTCCTAGATCCGACATTTCAAATTCCTTCGTCGTCAATTCTTTGAACTTCAACAAGTTCTCCAAACTATTTCAAGTTACTAAAAAGTCATCAACATACAAGAAGATGATTGTTATATCTTGTGTTACAACCTGAACATAGACACATACTCTGATTTGCATTTGAAAAATTCCTATTCGACTAAGTATGAGTCGATCTTCTTGTTCCATGCCCTAGGTGTCTGCTTGAGGCCATAGAGCGCTTTGTGAAATTTATATACTTTACTCGCTTCCTTCTGAATCACAAACCCAGGAGGTTGTGTAACATAATCTTCTTCGTCAAAAGGACTTTTCAGAAATGCGGATTTCACATCTAGATGGAATGTAGACCAACCTTGGTTGCATGCCAATGCTACCACTAGTCGAACACTCTCTAATCTTGCTACTGAAGCAAATACTTCAGAGTAGTTGAGTCTTGCTCTTTGAAGAAAACCCGGAGCTACTAATCTTGCTTTATATCTTACTATTGACCCATCTGCATTGTATTTCAACTTGAACACCCACCTTACCTCAATAGCTTTTGTATGTGCTGAGAATTCGACTAACTCTCATGTGTTATTTCTTTCGACTGCATGTAACTCTTCGACCATAGCTAACTTCCACTTGTTAATCTTAAAAGCTTCACTATAGTTGATTGGTTCACCACCTGCATTTTGATACAAGTCTCTTCCGGTCCCTTTCTCGAACGAAAGACTCTGATACCAATTTGTTAGTGCATGATGCACTTTTAGTGAGAAGAGAAAGAGAGAATAATAAAGGAAATAAGGATTTGTATTATTAAATTGTAAAACTAATGATACACAGTATGACTATTTATATACAACCCTAATTGGGCTTGGGATAACACAACTTGGATTATATTAAATATTAAATCTAATAAAATCTAATCTAATCTAATTCAATATTTCAACAACTTTCATAACACGTTATCAACACGAAGCTCCCAGACTTGAAAAAATCTTTTGGTGTTGTTAGGTAACATTATTTCTTCTTCTTTTTATAATATACATTTCTACCTATTATTTATAATATATTGATTAAAAAAAGAAAATTAATAATGACTATCAAGCATTCGTGAAGGATAGAAAAATACTATTTATATAAGTTCCTGAAAAAAATTTCAAGCATCTCTGAAGGATAGCAAAATAATATTATATAGTTCCTGAAGACTTATAAAGAATTCCGAGTTCTTGAATAAATTATAAAGCATCCCTGAAAGCTAACGTATTATATAGTTCTTGAAGAACTGAAGAACTTATAAAGCATCTCTGAAGAATAATATTAATGAATTCCAAAAGGATTGCATATATATATATATATATATATATATATATATATATATATATATATATATATATATATATATATATATATATATATATATATATATATATATATATAGTATTAATGAATCTCAGAAGGATTGTATCTATAATATGCGTAAATTTTTTTATTTATTCTTGTTTGAAGATCTTAAGTATAGTTCTTGAAAACAAACAAAAATATTAAATCATCCCTAAAGGATTACATTGTTATCTAAGAATAATGATGTTCACTAAGAAACTGTTCTAGAAGAACTAATATTTTAATATCAAACATTTTAAAAGAATTATAATTTTTGTTGATCATTGTTGATAAATAAGTTTGGTTGAGTTCTATAAGAATCAAACAAAGAATATACTTTCTAGAATATCTTGAAATATTAGTCATAATTATGATTCAGATTTTTATTATTCAAAAAAATATATTAAAGGTCACATATTAGATTATATTTATGTTTTTATTTTTCCTGATTTTATTTATTCCTTATATTATTGTATTGAAATGTACTTATGGTATTTTTATTTTGTTTAATCATTAATGAATAATTGTTTTTTAATTCTTTAGATTTAATTTATAAGTATTAAATCAAATAAAAATTAATCATTTGTTTAAAATATATATTTTTTATTTTGATAAAAACAAAATTCCAATTATATTTTCAATATTGAAAATGGTTAGAATAATTAAAACACAAGCATAATTGCAAGCAAAAGTTTACTAATCAAATTTAAGAATGTTGTTGGCAAAATTGGTTTGTTCATCCCAGATGGAATATGATGCGAAATTATGTTATTTATGAAATCAGTTTTATATAACATATATAAGGTGATATTTGTGAGTCAATACATAAAACATGTAGACGATTTAAACATTTTATGATATTAATTGTTACATTGACTTAAAGATCATGCATATATTTTTTGTCTACTCACAACCAAAAGTTTGTGATATTGTTTTCTCAACTAAAAGATCAATGTATCATGATGTGAAAACTAGTATTGAAGAACCAGAAGTTTCTTCAATTCAATAAATTTTGTGTGTTTTTACAAAAATTAAAAACCTGAGAGATTGTGTTTTTCATGACATTAACTGTTACATCAACTAAAATATCATGCAAATGTTTATTGTCTACTCACCACAACCAGAAGTTTGTGAAATTGTTTTCTCAGACTAAAATCTCAATTTTTGAATTTTTTCAGAACTTTCTTGATAAGTATCACATATATTATTAAAATTAATATTGAACATCTTATAGCATATGTTCATTAAAAAAATAGACTTGAAGATTCATTCTTTAGACGTCTAAAGTTAATTGTATGTTTGATGCTTGTTAGATCATAAAGTCTAAATTAGATATTTGAAACGCACAAAATATGAATATTAATATATTTATTCACATTAAGCTAACAATATAGTATATGTTAACTCTCCTCTTAACACTATGCTATATAAGAGAATAGACAACACTTTTTGTCTATGTGAAAGCGCTGCTTAATATAGACTTTAGACAATACTTTATTGAATAAACGCTTTCTAAAGGCCCCTATAGGAAGCGCTTTTAAAATTATAAGCGCTTTCTATAGTGTGCCTATAACAATGCTTTTACTTTAGACAGCGCTTCAGAAAGCGCTGTCTAATGTATTTTTTCTTTCTCTATTTTTTTTATATTTTAGGCAGCGCTTTATTTTGAAGCGCTGTCTAAAGTCCACTTTAAGGCGGCACTTGTTATTTTACAAGCGTTTTCTATTCCCCATCATAGGCAGTGCTTTTTGGTTTAAAGGGCTGTCTAATGTTCACAAATTTTTTAATATATTCAGCTTATATTTTAAGCGTCCTGTATACATAATCACTTAAAATTTAAGCGTTGTCTTTTAAGTTTGCACCAGATTTTATAAATTTGAAGCTTCAACCCAATAAATATGCACCAAATTTACATAATTATATATACAACTTTAATCCAATAATTTATATATACATAAATGGGATATAACTTAAAGAATTCCATAATTTATATATACATAAATTTAAATATTTACATATACAGCTTTATAAACCAATAAATATGCACCAAATGTGCATATTATTATCTTCTAGAGCTGCTATATTCTCTACTATCTTCTCTACAAACAACAATAATGAAGAATCCTAAATGAATCTATATATCTTCTACACATGCACCTACTTGGAACAAAACCAACAAAGGCATATATATCAGAACCAAACTATATATATAACACTTAATTCTTATAACTATTATATTTTAATACAAATCAATGTAACAAAAACAAATCAAGAATCAATTATAACCCACCATTAAAAATTCCCCAATTCATCCCATGATATAAACAAAATTTTGTTTGAATTTAAATTCAATATCATCCTAACTAACCTTCCGCATAACAATAACAATATTGCAACAATTTACCACACTATGACGACATAGTATCTCATCAAAACTCAAACTTATATATACTCAAAATTCTCATCTATGAAAGTGTCACAATACTTTATAAAATTCTTATCTCAATAATGTATTGACACCAATCCTCCTTAATTTTGTCCGAATGATCTTTCGAATAAGTAAAACACTTGTATTCATCAAAGTACTACATAATATAACATAATATGATTTAGTTAAAACTAATTAATTAGATGAAATATGTTAAATATATTAAAAATAAATAATAAGTTACAAACTCATACCATGGTTGGAATCCCTACTTGATCCAAAACAATAATTTCTTTCATAAACCTCAACATGAAATAACCGCAATCTATATCATTGCACTGACGAGGACACTACACATGGAAAAATATACAAATATATATCAGTATATATAGTTTAACTTGTTTTATCAAGTAGCATCAGTAATATAATCAAAATTGTGAAAATATACCTGCACTCTAATCCATGTAATATTGTTTGCCTTACTCTTTAGTACTTGGATATCTCTTTGTGATCTAAAATTTTTTATAACCCTAACAAAATATAAACGAAGATTTATAAAAATCTCACATAAAAAAATAAATAAGTATACAAACAAAGATTTAGAACAATCTAACTTACGTATTAACCATCTCCTTCATATTTGGGTATTTTGTCCAATCACCTTCTAATGAATCAAAATAATATACAACTTCTCTTATTGGATTAATCACAACCAACAACCGGTGTCCACTGTAAGATTAACAAAGGTTAGATGGAAACTTTCTACAGAACATTAAAATACGAAAAATTATAATAGATGAAGTTTGAATAAAAATGTTACCCATTTCCAGTATTAAATGGAAAAAAAAATTCCGTATCTTTGTTGGCCATAAATGTATGGACAAAATGCTCTTTGACATCATCTAGTCGTTGTTCGATTAATAGTGCGTTGATATTGTTTGGAGATAAGAAGGAGAATCTTTGGTCCAATTGACGCGGGGGCATCAAGTTGGCATACATGAAACTTAAATAAAAACATCATTAACATTAAGACCATTCATTGAAATTAGTAGATAAATTGTTCAATGAATTAAATAATGTTGATCGGAGAATACCTGATGTATGTATTGATAACACCAAGGCCTAATTCTTCATATCCAAGAACTTGATCCGCGTCCTCTTTACTTATTGTTTCATAATAGGAAAAACCAAAACTACCTTCCTCTCAAGGTATATTACGAGTACATCCGTCGGCCAAATCTGAAATTCCCATTAATGTATGAAGGCATGACCTATACCGAGAAGTAGGCAATTTTCTAGCCGCAGACTTTGCCACATCCTTTATTTGTGCGGACATGTTGCCAATTTCAAGCTTCTTACTCATATGGACTTGTTGCATGTCTTTAACATGAATCTAAAGATCAAATGCATATAATAAGTTAGGTGAAGTATAAGATCTTGAATTAAATTTTTCTATGTATAATATATCTCAATTTACCTCCTTTTTGGATGCAAATGACTCGGTCTGCGGCTTAATCCCATTATCTTTTGATTTGGATTTTGTGGGAGTCTAACATTACCATGAAAAAAATGTACATCAAATGGTAGTACAAAATTTGAATACTCAAAGGTTCACAATAGTTTTCAATATACCTCATAATCTATGCAAATGAGGCTTTTTGGCCATGCAACATAAGATCCTATTGCCTCTCCGACTAATGTTGCATCTGAAATATTGTCAGCAAACGGTAATGGCGCATCCCTCTCTAAAGCAATATCAATTGATACATTCAAAAATCCAGTAGGGAGTGGTTTATGGTGAAGTAATTCTCTCAAGGTGGTATGCACTTTTCCCTTGCCAACCATGTGATAAGTCGGTGACGATAAATATAGCTGACAGGGTGAAATGCCCTAAACCAATAATAAATATGAAATTATTAATGTTTATATATGTCAAGTAAAAAAATTGTGCTAATTCATAATAATATATGTTACCTCGGGAATTTTCTGTTGGAAATCACAATTGATACTATCTTTGTCACTAGTATCCTTGAACCCTGAACCTTACCTTTCTGACACGTACCTTTCTTTGTCCAGAAGAAAAAACACAATTTAGTTATGGCGCTTCTTACTTTTTCTGGAAAAATAGAACGTATACCTATTGGTAGAAAATTCTCCATTATAACATGGAAATTATGTGTCTTTAAACTCTTTAACTTGAGGTCTTTCATAGACACAAGTCTTCTAATATCTGAAGAGTAACCTTCTGGAACTTTAACTTCACTTAGAAACTTACACAATATTTTTTCTCCTTTCTAGATAAAGTATAAGCAGCAAGCGACATATATGTTTATGTTCCTTCCTTCCTGGGTCCTAATTCAGTTCTTATTCCCATTTGTATCAAGTCCTTCCTTGCTTTAAGGCCATCCTTAGACTTTCCTTGTATATTGAGTAACGTACCAATAACACTTTAAAATACATTTTTTTCAATATGCATAACATCAAGAAAATGTCTTACATACAACGACTTCCAATATGGAAATTCAAAAAAAAATTGACCTCTTCTTCCACCCACCGTTGACAAGCGTATGTGTAAAAGGCTTGCCAAACTGAGTACTCATATCTTTCACCTTCTCAAAAATTTGGTCACCTGTCAACGTAGTTGGAGCTAGGGGTGTTCAAAACCAAACCGGCCCAATAGAAAACCGCAAAACCAAACCGAACCAAACTGAAACCGCAAAAAACCGCATTTGGTTCGGATGTGTTTGGGTCATTTTCTCCCGGAACCGCACGGTTCGGTTCGGTTTGCGGTTTGTATTTTACAAACCGAACCAAACCAAACAAAACCGCATTATGTTATAAAATCTTACTAACCAATATATATTTTTTAATTCTTTAGAGAAATCAACATGTATTATGTGTATATTTTATCATACTTTGTATTATATTCATTTTAATTTACAAATTATAAAAAAATAAAACATTATTCATTTATAAATATTATTTTCACAAAATATATTTTATCGTATTCTTTGTATAATATTTATTTAAGAATGCAATATTGTTTATATCATTCTTTAGATTTAGATAAAATTATAATACGCAATTTTATGTATCAAATTATAAACTTATTTTGACAATTATAAATTTTTTTATAGTAATGTATGAACAATTAAACACAAAATTATATTTTCCTCTATATTTATATGTATGACTTAATGATTTTTTTTATAAAAAACCGAACAAACCGAACCAATCCAAACCGCATTAGTTTGGTTTGGTTTGGTTCGGATTTATTTTTAAAATCCAACCGAACCAAACCGAACCGCATGTTTTTTTCTCTTGCGGTTCGGGTGATTTTTTTCTTCAAAACCGCCCAAACCGCACCACGAACACCCCTAGTTGGAGCTCTATCATGTTCTAGATTTCCATTGAATGCCTTTCTCCACCCACGATAGTGATGATTAGAATTTAAGAATCTATGATGATCTAGAAATACATTCTTTTGACAAAATTCCAATCGCTTCCAATTTGTGTGTTCTTCACAAATAGGACACCCTTTTTGACCTTTAATGTTATATCTTGATATATTTCCGCATGCCAAAAAATTATTAATAGTGCCAAACAACGTCGCCCTCAAATTGAAACTTTCTTTCATATATCCATCATAAACCTCCACACCATTCTCCCACAAAATCTTTAAATCTTTGATTAACAGTGTCAAGTATACGTCTATGTCAATCCCTGGTTGTTTGGATCCAGAAATTAACATAGATAACATCATGTACTTGCACGTCATACATAGCCATGAAGGTAGGTTATAAATCATCATAATCTCAGGCCATGTGGTATGTCAGATACTTTGAAGACCACGCGGCTTCATTTCATCAGTAGGTAATGCCAAGCGAAGGTTTCTTGCTTCTCCTCCAAAATCAAGATAATCATTATCAATTTTCGACCACTGTGGTGAATCTGCCGGATGTCGAAACTTTCCATCAATAATTCTTTCTTCATCATGCCAAGTCAAGTGTCTTGCATCGGTTTCACTACAAAACATGCGTCTAAATCTCGGAATTATAGGAAAATACCATAAGACTTTTGGTGGAGACAATTTTTTCTTATATCGAGATAAACCGCATATAGGACACTTATTTAATGATGCATATTCGTTTCGGAACAAAATGCAATCATTTGGAAGAGTATGTATCTTATCATAGCTCATGCCAATGGAGCACAACATTTTTTTGGCCGCATATGTTTGATCAGGAAGAACATTATCCTCCGGAAGCATATCTTTCATAAGGACTAATAACTCTGAAACTTTTACCCGACCATTCGTTTCCCGCCTTTAAGTTGTACAACTTTAATACCGTAGACAATATTATGAATTTAGTGCAACCTTTATCCAACAGTGTCTCTACATCTCTTACCAACCTATCAAACACTTTGGGACAATCTTGAAGATCTTCTTCAAGTGCTTTTGCAATCTCTTCGACACGATCGCAATCATATGTATCTCTACCATTTCCGTCTGAAGCATATGTCGTACTATCCCCCGGTTCATTATTTTTCTCACCACTAAATATACAACATGTATAACTTTGATCAATTCGATTCCTTAGTAAATGAGATTCCAACCTAACTATGTCAACCCGACCCCCATAACAACAACCTAAGCAAGGACATTTCATTCGACTGGGGTTTTCGGCATGTTCAACAGCAAACTTAACAAATTCTAACACCCCATTCTCGTACTCTTTTGACAATTGATTGGAAGACATCCATTTTTTATCCATGGTTTTACTACTAAGTAGCCTAAACAAAAAAACTATAATTTATCATGTAGCTATAACAAAAGAACAACTAATTACCTGTAGAGAAGTCAATAACTTTTGGAACCACAGAGCGTAAGATTGTGAAAGCGGCTATGAAATCGGGAAGCAACTACACATAAACAATTAGGTTCACTAATTCAATTTCAAACATGTTTAAAATAAAACGGGTTTTGAGTGTATCTTCTAATATATTCATGAACCTCACTTTGTAAACTCCTAACCTGAGATGCTGATCTTTTAGAAAGCCAAGCTATTGCATATCACAACTCACAACTTTATCTCTGGCCTAATAACAAAAGAAAAACAAAACCAACATCATTAATATTCTTAGAAAATATTTTTTCAATTTCATAAAACTTTAACATAATGAAAAAGTTTATATTTTTAATCAACCAAAGAAAATGGATGCATTAAAAAGAACTTTGTGTTGATGCAAAAGAGTGAGGTTGTTTTCAAATGGATGCATTAAAAAGAACTTTGAAGTTGCTAAAAAGAACTTTTTGTGCATATTGTGTTTGGATTTATTGTAAACATGATTCTGCCAGCTCCATAAATCAAGGACTCTGAACTATGTTTCCAAATCGATAGCAAGAAATGTTATTTAGAGCTCATAAATTTTACAATATGCACATGCCAAAACTATGATGCTATAATGTGATACAAAAAAGTACCCATGCTATAATGTGAAATTTCTATTACCAGTTCTTTTGCAGTTAGCACAAACATGGACACAAAAAATCTAGATTCATGACAGCAAAACAAATTAAAAGTGGACAATGAGATAGTGATAGCTATTTGTGTATGGTAGATGTGTGACAAGGGAACATGTACTTACATAATCGCTCTTGCACAAACAAACTCCACACCGCATAATCGCGCCTGGATAAACAATCTCCTGTAGTAGAATTGCGCCTGTAGCAGTTGGAGAAAACTCGAAATCGTCAGAGAATCGTTGTTGGAGACTGATAATCGAAATCGCGTTGAGAAACGTTAGAAATCTGATTGAGTTTGGTTTGAAATTGCGCACTGTTGGATATCGTCACAGAGAATTCTGTTTTGAGAATGAAAACCCGAGTTTTAAAGTTTTCGTTTTTTTATTAATTTAGAAATAAGTCTTTAGGCTGCATTTTTAAGAAAGTGCTTTCTAAAGTAAGCCTTTAGCAGCGCTTTGGGCTTATGACAACGCTTCCTACTATTGGTCCTATAGCAGCGCTTTGAGTTTAGGCAGCGCTTCTAGAATTTTTTTATTTCAATTTTATATGACCTTTGGCAGCGCTTTCATAAAGCGCTGCCTAAAGTGAGGCTTAGGCAACACTTCTTCTTAACTTTAGCCAGCACTTCTTTTTAACTTTAGCCAGCGCTTTCTTCTCAACTTTAGACAGCGCTTTGAGTTTAGACGGCGCTTAAATAATTTATTTATTTATTTTCAATTCTAATGAATCTTAGGCAGCGCTTTCAAACAAGCATTGCGAAAAGTGAGGCTTAGGCAACACTTTTTCTTAACTTTAGGCAGCGCTTTTTACCAAAGCGTTGTCTAATATATATAATTTAAAATTTAAAATTTTATCGTGACATATAGCAGCGTTTTGATATACAAGCGTTGTCTAAAGTGTGCTGCCTAAAATCGATTTTGGCGTAGTGTAACTTACAAATTGTTTTAGGTCAATAACCTAATATGTCTCATCTAAGTAATCTTTTGGATGTGTTTTGATTATCCAATTGCTTCAATATAGTACATTAAGACGAGTTTTAAAAGAACATTGAGAAAATGCCTTTTATATGAATCATGTATTCAAGAATGTATCTTGATCCAATAATTAAATACTTGTTTCAAGCCTAATAGGCTTATTATCATTTGATAAATTAATTTTTTCAATATTAAAAGAAGAGAATAAGTATAACATCCTTAATTTTAACGAACTTAACTTTAAGAATTTTTAACCGTGACAAATTATTATTATTATTATTATTATTATTATTATTATTATTATTATTATTATTATTATTATTATAAAAAACTAAAAAGTAGAAGTATTGTGACATGCACATATGATATTATGCATACATGATATATCATTAGACTATTAAGTTCAAAGAAAATTCTAGAACATGGGTGATTTCATGCATGAGCTCATACTTTTCTTGATAAGCAAGAAAGAAATAGGTGACACGTACTGGAATTTTCTACAAAGTAATTTTATATTACTTTCCTAGTAGTATAAATAGGGGAGTTATTACCCCTTATTCCTCGCGTCACTCATCCATTAAAGCAATCTAGCTCTATATGGTTTAAACTCTCTTTAGTGAAATTCTAAAGTCAGCGACTTTAGAATTTTTCTTCGTTACCAGTAAGTCGTTATTATGCGTAAATTTTAGTATTTATTTATTTTAACTACTATTTTATTATCGTTATAATGTTCAAATATTTTTATTTATTCAAAATATTAGTATTTTTACTATTGTTATAATGTTCAAAAATATTTATTTATTCAAAATGTTTTTAAGGACATGCTCTCGGTAAATTTCAAATCATATCAATTTTAAAATAAGGGTACAGTCTAATTAACATTTGAATTAAATAAATATTTAAGATTTTAAAATTAAATTTTATAATTTATAATAAATTAATTATATATTATTTCCTAACAATCCGACGATCAGCGAAAGTTAGGCTCTTTTCAAGATTTGAAAGCGACGATCGAGAAAATTTTCACGACGCCTTCAACAAAAAGTGGGGGAAATATTTCATGCACGTTGGAACGGTTAGCGTAAAATACCTTAATATATATGTTTAGTGGTGACCCAAGCCCTACTAGAGATAAATAAGTAAGGAAAGCCTATTCTCAAATAATGATATTCACGAATTACTAAACGAGGTTACGACGACCTTAATTATTTATCATAAGAATAATCTATGATAATTTGAGGTTGTATTGTGCTTGTATTATTTGATTAATTGTCTAAATGTTTATTCATTTATATTTGAATGATTGTGATTGTTAGACTAAGGAAATATTATATTACTTCTTTGATGTGCGAAACAAAAACGTTGTTATATATTAAGTGTTAGATTCCCATAACATAAGGGATGTTTGATACAATAAGTAATTGTATTCGGTTGGGTTCTGTTGGCGATTTTGTATCACCAATGTATTTTAGTAGTAATATGATTTTTAAAGGTCGATGCAATTATGCGTTAAGTTCGGAGACGAGTTAGGAAAGTGCGGAGTGCACGCTCGTCGAGCCAATGCATAATTGAATACGAATAATTGAAACGGGGTTCCAAGGGGCGAAGCCCCTGGCGGGGTGCGGGGCAGCGCCCCGTTGGGGTTCCAAGGGGCGAAGCCCCTGGCGGGGTGCGGGGAAGCGCCCCGTGGGGTCCAAGGGGCGGAAGCCCCGTGCAAAAATTTTGAATCCTTTCCCCAACGGACATAACTGTTTCCCAACTGACATATTCGTTTCGAACAAATATGTCTCTTCGTTTTCAATTACTGTTCTCCTATATAAGGAGTCGTTCGGCCTCGGTCTCGCACACAGAAAAAAAAAAACGCATCCTTCTCTCTATAATTACAATTCGTTTTCTTTTGTCGGAAACAAAATTTCTTCGAGAATTATCCCCACAAAGATTTCGTGAACCCAGGCAAGAATAGGGTTAAAATACTTTGTTCGAAAAGTGTACGAACACGATTCTTCGAAGTTATCCAGGATTATCACACCCTAAATATCTAACAGGTTCTGGATAAGGAATGACTTCTTCGACTATGTCCTTTACGATTCACCTTTTTTCATGGGAATTCAACCATATACTATTCATTGTACAAACTGAACTAAATAGGTAGATGTAAGGTTGTGAGATGAATTAATAACAATGACATTTTCAGGTTTCTAATGGTAGTTGGCATATAACCTTGGTTATTAGTGTACGTAAGAACTGAAATGACAGATTCTTGAATATAACTACTACTTTAGGTTAGAGTTTCCATAATATGATTAAGAGTGCATATAGTTTGCATTGAGGAATGTGTAAGTCCACTACCGTGTGTATGATTACATGAGGTTGATCATCCGCCTGAATCCTGACAAGGATTATTACTACGCACTTGGCAAGATGATGAGATCTTGGCCGGTCTTCTTAGGGGCGATCAACTTATAACACTTGCACTCCACGTGAAGTCAGGTGGCATAGCTCTTAGTAATTATGAGTACGTTGGTGGCATGTGGTTTTGTGATATCTGATCTTGGTAAATGGGATAGATATCCTTGACAGTGTTTAATGGCATGACTCAGCATATAATTCAGTGATGCATTAAATAAGTCGACATGGTTTAAAAATAGATGTGTGATAAGGATAAACTTGTTTGGACTAATTGTGTTTGTCATATATATTATTCTTTTACACCCCATCCCGACTTTTATATATGTACGTAAATTTTAGCCCTATATTATTTTTCTCTTGCATTTTTGGAATGACCTATGATGATCAGACGATGAGCTAGACTCTCTCTTACACCCCGCCAGTTCAAGAGGGAAGGCCAGGGAGTGACATGGAGATGGATTACGATGATGTCAAGCTTAAGAGTTGTTAGCGTTTTGTCAAACGCTTATCACATCACTAATATTATGTGATATTATATACAATCAGTATAAATGTAAGTCTTGTTGGACTTAGGAAGTCCTTATTGTTATGCTTTATTTTGGTTTCTTTTATGTACTTTTCTTTTAAGTTTTATCTACGTGACAGTGCCACTAGTTTTAGTTGTGTCAAACTCTATGTAAACTTAGAAGCATTATATATATATATATATATATATATATATATATATATATATATATATATATATATATATATATATATATATATATATATATATATATATATATATATATATATATATATATAAGCAATATGTTTAATTAGTCCAATATTGTTATTCTAAGATTTCAAATTTTTAGTATTTTATAAAGATTTATAGGTTTTACTTAGAATTTCACCAATGGGACATAGGTTCTCTCAATAAGCAGCTGAAAGTGTGTACCAGAAGTTCAAATGAACAATTTGAAATAAAACATTATCATATCATTTTGATCCTCGAAGTTTAAATCATAATTCATTTACAAAGTTTATGAAAAAAATTATTAGCTTCTAATACTCCTTTCAAAGTGGATTCTCCTATTTGACAACTTTATATTTCAAATGAGTTATAACCACGCCTGAAGCATGGTAGAAAAGTCGGTTCCAATGTTAGAAATTTCTCTACCAAGAAAATAAACTAAATTTAAAGATGCCTCAAGTGAGAATATGAAAATTCTAAGAGCACTTTGACATAATTTATCTTTTCAGTTCCAGAAAAACTAATCAAGTATTTGAAATATGAAATAAAGAGATCTCGATAAATCATGTCATGGATAAAATAAAATGGAGCCGAAATTAAGATAACCAAATAAAGTTAACATTGATAATATATTTGTATACAATATAACGCTAAAGATGATAAATGATAACAAGGATCATGAAACAAAGTCTACCAAAGATTATAGACAAAGTGAGAATTGGTCAAAATGAGAAAATCATGAATCCAAGTTTATCAAAGATTATAAACAAAGTGAGAATAGACCAAAATGAACAGATCATGAATCAAAGTGTATCCAACATTATAGACAATGTGAGAATCGACCAAAATAAACATATTCAATTGAAGAATGATTAAACTCACTTTAAAAGTGAATCATTTTTGAACCTGTAGTCTGAATACCTTGAGGTGTGAAACCAATAAGATATAGATGATTTTTTGTGAAAAAGCAAAATAAGAATGGTATAAAGCTTGATTTGTTGCTCAATGATTTTCACAAAGACCTAATATCGAGTTTGATGAACATATCAACATGTAGTTGATTCAATTAATATTTGATAATTAATTAGTCTTGTAGAACATGAAGGGCTTGATTTGAACATGATGGATGTTGTAACATCTTATTTTTATGGTTCACTTGATAAGAACATAAGATTGAACAATTATCTATATGGGCTAAAATAATATGGACACAAGTTTGTTGTATCCTAATTTTTGACCCAAGATCCCGCTTCATATGCATAATTTCATCTCTATAAAAAAGAAAAAATAGCCCATGTTTTCTCTTTGTGTCAAACAGGGTTTTGAATCAAGAAGTCTCCATCAATACAAGTCTGGATCAAATTAGGGTTTTTATTAAAGAAAGTGGATCATTAACTTTTGGCTCAGTGCATGACCTAATGGCTTGAAGCATGATTCTAAGAGCTCAAATGCACCATATTGACCTAATTATATGGTACGAGACATTTTCAAAGATACAATTGACTGATAGTGAAAGAATTGGAATCAACTGATGAAAAGTCAAGTCTAAAAAAAAGTGAAACTTGGACTTTTTGGTCAACTTTGGACTTCAAGGATCAAGGGTCATCAAAACATTCAAATTTATCAAACTTTATCATCAAGAATCAAAATAATCAAGAAAGTCAACAAAAGTCAAAATTGGAGATTCCTAAACACTTAGAAAAATTTAAATTTAAGTGTTTTTACACTTAAAAAACCCCAACTCCATGAACAAGTTTCACCAAGATGAAATTTGATTCAAGGAAACCTTTCAGCATTAAAGTTGTAGGGAATGAAAATTTATGCAACTTCATCAATGAGGTTTGATCTCCAAAAAGTTCTCAAATTAAGATATATATGAGCATGTAAAGTTCTGCCAACACTTAGAGAAATTTATCAAACAAGTTTTGGTCAATTTTTTATCTCAACTTCATGGCCATTTTTCACTAAGACCCATATTGATTCAAGAAAAGTGCTCAACATGAAAGTTGTATATAATGTTTCAAGCTTTCTAAAATGTCCAAGATAACGAATTTATCATACTTAAGCAAGGAGTTTCGAATTTATGAAGTTGGGTGATCAAAGTTGCATTACAAGTCATTTTTGAGATAACTCAATGATCAAATCTCCAATCCATGCTATGAAAAATCTCTTTTCAGGCCATAATACCTCTATATCTATCCAAGATCAGATGAGTGCACAAGATTTCAAGCCTTTACCCAAGAGATATAAGCCATTATCCAAATAACTTGCCATTTTTGGAAGAAAGTTACCAATACCATTCTTGAAAAGTAAGCCTTTTATACAATGCATGTCTTGAGCCCATACCACTACTCTCTTCTGATCACACTCCACCATGAATTAAGGAAACAATGTCTCTTCACCAGCCTTTCCTTGTACTTGACCTTAAAACCATGGATTTGCAAGATTTCTTCTCAACTAAGTTTCACAAACTTTGTGCTTCAAACTGATAAGTTCCAAAACCTAATGTTTCCCTATAAATAGATATCATTTCTACACTTAGAAAAAATCAATTCATAGCTCCAAACACCCCTCAATCTCTCTCAAATTAGAATTGTCCAAAATGCTTCCTTTTTGAGTTTTGAAATCCATTTCTTCGAAATTCATCACCCTTGCCATATCTTTCCAAGTTAACCATCCTAACACTTCATAAACATCATAGAGAACTCATACATACTCCTATTCCACTTCTGTAACATCATTATCACCATCCTCCAAACTCCATAACTGAAGCTTACAATTTGACTTGGTTGGAGTGATTCAGTAACTTTCAGCACAAAGTAAGAATTGGGATAGGTTCCTTGAGGTCCTAGCAAGCTTATAGGATCACCACTTTGCACTGAAAATCCATAGAAGAAGCATTGGACTTTCTCCAATTTGGTAAAATTCTCAAACTGTGATATCCCTATACATGCATCATTTGTGATTGATTTCAAAAGATAAAATGTAGATATGATTATCCTGAAGCTAACCACGTGCTTACTTCTAATTTATATTGCTTGTGTGATGTGACTTGTGTCTCTGAATCGTTAGGTTTTTATTTTGGTATTGTGTTAAATTTTTGTTCATCTTTGAGTGTTAGTTAAAATAGTTGGCATGATTGAAATCGTGATTAAATTTCAAGAAACTTTGGTGTTTACAGTTTTTAAAATGGTTGAGAATTGAAGGTTTTACAAATTCAAAAATGGTGATGTTGTTGGGTATGGCGTGAGGAAGAAGAAGAAGAGGAAAATCATTTTTCAAAAACAAGTGTATAATATATTTAATGGTAGTTGTTTTGTAACCGGATGAAACAGCCACCCTAGTGGCAAGAAGTGTGCGCCTGTGACCTATAGGGAGTGGGTTCGAACCTGCTGGTGCCCATCCCTATTTTTTAAAACTTGTTTTATTCAATATTTTTTTACCTCTTTTTGAAATTTTCATTTAATTTTTTTACCAATCAAATTAATCCTTTTGAAGCCAATTTTTTTTTGCACACTCCTAGTTTATTACCTCTATTTTATGATTATAAGAAAAAAATCCCCAAAGTATTATTTATTTAAACTTTTTTACTTAATTAAAAATTAGTCTTTTTTTTTGTAGTTTTATAATACTTTTTCATTGATTCCTTGTTGATTTCTCAATCAAAATATTTTTGGATGACCACCCTATGTCTGTAATGAGTGTTGCTTGATAACACGACCCTTGTGTATATTTAGACCTTGAAGAATTTGATTTTATTAAGTTTAGGACTTGACTTTTTTGATGATAATCTTAACTTGTCTAAAACTCTAATCCATGATTCATGACTTATCCCCTTGATTCTATACCCATGTGCCTTGATTTTACTTTCCCTTTAAGGATATATTTCCTTCAAAAACTCCTTTAATCCAAAGTGATATCATGCTTGCTTGTCCACTTGTTGTTTATTATATTTTTTGTCATAACTTTTACTTGATAAAAATGCTAACCTCCACCTTTATGTTTAAACACTTGTGATGTGTGTGTTTGTTTATGTTAGTGATTAATACTTAAATACTTGTGCCCCCAAAATCCAAGGAAAAGGGTAATATTGTTGACTTTGTAGTCATAAGAATTTGCATTCCCCTTGTATAAAACCTTTGTGAATAATCACCCTATGTATCTTCTTATACTCTAAGAACCCTTTAAACCATAAAAATAATTTTCAAACTTTCACCACTTTCATATAAAAACCTTCACTTTCTGTCAGTGTATTTTCGACTATCTTTTTAATCAAAATGCTTTAAATATACTTAAGCTTATCAAAACAATTTCAAAAGACCAAAAGTTACTTAACCTCACTCAAATATTTTTTCCACTTGGCTTTTCAATTTAAAACCTTTTCTCAAAGAGATTAGATATAAATTCTCTTCATAGTTAAGGTATGATTCTCATATCCTCATAGTAATTGTTGAAGTAAATGTGATTCTTTCCACATGAAGACGTTAGTTAGAAACTTGTTGATCTTTATATCCAAGTTAGTAGTCCTTCCTTCATTATGATGCAAGATCCATCTTCTCATACTTGTGGTGGTATTAGTTGAGCTTTCTCTCTAAAAGATGCTGAAATATCTTTTTTTTTCCTCCTAAAATTAACCACAACAAACCATTTTTGTTATTTTTACCACAAACTACGAGGTTTTGATCCTGAATTGGTACTTAGGTATAAGACTATGTCTTTCCAAACAAAAATTTCCTAAAATATATTTCTTTTCCCCTCTCCACACTCATTTAGCAAACCAACAATTTTAAACCAAAAACAGATATTATAAATGGTTCCTATATAGTACTATAGATACATAGGGTGCTAATACCTTCCCTTTGTATAACCAACCCTCGTACCTTAGATCTATTCCTTATGCTTTACTCTTAGTCCTTACTTCTTGCATTGCATGTTAAACAACAGGGTTTCAATCTTTTCCCTTTTCCTTGGAAACAATAAAGTTCGTTGTTGACTTCTTAAGTCATCATGAGTCAAGTTTCTCAATAGCTTGGTCTCCTCAAATTTTCACGGCATCAAAAATATAGACTTTACCGGGGACATGAATCCTCAAGAGGGTTAAACCTAGCTTATTTTATCTGTTTAATATTATTATTGTTTGTTTGTTATATATGATATTTTGTGGTTCTTTGGGGGGTGATTAATGATTTTTTGCAAAGACAAACCCGGACTAAGTTACACTTAAGAATTAGTATGGTGGTATAATTAAAATTTATACGAATGCAGTAATCCTGACATGATTAGCATATGATAACCCCCCTTAGTAGAGGCCTCCTTGGGGTGGTAATGCTAAAATAAGTCAGTTGTTAAAGCATTACTACTTTCAACCTGAGAGCCCATGAAGCTGAGAAGCTGTAGAACCCCTTTACCCGTCTTATCCTTTAGGATGTAGTGAGGTGACAATTCAAAAGTAGTCTTGAATTATCTGTTATGCGATATTACGCTTGGAAGATTTTTTCTTGAGAATATTATTGGTACTCACAAGTAGTTGTGTAAATCAGTAATATCCAAAAGAAGAGTCACGACTCCAAAGGTACTTATAGAACCTTATTTTACAGGTATAAATGAACCCATATTACATACCTTGTAGGGTGATTCTTACCTTCGGCTCCATGCTCGTGACTTTGAAACCTTAAAACCATGTTTGTGATTATTGCATAACCATGCATTCATGCACTCATTAAAAAAAATTTCAAGGAAATTATGAAAATCTCTTTGCAAACGTAATAGGGTATGTAATCATGGAAATTGGAAAGAGGAACACTAAGAAGTACGATTTCAAGAAGCCTAAGTTGCAAAAGTTGAGAAAGCTAGGGTCTTTGGTATCTAATCGTGAAGATTTCAGAAAATGGTATGGAGGGCTCTTGGGTATTCTCCAAGTTAATATATCAGATGGAATTCTTGAGACTCTTGTTCAGTTATATGATCTCCTGTACCATTGCTTCATGTTCCCTGATTATCAGTTGGTTCCTACTTTGGAAGAGTACTCTTTTTGGATTGATTTACCAGTGACGAGTAATTTACCTTTCAGTGGTTTTGAGTACGTCCCCAAGCCCCCTGTCATTACTAAAGTCCTTCACTTAGAGGCATTTGAGGTAAAGGCAAATCTTACTTTTAGAAAGGGTTTTCAAGGTTTAAGTTCCCAGTTCTTGATGGAAAAAGCTATTATCTTAGGAAAGGAAAATAACATGGATGCTTTTGAGACAGTTTTTGCCTTACTCATTTATGGTCTTATGCTCTTACCAAAGGTTGACCATTTTGTTGATGTTAATGCTATTTAGATATTCTTGATTGGTAACCCAATACCTAATTTGCTTGGAGATACCTACCACTATATTCATCATAGAACTCAAAAAGGATATGGAATTATCATGTGTTGTGCACCTATGCTTACAAATGGTTTAACTCGCTCTTACCAAAGTCCAGTCTCTTCAAAGATAATCCAGAAAAGCTTAGGTGGTCCTGAAGGCTTATGTCCATTACTCAACCAGATTTAACTCGGTATATCCCATCTTATGACAAAGGAGCGATTATCGACAGTTGTGGTAGTTTTCCTAATGTACCTCTTCTTAGTATAAACGGAGTAATCCACTACAACCATATTCTTGCTAGACATCAATTTGGATACCCTATGTAGGATAAACCCAATAATATTATTTTGTCAGGTTTCTTTTACCTTAATGAGGATGATAATCTAGATTTCAAGGAGGAAATTATGGATGCTTGGTGGAAGATTCATGTGAAAGGTAAAGACCAGTTGGGAAACAAGGACTGCATTGCCTTTAAACCCTTTACTTAGTGGGTCCATGACAGCGCTTGCAAGCTCAAGATGCCCTATTTTCTTTAAAAACATTTTCAACCTTGATTGCACTTTTATCTTCCATAATTCCCATTAAGAATAGGGACGAGTATCAAGAAATTTTGGCTAGGATAGAATTGGAAAGAAATACTTAGGAAGAAAAATATCACATCTCGGAGTATGAAAATAGGGTTTTGGAAAGACAGCTGAAGGAAAAAGAAGATGTGTTGTTTCTTCAAGATGGTTGGCTTGTGAAACAAGATGGGAAACATCGCTGAAAGGACGCTTTGCTAAAGCAGTGTGCCAAAGAGAGGAAGAGGAAACAACAAGATTTTATAGATGTTGGTCCTGCTCCCGATGCTTGGCAAAAAGTTGTTGATTTATTGGTCAAAGAGAAAACGGAGATGGAAGACTTTTAAAAGGAGAAGATCAAGAGGCTCGAGCTGCGAGGAGGATTTAGTTCTTTAGATAGGACTCCTTAGGACCTAAGGATTTAGCTATTTTCCTCTTGTATTTTTAGGATCTTTTGAAAGTATACTTCAAATGTAATCCCTCAATGATTAATAAATTGAGGTTTTTTACGACTATTTTTGAAGTATTATTTCCTTTACAAATGTTTGCAAGTTTATAAGAAAGATCCTTGAAAAATATAAAAAAATCATTTTTGGGTCTCATATCATTCATCATTCATCATCCAGTCTTTACTTTCTAGAGTCTCACTCATGCCTTTTCTCTCCAATAGAGTCAAAAACCCACACTTGGGCTAATCATTGTAAAGATAGACATCACACTAGAGCAAGAGAACTATGAGATTTGGGAAGAGGTGACTACCCTTCGGGATAGAATGGAAATATTGACAGCTATGGAGAATATGGTGACTGCTTATAATTAGTCACCGACTCCCCCATCTCCTTGTTCAACTCAAGTACAAATCCAGACCACAATGATCTCTGAGGTAATTACTGCTCTTGTTTCAATATCTCCAGTAAGTATTCTGCAGTATCGAACTCCACCTGGATATCCTTAGGGCATACAATTACATTTCATGCCCGAGGGATACCAACCTGTTGTTGAATTTCCCGCAATGTAACATGTAATGTCTTCTCCCCCTCATGGGATGGCTATTCCTCCTCTGGTGGTACATACTGTCTCGTTTGGAAATGAACAAGTCTACCGTGTTGAACCGTTTGAATGTTTAGGTGTTGAGGAGAGAATGAATGACTTCCAAAATCAATTTCAAGAAATGCAGAAAGAACTTAAAGCCCTTCGTGGGAAAGACCTATTTGGAAAGAATGTGTCACACTCCAAATTTTCCCCATCAATTTCAATGGTCATTTTATCTAAATTTCAATATTACTATGTTACTAATTGATAATCACATTATTTCTTATGGGTATATATTTATAAGAGGGATGTACTGCTTCAAAATGGACCATCAAAATCTGATGGCCCATTAAGTTTTTCATGAGGCTTGTTTATAGAAGGGGGTGTGTTTTTGTTTCACTTTCAGACAGGCCCATATCAATTTTTATACCAGTCCATTAATGATTTTTTTTGGTTAAATAAGAGAGGGGGTTTGTTTGTTAAGATAAGGTTTTGGTTCATTGGCCCATTACATTCAGGCCCATTTTAAGAAAGAAGAGGTGCATTATACAATACAGGGGTGTGGTGTTTTAGGCCATCAAAATCTGATGGCCCATTAAGGGTTAACATGTTTTAGTAGGGAAAGGGGTGTGATTGTTTTTTGGTCTAAACATTTGTGCTTCTCAAAGAAACTATTGATGCATTTTTTTTAAAAAGGGCCCCAAGATACGTTTTGTCCAACCGGCCCATCGAGGATTTTTGAACTGTTTTTCATAATAGAAGGGGGTGTGTTTATAAATTTTGTACAGAGGGGTGCGTTTATAGTTTGGAACGGCCCAATAAATAAAAAAATGTTGTCCCTTGAAATTTTTTGTCACCAGAGTCCATTTGCGTTTTTTTCTTATTACAATTATTATTATGTATATTATTTTAAACATTATTGTTTATATTATTATTATTCTATTTTAAAGAAAAATATGAAAGAAAAAAAACAAGTTTTTAGACATGGTTGACTAAGCAGCCGAGGGTTTTAAAACCGTAATCCCAATCTCAGCCACAGGTGCCCTAATCATTATTGACTATACAAGCCCAAAACCCATCAAGAATATATATTGTGCAAATAAAGTAAAAATTATACAAATCATATATACAATTTACAACCTAATCATATCTAATTGTATAAATTTATGTCCAATTACAAAACTAATCATCAAATACATAATCAAATCCTAAACAAATTTCTAATCAATCTAAACCTAAATTATAATCGAATATGATAAAATCCCTAATTGATTCAATCAATCTCTAATCACGATTCGTAAGGACAATTAACATAAATTTTTTCCTAATTCGTTCTAATCTAGTGCCTATAAAACCTTAATTCTAAAATTGAAAGAGGAGGAGATTGGAGGAGAAAAAGAGAAAGAAACAATGAGAAGAAGAAGGAGCTGAGATTTGGGTTTCGAAGTCCGAAACCCTAAATTTGTGTCAAATCCGCCTCTGTCACTCTCAATTTCCTTGTTGCAACATCTACACCGCCGCCATCGTTCTTCATACCTACAAAAAAGAGAGAAGGAGAAAGGGGTCAGAATGAGATTGAATCAGAGATCGAAGATTCATGACCGATGAGGTAAGCTACTTAGATTTATGTTTTTTTATTGTTATGTTTGGATGAGAAAGGGTTCGGTTGGGGAGGGCTCTTGGGTGGTTGTCGTCTAGACATCGCCGATTAAGCGCCTCCATTAGGTTTTTGGCTCATCGGTTCTAGGGTTTATGTTGTTGAAGAGAGAAGAAAGAACAACGATAAGAGAGAGAGGGATACAGAGAAAATGAAAATGAAAATAACACAAATGAAGAGTTATACTCCCTCACGATCCCGTGCTTGCACCCCATGTCCCGTTACCATACATCTTCCTTTCGTCTAAAACGAGTCAACAACTTAGAATCTATGATACAAATTAGGGTTATCTATTATATTCCATTCTCTAGGATAAAAATTAATGGTGGAGACTCTATATTTTTAATCCGGTTATTACAGCTGGCGAGTCTCCTGGGGACTCAACCATAGGGTTTTAGCTTCTTCTCTCTTTTAGGTTCGGGGTTTTGGCTAGGGTTTTTGTTATTGCTTTCCATGCTTATTTATAATTATTTAATTGTTTTATTTATTTATTTATTTTTATTTTTATTATTTTATTATAACTGTGGTGGGGTTTAAATTTAAAAAAAATTATTTTCAAAAACCTTATAAAGAAGGTTCATCTATTGGCTAAGCAGATACATCATCCCTATAAATTTTTGTTACGACTTCGCCTAGAGTCAATGGAATTCCAAAAATGAAATATGTCTCAACAGATATCCTCTTGGGAGGTAGGATTTTGGAATAAAACCTATGAATTTTAGTATATTCCTTAAACCAAAATCTCATGGTGAAACCTTTCACGACCTTAGAGACGAAAGTTTTGGTCTGCAACGAGGATCCGCTTAAGGGAGACCCTTGTGCCTTTCCCTCTAGTGTTATCCATGATGCCCTTAAGTAAACCACATTATGGGGAGGGTAGAATATCCGTAGTCCAACACTAGGAGCTTACCAACTAAGGATACCTTTCATGAAATCCTGTCACTATGCCCCACAATCATGCATTCATACATCTCGCATTTCATATATTCATTATTCCCTATTCTTTTTGTTTGTCTAATTCACAGGATTAAAAAAAATAATCAAAGGTTTTTGGTGAAGTGTCTTAAAAATGAATTCCATAAGGAAACAACTTGTCAGTGTTAGTGTCGTCAAGCCAGATATGACAAATATCAAGATCATCAAAAGGAAACTGTATGAAAGAGCTTTGAAGATGTTTACTCGCTGTTATGGGATACCCTTGAGTTGAAAAAAGTGGATGTACAATTTGATGCTATTTCTGCCTTGGTTCAGTTCTACAATCCTCCATTGAGGTGTTTTACCTTCCAAGACTTTCAACTAGCGCCGACTTTGGAAGAATTTGATAGACTTTTGAATTTTTATAAGGGAAAAGAATATGTGGGAATTGGACAAACTATTGACATTAAGGACTTAGCAAATGGTTTGGGGATCACTTATCCTGAATTTTCACTTAATTACAAGAAAGAAGGTGATGTACAAGGGGTTAAAAGACACTATTTGGAAGCTAAAGCCCTTTCTTTTGCCAATAACAAAGAATAGGAGTCTTGTGATGATTGTTTAGGGCTACTTGTCTTTGGTGTAATTCTTTTTCTGCAAAATTTTGACTATATTGACCATGTAGCTATTAGTGTAATTTGGGGCGCGAAAGCTTTGAATGCGGACCCAACTCCCGCTTTGCTTATTGATATTTACTATACTTTTCACACTCGTTACAAAAAGGGGAGGGGTACGCTAAACTATTGTATCCTAATCTTATATTCTTAGTTTATGTCTCATCTCTACAAAGAAGACTATATGATTAAAACTCTGACATGATTTGAGTGGCCTCAAAAATTAAGGTCTCTCATTGCTGATTTTGTATTATGGTATGCAAGAAAGCTAAACATTGGAGATGTCATTTATATTTGCGGAGATTTTCCAAATGTTCTGCTAATTGGGTCACATGCTTGCATCAATTACAACCCTACTTTGGCTTTGCAAAAACTTGGATACCCTTTGGAGGATAAACCCTCTGATGAAAAACTTCATCAATTAATCTTTCACGACATGGGAAAAAAGGACTGATAGTTGCTCAACAAGATCATCTAAGCTTGGAATAGGGTTAACAAGAGAAAAGCTGAAAGGAAGAATGCTTTGGAAAAATAACCTTACACTCGATGGGTTTTGCATAGGGTGCAAGTCGTTAATTTACCATTTGACATTGATCCTGAATACAAGCCAGTTGTCCCAGATCCTATTCCTATGTCCTTAGAAGAAATAAACAACTTGAAGAAAGCTTTGAATCAAGCTCAAAAGGAGAAAGAAAAATTGGAGCTTAGCCTTCATAACTTAGCTAAGGAGAAAATACAAATGCAATGCGAGCTTGAGACCAAAGATTAATAAATTTAGAAAGACCGTGAAGCGTTTGAAAATGAGAGTCTTAAGCGGAAACATTCAACTGGAGGGTTGTTAAGTGATACCTTTAACTTGGATTCTCACAACAAGCATTTGGAAGATGTTTCTAGTAAAATCGGGAGGCTAAGTAGGTTGTATGAAAAGGAAATACAAGACAAAAAGGAGATGGAAGAGAACTTGAGGGCTCAAATCCAAAATTTGGCACAAGATTCTTTAGATCAAGAAGAGAAAATGAAGTATCATACTACCAGACTCCAAGATAGCCAAGAATCGGACGTAGGGGAACGCCTCAAGAGGATGTGGGAAGAAAGACTTCTCTCCCAAAATACTGAAGAATATGAGCAAGTTTGTCATGAGTTAGAAGACCTCTGAAAAAATTTCCTCATACAAAGGAAGCTCTATACAGAGACGGGGGATGGAAAATTATATTGGAAAGAACAATATGCAAAGATCGTTAGAGCAGGAAATGATAATCATAAGATAATTCCATATCTCTACCAGGAATATCGGTTCTACAAAAACAAGCATGCAAGACTCTCCTTCTTAGACAACAACCTCATTGGTGACATCCCTAGAAGTTTGAGAGATACAGAAAATGTGATGGTCCCGCTTCCGAAAGATGAAGATTTCCTCAAGCTTTGTAGGACAATAGTTGATGGTTTCAGAGCAGATATCCGCAGGCGCACTTAGAAGATTTTTGTTTTCCTTTGTTATTTCTTACAACAAGTTAATTTTTATATTTTGGTTTGAATACTTTTCAATATCTAAATTTTATTCCCGTTTTAAGGACACTCATTATTTCAATAAATGTTTTGTTTCTATATCTCGTTTGTGTATTTGATTTTGATATGCTCACCAGTAAAAAGCATAACCTAAATAATAGATATATATAAAAAATATATATGAAAAAGAATCCAAGTGAATAAGACATTCAAAAACAGGAAAAATATTAGCATATTCATACGCATTCATGCATTCACAAACATTGCATTTCATAACTTCATACAAAAAACTCATCACCTTTTCAAAAAACATTCTCCATTTAAATCATTGGTAAGAAAGCACCACCTCTCCGGCCGCAATATCAAACAAGAGCCCATCAAAAGAAAGTGATGGAAAAAATCTAAGAGAATTAAGCTGCATCCAAAGAATATTTGGAGGAGGTGAAAGGCAACATCGACTTGATGAAGGGAGATATGAGCCAAGTTCTTATAGCCTTGAAGAACATTATCGAAAGGCAAGAACAAATTCCTAGTGAAGACTTTGAAGAATTATCCCAAACTATTGGTGCATCAAGCGATCACCAACCCAGAAAAGAACCTGGATCAATACCTCAAAAGTCAATTGTAGCACACCAAGAGGTCAGATAAGCTAATACTAAAGGGTTTGTTCCACCTCCACCGAAGGTAGGGGAATTTCATACTTTGAAAATTCTAGTCAACAACATGGACAACTACATAGACTTGCAGTATGGACACCATGACTTAAAAGATGTCAATCAATCACCTCAAAGGACAACCCATACCCATGTCACTGAAAATCCCTTGGAGCTCAATCAGTATAAAGCTCTTGAAGAAAGGTTGAAGGCTATAGAAGGTTACGATGCTTTCGACATTGATGCTCTTGAAATGGGCCTAGTACCGGATGTGGTGATCCCTCCAAAATTTAAAGTACCTGACTTTGGGAAATATAAGGGGCTTACATGCCCGAGGAACCATCTACGTATGTATTGCAGGAATATGCACACATATGCTCAAAATCAAAAGCTGATGATCCATTGCTTCCAAGACAGTTTGAGTGGGGCATCTCTAGATTGGTACATGCAATTGGAGCAAGTTCATATCCAGACACAGGCAGATCCTGCCAATGCTTTCCTAAGACAATACAAGTACAACTTGGACATGACACCTAATCGTATGTAGCTCTAAAACTTATCTAAGAAAAAAGACGAGTCCTTCAAAGAATATGCTCAAAGAAGGAGAGAAATGGAAGCCCATGTACAACCACCTCTTTTGGAGAAAGAATTAGTCGATATGTTCATGGGCACTTTACAAGGGTTGTACTATGATAAGATGGTAGGGAGCGTCTCTTATGGATTTTCTGATTTGGTGACTATTGGTGAAAGAATTGAAGCATGTATAAAGAGTGGGAAGATGCAAGGGGAATTATCTAGTACCCCTTATAACTCAAAGAGACATGTTCCCAACTTCTCAAAAAAGAAGGAAGGAGAAATTAATGTTGTCGTGTCACATCCAAGGGCATAACAACCATTGGTAATTCCACGAGAACAACAATAATAGAACACGTTTGAAAAACCTCTGAGAAGATTTGATCCTCTCCACATGCCTCACAATCAACTACTACAACATCTACTCAAGGCACCTTTGGTAGAGCAGAAGCCACTAGCTCCTCTAATTGGGGCACTCACACCAATGTACGATGCAAATTCCAGGTGCAAGTATCATGCCAATTCTCTGGGGCATACCATCGAAAAATGTTGGGCCTTCAAACATAAGGTTCAAGATTTGTTAGATTCCAAATATATAACTTTTGATAAGACAAACATCAAGACAAGCCTCATGCCTTCGCATGGTGGACCAACGGTGAATGCAATTGAGGTGGCCACTGACTTTGGAGTAGCAGGACAAGTGAAGGCCCTGATAAACCTTTTGAAAAATTATTTGTTAGAGTATGGTTTCCTCTTGGAATACAATGAAGATTTTAAGAAGACATTACAAAAATTGGTGGATTAGGGGATAGTCCAATTCAGGCAATACCCTAAAGAAGAATATGTAGCTGCGATTGATGGAAGTACGAAGAAGCCATTGGTAATTCCATGCTGTAGTACAGTGGGAGAACTGACTTGGTTTACATTTTATCACAAATGTTGCGGATAGAAAGAGTCTCCACCGACTTTTCTTTTATCCAATAAGGAAAGGGTGAAAAAAACAAGAAAGACCTTAAGATTATTGAATTCGGGGGGTAGGTTATGAAAAGGGAAGGTGTTAGCACCCTTTTCATCTGTAGTTATCTAAGGGCTCTTAATCGCTAGCTCACTTTAAAAATGCTTTGTGTGTTTGAAAATATTTTGAAAATGCCAATAGTAAGGCAATTTTGTAATGACTCTCGTATCGTTAAGAGTGTATACAAAGTGTTTTTTGTTTGAAAATAATTTTGAAGAGTGTTGGTGAAAAGATGTTTTTGTGAGCAAGAGACTACGAGCGTTTTACCTACTTAAGGTATTTTTGTTATTTTCCTCCTCCTTTAGATAGTGCTATCCTACCATTAGTTAGTAGGAAGCCCTATCGGTTTATGTGAAGGGACAGGCGCATGTCATCGTACAGTCAAATAAGGCAACGTATAGGAATGCTTTAGCAATTTCGTAAGGGACTAGATATTTTGCCAAAGGCAACATTGAAAGGGTCATCGAGAGACTACGATCTTTGTTTTCGAGGGTCAATGCTAAAGTATCCCCACGTCCGAGGGACATGATTGTTTTTCGAAAGGCAACAAGGGAGGTTACCCTGAGATGCAAGTGTGAAAAGTGTGTTATGATTCAAGTATTGTTTATCTTTGATTATGGATTTCTACCGTTTGCTTTTATCTTGCCATACATGACCTAGTTACTAACAATAACAGTAAAATAGTGTGGAAAGTAAATGCGGAAAATAAAAGACGGAAAGTAAACCTAAGACTATTACACGTCTTCGAGATAAATACATAATAGAGATACAAAATAATAAACCCTAATTACTATTACAAACCATAGGCAGTTACAATAATTGGAAAAAATGCGAGAATAATAAACTACGCGAAAATATAAGATAAGAAAGCGAAAAGAGAAGGAAATTGTTTTTTGGTGACTTTCTTGATAAAAAGATTTGATGATTAACCTAATAACCTAATTAATTTTAATTAATTTAAAAAGAAAATTAATTAATTAAGTTAATAAAACCTAAAAGAAACCTAATTTAATTTTAATTAAGCAAAAAGCCAAAAAAATTAATTAGGGTTGATTAAATAAAAAATATAAAAAAACTAATTAGGGTTTATATAAAAAAGGTTTATTATGAGAGGATTTTGTGAAAATAAAGGAAAAGGAAAGAAAAGAGTAAGAAGGATAGAAAATAGGGAAAAACCAAAATTTGACAGGGGTGGGTGTTGAACCCACACCCTCAGAACTTCCAACCAACACGTTCACCACCAGGCCAGGGGCGCGCCTGTGTCAAGGAAAAGTGACCAATGCCTTTTGTAATCTGCACAATAAGTAAAATCATGAAAAAAATCAAAATGCCAAAAGGCTGGGATTTAACACACGCCTTGGCATAGTAACATCTTATCGCGCGTGCTTCAGCCGCTAGGGCGGTAATACATAGGATTATTTATATGAAGTGAATTGATTATAATATAAAAATATTGTCTGGAACAGAGAGGCGTCAGAGCCCTAGCTCCGATCGTCTTCTCCGATGAGCATATCTTCAAACTTGCAAAAATAACAAATGTTAGGCCTCCAAAGGTACCTTACCCCCCCTAAATCCAACCCTTGGAAGTCAAAGGAATGGTCTTTTTGGGCTGAACCACGATGCAAAAAGAGATTCTATGAGAATTATTCAAAACCATATGGACATGGCCATTCATGATTCAATCAACATGGGACTCCCACGATGGGTTTTTCCTGTCCTTTTGAACCTCAGAAAAACGTTAATGACGTTAGTAGATATTAAAATGAAATGAAAAACAAGAATGCAAAAATCATGCAATGTGAGAAACCAGTTGTGATCGGTGGAAATAGAATTGACTGTTTTTTAGTTGGTTTCGCGAAATGTCGCGGTAAGCAAGAGTCGCCACCGTCTTTTATTTTCTCCAGCATGGAAAGGACAAAAGCACATCAAAATTCCTTATGAGAATGTTTCTCGGTTCGGGAGGTAGATTTATAGAAAGGGAAGGTGTTAGCACCCTTTCTATCCGTGGTTATCCACGGGCTCTTAGGTACTTGCTCTTATGTTTTCAAAATGTTTGCTTTTCAAATGTGTGTGAGCATATGGGACTTGATTGAGCCCTTGAAAACCTCAACTTCCTTGCAGGAACCAAAACCCTAGTTTGACTGGCTTAGGAGAGTGGTTGACTGTGTAGCCCTTGAGTAGACTTTGAGCCCTTTGAGGTGATGCTTGTCAAATCTTGAAGAATATGGGAGGGCAAATTTTGGGGTACAACAGTTGCCCCTGTTCAATCTTCTTAGACCTGAGGATGTAGATTGGCTTGCGTGCCTTTCGTGATCCGAAGGTGGAAGATGATTGAACACTAGAGTGCCCAGAAATTTGCACTCACATAGTAGAGTATCAGCAGTGTGATAGCGGGAATGGGCTTATAGATGCCATTTGGAGAGATGGTGGATAGGGGATGGGATTATAGATGCCATCTGGAGATGTGACAAAACCTTGTCGGGAATGGGCTTATAGATGCCATTTAGAACTGTAATGGGAGGATGGGCTTATAGATGCCATCTAGGTGTCAATCGCGTAAGAGATTCCTTATCGAGAACTTGCGTACCTGAGAAAGAAAGATAATTACCGGGCCTGTTACAGGGGTTGATCTTCAAACTCTTCATGCAGACATGCCCTGGCTGGATACAGGTATCGAATCTACAACTGGTCGTCAACAGATATGCCATGGCTGGATACAGGAATCGAATCTTCAAACTCTTCAGACGTGCCCTGGCTGGATACAGGAATCGAATATGGAATTAGTCGTCAACAGATATGCCCTGGCTGGATACAGGAATCGAATCTTCAAACTCTTCAGACGTGCCCTGACTGGATACAGGAATTGAATCTAGAGATAGTTGTCAACAGATATGCCCTGGCTGGATGCAGGAATCGAATCTTCAAACTCTTCAGACGTGCCCTGGCTGGATACAGGAGTCGAATCTGGAAATAGTCGTCAATAGATATGCCCTGGCTGGATACAGGAATCGAATCTTCAAACTCTTCAGACGTGCCCTGGCTGGATACAGGAATCAAATCTGGAAATAGTCGTCAACAGATGTGCCCTGGCTGGATACAGGAATCGAATCTTCAAACTCTTCAGACGTGCCCTGGCTGGATACAGTAGTCGAATCTGGAAATAGTCGTCAACGGATATGCCCTGGCTGGATACAGGAATCGAATCTGGAATTGCGACAATTGATAGTAATTATCTTTGGATTGAACTTTTTCTTGAAAAGGTAAAACATCAGTTGTATGCAATGTCATGATGTATGAAAAGCATGATGTCATGATGTCCTCAAGAATAAATGAGATTGTGTGATATGATGCGTATGTGCATGCATTGTGTATGTAAGTAGGATGTATGAAAATGTGATGTGTTTATGAATGTATTTTTGTCTAGGAAAATAAATCCTTGACGAATGCCAGGAAGTTGAATCCTGGGCTGATGTTGGGGAGTGAAGTTCTTCATTTCCGCTGGGGATGATGATTGTAAGAATAAACCGGTGGGAGAAGATGACTCCGTTGGGGAATAAACTTGTTGAGGAGATTACTCTGCGGGGAATTACTCTGTGGGAAGAGATACTTCGCTGAGGTTTTGAAGTTGATGATAACTCCGCTGGGGATTCCCATTGATAAGTTATGTTGGAAGATTTGATGAACTTCGATGGGGGATAGGAAGAACTTCGCCGAGGACGATCTTTCCGTGACAATTAGCTGAGGATAACCCAGTTATATCCTGGTGGGGAAATAACCTTTGAATAAAAAGTCCGGGAGACGTGTTCGTACTCTGCAAGGGATAAGCTTCCAGAATCTACTGGGGATAAGCTCCCTACTGGGGAGATTGATTCAACTCTTCTGGGGAGATTTTGAGACTGTACTGGGGAGTGGCTCCACTGAAGTGTCTGTATTCTGCCGGGGAACAATCTTATATTAAGACTATCGGGGATGCTTGCTTAGGAATATCTGCATACTCCACTGGGGAATATTGAGATTTTTCGGGGGATACCCAACTTCCTTGAGGCTGACAGTAGACTAACTCTGCTTGGGGAGAGTGTTGCTGACTTGCTGGAGATATTGTGCCTTTTCAAGGCTGATGGGAGATCACCTCTGCTCGGGGAGAATTGTTGAATCCTGTCTTACTCTACGGGGAGTGAAGGTATCCTGGTCGTTCTTCAGCCGAACTTACCTTGGTACCTTGGTGGACAGAGCAACTAGATTGCTTAGACAACTCAATATTGCCCCTGTTTCTGATGTCACCTGTAATTAATCCTTTGTTTCGTATTCAAACATTTATGAGTTAGCAATTAATGTCGAATGCATATATCACAATCGAACCTTGGACGTTCTTTACAAAACAAAACAGGAAAAGGAAAAACAATTGGCAATTGGTCTGAAAAGTGAATTTGTATTGATTTTTGGATTTGCCTGTAAATAGGCGTTTATGTACATGAGGCTGACGTCCTAGTAAGAGAACGCCGCCGAGCAATAGAGTTTATACAATTTTGTGAAAAAAATAGCTATGTGAAAATGTCCCACTGGGTTTCAACTCTGCTATCGCCTTTATGTCTTCAAGCGTCTCATCACTTTGCTGCTTAGTTGAAGATGAAGCTGACTGATCGATGTCGTTTGAACCTGATAGTTGATACCGGATTTTGGATGCAAGGTGATCCAATGAGACATAGTATTACGCTTTATCCCTAACTTTTGCCTAGACCGCCCTTTCGGGTTTTCAGTCCACCGGGATACCCATTTTTTCCCAAGCCGCCTTTTCAGGTTTTTGACTTGCCGGGTGTACAGATTTTTTTCATTTCATCCCTTATTTTTGCCCGAACCCTTTTGGTTCGCCGGGAAGCCCTTATTTTTGCCTAGGTATGTCAACCTAGCAGGTCTTTTATCATGCGTAGTATCTTTTTACTATGTCTGCATTGGCAGGGTGAGGAAGGTCGTCACCATCCATGGTGGTTAGAATCATAGCTCCTCCTGAGAAGACATGTTTAACCACAAATGGCCCTTCGTACGTAGGGGTCCATTTGCTCCTGGGATCACTTTGAGGAAGGATGATGCGTTTGATTACCAGGTCTCCGACTTGATACTCTTGGCGTCTGACCTTCTTGTTAAATGCCCTGATCATCCGTTTTTGATATGTTTGACCATGACAAATAGCAGTGAGTCTCTTTTTGTCAATTAGGTTTAATTGATCAAGTCGAGTCTGGATCCAGTCATCTTCGCTCAAGCCTGCATCCTTCATTATCCGGAGAGAGGGTATCTGGACTTCAATAGGCAAGACTTCCTCCATGCCATAGACCAAGGAAAAGGGAGTTTCCCCGGTTGACGTTCTTGCTGAGGTACGGTACCCATGAAGAGCAAACGGTAACATCTCGTGCCAATCTTTGTAGGTCACTGTCATCTTCTTCACAATCTTCTTGATATTCTTGTTAGCTGCTTCTACAGCCCCATTCATCTTCGGCCGGTAAGGAGAATAGTTGTGGTGCTGTATCTTGAATTGCTCGCAGAGCTCAGTGATCATCTTGTTATTAAGATTGGTACCATTGTCCGTAATGATCCTTTCCGGGATGCCGTATCGACAGATCAGGTTGTGTCGAATGAACCGTGACACGACGTTCTTGGTTACGGTAGCGTAGGAAGCTGCTTCAACCCACTTCGTGAAGTAATCAATCGCTACCAGGATGATGCGATGCCCGTTAGACGCTGCCGGTCTGATCTCGCCGATCATATCAATGCCCCACATTACGAAAGGACAAGGTGCTGTCAAGACATTCAGAGGTACCGGGGGAACGTGCACCTTATCTGCATAAATCTGGCACTTGTGACATGTCCGAGAATGTTGGTAACAGTCGGCTTCCATTGTAGACCATAAATATCCTGCCCGAAGGATTTTCTTTGCCATAGTATGTCCACTGGAATGTGTTCCGAAGGTACCTTCATGTAGCTCTGCCATGATCTTTTCTGCTTCAGTCTTATCCACACAACGCAGTAAGGTTGAATCATGGTTTCGCTTGTACAGAATGCCGTTGCTGAGGAAGAACTTTGCAGCGAACCTTCTCAAAAACTTTTTGTCATTGATGGATGCACCTTCAGGGTATTCTTGAGCTTCCAAGTACCTCTTCACTTCATGATACCAAGGTTTTTCAGTTACCTCTTCAGCCTCAATATCACAGCAATGTGCAGGTTCACCCAACTTCCAGATAATGATCCGGGGAGCCTCATTGTCCCATTTGACTTTGAACATAGAAGACATCGTAGCCAACGCGTCCGCCAACTGATTCTCCTCTCTTGGAGGATCAATGTCAACACTAACTCCTTGTAAGGAATAAGATTTAGGTGTTTCGTATCCCACTCGCCTTTGATCTGGTTGATCACGAGAGCGGAATCTCCGAAGACACTCAGAAACTTGATCCTTAAGTCAATTGTAGCTTGAAGACCCATGATGCATGCCTCATACTCTGCCATGTTGTTGGTGCAGTTAAAACATAGCCGGGCAGTGAGTGGAGTATGAGTGCCTTGAGGGGATATGATCACAGCGCCGATACCGTTACCCAAAGCGTTTGAGGCTCTGTCAAAGTGCATAGACCATCGGGATCCTTCCTCAGGTCCTTCATCCGGTCCAGGTACTTCACAATCAGTCACTACCATGATGCTCTCGTCAGGAAATTCAAAGTTCATTGACTGGTAGTCGTCTACTGCCCGGTGTGCCAAATGGTCTTCCAATACACTTCCCTTGATTGCTTTCTGAGTCGTGTACTGGATATTGTATTCTGTCAAGATCATCTGCCATCTTGCTATTCTTCCAGACAGAGCAGGCTTTACTTTATTGGATCCATCTTTGAGATCAATAGAGTAGTGTGAGTCAACATATACTGTCTCAACCGGCGAGCAGCCCATACCAAAGCACAACAAGTTTTCTCGAGCAGTGAGTATTGGGTCTCACAGTCGGTAAACTTTTTTCTAAGGTAATAAATGGCGTGCTCTTTTCGGCCAAACTCGTCATGCTGCCCCAGCACACACCCCATTTAGTTGTCAAGTACTGTTAAGTATAGTATTAGAGGTCTCCCTTCAACCGGTGGCATTAGAATGGGTGGTTCCTGGATGTACTCTTTGATTCTGTCGAAAGCGGCATGACATTCATCGTTCCAACGTACTACTTGATCTTTCTTCAGCAGCTTGAAGATTGGTTCACAGGTAGCAGTTAGATGCGAGATGAATCGGGCAATGTAATTCAGACGTCCTAGAAAGCCTCTGACTTATTTCTCTGTCTTGGGAGCTAGCATCTCTTGTATAGCTTTCACCTTGGCAGGGTCCACTTGAATACCCTTGTCACTTACAACGAAGCCTAGCAGTTTTCCAGATCTTACCCCGAAGCTGCACTTGTTCGGGTTCAACCTCAGCTTGTACAACTTCAGACGGTCAAACAACTTCTGTAGATGGTCAAGGTGTTCCTCCTCAATTTGGGACCTTGCAATCATATCGTCGACATATACTTCAATCTCATGATGGATCATGTCATGAAACAAAGCAACCATGGCACGTTGGTAGGTTGCCCCAGCATTTTTCAACCCAAAAGGCATGACCTTGTAACAGAAGGTGCCCCACTAAGTAACAAAGGTAGTCTTTTCCATATCTTCAGGAGCCATTTTGATCTGATTATAACCTGAAAAACCATCCATGAAGGAGAACACCTTGTGCTGAGAAGTATTGTCAGCCAGAACGTCAATGTGAGGCAGGGGGAAGTCATCCTTGGGGCTCGCCCTATTCAAATCCCTGTAATCAACACACATTCGGACCTTACCATCTTTCTTCGGCACCGGAACCACGTTGGCAACCCACTGAGGGTTAGAAGTTACTGCAAGAAAACCGGCGTCAAATTGCTTCATGACCTCAGCTTTGATTTTCTCGGACATCTCTAGACGCATACGGTGGACTTTCTGTTTTACCGGAGAGCAGTCTTCCTTGGTAGGCAGGTGATGAACCACAATGTCGGTATCCAACCCAGGCATGTCTTCGTAAGACAAGTAAAAAGATTTCCACATAATCATGCAGCATCTGAATAAACCGTTGTTTCACACTGAGCTCTAGATTGGCACCAATCTTGACTTCCTTTCTGTCTGTCTCAGTACCCAGATTTACCGTTTCCACTGGCTCTTCATGTGGCTGAATGGCTCTCTCTTCCTGGAGTAGCAGTCTGGCAAGCTCACCAGGCACTTCGCAATCATCTTCACCTTCGTCTTCGGCTAAGTTGATCGGATTTTCGAAGTCATAACTGGCAGTAGCAGAGTCGTTACCAGTGAGATCCAGAGTGGATTGGAACCTGTATGAGTGAGTGTGTGTAAATATAGCTGTTTTGCAATATAAAAGAAAGAAAGGGAGCGCAATATTTGAAATGTAAAAAACGTCCAATGCTTTTATTCATGATATATGAAGGTGACAAATAATGAGCCCTCACAAATGAAGCCACGGTGCCCCGGGTAAGACACTGGGCCATAAAGTTTCAAATTATTGTTTGTTACAACTTTAAAACAAAAGAGTTCATTACTGGGTGACAAAAGTAATAGGTGTAAAGTCTTTTGCAGTCCAGTTGCTAGGTCCACCGTTGGTTGTCGGGTAGATCCAGCTGTCGAACTCAGATTCCTCTACTTCATCTTCAACCCTGATAGCATTTACTCCATGGTTAGGCATGGGAGCAGTCACCACATTAGGCTTTTCTGGTGCCTCAAACTGTACCTCTTTAGCATCAATAAGGTCTTGAACCTTATTCCTCAGAGCCCAACAATCATCTGTGTTATGCCCCGGGCTGTTAGAGTGATAAGCGCAGCGGGCGTTGGGGTTGTACTTCGGAGATGCTGTGTTTACCACCTTCGGAGCTTCCTTGACAGTTACCAGGCTGGTTGACAGCAGTTGCGGTAATATTTGAGAGAGAGTCATGCTGAGCCGAGTATACTGTCTTTTGGGCCTCTCAGCTCTTGGCTGGTTGTATTGTTGAGGAGCAGCAGGCTTTGAAATTACCACCGCATTAACAACTTGGCGGCGTTCTGGTTTGTTCTGTCTCCTGGGACCATACACAACACTGGCCTCCTTCTTAAAGGGCTTCTTTTCAGTATTTGAGGAGGCACCCTTCTGGATCTTTCCCGATTTTATACCAGCTTCGATCCTTTCACCAGTTAGGATCAGGTCAGTAAAACCAGCAGAGGAATTACCAATGAGATGGTTGAAGAATGGACCAGATAGGGTCCCCAAGAACATGTCCACTAGTTCACGATCCGTCAGCGGTGGCTGCACCCTGCCAACCAGGTCTCTCCATTTCTGTGCGTACTCCTTAAAACCTTCACCCGTTCCCAGTGACATACCCTGGAGTTGGGTACGCGTGGGAGCGAGGTCGGAATTATATTGATACTGCTTGTAAAAAGCAGTGGCCAAATCCTCCCAGTTACGAATGTTGGTTCCATCCAGCTGATAGAACCATTCGAGATGAGTCCCTGAAAGACTCTCCTGGAAGAAGTGGATCCATAAGTTCTTGTCTGCTGTGTAAGGCTGGATCTTCCTTACATAAGAGTGGAGGTGCATCTTAGGACAGGAAGCCCCGTCATACTTCACAAAGGCAGGCGCCTTGAACTTGTGTGGGATCACCACCCCAGAAGATAACCCCAAGTCTCCGAAATCCAACCCAGGCACATGTTGAATCTCCATAGCATTTAACCTGTCCTCTAATTGTTTGTACTGGTCCTCAGCAGGAGGGTACTGTTCGTCGTTGAAGTCTGTCTCGGTGTCAGAGACTACGAGACTAGGAACCTCTCTCCCTTGGTGGCTGCCTTCCCCCACAGATGGAGTAGTCCTCTCAGCTTCATTCTGCAATGTATTCCCGAGTCTGCGCCCAGTGTTGAACAGCACAATCCTCTTCTTCTTTTTCTTCTTCAGGAGCAAAGCCTTCAACTCTTGTTGTCCTTGGGCCAAGTTCATGACCATCTCCTGAAATTGGGCGTTCTGGGCCTGGAGGGCCTTGATAGCTTGCTCGGTAGTGAGTTCAGGATTCATTATGCTTGAGTGCTGAAATAAACAGCGAAGAAGATTAAGCAACCTGTAGAAAAAGGGTACCTGTGATGCATATGATGAATGAAATGCGTATGAATTATGTTTTCAAAGACAATCGAGAATCAACTTTGTAGACAAAAGGAACACACTTTATTAGATTCAAACTTTAAATTGTTCAACAATCTGCCCTTAGGCGTTACAAGAGTGAAACTACTGAAACAGAAATAAAGCTGTAAAAGGAACATCCAAATCCCATCAGTGCTCCCATGGCCTCCTCTTCTCAGTACGGATATAGTCATTCAGGGCCTGCTCGTTCTCCAATTGCTTAGTCAGCTTCTGGATCTTCTGTTCCTGTTCGTTGAACTTTTCCCGATAATAATCCCATTCTTCCTGTAGTTGCGCCCAAGACCTCTTTAGGGTATCAACATCAGGGGGTATCTGAGGAGGGAGAACAGTTGGAGGAACCCCGTCTCCATCAGGACTTTCAAGAATGATAGGCCTGACAGCTTCATACGGCATACCTAACTTCTGAGCACGGATGCGGACCCACTTGTAATAGGGTTCCATTGGTAGAGAAGTCTTCGGTCCCAACTCATGTGGGTCAGCTTTGTGAATTCCGTCCCAAGCTTTAATGAATCTATGGCGCAGCTCGTCACTATCTACCTGAAACTCAAAACTGATGTGAGGTACCAATATCTCATGAGGCCCTGCTCTTCTGGCTCTTCGGAACTGACAGAGAGCTAAACATGGATTGTAAGAGATTCTGCCCTGGGTACCAATCAAAGGAACATTAGGATACTCTCCGCAACGATCAATAACAGCCACCTCATCTAAACCTCTGAGAGTCCAAATGATGTCATTATCAGTGAGAGACATTAACCTATTAGCCCAGCCTCTTCCTTCTTGGTTCTTCAGCACGAACTTGGGGAGGTGCGAAATAAACCACCTCACTAACAAAGGAGTACAACACCATAAAGTTCCCCGTCTTCGGGCAGTACGAGCATAAAGTTGTTGCAGGATATCACCCAAGAGAGTAGGCACAGGGTTCTGAGACATGAAGATCCTTATGGCATTGATATTGACAAAGTTATCAGGATTTGGAAACAATACTAGCCCATAGATTAAGAGAGCCAGAATGTCCTCGTACGCCCTGAAGTCTAAGTCATTCCAGAAACTGTTAGCTTTACCAATCAGAAACTTAGCCAAGAAGCCCTTAACTCCGCTTCTAGTCACCCAGTTGTCCATTACCTCCTTGTTGGTCAAAGGAAAGGCTGCTGCAATCTCCTCAGGTCTAAGAGCCTTCTCCCAACCAGTGAAGGGAGTCTGATCCAAGGTAGGGATGCCAAGAAAATCAGAGAATTCTTCCAGGGTAGGGACCAGCTGGAAGTCTTGAAAGGTGAAGCAAATGTACAAGGGATCATAAAACTGGGTCAAGACACTCATCGGTTGTTGGTCCCACTTTGAAGTGACTAAACCGAGAAGAGAACCATGCCTCTGGATAAAGGAAGCAATGCTTGGAATTCTGTTAACCAACTCTTTAAGCAAATCAAGTGGGTGAACAAAGTTGAGCCGGATAGTGTTCCTTCGCACATGCATCATGATGTCCTACAAAACAGAGCAAAAGTGAAACCCTCTTGTCTTTGAAATAGGTCAGTCCTTATGCAGGATGCATGCAATGGTATGATGGTATGATGTTATGGTAAAGCACACCACAAGTATTCACAAAGGAAAACATGATAAGGCACACAAGTCACACAAGACAGCCCTTAGAGTTTAGGCCAGCATGAAGTTCAAGTACTACCCTCTTTCAGTTTGTTGGTTAAGACCTGTCATATCAAAAGTAACCGGGTTCTAGAGGATCCCAATATCACTGACTACCCTCAATCGGTCATAACTCCAGCGTCGCAATCTTTTCTTGCGGCCAGAACCATCGCGAGAGTTTAGCCTCAATGGGTGTAGCATACTGCTACTGTTCTATGGCCAAGTTGGGTCACATTAGGGTTCTAAGGTCGGTTGGTGCTTAATGACTCCTCAGAAGACCCATATTCTCCTCGTTGCAACACAAGGGATATCGGTACAGACCAAGGTGGCACACCAACGTAGCCACTGCTTCACCCGTGTCGGTCTACGCCGGACAGGTCCCTCACAGCTTATGCTACCTAAAAGGGTATCCCCAGATCCGGGTTAGGATCTATGAAACTCCGAGACAATGCCCACAAATATAAAGCAATCAAAGCAAAGCAATTGAAAACATAAGTATGATCTAATCCTAAGGTACACCTCACTTCAAAAATATCCCCAATAGAGTCGCCAGTTCTGTGATCGGTGGAAATAGAACTAACTGTTTTTTAGCTGGTTTCGCGAAATGTCGCGGTAAGCAAGAGTCGCCACTGTCTTTTATTTTCTCCAACATGGAAAGGACAAATGCACATTAAAATTCCTTATGAGAATGTTTCTCGGTTCGGGAGGTAGATTTATAGAAAGGGAAGGTGTTAGCACCATTTCTATCCGTGGTTATCCACGGGCTCTTAGGTACTTGCTCTTATGTTTTCAAAATGTTTGCTTTTCAAATGTGTGTGAACATATGGGACTTGATTGAGCCCTTGAAAACCTCAACTTCCTTGCAGGAACCAAAACCCTAGTTTGACTGGCTTAGGAGAGTGGTTGACTGTGTAGCCCTTGAGTAGACTTTGAGCCCTTTGAGGTGATGCTTTTCAAATCTTGAAGAATATGGGAGGGAAAATTTTGGGGTACAACACCAGTGATGTATATATGAGTGTTCATGCCCTTTTGATCATTGCAATTGGTCCAACTTTAACCTATAATGTTCCTGGAAGTGAATGAGACGACTAGTTTATAGTGAAAGCAACTGTAATTAGGGTTTCGAGTGGCTTTAGGTTTCTTGAAAATGTTGAGATTTTTGGAATGGTTTCTTTGCATAAGGGTTCGTGTACTTGATGTCTTAGTGAGTGTGATAAAATAACTTGGAATTAGGTCAAATGAACATGGGCTTGGAATTTTGTTAATAAGCCTTGTATTTTATCTTATTTATTTTGAATTAATAATGAATAAAATCAAAATAATTAAAATAAAAAGATCAAGGGGTACATGAGTAAGATCTGAGGTGTATATGAAGTGTAGAACATGTTTGGTCTTTAAAACAATAGCCCAAAAATTCAAGTTTGGTCACTTTAGGTTTCACGCATTTTCTCTAAATTTCCCAACTTGCACTGATCATAACTCTCTCAATTTTCATCTTTTGAATGTGATCTTAGACTTTTTGGAAAGCTAAAGATGTCCCCTAAAATATATCTATTGATAATTTTTGAATTTAGAGAATTTATCTTGATGTAAGTTTCCTTGACAAAAAGTGTCTTTTTGTTGACTTTTAAAATGATCCATAATGTACTGGCCCAAATCTCTCAAATGAAGCATTTTTTGGACATGAACTTATAGAGACCAAGTTGTAGAGAATTTAATTTCCTTAAAAATGAGCTTTGGTTGGGGAAAAACTGATGAAACATGTGAAAGGTATGCTTGGTCAAAGTTCAGTTGACTTCTCCTAGGGAAAACCCTAATTTGGAAACTTTTGACTTTTGATAATTTAAGGGTTTTGTTTTTATGAATCATGACCAAACCTTGATCAAATGATGAGTGTGACTTCAAAATGTTGATGTTGACCAAAAATATTCAGATTTGAATTTATGTTGACCATAACTGACTTTTTCCCCAATACAGTTGATTTCTAGTCATTTGAGCCATTAACTGAGCAAACTGATGATGCAAGGCATGAAACTTGGTATGAATATTCCTTGAGACATATAAGAGACCATGAACTCCATTTGAGAACTTAGAAACCAAAATTTCCTTGTGAAAGATGAAACCTTAATTGTTGGTCAATTGCTTATGAGAAGAATTTGTCTGATCAATTCTTGAACCACCTTAAGCATTTGAGAACCTTAGGAGAATGTCTTGAAGAAAAAGGGAGGGGAAATTTTAGGGTACAACAGCTCCCCCTGTTCAATCTTCTTAAACATGATGAGTTAGATTGGCATGTCTGTAATTCGTGATCTGAAGGTGGAAGAGGATTAAACACTTAAGTGCCCGAAAATTTCTACTCGCATGTGTAAGAGGTAACTCTGTAGGTTAATGATATTGCTTGAATGGGCGTAAAGATTCCATTCGGAGGGATGACATAATGTTTGCCGGAGATGGGCTTATAGATGCCATCCAAGTAACTGTTGATGGGAGTATCAGAATGAGTCTACGCTTGATTGTATCTGAGGAGTGCTTATCAGAATGAATCTCTGAGGAAGGTGCTTAATAGCTGCTTGTCAGATTTAGTTTCTGAGGTAAATTCTTGTCATGTAGATAGTCACCATGTCCTATTTCAGGAGTGGATCTACAGTCTGTCTTTGTTGGTAAACCCGTCTTATTTTGGTAATTCATACCACCTGGTCATGTCGATAGTTTCCCCGTCCTATTTCGGGAGTTAATCTTTTCCTGGTTATAAAGATAGTCTCCCTGTTTTATTTCAAGAGTTAATCTTTGCTCGGTCTTACAGATAGTTTCCCCGTCTTGTTTCGGGAATTAATATTTGACCTGCTTTTTGTTGGTAAACCCATCCTGTTTCGGGAATTCGTACCATCTGGTTGTATAGATAGTTTCCACGTCCTATTTTGGGAATTAATCTCTTACCTGTTTGCAAATTACTGATGATATTCGTCTGTTTATAGACTTTTACTTTAAAAGATAAAGAGTTAGTTGTATGCAATGTCATTATGTATGTGATGCATTACGTGCGGATGTTCTCAAAGTAAATGAGAGTGTGCTATATGCGTTTCGTATGCATATGCTATAATATTTGGTGAATAATGTATGGATGTAAGATGTCATTGAAGCATATTGGTAGCTTTGTATATCATCTTTGACTGGGAAAGTAAATCCCTTACTGTTGCTGGGGATGAGGAATATGAATCTTCGATCTTGTTGAGAAAATCTCCGCTGGGGATTCCTGCTTTCTGTCTTGAGAATACTCCGCTGGGAATGTTTGACTTCTGCTTGGAGATAGAAGAGTTCAGGAACATTGGTCGTTCATTGCTCTACCAGGGAATTTATTTCTTATATACCCTGACTAGGGATAAAAGAGATGGATGACCCTCTGAGGTGCTGTATGATCGAGTTTCAGATCTGGGTGTCAACTCTTCTGAGAAGGACAAATTTAAATGATATATGACCCGATTTCAGATTCCATGGAAATTTTCTAGGGATAACGACCTATACTTTGCTGGTGAGGGGAATTTTGTCGAGGATCTGCAGTAATCATAGAAATGAGCTCTGTTTGGGAAATTAAATTCCGTTGGAGAAATGAATCCTGCTGGGGAAATAAACCTCGTTGGAGAAATATAGTCTGCTGAGGAAGTGAGACCTACTGGAGAGGAGAATTCTGTAGGGGATTTCAGTGTTTGGAGAAATAAACTCAACTGGGGAATTTAAATTCCTATGAACTGTGCTGAGAAATCAAACTCTGATGGGGATTGGAATTCCATAGGCTGTGCGAACGAAGTTTCCACTATATGCTAGAGAAATGATCAAACTACTTTGTCTGCTAGGGGGATCTACTGTGGAGTATTGTCATGTTAATAGTTGGAAAATTTCCCAATTCTTGCCTTGAAGGCATATTAGACTTGCGGGGGAATGTATCTTTGTCGGGAATGAGTTTGTGAAGATAGCTCTATGGGGATTTCTCTGTGGGGATTAGCGGATGACTTGAACGTTATCCAAACTCCTATAGTCTTGAGTAAATTCTTATTCCTGTTTTTATGCATATATTTGTTAACAGTAATCATATTCATATGCATATGTTCATTCAATTTAGTCAATGGACGTTTTTGCGAACAAAACAGAAAAAGTATAACAAATTTGAATTTTAAAATTGACTTGTATTGATATTGTGCCTATAAACAAGTGGTTTTTGTACAAAGAGACAACACTCCTAGTAAGAGGAAATCATCGTGAAATGAAAAGAGTACAAAGTAAAACAAAACAAATAGCTATGTATAAATGATCCCGTCGGGATTTCAACTTTGCTATTGCCCATATGTCTTCGAGCATCTCATCCCTCGCTGTTGGACAAATTTTACTGAATTGATATGTACCATTCAAACTTGACATTGGTAATAAAGTTTGTCGTAAGTAGGTGATCCAACGGAACATAGTCGTACGCTTCGATCCCTAACTTTTTTCTGGACCGCCCTTTCGGGTTTTCAGTCCACCAGGATACCCTTTTTTGCCTAAGTCGCCTTTCCAGGTTTTCGACTTGCCGGATTTACATTCTTTTGGTTTGCCGGGATACCCTTATTTTTTCCTAGGCCAGTCAACCTAGCGGGTTGCTTTCACGTGTAGTATCTTTTGACTATGTCCGCATTCACAGGGTTCAAAAAATCTTCACCGTCCATGGTGGTAAGTATCATAGCTCCGCCAGAGAATATTTTATTTACTACAAATGGCCCTTTGTAGGTGGGAGTCCATTTTCCCCTGGGATCACCTTGCGGTAGGATGATGCGCTTTATTACCAAGTCACCAGCCTGATATTCATGATGCTTGACTTTCTTGTTGAAGGCTTTGATCATACGCTTCTGATACATCTGACCGTGACAAACAGTTGCAAGCATTTTTCTCATCAATCAAATTCAACTGGTTCATCCTAGTATGAATCCTCTCGTCTTTGTCTAAATCTACATCCTTCATGATCCTCAGAGAAGGAATCTGGACTTCGACAGGTAGAACAACTTCTATATCATAGACCACAGAGAATGGGGTTTCCCCAGTTGACGTTCGTACTGAAGTGTGATAGCTATGAAGAGCAAATAGTAACATCTTGTGCCAATATTTATATGTCACAGTCATCTTCTGTATAATCTTCTTGATGTTTTTATTGGCGGCTTCCACTGCACCATTCGTTTTTGGTCGATATGGAGAAGAGTTATGGTGCTTAATCTTGAACTGTATGCAGAGTTCCGTGATCACAGTGTTGTTGAGATTGGTACCATTGTCCGTGATAATTCTCTCGAGGATTCCATACCGACATATAAGGTTGTGCTTGATGATCTGAGCCACAACATTCTTGGTAACGGAGGTAAATGAGGCTGCTTCAACCCACTTTGTGAAATAATCAAAGGCGACAAGGATGAAGCGATGTCCGTTAGAAGCAGTAGGCTTAATTTCTACAATCATATCAATTCCCCATAATGCAAATGGCCAAGGAGAAGTCAAGAAATTCAGAGGAACCGGAGGCACATGTACTTTGTCAGCATAGGTCTTGGTATTTGTGACATGTTTTGGAGTGATGATGGTAATCAACTTCCATAGTTGACCAATAATAACCCGCTCTCAAAATCTTCTTAGCCATTGTATGTCCACTGGAGTGAGTACCAAAGATACCTTCGTGCATATCCTCCATAATTTTCCCAGCTTCCTTCTTGTCCACACAATGAAGCAGAGTTAAATCAGGATTATACTTGTACAAAATTCCATTGCTCAGGAAGAACTTAGCAGAGAACCTTCGTAGGAATTTCTTGTCATTAATATATGCTTCCTCAGGGTATTCTTGAGCCTCGAGGTATCTCTTCACTTCATGAAACCAAGGTTTTTCCTCTACTCCATCAGTGTCAACCTCATAGAAATATGTCGGTTCATCCAATCTTACGATAGTGATTCGGGGAGCTTTGTTGTCCCATCTGACTTTGAACATAGACGACATGGTAGCTAATGCGTCTGCCAACTGATTGTCTTCTCTAGGGATGTGCTCAAAAGTGATTTCCTTGAAGTACGAAATTAAGGTCAGCACATGCTCTCTATAAGGAATGAGAGTCAGGTGCTTTGTATCCCATTCTCCCTTAATCTGACCGATCACTAGGGCCGAGTCTCCGTATACGTCCAAGAATCTGATTCTTAAATCAATGGTAGCTTTGATACCCATGATGCACGCTTCGCATTCAGCCATGTTATTGGAATAGTCAAAGCACAATATGATGGTGAAGGGAATATGGCAACCCTTGGGAGAGATAATAACAACACCGATTCCACTGTCAAGTGCGTTAGAAGCTCCATCGAAAACCATAGTCCATCGGGATCTTGGCTCAGGTCCTTCATAGGTCCAGATTCTTCATAATCTATGACTAGCATAATGTTATCGCCCGGGAACTCAAAATTCATAGACTAGTAGTTGTCTACAGCTTGATGAGCCAAATGACTTTCCAGTACACTTCCTTTGAATGCTTTCTGAGTGGTGTACTGAATGTCGTATTCTGTCAAGACCATTTTCCATCGGGCTATTCTTCCGGAGAGAGCGGGCTTCTCGAATATGTATTTGATAGGATCCATTTTAGAGATCAATAAAGTAGTATGGGTCAACATATACTGTCTTAGTCGGCGAGCAGCCCATACCAAAGCGCAACGAGTTTTCTCGAGAAGTGAGTATCTTATTTCACAGTTGGTAAATTTTTTGCTAAGGTAGTATATTGCATGCTCTTTTCGACCAGACTCATCATGTTGGCCCAGTACACACCCCATTGAGTTCTCTAACACTGTTAGGTACATGATTAGAGGCCTTTCTTCAACTGGTGGCATAAGAATAAGAGGTTCTTGGAGGTACTCCTTAATTTTGTCAAATGTTATCTGACAATCGTTGTTCCACTTTAATACTTGATCTTTCTTAAGCAGCTTGAAGATCGGTTCACAAGTAGCAGTCATATGAGAAATAAATCAGGCAATGTAATTCAGTCGTCCCAAGAAACCTCTGACTTCCTTCTCATTACGGGGAGATGACATTTCTTGAATGGCTTTAACTTTTTCAGGATCAATTTCAATACCTTTACCACTGACGAAAAAACCCAGGAGTTTACCGGACCTCACCCCAAAGGTGCACTTACTCGGATTCAACCTCAGCTTGTACTTCTTCAGTCTACCAAACAACTTATGTAGATGATCAAGATGTTCCTCTTCGGTCTGGGATCTGGATATCATGTCATCAACATAGACCTCTATCTCGTGATGAATCATGTCATGGAACAAAGCTACAATGGCACGTTGATATGTGGCACCAGTGTTCTTTAACCCAAAAGGCATAACCTTGTAGTAGAAAGTGCCCGACTGTGTGACGAAGGTAGTTTTCTCCATGTCTTCAGGTGCCATCTTGATCTGATTATAACCCAAGAAACCATCCATGAAGGAGAATACCTTGTGTTGAGTGGTGTTATCAACCAAAACATCGATATGTAGAAGTGGGAAGCCATCTTTAGGGCTCGCCCTGTTCAAATTCCTGTAGTCCACACACATACGTACCTTGCCGTCTTTATTTGGTACCATAACCACATTCACAACCCATTGGGGATAGGAAGTCACTGCTAAGAAACTTGCATTGAACTACTTCATGACCTCAGCCTTGATCTTTTCTGACATCTCAAGACGCATGCGACAAACCTTTTGCTTTATTGGAGAATAACCCTCTTTCATTGGCAGAAGATGAACCACAATATCGATATCGAGCTGTGGCATGTCTTCGTATGACCAAGCAAAGATCTCAACATAGTAATGCAACATCTTGATTAACCTGCTCTTGACGCTGTCTTCCAAGTTGGCACCTATCTTGACTTCTTTTCTGTCTGCTTCAGAACCCAAGTTCACAACCTCGACTGGTTCTTCATGTGGTTGTAACTTTTTCCTCTTGCACTAATAGTCTAGAAAGTTCTCCAGGTGTCCCACAATCTTCCTCACCTTCTTCCTCGACTTGGTAGATCTAACTTTCAAAGTCATAAGTGGCAATAGCAGAGTCGTTATCAACAGGATCCAAAGTGGATGTGGATCTGCAATTTATTGTGTGGGTGTGTTTAAGAACACATAGCTATTCGAAAGTGATAAAAATAAACGAAAGAAAAAGAACACAAAATTTGAATGCAAAACGTTCAATGCTTTATTAAATGAAAATATGTTTATGAAATGATAACCCTTAACAAATGGACCATTGTGCCCCGGGTAAGACACAAGGCTTAAATTCATTGTTTAAAAATTACATAACCAAAACTTGGAGAGCGATAAAAACAGAAAGTTGCTATTACTCCTGACTAAAAGAGATTGGGATGATGTCTTGAGTCTTCCAGTTGCTGAGCCCGTTTCCAATGATGGGGAATATCCAACTGTCAAGGTCATAATCATTGTCAGCATCTTCTATCATGTTGAATCCACTATTGCTGACGCAAAATGGTGGTCTTCCAGCACGAGCGTGACGAACAACCCTTTGAGCCTCTGCAGTGAAACCCAAACCAAATTTGTCAGATTTATACAGAATGTCAAGAAGCTGACCCCAAGTAGTACAACCACCTTCTTCTTCATCAGCCTTAGTATCCTTCATAGAAGCCATTCTGGGCGGAACCTTGGCAAAATTGGGAATGGCAGAAACGTCTTTAATAGCGGTAGGAGGGATAACTTTAAAAGTATGACAGGGAGTCTCGATAATTTCACCATCCATTTCTATGCACCTCAATGAGTTCAAGTGGCTAATCATATACTCTTCTTCACCATAAACAGTAACAACCTTTCCTTTCACATGGTATTTCAGCTTTTGGTGTTGGGTTGAGGTAACAGCGCCTGCCCCATGGATCCAGGGGCATCCCAGTAAACAAAAATAAGTCGGTCGAATATCCATAACATAGAAGGTATATTCTAATACCTACAAACCTACCTTGATCGGAAGATCCACTTCTCCGTGTACCATCCTCTTCGAGTCGTCAAAGGCTCTCACCATAATATCACTAGGCTTCAATGTAACCCCTTCGTAGTTAAGTCTATTAAGAGCACCCTTTGGTATAAAATTTAGTGAGGAACCAATATCAACCGATACATGAGTCATAGTAGTGCCCCTACATTCAATAGAGACATATAGGGCCTTGTTGTTGTTTCTTCCTTCAGGAGTTAGGTCGACATTATAAAAACCTAACCCATTGTCACTCGTTAAGCTAGCTACATAACTCTCAGATTGATAATAAAAAATTTCTTGTGACACGTAGGCAGACTTCGGGAATTTCACTAAAGCCTGTGCATGGGCTTCAGAACACAGTAATAGGGATAATATAGAGATCTTGGATGGGATCTGCCCCAGTTGTTCAACAATCTTATAATCACTCTTGAGGATAATTTTTAACACCTCCTCCAACTCTTGCTTGGAGGTGTCTTCGGCTGGAACTTCTTTAGGTGCCTCCAACTGGGCAGGCTCTGTTATTTTCTCTTTTCCCTGAGCCTCAGTAGTTAACTCGGTAGCGGTAACTTTAACTGGTGTAGCAACAGTCTTTTGAGAGATTTCCAGAGAGAAAACCTTTCCGCTTCTAGTAACCTTACAGGTCCCTGCAATATTGTCAATGTTTAAATCAGTAGCTTCAATAACTTCATCTTCAGTAGTTGATAGTTCTTGCTTGACGCCATGGTAGTACACGTCGGCTCCATAGTTCCAAGGAATATATTTATTTGAATAATATTGAATAGGTCCAGGTGCTGCGATTATTAGAGGAGCAACTTTGGGATCGGCAATAATCCTTACAGGACCCTTGGAGGTGATCCTGATAGGAGTGTCGGATATTATAGATAAGTCTTGAAACAGATTCTAAGCAGACGAAATATTCTCAACCAGAATTAGGTGATTTTCCATTAGATGCCGAATACCTTCTTCTAGCAACTTGAAGCCATTGGGTTAGGCTACGCAGCAGTAACATCTTTCGATACAACCCAGAAATAAACCGGTCTGCAACAAATTCTTTTTGATATTTGGGAGGGGAGTAACCAATTCACTTACAGTTGAAACATAAAGAACATCATCAATAGCACTTATGCCTTTGTCATGCTTCAGCATTGGTGCGGTAATCACGTTGGGGGTCTCTAGGGGATCGAATTTAATTTATTTATTGTCAATCATATCTTGAATTTTGTTTTTCAACACCCAATAGCTATTGGTGTCATTCCCGGGGCTATTATAATGGTAAGCATACTTCACATTGGGATTTTAGCGAGGAGAGGAGGTGTTGAGATTCTGCGGAGGAACCCTTAGCATTATTAGATCTGCTTTCAATAAGTATTGTAAGGCTTGAGGCAGTGGCATGCTGATCTTTGTAAACTGCCTTCTCGGTGCGTCTATCCTACGTAGATGGTTTTGCTATTGTTGTGGAACATGAGCAGGATTAGAAATTAAAAAACTCCTACAGATTGATGGCGATCATTTCTAGTACGACCCTTCTAGCCATAAACAACATTTGTTTCCTTCTTACCGTTGAACGCCTTCTTTACAACACTCGAAGATGCAACCACTTGAATCTTTCCACTCTTGATACCAATTTCGACATGTTCCCCAGTTAGAATCAGCTCAGTAAAACCAGATGAGGAGCTTCCAATTAGATGGTTAAAGAACGGACCTATCAAAGTTCCCATGAACATATCAACCAGCTCCCTATCAGACAAAGGAGGTTGCACTCTTCCAGCTAGATCTCTCTACTTTTGGACATACTCTTTAAACTCTTCATTCGATCTCAAAGTAATACTTTGTAGTTGCACACGAGTTGGTAAGGTTAGAATTGTATTGATATTGTTTGTAAAAGAAGCATCCAGGTCTTCCCAAGTACGGATGTTGGTTCCTTCCAACTGATAGAACCACTCCAGTTGTGTCACCGATAAACTCTCTTCAAATAAGTGGACCCATAACTTTTTGTGAGTGGTATAGGGTTGGATTTTCCGAACATAAGATTGCACATGAAGCTTAGGACAAGGCGCACTATCATATTTAGCAAAAGTGGGGGTCTTGAATTTGTGAGGGATGACAACCCTCGAAATAAGACCCAGCTCCTCAAAATCCAGTCCAGGAACTTTCTGGATTTCCATAGCATTAAGGCGATCTTCCAATTGTTCGTATCTATCATTTGCAAGAGGATAATTCTTATCTGAATAGTCTTCTTCATCAGGAATTTTCCCAAAACCAAGATTGCTTTCGCCTTCAACTTTTATACTTATACCGTCTTCTTCCTGATTATCATCTTCATCTGAGGAAATAACACAGTTCTGAGATTGTTTAGGAAGGCAATTGAACCTTCTTCCCATGTTCAGGATAGCAACTGGTTTCTGAGTCTTCTTCTTTTTTGTGATGAGCGTCGTCATTTCTTTCTACCCCTGGGCCAGGTTCAGGAGTGTCTCTTGAAATCAGGAATTTTGTGCTTGGAGTTCCTTCATAATCTGTTTGAGGGCCATCTTTTACTGAAATAAATAGCAAGAAGATAAAAAAACCTGTCTCCGAAAAGTACCTGTTATGTAATGATGTGCATGATATGCGGATGAAATGTTTTCAAGGATCTCGCATGATAAATAGAAAAGAAATGTTAGAAGTTGGTTGCAGCTTTGACGAAAGAACATTTCGTCATTTGAGCGTCCTTCTATGAGAATCAAGCTCACCATGTCAAGTGGGTCTAAGCCTTTGACTTAAAAGAATGAACTTTGGTGTTTGATGCCATCTGGTTAAAGGAAAATAAATCCTCTTTCCCCTTGCTAGATGTCTGGTTCATGATAACCTGCATCACAGGCCCTTGAGATCCTTCAAATGGTCAATGAAACTGATATGGTATGATGTCATGATGTTATGATGTCATATTTGAACAGATAAAAAACATAAATAAAACACACAAGAGCCTTATGTTTAAGACTTGCACGAGGTTCGTAGGTAAGTACTCTCTTGAAATTCAGTTGGCTCAACCTGTCATAAAAATAGTAATAGAGTTCTAGGAATCTCATATCACTGATCTTTCTCTCGGGAATTGTTTGAGCAGTACAATTGACTTACCACCGAAATATACCGAGAGTCGAATCTCAATGAGAGTAGCATTGGGTATCAACCGACTTTGGACTGCACCAAATCCGGCTATCTCACTACCTTATAATGGCTAAGTTGGGTCAATTAAGGTTCTAAAGGTCGGTTAGTGCTTATGACACCATGCGTCAACCTAGTGTTATCCTCAATTAACTTAAGGAACACCAGTACCAACCAATGTGTCACACTAACACAACCATCACTTCAATCATATCAGTCTACGTCGTACAATTTCCATGATCTATAGCTACTTACCTAAAATGTCCCCAGATCCGGGTATAGTCTCTTTGCAAAAAAGTAAACTCGAGCAACCCTCAAATGTAAAGCATACAAAGCAAACAAGGAAAGCATTTAAATGTGATCTAACTCTAAAGGTAACCCCTCTTTGAGTTGTCCCTAGCAGAGTCGCCAATTCTTTAATACGATGGGAGAACTGACTTGGTTTGTGTTTTATTGCAAATGTTATGGATAGCAAGAGTCTCCACCGACTTTTCTTTTATCCAATAAGGAAAGGGTGAAAATAACAGGAAAGACCTTGATATTATTGAATTTGGGGGGTAGGTTATGAAAAGGGAAGGTGTTATCACCCTTTTCATCCGTAGTTATCTACGGGCTCTTAATCGCTAGCTCACTTTGAAAATGCTTTGTGTGTTTGAAAATATTTTGAAAATGCCAATAGTAAGGAAATTTTGTAATGACTCTCGTATCGTTAAGAGTGTATACAAATGGTTTTTAGTTTGAAAATATTTTTGAAGAGTTTTGTTGAAAAGATGTTTTTGTGAGCAAGCGACTACGAGCATTCTACCTACTTAAGGTCTTTTTGTTATTTTCCTCCTCCTTTAGATAGTACTATCCTACCATTAGTTAGTAGGAAGCCCTATCGTTAGATGTGAAGGGACAGGCGCGGGTCATCATACAATCATATAAGGCAACTTGTAGAAGTGCTTTAGCAATTTCGTAAGGGTCATCGAGGGACTACGATCTTTGCTTTCAAGGGTCAGTGCTAAAGTATCCCCATGTTCGAGGGACATGACTGTTTTCCGAAAGGAAACAAGGGAGGTTACCTTAGAGGTGAAAGTGTGCAAAGTATTTCGTGATTCAAGTATTGTTTATCTTTTATTAGGGTTTGCTACCGTTTGCTTTTATCTTGCCATACATGACCTAGTTACTAACAGTAACAGTAAACTAGTGTGAAAAGTAAATGCGGAAAATAAAAGATGGAAAGTAAACCTAAGACTATTAAACGACTTTGCGAGATATACATAATAGAGATGCAGAATAATAAACCCTAATTACTATTACAAACCATAGGCAGTTACCATAATTGGAAGAAAAAAAGCGCGAGAAATAATAAACTACGCGAAATTATAAAATAGGAAAGTGAAAGGAGAAGGAAATCATTTTTTGGTGACTTTCTTGATAAAAGATTTGATGATTAACCTAATAACCTAATTAATTTTAATTAAATAAAAAAAAGGAAATTGATTAATTAAGTTAATAAAACCTAAAAAAACCTAATTTGATTTTAATTAAACAAAAAACCTAAAAAATTAATTAGGGTTGATTAAATAAAAAATCTAAAAAACTAATTAGGGTTTATATAAAAAAGGTTTATTAAGAGAGTTTTTTTTGAAAATAAAGGAAAAGGAAAGAAAACAGTAAGAAGGATAGAAAATAGGGAAAAATCAAAGTTTGACAGGGGTGGATGTTGAACCCATGCCCTCAGAAATTCCAACCAACACATTCACCACCAGGTCAGGCGCGTGCCTGTGTCAAGGAAAGGGGACCAGCGCCTTTTTTAATCTGCACGATTAGTAAAATCATGAAAAAAATATCTAAATGCCAAAAGGCTGGGGTCGAACCCACGCCTTGGCATAGTAACATCTTATCGCGCGCGCTTCAACCGTTGGGGCTGTAATACATCCGGTGATTTATATGAAACATGTTGATTATAATATAAAAACATTATCTAGACTAGAGTGGTTCCAGATCCCTAACTCCGGTCGTCTTCTCCGGTGAGCATATTTTCAAACCTGCAAAAACAACAAATGTTAGGCCTCCAAAAGTACCCTACCCCCTAAATTCAACCTTGGGAATTCAATGGAATGGTCTTTTTAGGCTGAATCACACTGCAAAAAGAGATTCGATGATAATTATTCAAATTAGTATGGACATGGCCATTCATGATTCAATCAGCACGGGACTCCTAGGATGGGTTTTTCCTGTCCTTTTAAACCTCAAAAACACGTTAATGACGTTACTAGATGTTAAAATGAAATGAAAAACCAGAATGAAAAAATCATGCATTGTGAGAAATCGGCGATGTATATATGAGTGTTCATGCCCTTTTGATCATTGTAATCGGTCCAACCTTACCCTATGATGTTCCTGGAAGTGAATGGGACGACTAGTTTGTAGTGAAAGAAAATATAAGTAGGGTTTCGAGTTACCTTAGGTTTCTTAAAATTTTTGAGATATTTAGAAAAGTTTCTTTGCATAAGGGTTCATTTCCTTGATGTCTGAAAGAGTATGATTAAATAGCTTGCAATTAGGTCAAATGAACATGGGCTTGGACCTTTGTTAATAAGCCTTGTATTTTATCTTATTTATTTTGAATTAATAATGAATAAAATCAAAATAATTAAAATAAAAAGATCAAGGGGTACATGAGTATGATCCTAGGTGTATATGGAGTGTAGAACAAGTTTGGTCTTTAAAACAATAGCCCAATAGCCCAAAAATTCAAGTTTGGTCACTTTAGGTTTTATGCATTTTCTCAAAATTTCTCAACTTGCACTGATCATAAATCTGTCAATTTGCATCTTTTGAAGGTGATCTTTGACTTTTTGGAAAGCTAAAGATGTCCCCTACAATCTCTCTTTTGATCATTTTTACATTTGGAGACGTTATCTTGATGTGAGTTGCCTTGACAAAAAATGTCTTTTTGTTGACTTTTGAAATGACCCATAATGTATTGGCCCATATCTCTCAAATGAAGCATTTTTTGGACTTGAACTTAGAGAGACAAAGTTGTACAAAATTTAATTTCCTTCAATATGAGATTTGGTTAGGGAAAAACTGATGAAGCATGTGAAAGTTATGCTTGATCAAAGTTCAGTTGACTTCTCCTAAGGAAAACCCTAATTTGGCAACTTTTGACTTTTGATGATTTGAGGGTTTTTTCTTGATGAATCATGACCAACCCTTGATAAAATGATGAATGTGACTTCAAAATGTTGATTTTGACCAAAAATATTGAGATTTGACTGTATGTTGACCATAATTGACTTTTTCCCTAATACTGTTGATTTTTAGTTATCTGAGCCATTGACTAAGCAAACTGGTGATGCAAGGCATGAAACTTGGTATGAACATTCCTTGAGACATATAAGAGACCATGAACTCCATTTGAGACCTTAGAAACCCAATTTTTTTTTGTGAAAGATGAAACCCTAATTGTTGGTCAATTGCTTAGAAGAAGAATTAGTCTGATCAATTCTTGAACCACCTTGAGCATTTGAGAACCCTAGGAGAATGTCTTGAAGAAAAGGGGAGGGAAAATTTTGTAGTATAACACATGCCAAAGGTCAAACCCTAATAATAAGACTCTTATGATTCCATGGGGAGAGTCAATAGAAGCACCATGGATGATACCACACCAGACTATGAGATTTCTAGTAGTTCCAAAGACTACAATGGTGATTAGGGGGCCATCTCCTACCCCTTACAAAAGCAACAAAGTGGTACCATAGAGTTATGATTCTACTATTTATGTCAATGATTTAAAGTAATAATTTGAGCCATCAACATGTCAAGGACCTGTGATCATAAATATAGCTGGAACATGGGGCATGACTCGCATTCGTTGAATCTATAGTCCCGAACCACCAAAGAAAAATGATGTTATAGTTAAGGATAAGAGGAAAGTTGTGATAGAGGCAAGCCAAGAACAAGAGCCTCCGAGCAAGAATTTTTCTGACTAAGAGGCGGAAGAATTCCTGAAAATAATCAAGAGGAGTGATTATAGGGTGATGGATCAGCTACATCAAACCCCGGTCAAGATTTCAATACTTTCGTTTCTCCTCAACTCAGAAACGCATCAAGACTCTCTAATGAAGGTTCTAAGTTCTGATCATGTCGCAAAAGAGATTATAGTAAATCAGTTTGACAATGTTGTAGAAAATCTGATATCTGGATCATATCTAGGTTTTAATGACAGTGAGTTGCCACCACAAGGCAGAGCTCATAGCAAGGCATTACACATTTCTATTCAGATAGGTACTTCAAGCCTATCCAGGGTACTCGCCGATATTGGTTCTGCTCTCAATGTGTTATGGAAATCCAGCTTGATGAAGTTAACATTGGACAGTGTTGTAATAAGGCCAAATTCTACGATAGTCAAAGATTTCAATGGTTCTCAAAGTACAGTGTTTGGAGAAGTGGATCTTCCTGTCATGATCGGTCCACATATGTTTATATCAATTTTAAAGTAATGTATATAGAACCAGTGTATACATGTTTACTCAGACGACCTTGGATCCATGTAGCGGGGGCTGTTACTTCAACTCTACATCAGAAATTGAAATTCTCTGTTGAAGGAAGATTGGTTATAATCGACGGTGAAGAGGACATCTTTGTAAGTCACATAGAGTCCTACAGATATATCAGTGCTGATGAAGACTGTATAATAACACCATTTCAAGTCTTAGAGGTTTCTTCAATGGTTATCCTACATGTGGAGAAAATTAAGAAACCTACTGTGACTTCGTGGAGAGACTTACAAACCGCTATGGAAGATGGTACCTCAAACTTTTGGGGTAAACTTATGGAGATACCTGAGAAGAAGAATTGTTTTGGTTTGGGATATGAATCATAAAAGGCTACCCTGAAAGGAAAGGTGTAGTTTCCTCCTATATAGGAAACCTTAGTCAACAAAGGAACTGAGCATGACAGATAAATGGCGATGATATTTAACAAAAGCAACACCAAGAGAGAATCTGACTTCATCTGTGAATGTGCTCCAAGAAAAGAGCTCAAGAATTGGATAACCTTGGAGATTCCAGAGATATTTTTCTTTCTAAAGTAATTTTTCTTGTTTTTGAAAGAACCTATGTCAAGCCAGAGGCACAGGGGTAGCTTGTAAGGGTCCCCGAATTTGCTTCAAACAGTATTCTCAACTAATAAAAGTTATATTTCGCATTCAATTAAGATCCATGTCTTTCTATTGCATTTATCTCTTATATTTAAAATGGCAAAACTTCTCTTTATATGCATTTTCCAAATTCACATACTAAAACCGCACCAAAACATGATAAATATACAGATCCATGCCTAAAATCACCGATAATGTTACTGTTGCTATTCGATATAATTTTGATGCACCCATTAACCAAGCGAAAGAGGAAGATAATGAAGATCTTGAACTCTCCGAAGAATTTGTGAGGGAATTAGAGAAAAAGGTTGGCAATATACAACCATACCAAGAGGCCATTGAGACCATCAACCTTGGCACAGAGTAGGATCCCAAAGAGATCAAGCTAGGGGTAACATTGGAGGAAAGTGTCAAAGAAAGACTGATCAAGTTGTTACGTGAATATGTGGATATATTTTCTTGGTCTTATAGAGATATGCCAAGATTGGATACAGATATTGTGGTGCATAGACTACCTCTCAAGGAGTGTTGCTCTCCAGTTAGAAAAAATCTCAGAAGAACTCATCCAGACATGTCTAGTAAGATTCGAGAAGAAGTCCTTAAACAATTTGATGCATGGTTCTTAGCGGTGGTAAATTATCCACCTTGGATAGCTAACATTATACTGATGCATCCGCAAGTGCAAGGAAATATCGAAGTAATATAAAAGATTTTCGAACCCACAGAGCCCAATGTCAACCTACTGTAATCTATTGTCGCTTTGTAAAGCTAAGGCCAATGATTGATTAATTTAGGGGAAACTAAGAACTAAAACTGAAATAAAATAAGATTAAGGAAATATATATGAAAAGAGAGACCAAAATGTGTATTCCACGTACCTTTGGGACTCTGTAACTCGTTGGCTTATACTGATGTTAAAAATGTGTTTAGTAGAAAAAATAAATTTAAAGATGAACCTCACACTCACGTGGTTTTGAACAAAGCCTCATTCTTTAAACATGAGATTTTGCTCTCGCTCGCCCATTTTAATTAAGGAATATGTTTTGAAAACTGAACAAGTTCTAATTAATCCTAAAGCGATCTCGTTGTGTTTATAATTAATGCCTACTTTCTACTATCTGGTTCGACCCTCACGCTCTCGCAGTGCCAACTCGAACCTTAGTTAATTTCCAACTCTCGTGGAAAAACCGGGTTAAGTAACCTCTCACTCTCGTGACAAATCTCTTTAAATTAAGTTTAAAAACAAAGACCGAAACTGAATTTTCTAACAGATAATAAGCCAACTTATTACTGAGTCCCGTCAGAAACGAAGGTTCTCACATATCGAACTCTAAGTAATTTAGTCGGACATACTATTGATTGAAAACAAATTAAACATAGAAATTGCAATTAAAAACGACATGGTAATTAAATTTGACAAACAAAACAATAATGATAAATAATAATAATAATAATAATAATAATAATAATAATAATGATAATGATAATAATAATAATAATAATAATAATAATAATAATAAGAAATATGATAAAGAACCTGTAAAAGACTTGAAAATAAATGCAAACTGGAAATAACTTCAATAGATCCAAGAAAGTTACACAAAAGTTACACAAAAGAGTCCTAGTACTAGTGGTGTGGCAGTTCCCTGATGTGAGAAACTACCACTTTTACAAAAGTAATATTTGCCTAAAACTATGAACAGCGCTTCCACGAACAAATTTGGATTCTTCAAAAATTAATGCTCGATCCTTTTTATAGTGAGAACTAATGGAAGTTACTTTAGGATTCATGTGAGAAGTAGTGGAGATAGTGGGAAGTTGGAGAAAGTGGAGATAGTGGGAAGTTAGAGAAAGTGGAGATAATGGAGATCATGGTCGGAGAAGTTGAGAGAATATAGGAGCTTCGTTGTAGAAGTTGAGAGAACCACACAATGAAGTTACAGACAGTGGCAATGGGCATGCCTTGTGTGTCGTGGGGCACACAAGTTAAAGTTGTGGCGACCATAACACGTGTGTGCTAAGGGGCACACATAATTCCAAGGCGTGGTGATCGGCTGGAGACTGTGACGACCGTCACAGTCCTCTGTCATGCAATTTCCTTTTGTTTTCGGCTACAAAGTCATTTTTAACTCATTTCTTTGTCATTTATTTCTATTTTCTCATGCAAGTCTTGTGGAATGTAAATATCTGAAATGAAATAGAATTACCGACATAACAAGATAAAAATGAATGAAAAACAATATAAAAGTACATGTGAATCAAGTCGAATATACGATATAATTTCACGTAATCAAATTCACCCACACTTAAACCATTGCTTGTCCTCAAGCAATCGACCAACATGTTAAAAGGAATGATCAGGCACAATTTGAAACAAGGACATAACATAACTCCTAATCATACGTGGATGCTAGGCTAATGTTAGATCGGTAGGTACTAAATGTTCAATACCAAGGATATCACAACGACACGAAATTCAAAGACTCCCTCTTTATGCAAACCAATTCGAATCATGCCATTATAGCTCAACCTATATCTCTAGTTTTTATTTCACTCTTTTTATTCAAGCACAATCACATTAAGCCTTCTATCCGTACACGCACATAGTAGGGAAATTGGTTAGGATTATGACCCTTTTCTCAGGGTTCTGGTACATAAGTTTGGTAACCCCTTTTATTTAACTAATCACAGTTGCGGGGAATCAGACTGTAGTCCTCCCTACTAAGTTCAGCACCAGACACCTTTGAACCAACTGACGACGAGTTGTTTTATTATATTTTTGTAGGTTCCACAACCATTGGATTAAGTTATCAGGTGAGGTTCATCTAACTTAATAGGTGAATTCCATATTTTAAATTTATTATGGTTTTAGAATTTTTGGAATCATTCACTTATATTCATCGACTCCCTACATAGTTTGTGCTTAAGATGGTGTCGATTGCTAATATAAACTACTTAAGAGCTACTTTGAAAACTTGAGCCTAAGGTTTTGGCATAATGGGTACCCAAATTGATATCACATAACGAGGGGGTTTAGAGTGTCATAACAGTATCGATTTTATTGAAACTTTCCCAAGTATCTCTAACACAACCTAAAGTGTGACAACCTATATACTTTCAGAGTGTATGGGCCATGCATCAACAAGAAAGTTGTTGTTGGAGGTCAAAATTTTAAAAATTTAGAGAAATAGAGTAACAATTGGAAAACATGCAAACAAACTTGACATCACATGCAATGACTCGACCAAATATTGGAAATAGATAAAATCTTAAAAACATGAAATAAACTAGAAAACAATAAATCAAGATAAGAAGCGATAAATGGAAAGCGGTAAAGTTCCTCCCCCACACTTAAACCAAATATTGTCCTTAATGTTTCAGTAAAAAGTGGGAAAAGGAATAAGAACCTGATCAATTCTCACCTTGATAATTTCCTACCTGAAGTTGATGGTACCAAGCGATCAATGTCTTTATTTTCTGCAAAATCAAACAAAAGCAAAAACATTAAATTGAAACTCGTGGATTGCCTCCCACGCAGTGCTTCTTTCAATGTCGGTAGCTCGACGACTCAAGAGTGTCAGCACTCATGGTAATTATTTCGAGATTGACTCCTTGATCGAATTTTTAATCATCTTTGGTTTCCATGACCACTTATCAAGCCATCTCACATATCCCTCACCTTTTCTTTTCTTTCTTCTGTGGGGTGGTTCCTTCTTTTGAACTTGTGTTGGTTGTTCTAGATCTATCTTGAGTATGAGCTTTTCAAGTTTGGCCTTATTTATTTCATCCACAACTTCAAAGGCTAACCTTCCCCTCTTAGAACTGTTGATTTCCCTAGTTTCATGGTCCTCAAATTTTCTCTTTTTATGCAGGACCTCAGGCAAAGGTGCATTGATGTGGATATTTTTCAATACCTCCACATACGTTTTATATTGGGAATCTATCTTGGCTTTCAAAAACCTTTGCGGGAAATGAATCAGTGGGGTATAGGGAGGAGGAACAACAATATGTGTTTGCTTCTCTGCCTCCTCAACAACCTCCCTTTCGGATGACGTCAGTGTATTTTTCTTAATCTCTACTATTTTCTCAGCAAAACTCCTCTCAACCTTTGTATCACTCTCTTCAATGTCATTATCACTCTCTTACACCTCATTATCACCCTTCTTAGGATTTTCGATTTGTTTTTCATTGTTGGTTATTACAATATTTGCATGTCTTTCAGGGAAGGGTCCTAGAGGTTTTTGTTCATGCAGGGAGATTTGAGTCTCCAAGGCCATGTTGCGAGTCACGAGGGACTCAACCACATCGTTCAGCTGCCTAAGGATTCACTAATATGGATACTTTGTTTGTTAAACTCTTCATTTTAGATAGTTTGTGTCGCTATAAAACGCTTCATCATAGATTCTAGCCTAGAGAGAGTTTGTGTTTCAATAAAATTCTCCATTAATATTTCAAGGTTAGATTTATGGGAATTTTGCGATTCCTCAAAATACTAGGAGTGGTAATTGTAGAGGAAATTTGGTAGAGGATAAGTTTGTGTCATATTTAAATCCTCCATTAATGTTTCGAGGTTGGACTTATGGGATTCTTGTGATCCCTCGAAATACAGAGAGTGGGAGTTGTAGAAAAAATTGGGTGATACATAGTAATTAAGTTTAGAGTACCTTAGTCTATATGGTGCAACAATGAAAATAACAATATTAACTTTGGTCCCCGACAACGGCACCAAAAACTTGATGAGTCCGCAAGTGCAGGAAATATCGAAGTAATATAAAAGATTATCGAACCCACAGAGACAAATGTCAACCTACTCTAATATATTGTCGCTTTGTAAAACTAAGGCTAATGAATGATTAATTTAGGAGAAACTAAGAACTAAAACTGAAATAAAATAAGATTAAGGAAATATATATGAAAAAAGAGACCAGAATGTGTATTCCGCGTACCTCTGGAACTCTGTAACTCGTTGGCGTATACCGTTGTTAAAAATGTGTTTAGTAGAAAATATCAATTTAAATACTGAACCTCACACTCTCGTGGTTTTAAATAAAGTCACATTCCTTAACCATGAGATTTTTCTCTCACTCGCCCATTTTAATTAGGTAATGTGTTTTAAAAACTCACAAGTTCTAATTAATCCTAAAGCTCTCTCGCTGTATTTAGAATTAATTCCTAGTTTCTACTATCCGGTTAGACACCCACACTCTCGTAGTGCTGGTTCGAACCTTAGTTAATTTCCCAATCTCGTAGCAAAATCGTGTTAAATAACATCTCACTTTCATGACAAAGCTATTTAAATTAAGTTTAAACACAGAGACCGAAACTGAAATTTTAAACAGATATTAAACATACTTATTACCGAGTCGCATCAGAAACGACGGTTCTCTCATACCGGACTCTAAGTAATTTAGTCGAACATACTATTGATTGAAAAAAATTAAACATAACAATTACAATTAAAAACAACATGGTAATTAAATTTTCTAAATAAAGCAATAATGATAAATTATAATAATAAGAATAATAATAATAATGAATAATAATAATAATAATAATAATAATAATAATAATAATAATAATAATAATAATAATAATAAAAATAATAATAATAATAAGCAATATGATAAAGAACCTGTAAAAGACTTGAAAATAAATGCAAAATGGAAATAACTTCAATAATGACAGCAAGATTGTTGATCCAAGCAAGTTACACAAAATTTACACAAACGTTACACAAAAGAGTCCTAGTACTAGCGGTATGATAGTTCCCCGATGTGAGAAACTACCACTTTTACAAAAGTAATTTCTGCCTAAAACTAGAACAGCGCTTCGGTGCACAAACTGGATTCTTCAAAAATGAATGCTCGATCCTTTTTATAGTGAGAACTAATGGAAGTTTCTTTAAGTTTCATGTGAGAAGTGGTGGAGATACTGAGAAGTTGTAGAAAGTGGAAATAATAGATATAATGGTCGGAGAAGTTGAGAGAATATAGGAGCTTTGTTGCAGAAGTGGAGAGAACCATGCATTGAAGTTACAGACTGTGACGAGGGGCATGCCTTGTGTGCCGTGGGGCACAAAAGTAAAAGCTGCGGAGACCATAACATGTGTGTACCGAGGGGCACACATAATTCCAAGGCATGGTGACCGGATGGAGGCTGTGACGACCGTCACAGTCCTCTGTAATGCAATTTCCTTATGTTTTCTACTACAGAGTCATTTTCAACTCATTTCTTTGTCATTTCTTCCTCTTTTCTCATGCAAGTCTTGTGGAATGTGAATACCTGAAGTAAAATAGAAATACTGACATAACAAGATCAAAATGAATGAAAAACAATATAAAATTGCATGTGAATCAAGTCGAATATACGATATAATTTCACGTTATAATGTACCAGTACTAAAAAAGAAAGGCAAAGTACGCATGTGTGTAGATATCGGGATCTGAATAAAGCAAGTCCCAAAGGCGATTTCCCATTACCCTACATAGATATTTTGGTGGATAATACAACTCAAGCTTCAGTATTCTCATTCATGGACGATTTCTCAGGATATAATCAGATCAAAATGGAACCCGAGGATTTGGAAAAAGACTACTTTCATGACTTCTTGGGGTACTTCTATTACAAGGTATTCACTTTCAATCTGAAGAACGCAGGGGCAACTTATCAACGAGCTATGATCACACTATTCCATGATATAATTCACAAAGAAGTTGAAGTATACGTAGATTATATGATTTCCAAATCTCATAGGAGGAGGATCACGTCATAAATTTATAGAATTTATTCGAATGTTTGTGAAAGTTCAATTTAAGATTAAATTCGAACAAGTGTACATTTGGTGTCAGGTCAGGCAAGCTATTTGGTTTTATTGAAAGTCACCACGGTATTGAGGTAGATCCCGACAAGGTGAAATCCATACAAGAAATTCCAGCTCCAAGGATAGAAAAAGAGGTTCATGGTTTCTTAGGACGATTGAATTATATTTCGAGGTTCATATCACACCTAACTGCTACGTGCGAGCCTATATTCAAATTACTTCTAAAAAATCATACAATGGTGTGGAATGACGATTGTCAAATGGCCTTCGAGACGATAAAGTAATATTTACAAGATCCACCAATCTTGACGCCAGCAGTTCCTGGAAGACCGCTTATCATGTACTTAATAGTGCTTGAAGGGTCAATGGGATGTGTATTATGACAACATGTTGAAACGGGTAGAAAAGAGCATGCAATTTACTACTTCACTAAGAAATTCACTTACAGCAAAACCAGGTACTCGCTCCTTAAGAAGACTTGTTGTGCCTTAGCTTGGGCTACTAAACGGTTAAGGCAGTATATGTTAACTCACACCACGTGGTTAATAGCAAGAATGGATCCTTTAAAGTATGTGTTCAAAAAACCATCTCTTACAGGAAGAATTTCCTGATGGCAAATGTTACTATTCGAGTATGACATCCAATATGTTACTCAAAAGGTCATCAAGGGCAGTGTATTAGCTGACCATCCAGATCACAATCATTGCCAGAATATCAACCAATGAAGTTCGACTTTCTAGACGAAGATGTCATGGTTATAGATGACTACGAAATACCAAGACCCAACGAAGGACCTGAACCAAGGGCACATTGGACACTCATGTTTGATGGTGCTTATAATGCACTAGGTTCTAAGAATTTTCACAAACCTTATACTGCAAGGTTAAGTTTTGACTGCACCAACAATATTGCTGAATACGAAGCTTGTATATTGGGTTTAGAAGTTTCTATCAATCTAAGAATTAAACACCTTGAGGTGTATGGAGACTCAGCATTAGTCATATACCATGTCAATGGTGAATGGGATACTAAACATCCCAAATTGATTCCAAATCGGGATCATGTTTTGAAGCTAGATAAGGAATTTACTGAGATTACATTCAGTCATATTTCGTGAGAAAAAAATTAGATGGTAGACGCCTTGGCAACTTTATTAGCCATGTTCAAAGTGACCTAACCAAATCAAGAACCACACATTACAATTAGACATTTTGAAGAGCCTGCATATTGCCTTGCCATTGAAAAAGGACCGAATAAAAAACCTTGGTTCTATGACATCAAAAGGTATCTCGAGAAACAAGAATATCTAGAAATTGCCTCTATAATTGACAAGAGAACTCTATGGAAGCTAGCTTCAAAGTTCTTACTAAGTGGTGATGTGTTGTACAAAAGAAATTATGATATCGTATTGCTCAGGTGCATGGCGAAACATGAAATATATACACTTATGATAGAAATTCATGAAGGCACTTTCAGAACTCATACAAACGGGCACGCCATAGCTAGAAAGATCTTGTGAGCAAGTTATTATTGGTTGACAATGGAAGATTATTGCTACCATTATACAAAGACATGTCACAAAATCCAAATCTACACCGACAAAGTGCATGTGCCACCGACTCCTTTGAATGTCCTAAGTTCTCCTTGGCCATTTTCAATGTGGGGAATTGATATGATAGGAATGATCGAACCGAAAGCCTCTAACAGACACTGGTTCATACTAGTTGCCATCGACTATTTCACCAAATGGGTGGAAGCTTCGTCCTACGCAAATGTGACAAGACAAGTGGTTACTCGGTTCATCAAATAGAATCTTATATGCGGATATGGGGTTCCTAGAAAGATCATTATAGACAAAGGGTCAAATTTGAAAAATGAGATGATGAAGGAGTTATGTGATGACTTCAAAATTTATCACCATAATTCCTCACCATATTGACCAAAGATTAACGGGACCGTTGAAGCTTCCAATAAAAATATCAAGAAAATCACTCAGAAAATGGTGAAGATATACAAAGATTGGCACGAAATGCTCCCCTATGCTCTACACGACTATCGTACTTCCGTGCGTACGTCAACAGGTGCAACTCCCTTCTCTCTAGTTTATGGCATGGAGGTTGTACTCCCTGTTGAAGTATTGATTCCATCGCTATGAATTCTAATGGAAAAAAACTTAAAGAATCAGAATGGGTTCATACGCGACTTGATCAACTTAACCTTATTGAAAAAAAAGCGCTTAACAACCTAGTGCCACGGTCAGTTGTACCAAAAGCAGATGAAGAAAGAATTTGACAAAAAGGTTCGTCCTTGAGTGTTCAAAGAAGGAGATTTGGTGCTAAAAAAGATTATACTACCTCATCTTGATTCACGTGGTAAATGGAGACCTAACTACAAAGGTCTGTACTTGGTAAAAACAGCATTCTTGGGTGGTGGTCTTATCCTCACAACAATGGACGGGGAAGAACTGCCACATCTGACGAACTCCAACGCAATCAAAAAATACTATGTGTAAAAAGCTCTCTAAGTTCGAACCCTAAAATGGAAGACGTAGGCATAAAGGAGAGTCCCGGTGGATCGAAAACCCTAAAGAGCAATTCATGCAAAAATTAGGGACATACACAAAAAAAATTCCCGTGGACTGAAAACCCAAAAGGGCGGTTCAGGAAAAAGTTAGGGATCTTATCCCAAATAAAGAACAAATAGACAACGATCTAAGAACCACGACTATGATCACAAAGGAGAAGAATTAATCCAAATCATTTTACTCATAAGTAAAGGAGATTGGAGCTATCAAAAAGATGTTGGAGAAACAGTAGTAGCAATTATCTTTTTCATTGCCATTTTCAGTTTTATTAAAACTTTTTGTGATTATCTCTTTTTAGGAATTGCATCTTGTACTCCCGCCTATTCAGAGGCATATTTATCAATAAAACATTAAATTTTTTAAATCTTTCAATTGTGTTTTTTCCTTTTCGGACTTGTTCGCAAAATACTACGATTATTTCTTGTGAATACTGTGTTAAAATCATTTTGGGGATTTGACAAAAAAAATCATTTGACATAACATCAAAAAAAGAATTTTGGTTAGAAAAACATTGAAAGAAAATCCACGTCTACGTCCATGCCTGTAATCATAGCCATATCCATGCTGTGATACGGTGGGAGAACTGACTTGAGGTTTTGCATTTGTGTTCGCAAATGTCGCGGTTTAGCAAGAGTCGCCACCTAATTTTATTTTATCCAAAAGGAAAGGTAAAAAAAGCACAGGAAAGACCTTTGAGATGTTTTCTTGAGTTCGGGGGGTAGATTATGAAAAGGGAAGGTGCTAGCACCCTTTTCATCCATGGTTTTCCATGGGCTCTTAGTTACTTGTTTAGATCACTTGCTTTGCTTTTGAAATTTTTTGAAATGGTGCTTTGTGTGGTTTTGAAAGTATTTTGAAAAGAGGCCATCGTTTAGACAATCTTTGCAATGATTCTCGTTCGTAAGAATGTATACAAAGATGTTTGTCTTTTGAAAAACGTTTCAATGTTTTGAAAGTTGTTTGGAAATGTTTTGAAAGTGTGTGTGTTTGTTTTTGAAAATAGCAAGGATTGTTTGCAAATTGATCAAGTAACTAGAAGCTATCTACCTACTCAAAAGTCTTTCTTGTACATTTTTATTCCTTTGACATTGTTGATTTACCATTGATTTGGTAAACAACCCTATCTTTGGATGTTAAACGGGACGGGCGTGGGTCATCGTATGACCATGATAGCAATGTTGCCAAGTATCTTTAGCATTTTGAGGGACCAAGATCATTTGTTTAGGCAACCTTTTGATAGCGTCATCGAGGGACTATGATCTTATTTGTTTGTTTTGCTTTGCCAAGATACTTTGCATGCATACCATGGCCATTTTTAGGCAACAAAGTGGATGAAACCCTATGGGCGCTTGTGTGCAATGTGTTGTCATTTTACATGCTTTTTTGTCTTGCATTAGGTCATGCTATTTGTTTGATTTTTGTCTTATCATACAAACCCTAATTTTACTAAACATGTATATAATGCGATAAATTGCGTAAAAATAAATCTAAGCTATTACAACAATTATTATGGGAGGGGGGATACAAGTTTTTGAATGGGGATATTTGCACAAAATAAAACCCTAAAATACTATTACAACCCAATTGAATATTTGCAAATTAAATAAATAAACAAATATTAAAAATGCAATAAAAATGTAAATATGCAAAAAAAAAAATGTTTTGTATTTGTTTTATGTATGAGAAAATAATATTATTTAAGTCCTAAAAATAAGAAAAATAATGTTATTTTTGAAAGGGGGTAGAACCCTAGTTTTGATTAAAAGAAAATACGTTTCATATATTATTTATTTTATCCATTTATGTACAAGAAAAAAATAAATAAAATTATTTACAAATATTAAAAATTAAAATATATGTGAAAATAATATTTTATGTGTATGAATAATAAAAATAAAAATGTATGATCTTTTTAAATATATTTACTATTTATTTAAGAAAATAAAGTTTTATTTATTTGAATAATCAATATTTTATGCAAAAAATAAGATAACAAAAATAAAATAAAAATGCAAAAAATTAAGAAAATATTTTTTGGGATTTTTTAATGTTCAGAGAAAAAAATAAAGTCAATAAACATAAAAATATGAGAAAATATGCAAAAATATAAAAATATGCAAAAGGGGGGTGCAAATAGTAAACTGGGGGTATGGGAAGTAAAACAACATGCCCAAGGGCGCCAAGACCCAGAACATCATCTTCATCCGTGTCCTTGGCTTCCTGCGCGGGTGTTTCTGAGTTCAAACCTGTATCTTGCTCTAGCTTGTATAAAATCAAAAACTTATAACACAAAAAATGTAGCTTATGATCTCACGATTCTAGTGATATAAAGTTTGTGACCTAACTCTAAAAGACCAGGGAGAATTTCAGTAGCCCTAATTCCTGACCTAATTTTTTCATGAACTTCAAGCTTCAAATTCTCACTACTCATTTAATATAAATGACAACTATGCTTATGTACAACTTTAGCAAGTTAATGACTACATTTTTTCTTCACAAATCGTGACTTAAGGATGCCTAAATAAGGAGATAGAGATTTGAAAAATACCTTGTTCAGCTGAGTTTGGATATGGCAATGTGGGGACTTTGAGTGAGGCCTAAGGATTGTGTGAGCTTCCTTGAAGTTCCCTCAAGCTATTCCAATGCTTAGCTTGCCTTGAGGATGCTTGAAACTCCTTGTAGAAGTCAACCTGCAACCTTCCAAAATGAAAATGGTGATGTCTGAAACAGGGGTTACCGTTGTCGTGCAAAGGCTTGGATAGTTTAGGTAGGATGTATGGAAGATGTTTGAAGTATTACAAGGAAAAACACACGAGCAAATTTTGAGTTGGCAAGTGTTTTGCATAAGCTGCCCTGTTTGGGCAGAAATTTGTGTTTTTCTGTTTTGGAGAGTTTTGAATGTTGTGTATTCGTATTTTTTTCTTGAGACAAGTTTGTGAATATGTTTTGAATGATGCCAAGTCTTCTCTTTATCAAATGTACAAGTTCTGATCCCTTTTGCCTCTTTTCTTGTATTTGAAGAAAGTTGAAGTGACTTAAACCAAAAGCTTGTACTTGCTAGTTATAGGGCTGATAATAGTTGGTATGCTTTTCTTAATTCCTGTGAAAATTGTCTGCACCACAAGAACAAGCCCAATGCTCAAGGGTGATAAAGTTGGAAAAGCTTGCTTTATGAAAGTGGTATTGTGAACTTTATGCCATTTATGGATTAATCTTTTGTACAATGCTCCAAAGATCAAAATAAAGCCAATATCCATTGAGTTAGAATTAAATTATGGAGTGTATAAGGGATTTAGGACCTGTAATGCAAGGTACAGGCATGCTAGGATCTGATTTGCAACTTGAAGCATTGTGAAAATGGCTTGAACAAAAGTGACAAAATGCCATTTTCTCTTCTTCGATTCTCCCTAACCACAAATGATCTTGGAGAGTTCTTAGACATTTTGGAAATCTTGCAACATGCTCTACAATCCATATTTGAAATGCAACTTGAGACACATCTTGGAACTAGGTGAAAAGTTGCCATGAAGTTAGGTCAAAAACCTGCCTAAACTAGGGCAAAATTTCACTAAGTTAAAAAGTTTATGGACCCCTATTCACAAATTCATAACTTGATATCCGAGCATCTTTTGGGAAAACTTTGTGAATTAAAGTTGTAGATTTTATGGAGGACTAAAACTTTCATGTTGGAAGTTTTCTTTGAATCCAATTGCATCATGGTGAAAAAGTTGTGGAAAGTTGGAAAAAATAAGAATTGTCCATACTTAGAAAAATTCTAAGTTATGAAAAATTTCAAATTAAAACCCTAATTTGAAAAATTGGTTTTCTTGATCAACAAGTTCCATGTTTTGATATATCTTGATGAATTATGACCATTGGAACTTGATTTTGACCAAAAAGTCAAAGTTTGACTTTTCAGTGCACAGTTGACTTTTGATCAGTTGACTGCAAAATTCATCTGTCAATCCTATGCATTTGAGATCTTTTGAACTATGTGATTAGGTAAAGATGATGCTATTGAGTCCTTGAAATTATGCTTTAACCCAATTGGTCATTGGTTAGGTTAAAAATAAAAAATTTCCCTTTCTCAATCAAAACCCTAATTTTGACTATTTTGCCCTTTTGATGATTTGATCAAATTTCTTGAAGAGTTGTGATCCAAACTTGATCAAATGGTTCATATGAGTCTAAAATGTTGTTGTGGATCAAAAATTATGAAGTTTGAATGTAAATTGGCAACGGTTGACTTTTTCTCTAATACAGCTGATTTATAGGTCAACTGTCCAATTGATTGGGCAAAAATGTGATTCAAGGCTTGAAACTTGTCATGGGAAACCTTAGGGGTCCAAGATGGTGTATGAAGGTCACATGAAGCATTGATGGTCAAAAAATCCTTGTGCAAATTCAAACCCTAATTTCAGGTTATCAGTGCAAGGAGATGTCTTGAGCTGAGCAAAACCCTAAACTTGTCTTGAGTCCAAGGAGTCTTGAGAAAAATCTTGATAAATGAGAGGGAAAATTTTGGGGTACAACAGCTGCCCCTGTTCAATCTTCTTGAAACTGAAGAGTTATATTTGCGAGTTTGGCCGTTCATGACTCGAAGGTAAAAGATGATTGGACACTAGAGTGCCCATAAATTTGCACTCGTCAAAGTGTAGTTGAGGGAATGAGCTTAAAGATGCCATTTAGAGAGGTCATAGAATCTTGTTGGAGATGGGCTTGTAGATGCCATCCAAGAATGCTCGTTGAATTGTATGTTATAAGTCATAAGAATGAGTATCAGAATGGTGTCTGCGTCTGGAACATATCTGAGCTGTATCTGGAGACTGAATCTGAATGAGAAACAGAATAGCATTCGTGTCTGGAGCGTATCTGAAATTGAAATCTGAATAAAGGCTAGAATGGCAACCGTGTCTGGAGCGTATCTAAGCTGGGGAAATTCAGGATAAGTGACAGAATGGTATTCGTGTCTGGAGCGTCTATGAACTGTATCTTGAATTGAGGAATCTGAATAAGCGACAGAATGACTTCCGTGTATGGAGTGTATCTGAACTTGAAACTGAATAAGTAACAGAATGACTTCCGTATCTGGAGTGTATCTGGACTTGAAACTGAATAAGTAACAGAATCACTTCCGTATCTGGAGTGTATCTGGACTTGAAACTGAATAAGTAACAGAATGACTTCCGTATCTGGAGTGTATCTGGACTTGAAACTGAATAAGTAACAGAATGACTTCTGTATCTGGAGTGTATCTGGACTGTATCATGAAATCTGAATCTGAATGAGCAACATAATGACTTTCGTGTCTGGAGTGTATCTGAACTTTATCTGATAGTTGAAATCTGAATAAGTATCAGGATGGCATCCGTATCTGGAGCGTATCTGAACTGTATCTGAAATCTGAATCTAAATGAGCAACAAAATGACTTCTGTGTCTGGAGTGTATCTGAACTGTATCTGATAGTTGGAATCTGAATAAGTATCAGGATGGCATCCGTATCTGGAGCGTATCTGAATTGTATCTGAAATATGAATCTGAATGAGCAACATAATGACTTCCGTGTTTGGAGTGTATCTGTACTGTATCATGATTGTATACCGTTAACGGCAGCTTGTTAATCTTATCCTGAAAAGGGTAAAACATTAGCTGAAACACCAAGTTATGTTGCATGAAATGTATGATGCAATATATATGTTTTATCAATGTTTATGATATATGGATGTAATGTATGCGCATGTAAGCTGATTTGCTGTATAGCTGAAGAAAATAAATCCTTGACAACTGGGAATAATAAAACCCTTGACTGCTGCCGGGGAAAATAAATCCTTGACTACTGAGGATAAGAAATCCTGGGTGACTATTGGGGATTAAAATCCTTGATAACTTCTGTGGGGATATAAGGATCCTTCATGTCTTGAAGTTGGAGTATTGACAAAAATTTTGTTGTGAGAGTAATGCTGAACTGCTTGAATAATCCGCTTGGGGAATCCAGAGAATTTGCCAACTTCTACTGGGGATTACACAAAGGGAATCCTTGTTCCGCTGGGGAATAAAGAAAATCTCTAACGACTTCTGTGGGGAATAAGAATGAGAATCTTCACTCTGTTGGGGAGCAAGGAAAACTTTGGTGACTTCACTGGGGAATTAGGAATGAGAATCTTCATTCTGTTAGAGAGTACTGAAAACTTTGTGGGGAAGAAGGCTTACTGCTGGAGAGTAAGTTCAGGAGTTTTCGGTCATCTGCCACTTTACTGGGGAGTTATCCTAGGTTGGGGAAAAACAAAAGTTAACTGTTATTTGGTTGATTTTCAGATTTCAAGACAACTTGCTGGGGAATTTAGAGAAACTGGATGGTCTCCACTAGGATTGGTAGTTGGAAATCTTGACTCGACTGGGGAAGAAGGTTTCATCTCAGCCGGGGATCTGTAATTCAAAGTTTTTGCTCCGCTGGGGATTAGGGGTTTGAAGTTTGAACTCTGATGGGGATCAAGGATTTGAAATTTTAGTTTCGCTGGGGATCTAAATAATGTACTGTAGGGATTGCTCATGGAATAGCCCAAAGACGTTTTCCTATCCTTTCAACCTGTCAGTAATTATTCTTTTCCACTTTGTTTATTTGTAAACAGTAATTATGTTCAAATTTATATGTTTATCAATGAATCATTGGACGTTTTTACAAATAAAAACACAAGTTTAAAAGAAAAAGGCAAATAATTTTCTGTACTTTGAAAGAGATATCTTTGTATTTACTTTGAATAAGTGTTTAGTACAAAGGAGACAGACATCCTAGTAAGAGAATGGTGTCATAAAAGTAAGAAAATTTTATACAAAGAAAGATAGCTATGTGTAAAAAATCCCATGGAGGTACCATTCTGCTATAGCCTTCGTATCTCTGAATATCTTGTCCATCCGTTGCTTCGTCCGAAGATGATTGAATTGATCAGAAGCTCAAAGTTTGTCAGTGAAGAGATTGTCCTTAAAGTGATCCGACGAGACATAATCATACGCTTTAATTCCCTAACTTTTTCCTGGACCGCCCTTTCGGGTTTTCAGTCCACCGGGAAACCCTTTTTTGCCCAAGTCTCCCTTTCGGGTTTTCAACTTGCCGGATGTATAAATTTTTTTTCATTTTATCCCTAATTTTTGCCCGAACCTTTTTTATTCGTCGGGATGCCCTTGTTTTTCATAGGTGTGTCAACCTAGCGGGTCTCTTATGCGTAATATCTTTTGAATATGTCTGCGTTCACAGGGTGTGGCAGGTCGTCACCATCCATGGTGGTTAAGATCATTTCCCCACCAGAAAAGATGTTTTTGGTTACAAATGGTCCTTCATAGGTAGGAGTCCATTTGCCCCTGGGATCACTTTGTGGCAAGATAATGCGCTTGATCACTAGATCTCCAACTTGATACACTTGACGCCTGACTTTCTTGTTGAAAGCCTTAATCATCCGTTTTTGATACGTCTGACCGTGACAAACAACAGTAAGTATCTTTTCGTCAATTAAGTTCAGCTGATCAAGCCGAGTCTGGATCCAATCGTCTTCACTCAAACCAGCATCTTTCATGATTCTAAAGGAGGGAATATGAACCTCGATAGGTAAAACAACCTCCATGCCATATACCAAGGAATAGGGTCTTTCCCCAGTTGATGTGCCAGCCGTGGTACGGTATCCGTGGAGAGAAAACGGTAACATCTCATGCCAGTCCTTGTAGGTGACTGTCATCTTTTGTATGATCTTTTTGATATTTTTGTTCGCAGCTTCAACTGCACCATTCATCTTTGGCCGATAGGGGGATGAATTATGATGTTGAATTTTGAACTGCTCGCACAGAGCGGTGATCATAGTATTGTTAAGGTTTGTACCATTATCAGTGATGATCCTTTCGGGGATACCGTATCGGAAAATAAGATTCTGCTTGATGAAGCGGGCCACCACATTCTTAGTAACAGATGCGAAGGAAGCTGCTTCGAACCACTTGGTGAAGTAGTCAATGGCCACCAGAATGAAGCGATGTCCATTGGATGCTGTAGGCTTGATCTCTCCAATCATGTCGATTCCCCACATAGCGAAGGGCCAAGGAGCTGTTAAGACATTTAGAGGAACAAGAGGCACGTGCACCTTGCCTGCATAGATTTGAAATTTGTGGCATGTTCGGGAGTGTTGATAACAGTCAGCTTCCATGGTAGACCAGTAATAGCCTACCCTTAGAATCTTCTTTGCCATCGTATGCCCGCTAGAGTGAGTGTCGAAGGTACCTTCATGCAATTCAGCCATAATCCTTTCAGCTTCAAGCTTGTCCACACAACGGAGCAGAATAGAATCATGATTATGCTTGTACATAATGCAATTACTTAGGAAGAACTTAGCCGAGAATCTCCTTAAGAACTTTTTTGTCATTGACTGAAGCCCCTTCAGGGTATTCTTGCGCCTCGAGATACCTTTTGACTTCATGAAACCAAGGCTGGTCCACTACTTCTTCGGTATTAATCTCGTGACAATGTGCAGGTTCGTCCATCCGTTCAAAGGTGATCTGGGGAGCCTCGTTGTATCAGTTAAGTTTAAACATGGATGACATTGTAGCTAGAGCATCTGCTAGTTGATTTTCTTCTCGCGGGAAATGCTCGAAGGTAATCTGCTAGAAATATGGTAACAATGTCAAGACATGTTCTTTGTAAGGGATGAGGTTTGGATTCTTAGTGTCCCATTCTCCTTTGATCTGACTGATGACCAAAGCTGAGTCCCCACACACAATCAAATATTTGATTCCCAAGTCTATGGCAGCCTTGAGTCTAAAGATGCATGCTTCATACTCTGCCATGTTGTTCGTACAATTGAAGCAAAGTCTGGCGGTGAAAGGGGTATGGCATCCTTCTGGAGATATAAGCACATCACTGATACCGTTACCAAGCGCATTGGAGGCCCCATCAAAGTACAGGGTCCATCGAGATCCTTGTTTAGGTCAGTCATATGGTCTGAAATCCTCAATGTTGTCCAATGTCATGATGTCTTTGTCAGGGAAGTCAAACTTCATGGATTAGTAATCTTCTACAGCTTGATGGGCTAGATGATCAGCTAGCACACTCCCCTTTTTAGCTTTTTGGGTTGTGTACTGTATATCGTATTCTGTTAGGATCATCTGCCATCTAGCTATTCTTCCGGACAAAGCAGGCTTCTCAAAGATGTACTTTATCGGATCCATCTTAGATATCAGCAAAGTGGTATGAGTCAACATGTACTGCCTTAGTCGGCGAGCACCCCATACCAAAGTGCAGCAAGTTTTCTCGAGCATTGAATATCTTGTTTCATAGTCGGTAAACTTTTTGCTAAGGTAATAAATGGCATGCTCTTTTCGGCCAGACTCGTCATGCTGCCCCAGTACGCACCCCATTGAATTTTCTAGGATGGCCAGATACATGATTAGCGGTCTTCCCTCGACGGGTGGCATCAAGATATGAGGTTCTAGCAAATACTCCTTGATTTTATCGAAAACAATTTGACAGTCGTCATTCCATCTAACTACCTGATCTTTCTTCAATAGCTTGAAGATTGGTTCACAAGTAGATGTTAGGTGAGAAATGAACCTAGCAATGTAGTTTAGGCGTCCCAAGAAACTTCTGACCTCCTTCTCAGTGAGAGGAGTAGGCATTTCTTGTATAGCTTTGACTTTGGCAGGATCAACTTCGATGCCTTTGTTGCTGACAATGAAACCTAATAGTTTACCGGATCGGACTCCGTATGTGCACTTGTTTGGGTTCAATTGTAGCTTGTACTCCTTCAACCTGACAAACAGCTTTTGCAAGTGATCAAGGTGTTCTTCTTCAGTTTGTGATGGGGCTATCATGTCATCTACGTAGACCTCTATCTCATGATGTATCATATCATGAAACAAATCTACCATGGCGCGTTGATAGGTTTCCCCGACATTCTTCAGTCCGAATGGCATCACTTTGTAGCAGAACGTACCCCACTATGTAACAAAAGTAGTTTTCTCCATGTCCTCAGGTGCCATTTTGATCTGGTTATAGCCTGAGAATCCATCCATGAAAGAAAATACCTTGTGCTGAGTTGTATTGTCGACCAGGATGTCAATGTGCGGAAGTGGAAAGTCATATTTAGGGCTGGCCCTGTTTAAATCTCTATAATCCACGCACATTCTCACTTTGCCGTCTTTTTTAGGCACGGGAACAATGTTGGCCACCCATTGAGGATAAGAAGTAACAGCCAGAAATCCAGCATTGAACTGCTTCATAACTTCTGCTTTGATCTTCTCTGACATGTCAGGTCTCATGCGGCGGACCTTTTGTTTCACTGGTGGACAATCTTCTCTTGTAGGGAGACGGTGTACCACAATGTTTGTATCAAGTCCCGGCATGTCTTCATATGACTAGGCAAAGATCTCCACATAATCATGCAATAGCTGAATTAGGCGCTCCTTGACACTCGGCTCTAGGTTGGCACCCACTCTGATTTCCTTTCTGTCTTCCTCAGTACCCAAGTTGATTGTGTCCAACAACTCCTCATGAGGCTGAATTGCTCTTTCCTCTTGCTGTAATAATCTGGCCAATTCCCCTGGCACCTCACAGTCTTCCTCACCTTCGTATTCGGCTTGGTAGACCAGATCTTCAGAGTCACTGAAGGCTATAGTAGTATCTTTACCCATGGGTTCCGGAATGGAAGGGTACCTGCATTTGTGAGTGTGGGTGTGTGTAAGGGATATAGCCATCTTAAAACAATAAAATGTAAAAGAAAGACAATGAGCACAAAATGTTTATATATGAAAAGCGTCCATGATTCATTGAAATGGCATATGAAAATGAAATAAAAACCCTTACAAATGGACCGTTGTGCCTCGGGTAAGACACAAGGTTGAAAAATTATGAATTGTTTGTGAATTATTACAGTCCAACAGAAATGGAAAAGATAAATTAATGCAGTATGAAAGTAATCGGAACAAAGTCTTTTGCTTCCCAGTTGCATAGTCCTCCGCCAACAGTAGGAAAAATACAGTCTTCCAAGTTACCATCTTCTTCACTGTCCTCTAGTGCATTAACCCCTTGGTGGCTGATCTTCACAGGTGGCCCTCCGGCACGGGCGCGATGTACAGCCTTCTGACTAGTCGAAGTAAACCCTAGGCCAAACTTGTCTTATTTGAAAGGAAAGTCTGGAAGCTGCCCCCAGATGGTGGATCCGCCTTCTTCCACCACTGCCCTTGCATCCTTTAGAGAAGACATTCGAGGTACAGGTCTTGTGATCACAAGAGTTGAGGATACCGTCTTGGTCACTGCTATTTCCTGAGAGACTTCTTCAAAATGTTGGAACGGGGTCTCTATGAATTCGCCATCCAATTATACATATCGAAAAGAATTCAGATGACTAATCATGTATTCCTCTTCCCCATGGACAGTTATGATCTTCCCTTGGACGGGGTACTTGAGCATCTGATGCAAGGTGGAGGTGACAGCTCCGACATTGTGGATCCAGGGACTTCCCAACAGGCAAGAGTAAGAAGGACGGATGTCCATCACGTAGAATGTTGAATTGAACGTTTGGGTTCCCACCTTGATTGGGATGTCCACCTCCCCGTGGACCATCCTCTTAGAGCCGTCAAATGCTCTCACAATGATGTTACTGGGTTTTAGGGTCAGCCCCTCACAATCCAATCTATCCAGGGCTTTCTTTGGCAAGACGTTCAGAGATGATCTCGTATCAACCAAGGCATGGGCTAGGGTGGTTCCTCTACACTCCACCGAGACATGTAGTGCATCATTATGTTTTCTCCCTTTGGAGGTCAAGTCTGCATCGGAAAAACCCAGGCCATTGTCAGCCGTCAAACTGGCCACACACTCTTGGAATTGATCAACCGAAGTCTCTTGCGGAACATGAGCCGCCTTCAGAAACTTTACCAAAGCCTTAGCATCTGCCTCAGAGCAAAGAAGCAAGGCTAAGATAGAGATTTTAGAGGGGGTCTGCCTCAGTTGTTCGACCACATCATAATCACTTTTCTTAATAATCCTCAGGATTTCTTCCATCTCCTTCTTGGATGTTTTAGGAATAACTAGTGACTGAGCCTTCGTCAAGACAGGCTCCTCTTGAACATTCTTTCCTTTATTCTCGGCAGCGGAAGCATGGATAGGAATTATGTTGTTTTTTTCAGCTGGTTCACTGGTAGGTACAATTACTGGTGTAGAGGAAATCTTCGGAATAGCCACGGATCCAAAGACTGCCTTTGGAGGCGCAATCTTTGGAGAGAAAATTCTTCCACTACGAGTAATTTTGCTTGCTCCGGAAATGTTACTGATGTCGGAATTGTCCTCTTCGGAGCTCTCGTCTTCGGCAGTCTGTTCAATCTGTTTGACACCATGGTAGTAGATTTCTCCACCATAGTTCCATGGTACCATTTTATCGGATTTGTATGGGGCAGGCCCAGGCATTGTTATCTTCAATGGAGTAGTCATAGGAGCAGATGTAATCCTAACGGGCTTTTTAGGAACCCTGGAAGGATTGGCGTATATGGTTATTATTGAAACTTATGGAACTGGAATGGGTGAAACGGGAGATTTCTCAAACAAGATTTCTTGGTTATCCATCAGTTGTTGGATTCCTTTCTTTAACAGAGGACAGTCAAATGGTGAGGACAGGAAAGCATGGCAATCTTGGTCACAACCTGGGAACACCCCAGCTTTCAACAAATTTAACTTGATGGTTAGGAGGGGAGTTAACAGTTCGTCCACAGTAGCAAAAAACAGATCTTCTTCAATAGCGTTGGCATTATGACCATGCCTCAGCATTGGGGCAGAGATAACATTTGGCTTTTCAGGAGCTTCAAATTCAACTTCCTTTGCATCGATCAGATCTTGAATCTTGTTCTTCAGAGCCCAACAGTTATTGGTGTCGTGCCCTGGACTTTCTGAATGGTACGCGCATCTGGCGTTGGGATGGTAATATGGAGAAGTAGTATTGGGATTTTTAGGGGCCTCTTTCAACATGGCCATATTCAATTTCAAGAGATGTGGTAGGACTTGAGCAGGAGTCATGCTGATCTTGGTAAATTGCTGAACTGGCCTTTCTACCCTTTGCTGGTTATTTCTCGGCTGGTTGTTTCTTGGCTGATCGTTTCTCGGCTGGTCTGATGCAGTCTTTTGAATCATAACGGCCCCCACAGTTGATCGACGCTCGGTTCTTCCCTGATTCCTCTGTGCATAGACAACAGACACTTCCTTCTTTCCAGTGAAGGACTTTTTTGCAACGGCAGAGGTAGACACATCTTTCTGAATTTTCCCGCTTCTAATATCGGCTTCCACCCTCTCTCTAGTTAGAATCAACTCAGTGAAACCTGCAGAGGAGCTTCCAATCAGGTGATTAAAGAAAGGACCTGACAAAGTCCCTAAGAACATGTCCACTAGCTCCCTTTCAGATAATGGTGGTTGCACCCTTCCGGCTAAATCCCTCCACTTTTGGGCGTAGTCTTTGAAGCCCTCATTGGTAGCCATAGCCCTACTCTGTAGCTGAGTACGGGTTGGCGCCAAGTCGATGTTGTATTGATACTATTTATAGAAGGCGGATGCTAAGTCTTCCCAATTATAGACATCTGTTCTCTCCAACTGGTAGAACCAATCAAGTTGTGTTCCTGATAAACTGTCCTGGAAAAAGTGGACCCACAAGTCTTTGTCAGCAGAATGTGGTTGAATTTTCCTGACATAAGATCGTAGGTGCATCTTTGGGCAAGACACCCCATCATACTTAACAAACATTGGCACTTTAAACTTAGGAGTGATTACAATTCCAAACACCAACCCTAACTCTTCAAAGTCCAACCCCGGTACTCTCTGTATCTCCATAGTAGCTAGACGCTCTTCCAAGTTTTTGTATTTGTCATCGGCCGGAGGATACTGTTGTTCGGAGTAATCTTCATCTTCCTCTTCTTCTGCTTCAGAATCAGATGGCACTGCCATTCCTTTTCCTTTTCCTTCCCCCTCTTCAGATGTTGTTGGGAATTCTAAGGTCCGTCTGGCTTGTCCCTCAAACCTTCTGCACATGATAAGCACACCGGCTCACTTCTTCTTCTTTTTCTCTTTCTCTTTCTATAGAAGAGTCTTGAGCTCCTCCTGCCCCTTGGCTAAGGTCAAGAGTAGTTGTTGAAATTGTGAATTCTGGGCTTGCAAATCTTTGACCGTTTATTCTAGATCCATCTTGCTGAAATAAACAGCAGAGAGATGAGGAAACTTGGTGTGAAGACCTGCTTATGCATATGATGAATGATATGTATTCATGCAATGCTTTCAAGGATTCATAAATTCAAATTTGTTTTAAACAAAAAGAAACACACGTCATATTAATAAGATAGAACTTGTTAGTACATCAATTCCCCTTGGGCAAAATAATACAAAATTCTAAGGTAAAAAGACGTTGCACATCCTCTTTGGTGCAATGTAGGTGTTGAGAGTCTGCTCTTCGTGAAGTAACCGAGTGAGTTCTAAAACCTTCTTCTCGCTTGCGTAGAATTGGGCTTCAAAAGTATCACGTTCTCCCTTGAGATGTATCCAACTCCTTTGTAGGTATTCGAGTGATGTTGGCGTGTCAGGATGTAGGAGGGTGTATGGAACCTTTCCTTCCTTAATAGGCTCTATAATCACTGGGAGAATGGAGGGGTGAGGCATCATAAGACTTTGGGCGCAGGTTCGTACCCACTTGAGGTAAGGCTCAAGAGGGATGGAATTCTTGTGTCCCAAGGTCTTACTGTGTACCTTATTTGGCATCCTCCAAGCTCGGATGAACCTTTGACGGAGTCCTTGATCATCGTTGTCGAAGTCGAAAACCAAGCCTTGAATTAGCATATCATATGGGCCATCCCTTCGGGCATAACCAAACTATCTTAGAGCCAAGCAGGGTTTTTAGGTGATGCCTCCCCTAATGCCAAGTAGAGGGACATTAGGGAATTCCTCACAACGGTCAATGATGATAACATTCTCTTTAGACCGAGAACACCAATGAATGTCTGAATGTGTAAGAGTCATCAATCATTGTGACCACCTCAAACCTTGCTCATTCTTCAAGACTGATTTGGGAAAATGAGAAATAAACCATCTTGCCAGTAGAGGAGTGAAACACATGAGAACACCTCTTTTCCTCATTGTACGAGTGTGAAAAGAGTGGAGGATATCCCCAAGCAATATAGGCACCAGGTTGCGAGTCATGAAGATTTTGACAGCACTCACATCTATAAGTTAGTCAGGATTAGGGAACAAGACCATCCCATAGATGAGAAGAGCTACAATCTCCTCAAAAGCTTGCAAGTCTAGAGAATTCCAACAACTTTGGGCCTTCTCAAACAGAAACTTTGACAAGAAGCCTTTTACACCACTTCTAGTTTCCCAATTTGTTGTGACATCAGATGAGTGCAAGTGCAAGGCTTGAGCAATCTCTTCTGGCTTTGGATCTCTTTTCGTACCGTTGAAGGGTAGTTGATTGAGAATATGAATCCTCAAGAGTTGAGAAAATTCCTCCAAAGTGGGCACAAGTTGATAGTCAGGAAATGTGAAGCAATGATACAAAGGGTCAAAGAACTGGAAAAGAACTTTCAGCATATCCTCCTCTGTGTTGGTAGTGACCAAGTTGAGTAGATGACCATGTCTCTCGGTGAATGGAGAGTTCTCAGGAATCCTTGAAGCTAGCTCCTTGATTTGTGGAGGAATTCTTACAAGGTTGACTTGGATAGTTTTCCTGCAAAGTGAATCCATAACCTACAAAACAGGAACAAAGATGAAATTCCAAATCCTTGAAATGGTTAGTGGATGCATATGATGCTTCATGATGTTCATGATGTTATGCACAAGTATATATGTACACGCAAATCACACAAGTTCCTAGTTTATGCTTGCATGGGGTTTCATAGGTAAGTACCCTCTTGAAGTTTAGTTGGCTCAACCTGTCCTAGAAATAGTAACCGGGTTCTAAGGAGCTCAATATCACCGTATTGTTTCCATGTTCATTGTTTCAATTCAGCCTCTTTACTGGCGAACAAAATATTCCAAGGAACCAACCCTCAATGAGTGTAGTATCGAGTATCTACCAACTTCGGACTGCACCAAAGCCGGTCATCTCACTACATCCTAAAAGGCCAAGTTGGTCAAGTAAAGGTTCTAGAAGTTCTTTAGTGCTTCACGATATCACTCAGCGGCCCCGTATTCTCTTTTATTGACTCAAAGGCTACCGGTACCCACAAATATGTCACAATAACATAGCTATTGCTTAGACCGTGTCGGTATACCCCGCACAATTTCCACAACGTATTGCTATTTACCTATGAATGTTTCCCAAATCCGGGTAGAGGATTCAAACCCAAACAATAGAACCAAAGTGTAAAGCAAACAAGTCAAACAATTGTAAGCATGTAAAGGTGATCTAAACCCTAAGGTAACCCCACTTTTATTATTTTCCCCAGCAGAGTGGCCAGCTCTGTGATACAGTGGGAGAACTGACTTGAGGTTTTGTGTTTGTGTTTGCAAATGTCGCGGTTTAGCAAGGGTCGCCATCGACTTTTATTTTATCCAAAAGGAAAGGTAAAAAAAGCACAGGAAAGACCTTTGAGATGTTTTCTTGAGTTCGGGGGGTAGATTATGAAAAGGGAAGATGCTAGCACCCTTTTCATCCATGGTTTTCCATGGGCTCTTAGTTACTTGTTTAGATCACTTGCTTTGCTTTTGAAATTGTTTAAAATGGTGCTTTGTGTGGTTTTGAAAGTATTTTGAAAAGAGGCCATCGTTTAGGCAATCTTTGTAATGATTCTCGTTCGTAAGAATGTATACAAAGATGTTTATCTTTTAAATAATGTTTCAATATTTTGAAAGTTGTTTGGAAATGTTTTGAAAGTGTGTGTGTTTGTTTTTGAAAACAGCAAGGATTGTTTGCAAATTGATCAAGTAACTAGAAGCTATCTACCTACTCAAAAGTCTTTCTTGTACATTTTTATTCCTTTGACATTGTTGATTTACCATTTATTTGGTAAACAACCCTATCTTTGGATGTTAAACGGGACGGGCGTGGGTCATCGTATGACCATGATAGCAATGTTGCCAAGTATCTTTAGCATTTTGAGAGACCAAGATCATTTGTTTAGGCAACCTTTTGATAGCGTCATCGAGGGACTATGATCTTATTTGTTTGTTTTGCTTTGCCAAGATACTTTGCATGCATACCATGGCCATTTTTAGGTAACAAAGTAGATGAAACCCTAGGGGTGCTTGTTTGTAATGTGTTGTCATTTTACATGCTTTTTTGTCTTGCATTAGGTCATGCTATTTGTTTGATTTTTGTCATATCATACAAACCCTAATTTTACTAAACATGTATATAATGCGATAAATTGCGTAAAATAAATCTAAGCTATTACAACAATTATTATGGGAGGGGGGATACAAGTTTTTGAATGGGGATATTTGCACAAAATAAAACCATAAAATACTATTACAACCCAATTGAATATTTGCAAATTAAATAAATAAACAAATATTAAAAATGCAATAAAAATGTAAATATGCAACAAAAAAAAGTTTTGTATTTGTTTTATGTATGAGAAAATAATATTATTTAAGTCCTAAAAATAAGAAAAATAATATTGTTATTTTTGAAAGGGGTAAAACCCTATTTTTGATTAAAAGAAAATATGTTTCATATATTATTTATTTTATCCATTTATGTACAAGAAAAAATAAATAAAATTATTTACAAATATTAAAAATTAAAATATATGTGGAAATAATATTTTATGTGTATGAATAATAAATATAAAAATGTATGATATTTTTAAATATATTTACTATTTATTTAAGAAAATAAAGTTTTATTTATTTGAATAATCAATATTTTATGCAAAAAATAAGATAACAAAAATAAAATAAAAATGCAAAAAATTAAGAAATTTTTTTTTGGGATTTTTTAATGTTCAGAAAAAAAATAATAAAGTCAATAAACATAAAAATATGAGAAAATATGCAATAATATAAAAATATGCAAAGGGGGGTGCAAATTGTAAACTGGGGGTATGGGAAGTAAAACAACAGGCCCAAAGGCGCCAAGGCCCAGAACATCATCTTCATCCCTGTCCTTGGCTTCCTGCGTGCGCGTTTCTGAGTTCAAACCTGTATCTTGCTCTAGCTTGCATAAAATCAAAAACTTATAACACAAAAAATGTAGCTTATGATCTCATGATTCCAGTGATATAAAGTTTGTGACCTAACTCTAAAAGACCATGGAGAATTTTAGTGGCCCTAATTCCTGACCTAATTTTTTCATGAACTTCAAGCTTCAAATTCTCACTACTCAGTTAATATAAATGACAACTATGCATATGTACAGCTTCAGCAAGTTAAGGACTACATTTTTGCTTCACAAATCGTGACTTAAGGATGCCTAAATAAGGAGATAGAGATTTGAAAAATACCTTGTTCAGCTGAGTTTGGATATGGAAATGTGGGGACTTTGAGTGAGGCCTGAGGATTGTGTGAGCTTCCATAAAGTTTCCTCAAGCTATTCCAATGCTTAGCTTGCCTTGATGATGCTTGAAAATCCTTGTAGAAGTCAACCTGCAACCATCCAAAATGAAAATGGTGATGTCTGAAACAAGGGTTACAGTTGCAGTGCAAAGGCTTGGATGGTTTAGGTAGGATGTATGGAATATGTTTGAAGTATTACAAGGCAAAATGCATGAGCAAATTTTGAGTTGGCAAGTGTTTTGCAGAAGCTGCCCTATTTGGGCAGAAATTTGTGTTTTTCTGTTTTGGAGAGTTTTGAATATTGTGTTTTTGTGTTTTTTGCTTGAGACAAGTTTGTGAATGTGTTTTGAATGATGCCAAGTCTTCTCTTTATCAAATGTACAAGTTCTGATCCCTTTTGCCTCTTTTCTTGTATTTGAAGAATGTTGAAGTGACTTAAACCAAAAGCTTGTACTTGCTAGTTCTAGGGCTGATAATAGTTGGTATGCTTTGCTTAATTCCTGTGGAAATTGTCTGCACCACAAGAACAAGCCCAATGCTCAAGGCTGATAAAGTTGGAAAAGCTTGCTTTATCAAAGTGGTATTGTGAACTTTATGCCATTTATGGATTAATCTTTTGTACAATGCTCCAAAAATCAAAATAAAGCCAATATCCATTGAGTTAGAATTAAATTATGGAGTGTATAAGGGATTTAGGACTTGTAATGCAAGGTACAAGCATGCTAGAATCTGATTTGCAACTTGAAGCATTGTGAAAATGGCTTGAACAAAAGTGACAAAATGCCATTTTCTCTTCTTCGATTCTCCCTAACCACAAATGATCTTGGAGAGTTCTTGGACATTTTGGAAATCTTGAAACATGCTCTACAATCCATCTTTGAAATGCAAATTGAGACACCTCTTGGAACTAGGTGAAAAGTTTCCATGAAGTTAGGTCAAAAACCTGCCTAAACTAGGGCAAAATTTCACTAAGTTTAAAAGTTTATGGACCCCTATTCACAAATTCATAACTTGATATACAAGCATATTTTTGGAAAACTTTGTGAATTAAAGTTGTAGATTTCATGGAGGACTACAACTTTCATGTTGGAAGTTTTCTTTGAATCCAATTGGATCATCGTGAAAAAGTTGTGGAAAGTTGGAAAAAATAAGAAATTTTCCATACTTAGAAAAATTCTAAGTTATGAAAAATTTCAAATTAAAACCCTAATTTGAAAAATTGGTTTTCTTGATCAACAAGTTCCATGTCTTGATATATCTTGATGAATTATGACCCTTGGCACTTGATCTTGACCAAAAAGTCAAAGTTTGACTTTTTAGTGCACAGTTGACTTTTGATCAGTTGACTGCAAAATTCATCTGTCAATCCTATGCATTTGAGATCTTTTGAACTATGTGATTAGGTCAAGATGATGCTATTGAGTCCTTGAAATAATTCTTGAACCCAATTGGTCATTGGTTAGGTTAAAAATCAAAAATTGCCCTTTCTCAGTCAAAACCCTAATTTTGACTATTTTGCCCTTTTGATGATTTGATCAAATTTCTTGAGGAGTTGCGATCCAAACTTGATCAAATGGTTAATATGAGTCTAAAATGTTGTTGTGGATCAAAAACTATGAAGTTTTACTGTAAATTGGCCATGATTGACTTTTTCCCTAATACAACTGATTTATAGGTCAACTGTCCAATTGACTGGGCAAAAATGTGATTCAAGGCTTGAAACTTGTCATGGGCAACCTTAGGGGTCCAAGATTGTGTATGAAAGTCACATGAAGCATTGATGGTCCAAAAATACTTGTGCAAAATCAAACCCTAATTTCAAGTTATCAGTGCAAGGAGATGTCTTGAGCTGAGCAAAACCCTAATCTTGTCTTGAGTCCAAGGAGTCTTGAGAAAAATATTGATAAATGAGAGGGAAAATTTTGGGGTACAACACGCCTACATTCGCAACTACGTCCATGCCTACGCCTGTGCTTGCAATACGAATATTAAAATCTTGCTGACACTTATTCATCTTATTCATATCAACTCAAGGACACCACAACAACACAACATACAGCATTGGGTAGTCGGTGACACAAGGCCAATGGTTTAAAATGATAAAATATTAAAACATATACAAACATTTGGGGCATATACAAACATTGCATTTGGGGCATATATAAAATACTCGGTGCATATAGATTTTGGGTTCCATATCAGCTTAAGGCATTATGCATTGCATTGTCTGAACACATCTTTGGTTAAAACTACGAACTTTCTTGGGGCTCACCATTGGATTATTTGGTCCACAAAATAAATAAATACCTTAGTTGAGAACCGACACAACGGTTAAACTCTGATCTTATCTTGGGTTTAGTTATCTAAGATTTGATTATCAAAACACTCTTCAATTATCTATCCTCTAGGTTGATATAGGTATGGAAATTTTCAGGATTACGTTATTTATCCTCTAGGTCGTGATAAATACGTAAGACTACCCTCGTGTCGTTTATCCTCTAGTTCGTGATAAACGCACAAACTTTTCAATCATCTATCCTCTAGGTTGTGGTAGGTGTGCGAACTATCGGGTTTATGTTATTCATTCTCTAGGTTGTAATGAATACATAAGTCCATCCTCGTGTCATTTTTCCTCTAGGTCGTGATAAATGTACAGGTTCATCCTCGTATTGTTTACTCTCTAGGTTATAGTAAACATACGAAATCAGCAGTATAATTCATTGTGTTAGTCTCCATGCGACAATGTATTATCATACATTCTTTTATTCAACCCCTAGTATGATATGAATATACAAAATATTTTTTATAAGCTTACTATGTTACTCTCAAAGCATTAGTAAAAACATGTTTTATTTACCTCCTAGGTTATGGTAAATACGTGAAAAATCTACGATCTCTTTTAGATATTGACGGTTTATTCGTGTTTTCATATCTAAATTAATTTACACTTTTGTTCAAACCCTGGTAAGATGATACATCATAATCTGTTCCTGCTTTCTCAGTACTCATAGGAATGATGTAACTCTTGTAAGATGATACGTCATTATTTGTGCCTACTTTCTCAGCACTCATAGGAATGATGTACAACGTATCTTTATAATCTTTTGGTCAAATTTTGGGGTCTTCCATTATTTAATAACCCTCTGATTCGAATGTGTGAGACCCGCGTATTCTCTCAGTATTCAATCGAAGAGTAATCAAATAGGGGCAGCTGTCATACCCCAAATTTGCCCCATAAATTTCAATGGTCATTTTATCTAAATTTCAATATTACTATGTTACTAATTGATAATCACATTATTTCTTAGGGGTATATATTCATAAGAGGGGTGTACTGATTTAAAATGGACCATCAAAATCTGATGGTCCATTAAGTTTTTCATGAGGCTTGTTTATAGAAGGGGGTGTATTTTTGTTTCACTTTCAGACATGCCCATATCACTTTTTATACCGGTCTATTAAAGATTTCTTTTTTGTTAAATAAGAGAGGGGGTTTGTTTTTTAAGATAAGGTTTTGGTTTGTTGGCTCAATACATGGGTGTGGTGTTTTGGGCCATCAAAATCTGATGGCCCATTAAGAGTTAACGTTTTTTAGTAGGGAAAAGGGTGTAATTGTTTTTTGGTCTGAACATTTGGGATTCTCAAAGAAACTATTGATGCATTTTTAAAAACAAATGGCCCCAATATATGTTTTGCATCAAGGATTTTTGACACGTTTTTCATAATAGAAGGGGGATTGTTTATAAATTTTGTACAAAGGGGGTTGGTTTATAGTTTGGGATGGCCCAATAAATAAAGAAATGTTGGCCCATTGCAAATTTTTGTCACCAGAGTTCATTTGCATATTTTTTCTTATTACAATTATTATTATGTATACCATTTTAAACATTATTATTTATTATTATTTATTATTATTTATATTATTATTATTATTATTATTATTCTATTTTTAAGAAAACTATGAAAAAAACAAGTTTTTGGACACAGTTGACTATGTCAACCGAGGGTTTTGAAACCGTAATCCCAATCTCAGCCAGCGGCGCCCTAATCATCATCGACTACGCCAACCTAAAACCCAACAAGAACATATATTGTGAAAAGCAAGTAAAAATTATACAAATCAAATATACAGTTTACAACCTAATCATATCTAATCGTATCAGTTTGTGTCCAATTACAAAACAAATCATTAAATACAAAATCAAATCCTAAACAAATTTCTAATCAATCTAAACCTAATTTACAATAGAATCTGATAAAATCCCTAATTGATTCAATCAAGCTCTAATCACAAATCATAACGATAATCAACATAAAAGTTTTCCTAATTCATTCTAATCTAATGCCTATAAAACCCTAATTCTAAAATTGAAAGAGGAGGAGATTGGAGGAGAAAAAAGGAGACAAAAGCAACAAGAATAAGGAGGTGAGATATGGGTTTTGAAGTCCGAATCCCTATATCTATGTAAAATTCGCCGTCGTCGCTCTCATTTTCTTGTTGCCACATCTACACCACCGCCATCGTTCTTCGTACCTACAAAACAGAGAGAAGTAGAAAGTGGTTAGAATGAGATCGAAGATTCATGATCGACGAGGTAAGCTACGTAGCTTTATGTTTTTTTATTGTTGTGTTTGGATGAGAAAATGGTTTAGTTGGGGAGGGATCTAGGGTGATCGTCGTCGAGACATCGCCGGTTAAGCATCTCCATTAGGTTTTGGGCTCACCGATTCTAGGATTTCTGTTGTTAAAGAGAAGAGAGAAGAAAACACAACGAGAAGAGAGAGAGAGGGATACGAAGAAAATGAAAACGAAAATAACACAAATGAAGAGTTATACTCCCTCACACTCTCGTGCTGGCGCCCTATATCCCCTTACCATACACCTTCCTTTCGTCTAAAACGAGTCAACACCTTAGAATCTCTTATACAAATTAGGTTTATCCGTTATATTCCATTCCTTAGGATAAAAATTAATGGTGGTGACTCTATATTTTTAAACAAATTATTACAGAATGCTTATGACTTATGCTTGGTTCCGAATGTGAAGATACCAGCGAAGTTCAAAGTACCTACCTTTAAAAAGTACAAGGGGAGTTATTTTCCAGAGAGTCACTTGACTATGTATGCCTGAAAGATGTTAACTCAAACAGATAATGAACAGATATTGATCCACTACTTCCAAGACAGTTTGTCGGGCACCACTCTTTGGTGGTACATGAGGTTGGATAACACACAAATCCATACTTTCAGAGACCTTGGTGAAGCCTTTGTTCGCCAGTATAAATATAATGTCAACATGGCTCTGGACAGAGATTAACTCCGAGCTATGTCCCCAAAAGACAAGGAAATTTTCAAGGAATATGTGCAAAGATGGCGTGAGGTTGCTTCCCATATTAGTCCACCCCTAGAGGAGAAGGAAATGACCAAAATATTTCTAAATAACTTAGGCTCGTTTTACTACGAAAGAATGATTGCAAGTGCACTAAATGATTTCACCGAAATGGTGAGTATGGGAATGCGACTCGATGAAGGTGTTCGTGCAGAACGATTGACCAAAGAAGTTGGTTAATCAAGTGGGTGAAACAATTTGGAAGTCGTTTCCCAAAGAAGAAAGAACAAGATGTCAGTGTAGTATCATCCGAAAGACCAAGAAGAAGGTATCCATAACAACATGTTGCCGCTGTCACTCCCATCATTAATAAAGCACCAGCTTATCAGCCACAGTTCCCTCAACAAGTTCGCCATCCTCGACAACAGGCTTACAACACACAGCAGCCTGAGCAACAGGCTTACAACAATTAACAATTAACATACAATAATAAGCAAAACAGAGTAAGATGTACGTGGTGTTTTGACTTGATCCCAATGGCTTATGAAGATTTGTTACCTGGACTATTGCAAAAGAATATGGTTCAGACAAGAACATTGCCTAATATCCTAAAAGACATTCCATACTGGTATAAGGTAGATGCTCATTGTGCTTTTCACCAAGGATCTCTAGGTCATAGTACTGAAAATTGTTTCCTATTGAAGATTGAAGTCCATAAATTGGTCAGAAGTGGTCTCCTATCATTTAGAGATGTTGGTCTGAATGTACAAGCCAATCCACTACCTAATCATGGAGAACATGCTGTGAATATGGTGGAGGGTGTCCTAGAGAATACCGTATTTTTGATTCCTATCTGTTGAGGGGAGACCTGGTGTAGATGCATGCTACCCTTTGCCGTATGAATGGTTAAGAGCGACACAACTATGGTTCTTGTTGGATCTGTTGTAGAGACTCCAGTGGATGTCATCTTGTGAAGAGAGGCCTTCCACGCCTGCTAGATCAGGGTCTCATCACAACCACTACATACCGAGATGATAATGAGGTGAACATGGTGGATGACTGACCTAGAAAGTATCAATTTTTGACATTCGGTATGTTAGAGAATCGTTGGTTCAGATGCAGGCCAATTTATACACACTTGCTTTTGTCAGAAATAGTCATGCCGCATGTGGATTCTGCTTTAGAAACCCACGTGGATGCCTTGCTGTAAGAAGAGACATTTAAAGGTTCATGGATAAGAAAAGGATCACCATCACTTACAATAGAGATGATAATGAAGTGAATATGATTGAAGACGATCCTGCTGAATTTATAACTGTTGATGACAATGCATTAATTCCCGCAAAGGCTTATGCTAGATATTCTAGAGAACCTACAATTAAAGATCTCAACACAGTGACTCCTGTAGAGATGCATGAACATTGGGTTCGAAGAAAGTTGATTGATTTTAGTCATGACTGGTGCCCAGAATATGAAAAGAAACCATGGGGTTGCGCTACTCTGAGAGGGGATCTCCAGATATTGAAAGGCATATGTTTGTTTAAAGAGGGAGCGATAGTCATTCTTTCTAAGTGAAGAAAAGTGGAAGAATCAGCTAAAATTGTGCTGTCAATCAAAATTTATCTTGATACAAGTTTGGAGGTCACTATTTATAAAGGGAAGGATGTGGATGCTGAAGTGAATGTCATAGTCCCTTTTTTTAACAAATCCGAGCCCTTGGAAATAACATATAGCTGTCAAAAAGCTCTTGTTTCTCCCTTGGTCGTATACTTTCCTGGACCTACTCCTTATGACTCTGATAAGACCACGTCATACAAATACAATGCTGTTATGCTTGAAAATGGGAAAGAAGTTCCCATTCCTGCACCTTTTTCTATTGTTAACATATCTAGTGTTAGTGGTTTGACCCGCAACGGGCGTGTGTTCACCGTTGTACCTCTGAGGAATGTTGGAAATATCCCAGCTCAAGCTCTTGTTGCAATCCCTAATTTTGGGATGGAGAGTGGATAACCCAATAAGACCAATCTAAATGATGATGCTAATGAAGTTTTAAAATTGATTAAAAAGAGTGAATACAAGGTGATAGATCAGTTGTTGAAAACACCTTCCAAGATCTATATACTCTCTCTATCGATAAATTCTGACACCCACAAAGAAGCGTTAATGAAAGTTCTAGACTAAGCATTTATTGAAAATAATGTAACAATCGACCAATTCAGCGGGATAGTAGGAAACATTACTGCATGTAACAACTTGACCTTTAGTGATGAAGACCTCCCCGAGGAAGGAAGGAATTACAATTTTGCACTACATATCTCTATGAACTTCCTTTCAGATAGTTTATCCAATGTATTGATAGGTTCTTCACTAAATGTTATGCCTAAATCTGCACTGTCTAGGCTCTCGTATCAAGGCGCTCCCATGAAAAGCAACAGGGTTATTGTAAAAGCATCTGATGGTTCAAGAAAGACAGTGATTGGTGAAGTAGACTTACCAATGAAAATTGGTCCCCACTCTTTTTAGATAACATTCCAGGTAATGCATATCCAAGCTGCTTACATCTGTTTGTTGGGATGACCATGGATTCATGAGGCAGGAGCTGTCACTTCAACACTCCACCCAAAGCTGAAGTTTGGAAACAATGGAAAGTTGGTCGTGGTAGGTGGAGAGCAAGCTTTTATAGTGAGTTATCTCATCTTTCTCCATTGATGCTAGTTAAGAGTTTGACACTCAACTTTAAGCATTGTCTATTGCTGATAAGATTACTAAGAAGAATGGGGTATCCATGACTTCATACAAAGATGCACAACAAGTAGTACAAAGCGATATAAGTACCGATAGAGGTGTTGTGTTGTACTTACTTGAAAACAAGTTCGGTGAAAGTTTGGGTTTTTCTCATGCAACAACCAAATTTGATAAAAGATACATTGTCATCTGTCCTATCCAACAGACATTCTGTAGTGCAGGTTTTATTTGCCCAACAACACTTGAAACTAATGCCATTCTCGGAGATGAGTCTGAAGAGGGTTTTCCAAGCTTTGTGACACATGGAAGGATTTTCCAGAATTGAATCTCCGTTGACGTTACCTCTTCCATTCACATTTCTGAGTAATGCTCTTGTTGATGTTTTCAAAACCTTTCGCTACTCCCAAGGCAAAAGAGTAGTTATGGGGCTTTATTAAAAAGAACTTTTTCCATTATGACTAAGATGGAAAAAATATTATATCAGGCTTTTGTTTCAAGTTTATCATCATTAATAAAAGTCATGTTGTCTCCTATACTATTGTTTTTACTTTTCTTTTTATGAAAAAATGTTAATCCTAAAAAATACTGATAAATAAAAATCATTTTTCAAAAAAATATGCATGAACTCTTTTTACTCTTTTACTCATCTCTAAAATCAACATAAATCATATGTGCAGATTAAATCATGAACCCATTGAAAAACATGATCTCATTCCCTCTCCCAACTTTGAGTTCCCTGTGTTCGAAACTAAAGAGGAAGAAATAGAAGAAATACCTGAGGAAATTTCCTGATTGTTAGAGAAAGAAGAGAAAGCCATTCAACCTCATGAAGAGCCAGTAGAAGTGATCAATCTTGGCACTGAGGAAGAAAGGAAATAAGTCAAAGTTGGGGTAATGCTTGACCCCGATTCCGAAGAAAGGATAATAGAGCTTCTCTGAGAGTTTCTTGATGTATTTTCTTGGTCCTATCTAGATAATCTAGGGTTGGACACCATTATGGTAGAACACCATCTGCCATTAAAACCAGAATTCCCGCTGGTGAAGCAAAAACTTAGAAGAACTCACCATGATATGGCTAAGAAGATTAAAGAGGAAGTTCAAAAAAAGACTGATGCATGTTTTCTTGTTACTTCTAAGTATCCTCCTTGGTTGGCCAACATAGTTCATGTTCCTAAGAAAGATGGTAAAGTCAGAATGTGCGTCGATTACCGATATTTGAATAATGCTTGTCCAAAGGATGATTTTCTGTCACCACACATTGACAGGTTGGTTGATAATACTATAAAGTTTAATGTCTTTTCTTTCATGGATGTTTTCTCCGGCTATAACCAGATCAAAATGGCGCCTGAAGACATGGAGAAGACTACTTTCATTACACCTTAGTGAACCTTCTACTATAGAGTGATGCCCTTCGGATTGAAAAATCTTGGTGCGACATGTCAAAGGGTTATGACTACTTTCGTAGACATTAAGTGTTTCCTTTAAACTCAAGAATATTCGCCTGTGGTATCCCGTAAAGATAAGTAGACTTTGAGAAGACTATCTGGAAACTTCTTCCTGAATGGTGATGTACTGTACAAAAGAATCTTTGATATGGTTCTATTAAGATGTGTGGATGAACATGAAGCAAGTCTGCTAATGCAAGAAGTTCATGAAGGGTCCTTTGGAACCCATGCCAATGGGCATGCAATGGATAAGAAAATGTTGAGAGCAGGTTACTAGTGGATGACATGATTGCCAAATCAAGAAATGAGGAAGGCCATGTGGAATAACTGCTGAAGTTATTTCAATGCCTGAGAAAGTATCAACTCCGCCTGAATCCTAATAAGTGTACTTTCAGTGTCTGTTTAGGAAAGATACAAGGTTTCATTGTCAGTCAGAGAGGTATTAAAGTCGATCCCGACAAAGTCAGAGCTATTCAAGAGATGCCTGCACCAAGAATAAAAAAACAAGTGAGATGGTTTCTTGGATGTTTAACGTATATATACAGATTTATATCACATATGACAACAACTTGTGGACCTATTTTCAAGCTTCTCAGAAAGGACCAAGGTTGTATATGGACTGAAGATTGTCATAAAGCATTTGATAGTATCAAGGAGTACCTACTTGAACCTCTTATTTTGATCCCTCTAGTAGAAGGAAGACCTTTGATCATGTATCTAAATGAATTAGAAGATTCTATGGGCTGTGTGTTGGGTCAACAAGATGAAACTGGAAGAAAAGAAAATGCCATCTACTACCTAAGTAAGAAATTCACATATTGTGATTCTCTTTATTTCATGCTTGAGAAAACTTGTTGTGCTTTGGAATGGGTTGTTAAGCGTCTTCGTCAATACATTATTAATCACACTACTTGGTTGATATCTAAAATAGATCCAATCAAGTACACTTTGGAGAAACCTGTGTTGACCGAAAGAATTGCCCGTTGGCATATGCTATTATCAGAATATGATATCGAGTAACACACTCAGAAGGCTATCAAAAGAAGTTTGTTGGCTGACCATTTGCACACCAACCTATTGATGATTACCAATATTTCAGACATGATTTCCCAGATGAAGATGTTATGTACCAGAAAGTCAAAGATTGAGATGAACCTAAGTTCGGAGAAGGACCCGATCCTGAATCTCGATGGGGTCTAATTTTTGATGGAGCTGTTAATGCTTATGGAAGTGGAGTGGGGGCAGTTATCATTACCCCTGAGGGTACCCATATTCCTTTCTCCACAAGATTGACGTTTGAGTGTACCAACAATATAGCATAATATGAGGCTTGCATCATGGGTCTTGATGAAGAAATTAATCTCAGGATTAAAATCCTTGATATATATATATATATATATATATATATATATATATATATATATATATATATATATATATATATATATATATATATATATATATATATATATATATATATATATATATATATATATATATATATACGAAGACTCGACTCTTGTGATAAACCAGATAAAAGGAGAATGGGAGACTCACCACCCTGGCTTGATTCCCTACAAAGACTATGCAAGGAGATTACTGACTTTCTTTAACAAAGTTGAGTTGTACCATATTCCCTGTGAAGAAAATCTAATGGAGGATGCTTTAGACACTTTGTCTTCCATGTATCAAGTGAATTATCGCAACGATATGCCTACAATCAGAATCATGAGCCTAGAGAGACCTGCTCATGTGTTTGCAGTAGAAGAAGTTATAGATACCAAGCCATGGTTCCATGACATTAAGTGTTTCCTTCAAACTCAAGAATATCCGCCTGGGGTATCCTGTAAACATAAGTAGACTTTGAGAAGACTATCCAGAAACTTCTTCCCGAATGGTGATGTACTGTACAAAAGAAACTTTGATATGGTTCTGTTAAGACGTGTGGATGAACATGAAGCAGTCTGCTAATGCAAGAAGTTCGCGAAAGGGTCCTTTGGTACCCATGCCAATGGGCATGCAATAGCTAAGAAAATGTTGATAGCAGGTTACTATTGGATGACAATGGAACCTGACTATTGTAAATATGTGAGGAAGTGTCACAAGTTCCAGATCTATGCAGATACAATTCTTGTGCCTCTGACTCTTCTCAATGTTTTGTCTTCTCCATGGCCTTTCTCTATATAGGGTATTGATATGATCGGTATGTTTGAACCCAAGGCCTTAAACGGACATTGTTTCATCTCGGTGGCTATTGATTATTTCACCAAGTGGGTCGAAGAAGCATCTTATGTGAATGTGACTCGCCAAGTAGTGGTCATGTTTATCAAGAACCAGCTCATCTGCCGATATGGCGTGCCAAGAAAAATTATCACCAAAAATGGTTCAAATATGAACAATACAATGATGAAAAAACTCTACAATGATTTTAAGATCTTCTCCGTATAGACCAAAGATGAACGGTGTTGTTGAAGTTGAGAACAAAAATATCAAGAAAATGATTTAGAAGATGGTTGTAACTTACAAAGATTGGAATGAGATGTTACCTTCTGCTTTGCATGGTTATCGCACATCATTTTTCACTTCGACAGGGGCAACTCCATTTTCTATGGTATATGGAATAGAAGCAGTACTCCCCGTAGAAGTTGAGATCCCATCAATGAGATTTTTAATAGAAGATGAGCCATTTGAGGCTAAGTGGTGTCAAAGTAGATACGACCAATTGAATTTAATATAAGAGAAGAGGATGACGACCTTGTGTAATGGTCAGTTATATCAGAAGAGAATGAAACATAGTTCGATAAAAAGGTTTGACCTCGCGAGTTCAGAGAAGGTGACCTTGTGCTTAAGAGGTTCTTATCTTTTCAACCTGATTCCAGGCGCAAGTGGGGTTCTAATTTTGAAGGCCCATACATGGTTAAGACAACCTTCTCTGGCAGTGCAATAACTCTTATGACTATGGACTGTGAGGAGCTCCCACATCCTATGAAATACTTTGTCTAAAAGAAACGAAAGAACAACTCGCTAAGTTGAAAACCTAAAAGGGCGACCTAGGAGAAAATGAGCGTCTCGGTGGACTAAAAAACCGAAAGGGTGGTCCAGGAAAAAATTAGAGACATAAATAGAAAAATAATAATCCTGGTAGATTGAAAACCCAAAAGGGAAATCTAGGCAAAAGTTAGGGGTCTTTGTGACAAGTAACTGCATTGGTCATAGATTAATCTCCTTCAAACTGTTTATTCTACGAAGGCTCTTCATCAAATTCATCTCCCGTGAAGTTTGAACACAATCGGAATTCAAAGTTGATAGGGAGAACGGGATTATATATTTCAATATAAAATTTCCCATATGATTACCATTTTCTAAACTTTGTAAAGATCTATGGAGTTATGACATTTGCGAACTACCATTCCATTAAATAAATTTGAGTCGTTGCCTACTTGTTTGCTACTCTTATCTTATTTCAGCTTTAAAAAATTTATTTTATTCTTGATGATGATTTTGAAACGATTCTTTAATATAAATGCATTTTAAAATATGTACAACAATAAAGAGTGTTTTCTAATAACTCGTGAATTTAAAAGGAAATATTATTGGTTATCCTTAATCACGGTTAAATTCTGAAATGTAAAACTAAGTAGGCAATGTGCTTTTCAAAGACCACCAAATAATTAAAGTTTCCTCCAGTTAATCTTTCAAAGAGATTTTTGCCTCTTCCTTTTGAAATATCGAAGACATGAACTTCAGGTTTCTCCTTGATAGGAAAAATAGCAAGTGTACTATTTTTGCCTCTTGAAATAATAAGGAAATTCTCTGAATGTCGATCTCAAGGGCTGCATGAAAATATCGAGTTAAATTCGTAGTTCAATTAAAATAAACTCGATAAGGGTTTTGGTTTTGAAATTTTCACTTAACAAGTAGTAGAAATATAAAATGGTTTTTCACTGATATGAGGAGCATGTAGGGATAGGTGTGTGATTTGACCCTATAATAATATCTGATGGAGTCAAGTCTTTATGTTATCAAGATTTTACTAGTGACCTATAGGATATCCCATGTCCCAGGTGATATCTACTATAGTCTAATTATTTAAAAATCTTAACAATGGAGGTCTAGCTCTAATTGTTAATCGTGGATCAATCCCTATTTGTCTGATAGGAAATGAATAAAAACATTAAATAATTAAATCAAAAGGAAACTATTGTATCAAAATGAATACATTTATGAATCATGGACACCCCCTAGAATTGGGGGGTTTAGCGTCTCATAGTATTAAAAAGAAAAGCAATAATTAAATTATACATTACAAAAGGTGAGGATTCTTCAATCTTCAATTGCTATTGCTCGTGAAGGAATCTCCGTATCCAAATCTCTTGAAAGCACCAATCTCTATCTTTCCTAATCTTCTCCAGTCAAAAGTCCCGAAATTCATCGTGAAAACTCCTCTAAATAGCAAACACTCACCTAGGTCGGTTGGAAATACCAAAAACGCCCCTCTGGGTCACAAATAGTGAAAAATAAGGAAAACATGAAAAATCAACGTAAATAGCCAACACGGCCAGTGTCAGGCGACACGGCCTCCAGTCTTGGCCCTCTGGTACTTAACTTCTTTAATCAACTCCCAGGCATGTTGACATGGCCCATGTCAGCCTCTGGCATCCAGCTTTGCACATACTCATATCCTGACACGGCCCGTGTCAGGTAACACAACCACCCGTGCCATCCTGCACTAATTTGTCCCGATTTATTCCCGTGAGCTTAAAAATAGTAAAACACACAATCAATGCATAAAATGTAGAAGAACGAAATGAAACGATTGACAATATAAAGAAAAGATAGATAAAATCAACAGTAAATATCTGTGTAAAACCACTAATCAAACTCCCCCAAACTTAAATTGTTTCTTGACCTCAAGAGACCATTACAAGAACTCATGAAAATCGCAGCAGCAGCCCGGTACTCATACGTGAGACATCTGTTCAAATTTCTCAAAAGATAGTTCGTCCGATGTTCACATGACGCGAAGAGTTTATTTAAGGACCTTTAAATCCCGAGCTTCCTCTTCAGATACCTCTCTAACTATTCTTTGTACTTAAGTCTCTTTTCTATTTTCCTCCTTTTTCATTCGGGAAGTCAAATTAAGGCAATGAGAGTTATGATGATCATCACATGCAAAAGACTAATCAAGAATTTTTGTTTAGGCACCAAATAAGCAACATTGGCTACTTTTAATTATCGATGAAGTTTTCAAACTTTGTAGTTATATATTGTCCTTTTGGATGATGTTTGGGGATCAACCGCCTATGGACTGAATAATCTGGTGAGGGCTACCCAACTTAGTGAGCTAGTTGCTTTTTACCGCATTTTCATCATTTGGTGCCAAATTTATTTATTTCTCCACCAATCATACACGCATGTGAATCTATATTATGCCAGACTGCCAGGATAAACTACTTCAGAAATACTTCTCAAGATTCAAGCACTATGTTACAAATTTACACGTTAGACTCGTATCACTATCACATTATTCTGGACTTCCTACACTCGAACAACCATCTCTTTGTCTCTATATACTATTCCTGAACTTTATGAGAAACAAGTTCTTGAACAAAACAAAATTTTTTGGAAAAACTTGGGAAGGACTTCAACTCGTGGATTTAAACAGCAATTAGCATAACAAATAAATCGCAAAGCAGTAAAAACCCCCCAAACTTGAACTAAACATTGACCCCAATGTTTCAGAACAAGCTCGAGAAAAGTGACTCATAGAGGGTACTGCAACACCAGCTGCTACTTCCTAGCTCTCACCACTAAGGCTCCTTTTTATTACCTATAAATAAAACAAAAAGAAAAACTAAGTTATTAGAGGCGTGGGTTGCCTCCCACGAAGCGCTTCATTTAACGTCGCATGGCTCAATGATTCTTCCCCTTATGGGGGTACTTCCTCTTTCACACCTCGTTGCTTGTCCTTTTCGCAACCCAAAACCCATCTAGATCAAAAGCATTTACGACTTTGTGCTTCCAGTCCCTTCCAACTTCCGTCTTCTCACCTTTGAGTTTCCTTTTCTTTCTTTTCTTGACTTCTACACTGAACTTAGAAATTTTTGTTGATGCCACCTGAGAGCTTATGTTGAAGACTTTCTCTGGGGTTGATTTTAAACTTCTGTTATATCCTACTAATTTTATCATACCAGCTGAAGCTTGATTCTTTTCACCTGCACCCTGCTTTTTGATCTCAAAATTACCTGTCTCGATATTAAAATTGCATCGACTAGTTAGCATAAATGGTCAACCAAGAATGATATGAGTCTCTTTATCTTTGGGCATGTCCATGATCTGAAAATCAACTGGGAAAACCAAAATTTCAATTTTTACTAATACATCTTCAGCTATCCCATATGACTGCTTGATGGTGTGATCAGCAAATTTCAATTTTGTCCCACTCCCGCTTATCTTCTCAATACCGAGCTTCTTGAAAATCAATAATGGCATCAAACTCACACTAGATCCAGAATTAACCAGAACCCTCTTAAAGTTGTGTCTTTTATGGTGCACAGTATTGCAACAAATCCTGGATCCTTCTGCTTGACATGTATTTTTCTCTCGGGTGAAATAACATACAATTTCTCATCACAGGGTACCGATCCCTCTCGCGTTGTTCTCTTTTTTTAGAGTACCTCTTTCATGAATTTCTGGTACAAAGGCATTTTCTCGAGTGCTTCAAAGAATGGTATATTGATCTCTAGCTTTTTGAACAACTGGACAAATTTATCAAACTCTTTCTCTTTCATGTCCTTCTTTGCCACTCGAGATGGATACGACAACTTGATCGCTGGTTTAGTTTTCTCTTCAACTTGCTTCACAAGTGATACCACTTCTTCTTGTTTTCTCTTGTTCTCTTTCACTTCCAGGTCTACTTCTATGATACTATCATCAAATTTTATCCCATCTTTCTTTTCTTCAATAACTTTCTCATTCCTTGTTGTGACAACATTAACATTCTCATAATTTTTCTGATTTTTCTTATGCTCGTAGCGCTACCTGTTGTGCAATCTGTCCCATTTGAACTTCCAAATATTTGATTGCAGCTGTGGTATTCCTGTAATTACTCATTGTCTCTTCTTGAAATTGAGAAGTGTGGGCAGCCATCTTTTTAATAACCACCTCCCATTTTTCTTTTTTTGGAGCTTGTTGCTGCTGATCTTTCCAGGAGAAGTTAGAATGATTCTTCCACCCAGGATTATAGGTGTTAGAATATGGGTTATTTACCCTCAAGAATTTTATCCCCTTAATTTATTGTGGAGTTGCAAGACATTGCACAGTAAGTTACGCTCCACTATAAATTTCACACGCTACCTTCTATACCTCTTGAACCTGAGCTACCTGTTGAGTACCCATGTTCATTGCCTTTAGCTTTTTCTCTACTTCTACAGTAATTGCCTCTTCAATTTTCAGATGCTTATTAATTTCCAACTTCAAATCAATCACCCCCTTTGGTTTGCTTACAACTCTTTCATATAGCTCTAGATGCTCATTTGCAGCAATGGCTTCAATAATCTTCTTCACACAAGTGGCTGTTGTAAAGTTTGATGAGCCACGACTGCTGTATCAATAAGTTGCTTTGTCTTTATTAGAAGGCCATTTACAAACATTTGCATTGGTTCCATTTGACCCATGTTGTAAGTGGGACAGGCTACTAATAACCTCTTGAACCTCTTATAAGCATCACCTAGCAACTATCCTTCCTTCTTCTTAAAATTCACAACATCATATCTTTTGCGAATATAAACAGAAGCAGGAAAGTACTCATTAAGAAAAGTCTTCTCCATCTGTTCCCAAGTAGTGATACTTCTAGTAGGTAATAAGTAAAACCATTCTTCAGCATCTTCAGACAGGGTGAATGAAACATCCTTAATTTCTTGGCTTCTTTAGAGTGCACCTCAATCTTCAAAGTAGTACTCATGGCGAGGAATCTCTGAAAATGCTTATTGGCATCTTCTTTGATTTTTCTGGTGAAAGATCTGTTCTCGAGCTGGAGGATGGTTGAAGGATGCAGTTGAAAATTTGCAACATAGACCGGTTGATTCACGATAGTCAACCGACCTGTTGGAGCATTTTCTCCTCCATAGTCCCCAAGAAGTCTCTCACGTGGTGGTGGGTTTTCACCCATAGTTTCGGGTTTTGATTCTGAACATGAGTCTATATATTAAAGGAAATTAAGCTGAGGGTTGTCCTCACATGCAAAGTTTAGAAAAAATTAGTAATAACAAAATTTATAAAAAATACAGAAAAGAAAATTTTAGTTGTAGAGCAACAAAATTCTAATTGAACTCAAATTACACTCAATAACTAGGCATTCCCCGGCAACAGCGCCAAAAAAATGATAGGAAAAATAACAAGTGTACTATTTTTTCCTCTTGTAATAATAGGGAAATTCCTCAAATGTCGATCTCAAGGGCTGCGTGCAATTATCGAGTTAAATTCGTAGTTCAATTTAAACAAAACTCGATATGGGTTTTGGTTTTGAAATTGTCACTTAAAAAGTAGCAGAAATTTAAAATGGTTTTTCACTGATATAAGAAGCATGCTAGGGGTAGGTGTGTGATTTGAACTGTAATAATTTTTACTGATGATCTCTTCAACAAGTTCATTACCTTCAACTACCGAATATTTAGTTTGTTTTCCCCTAAGTCCTTAGTGAAAAAACCTTTAACCATCCATCCTAAATCATAAGTCCTTAGAAATATCTGATGGAGTCAAGCCTTTATGTTATCAACATTTTACCGGTGACCTATAGCGTATCCCTAGTCCTAGGTGATATCTACTATAGTCTAATTGTTCAAAAACCTTAACAATGGTGGTCCAGTCCTAATAGTTAATTTTGGATCAATCCCTATTTTTCCGGTAGAAAAGGCATAAGAACATTGAACAATTAAATCGAAAGGAAACTATTGTATCAAAATCAAGAATTTAAAATCAGTACATTCGCGAATCAGAGATACCCCCTAGCATTGGGGGTTTTAGCCTCTCATAGTATTAAAAAGAAAAGCAATAATTAAATTAGACATTACAAAAGGTGAGGATTCTTTGATCTTCAATTGCTATTTCTCATGAAGGAATCTACGTCTCCAAATCTCTTGAAAGCACCAATCTCTATTGTTCCTAATCTTCTCCAGTCAAAAGTCCCGAAATTCATTGTGAAAACTCCTCAAAATAGAAAACACTCACTTAGGTCGGGTGGAAATACTAAAAATGCCCCTCTGGGTCACAAATAGTGAAAAATAAGGAAAACATGAAAAATCAGCGCAACTGGCCAACACGGCCGCCTGTGCTGGCCCCTTAGTATTTAATTTCTTTAATCAACTCCTAGGCATGCTGACACGGCCCGTGTCAGGTGACACGGCCGCCCGCGTCAGGTGACACGGCCGCCCGTGTCATCCCCCTGGCATCCAGCTTTGCACACACTTATATCCTGACACGGCCAGTGTCAGGTGACACAATCACCCGTGTCAGGCCCCCTGTAGCATGAGTTTTGCATTTTCTCCAAAACTCCGAGGTTTGAACTTTCATGCACTCATTTGTCCCGATTTATTCATGTGAGCTTAAAAATAGTAAAACACACAACCAACGCATAAAATGTAGAAGAACAAAATGAAACACTTGAAAATATAAGGAAAAGATAACTAAAACCAACGGTAAATATCTGTTTAAAAACCACTAATCACTTCCCATTAAAAGATATGTTTCCCATCCTGAGGTAGTGACCTTGCAATAATTTCTTACTCCATTGGTGGCTCTATATTTTATTCCCCAAGTGATGTTTGAGATTACCTGAGTGCCCAGTTATACTAGCGTCTATCATCTTCGATGTTATCATCTGTTTATATCTGTATGGTTAGCATATACGTGACATTCATTCATTCATTCATACTTACATCATTTATGTGCATTTGCATTTCTTGATGTCCATGAGTCCATTTAGTTTGGTTGTGTTTATCCCCAAGTATTGTACTTCCATTCCCCAATAATGTCTTTTCTACTTGTAGCGGTAGAAATGTTGAGACTAAGCCATTGGATTGGATTGACTTGACTCGCACAGATCAAAATAAAAATCGTCACCGTGCTTTATTGTTTCCAAAGGAATTAGAAAAGAGAGAATAACCCAAAAAGAGGGGGAGAGAATCTAAGTTCTGGGGTTGGTTATGCAAAGGCAAGGTATTAGCATCTGAAACATCTACAGTACTCCGTAGGGACCTCTTTGTAAATCTGTGTATTTTGGATATAAATGTTGTATGAAATAATAGATGGTGGAGATGAGAAAAGAAGTATTTTTTATAATTTTTGCACCCACTGCAGTTGTGAACATTTAGTGCCTACGTACCACCTTCTGTGTAATAAGGGATTAGGGTACACGTTGTTCATCTTTTAAAAACTTTAAAACACAAGTGTGTTGGTTAAATTTTAAGAGACGAGACGTCATCGTCATTATCCGAGTGGAAAACATACTTACTACCCACAATCATGAGAAAGGAGAATTTGCATCATCTCAAAGTGGAGGATATGGCTTGGATTTTAAAATCAACAAATCCTTACTCAACATCCAAGTGGAAAATATCTCACTTCACTACATCTCGTAGAAGTATAGCAGATCGCATCACTACAAGGATTGACAAGAGTCTAATCTTTTTGAGAAATTTTTTAAGTGAAAAGCCAAAATGGCAAAAATGGTTTGAATGAAATTGATTGAATTTTAGTCTTCTTACAAAAATGTCAAAGTATTATTAAATTGATTTAAGCTTGATTAAGAAAATGCTTTTGAAAATGCATGGACATAAGTCCAAGTTTGTTATGAAAGTTATTCATGTTTTGAAAAAAGAAGAGTTTTCAAAGTGAGGGAGAAGATTTTTGAAATTAAAGAACATAGGAGGAGATGAAGGGACTATCCTAAAGAATAAGATAAAAAGCTAGGGAAAAGAACCATCTAACCAACAAGAAGCCAACACTTGACACAATGAGTCAATGTATAATTCTCACCCTTTGGGTTTGAGACCAAAAAAGAAATGATAATAAATCTCTTAATAAAACCAAACTTCAATTGTATTAAGTCTTCACAAAAATTTGGCAGAGTAACGACTGTATACAGATGAATTCTCGATCACAGATAAAGCATGTAATCACAATAACCTGCACATAAAGTAAATAAATAAACAACCCAATGTATTGGGGTAAACCCCAATAAGTCCAGACAAAATAATTAAGGTCTCAAGGTCTCAAAGTAGGTCACAACTTCTAATCCTAAGTCCAAGAAGTCCACAATCTCCATAATGCCAAGGATATTAACCAAGTAGTCCAAGTAACATTTAAAGTTTTTTATGGTTCAAGTTGATTATTAGGTATCTTCAAAAAGAAAATGAAAGCTCAAATGAGAAAAATAAAATTGACATAAAAAGTAAATACTCAAGTGAGCAAAGATGAAAATAGCATAAAATGTAAATGCTAAAATAAATGTGCTTAAAGTAAAAGCATAAAATAAAGTAAATTGTTGGGAATTAGTAGTTAGTTGAATGACCATCTTGAAACTTGCATTTGGAACTCATTAGAAGATTGATAAAATCAAATCCTCTCAACAACAAGTTGCATTTGCTTTTTTTCAAGTATATCATTCATTTTAAAATCTCAAGGCAACAATAAATGATCAATGATGTTTAAGTGATCCAATTTTACCAAAATTGATGAAAATTCATTAGAGGATTGGTAGAACCAAAACCTCCTAACAATGAATCTCAAGGTTATTGGATCGAAGGGTTTAAATTAACATACTTGGGCTTACAAACATGGGTTTGGGCCATGAATGATCATTTTCTCAAATCGGGACAAAATTTAGCGCTATGTTAAGCAATCGTAAGTGGACTTATATAGAAGTCGCACCTATTTTGAGGTCGGCCAATAGCAATCTATGTACCATATGTTTTAAGAAGTGATATTGAAAGCATTCTCCAATAATATTTAGTACAATAAGAAGGGGATAAGATGAAGAGGGATGGGGTGAGAATTAAACCACATTTGAACCAAAAATTTAATCAAACTATTATTAAAATCATTCATCCATTTTTTGTGGAGTCAAACTCAACACCATGAATCCAATGATATTAATAAAGCTTATGATCAAAATTTCATAGTCCAAGATTAGCCAGAATATAATACAAAATAAAATGGTATTTTAAAATAAAGAAAAAGATTTTTAAAATGAATTTTAAATGAAAATAAAAGGGGAAAATAACAATTATATTCAAAATAATCAAGAAAAATCAACTAAGAACATATAAAAATCATAGATGACCTCAAATATTTATACAAAAATTTTGGTAATTTTTTAAAGTTAGAAACTATTTTTAAAATTAAAAGAAATAGGAAAAACAAACCAAAAATTGTGAAAAATAGTAAATTCAGAAATAAAAATAAAATGAGGTCACCAATATTTGTCAAACGGCCATTGGATCCTTCTATATTTTTTTTCAGAATTTAAAAAATAAGAAAAGTATTTTTAAACATTTAAAACAATTCAAATAAAGTGAAAAACTATAAAAAAATACCAAAACTCAAAATAAAATTGTGAAAAAATATTAATCAGAAAGAGATAAATCAAAAGTATTTTTCATAATTGTTTCAGATTTTTTAAAGTTAAAATGAATTTTCTATGATTTTTTGAAGTTTAAAACAATTTAAATATAAAAATCAAAAAATAAAATAAAGTCAAAAAAATGTGTACCAATGGATGAGAGTCAAAATGCATTAGAAAGCTAATCCAATGGATCAGACGCGTTGTGCATATCATGGTCTTTAGTGAATAAAGCATGGAATCATTTATTTAAATCAAATTTTGACAAATGCGTGGCACGCCGTCATTGGTTGATAGATGACATGTTGGTCATCTTCAACCTCCAGCCAACGAATCTGCAGGTTCTAGAAACTATAAAATTAGGACACGAGACCGGTACCATTCGCTTCGTCTCTTCAAGATGATTCCAATGGTACCTTCGCGAAAAATTTATATAAATTGTAGCTCGGTCATTTTTTAAAAGAAGTTTTGAAAAGAGATTTGAAATTTGTTGGCCAAGACGTACTTCCAGTTGAAAACAAGTGTTGCGACTAGAACCAGGATGATGAGAGCTTCATAACAATATCAAAGTTTGAGGGAATTGGTGAAGGAATCTACCTATTGAAGTTAAGTTACAAAGCTCTGAAATTGGACTTGGCTAGCACGATTTAGGAAGTCTTATAGCTTAATTCTTCTTCTGTTAGCTTCAGTGAGGTTCAAGGAAGGTGAATTGACAGAAAAATGATTGAGAAAGGTTGTAAGAGAAAATTCGAAGTTACAGAAAATTTAGTTCAAGAGGAAGTTTGGCAGGGTGATTCTGGATCTCTAAGCTTGAGAAAATGAATGAGGAATGATCTTCTATTTATAGAGAAGCTGATTGAATGCTCAAGCCTGTGAAATGATGAAGTTTGGAGGGAAATCGTGTGAAGTTGAAAACAAGAAATGTGTGACTTGTAATTTGATCAAAACTCATCCAAAATTTGTGTTTTAATATGTTAATCCCTTATGGAGGTTCACTAAACATGTTTAGAAACAAAAGCATGTAGAAAACATGTGTTTAGAAGCTAAATCAAGGATTTCAAAATGTGACTTTTGAGGAAACTTCAGTTTCAAGTTACCAAGTTCAAATCAATGGCATTCTTAGCTCAAAGAGTCTTAGGACATTATTCTTGAAGCTTTATAAAGATGAGATCACAAGCTTTACAATGTGCAAAGAATGGAATCAAATGGATGCTTGAGCTCAAAGTTGCGATGAGTCAAAGTTGAGAAAAAGAGGTTGACTTTTTATACTTAGAAAATTTCGAAGTTTTTTCTTCAAAAATGACCTATAATATCTTGCATTGAAACATGACCTTCCATTTGAAATTTGCTCTTGACCATAAAATATAGCATGAAGTAGATCTCTTGAATGGCATTTTGAGACCTGAACCATTCAAAATCTCTAAAAATTGATAAAGTTATGACTTATTGAAGTTGGAAAAAATTCACAAAATGACCTATAATCTTTTGTATCCTTAGGGCATCTTCCATTTATTTTCACACTTTGCACTTAAAATAAGGGTTGAATTTAACATCTTTAAAATCAATGTGGAAAAATAAAGAGCCCAAGGTGATAAAAATTGACCAAGTTATGATCTTTTGAAGTCATGTATGGGAATTTGATGGTTTGTTTAGAGGACTTATAATCTTTCTTTATCATTAGGTATCTTCCATACAAAATTTCATTGAAAATTTTGAAATTATTTGTTGATAACCCTTTGAAGAGAAGAATTTATTTGGAATAACTCAAAAATACCAAAATATGAGCAAGATATACCTCTTTGAAGTTCAAAACCCTAATTCCTAGAGCAACAAAATGCCTTGGGAACCCTTTTCAATTTGGATTTCAATTTGGGTCAACTTTCTTGCACAAATACATTTATCATGTAAAAAAAAGTTATTGAGGATGATAATGAGAAACCATAGCAGCTAAAACCACTTCTAAATCTTGAGAATTTATGGAATTAAGCACTTGTGATCAATGAAAACAAAGACTTGTCCAACTATGTCAAACTTCTTCAATCAACCCTTGTACCTTTGAACTATTTTTTGACAACTTGAGGCATTATGAATCATAATAGACTTTGTCACAATATTATTTCAAAATATCTTCCATTATGGGGCTTGAATCTCAATGAAGCTTTTATTGAAGAAGGCATGGGAATAAGCTCATGAACCTGTATAGCAACTTGATGGAGTAGATGGTGTTTTCACCTATGATATCAACAATTAGAGAAAAAATTCATTGTATTTATTAGTTAAAAGTTAATCAATACAAGACATAGATGATCACAAAATACAAGTGAAGGTTCTTGGTGATTCCCCATAAACAATCCTAAAGATAGGATAAAGAACCAAACCCTAGTGTGTGATCTTGTTGTGATTGAATTGATATAATGTGATAAAGGAATCTTAGGGGCAAAAATTGGGGTACAACACTACCCCCAATAGAGTTTCAGGTATAGATAAAAAGTTGTATATCCCTTTTGATTTCCCGCTAAGTTTATCCCGCATGGAAGAATTTTGTTTTGCTTTCCCGTCCATCTTTGGATAGGATGAATCTCCATTTGAGTTTATTCCTCATTGGAAAGAGTCTTATTTGAGTGTCCTTCCCCAATTTACTCCTTATTTGAACATTGTCTCTGACAAATATTTTTGTTTGGATCTCTCTAGGTAGTAAACCCTAGATTGAGAGTGTATTTGTTTTGCATATTTGAATACCTCCTCTTCATTTGAAGAAATTTATTTTAAAAGAGTGATGACTTGCACTTATTTTGAAGATACCCATGTGAAGACTTAATCTCCTCAACAGGAATCTGTTTGCGGTTTCTTTTGGCTGAAGATTTTGATGATATTATTAGAAGCGAAGCAAATTGGACGTTTCGATTGGAATAAAGCAAGATGTCATGTTTCGAAATGGTAGAAGCAGTGCTTCGAATGGGCATATCAAAGCTTGGAGCTTCGAGTGACAGTTATGAGAATATATTCAAAGAAGTCTCGAAATGTTAACAAGGCTGTGTCCAAGAAATGCGTTCGAAGCGAAGAAGTTCCAAAACATTTGAAATTCAAATGCAAGCGGGATGTTCGAAATTTAAAATATATGCGCTGGAGCATTCGAAGACGCGTGGAAGCTAGAGAGAGGCATTGCTTTGCATGTTCTGAACGTGGCAGAATCTTAAAGCAAGACCGTTATGGTCGAAATAGTATAAATAGAAGTCTTAGCATTAGGATTTCGTGTGTCATATTTATTGTACAAAAAACTCAGTAAACATTCAAAATACCACATGGCTAGGGAAACGAATGCACGAGCAATGTATGTATGATAACACCAAGTGTTTATGATTTAATAAAACTCTTTATCATTTCCAGTATTTTCCTCTATCTTAATGTCAATACCATTCAAAAGCCTTTGCATTAAAATATTTTCATTCGAAGTCTTTTTACTGATGCCTTACATTTAAATGCTTTCTTTCCATTTCAAATACTTTACATTTCAGAAACTTTTGCACATTTCATGCCTTTATCTTCAAGCTTTCATCATTCGAACACCTTTTTTTACTTAAAGTAATTTTACTGTTTTCTTGCATTTAAACGCTTTCTTCATACTTCGGATCTTTTACATTCCAGAGAATCTTTTACATTACATGTTTTTATGCTTCGAAGTCATTTACTTGTCTTTTCTGCAGTTTTATATGTCTTTACAATACAACTTTATTCATGCAATTTAGTTTCGCACGCATTTACTTGATCATGTTATTAGATCTTTAATAGAGTAATCGAAATAATTTAAACACTTACACAACATTCTAAATACCAACCATGAATACCAGTTCTATAATGAGAGTTATCCAAATGACCAATACATCCTAGGATCAATCTAGTCGATCCTGCGAGTTACCAGAGAGATTGAATAACAGTCATTAAGATTATTCGATAGTTTGGAGGACTAGCGGTTGTTTACCAGAAATAACTGTAAACAAATTGGCACACCCGGTGGGACGCGTCATTGGCCATTACGAAATTTAGAACAAAATAAAAAATTGTTGAGACATAACCATTGTAAAAATACTCTGAGTGATAAGTTTGTTGTTTTATGAACCTTAGAAGTGGTAGAATAACCAATAGCAACCAACCCTTATCCAGAAGAAAACGTTTGAACAAGATGTCTAATTCTGACAATCAACAAGGGAAACGAATGCACGAGCAATGTACGTATGATAACACCAAGTGTTTATGATTTAATAAAACTCTTTATCATTTCCAGTATTTTCCTCTATCTTCATGTCAATACCATTCAAAAGCCTTTGCATTAAAGTATTTTCATTCGAAATCTTTTTACTGATGCCTTACATTTAAATGTTTTCTTTCCATTTCAAATACTTTACATTTCAGAAACTTTTGCACATTTCATGCCTTTATCTTCAAGCTTTCATCATTCGAACACCTTTTTTCACTTAAAGTAATTTTACTGTTTTCTTGCATTTAAACGCTTTCTTCATACTTCGGATCTTTTACATTCCAGAGAATCTTTTACATTACATGTTTGTATGCTTCGAAGTCATTTACTTTTCTTTTCTGCAGTTTTATATGTCTTTACAATACAACTTTATTCATGCAATTTAGTTTCGCGCGCATTTACTTGATCATGTTATTAGATCTTTAATAGAGTAATCGAAATAATTTAAACACCTACACAACATTCTAAATACCAACCATGAATACCAGTTCTATAATGAGATTTATCCAAATGACCAATACATCCTAGGATCAATCTAGTCGATCCTGCGAGTTACCAGAGAGATTGAATAACAGTCATTAAGATTATTCGATAGTTTGGAGGACTAGCGGTTGTTTACCACATACAACAGGCACTAATATGTCTGCTTCGATGGGAACATCTAATGCAATCCCTTCGAATGCACAGTCTGTTGCATCCTCTACCAGTAATATAGCCACTAATGGAATAAGTGGCATATCAACTAACAGTTCGATCCTAGGAAATGCTGGGACCATTGGTTATCCTGGGGGATTTGTCCCACCATCAGGGACACAAACCCATTTCGCCACCCCACTAACTAGACCACCCGGTTTCGATGGTAATAGAACCAGAAATTCCTCTTATGGAATGCCAACATCTTTTATGGCGGGCTTACACAATTCCACATCGAATTCATCACCACGATTAGGGTCTGGGTCTGGGGCAAATCAGTTTATGACAAATAACCAAGGGTCAGTGGGTTATAGTGCAATACCTATCTTAACCACAGAAAACCAGTTGGCTTTTAGGCAATTGATGGATGGCAGTAACCATAATATGATAGGAGTGTTAGCACAAACTATGCAGGAAATCTTTGCCCCAATAGTTCAAAATGTGACTGTGACAAACAGAGAAAACGCAGATAACATGAGTCAAATAGCAGATTTTTTCGCTCCCCCAGAAAGGCGTAGGCAGAATCAGGCGGGAGTTCGAGTGAACGTACCTATTATAGAACAAGTTGCTAACGACCCACCCTATAGACCAGCCAGAGAGGAGGTTAATTTGGGGGCAAGAGCACAAAGGCTCGAAGCTCCAATGATCCAAGGCCCACAAAGGGAAATTATGGAACCAGGGGAAAGGGTCGAAAGGCTAGAAGTCCCTGAGTTTCGAGAAGAACAACCTAGAGGGGTTGTCATGGTAGGTCGAAACCAAGATGCTGATGCAGTCGTTCATAGAATTCGAAACGATAACATCTTGGCAGAAAATAATTTAACCACCATGATAGAGAGAATCATGGCCCAGAATGGCCTCAACACATGAATTCGAAGGCCAAATTATGCCTCCCCTATATTAGATTACATAATGCACATTGATTTACCAAGGGGATATAAAGTCCCTAAGTTTACAAAGTTTGCTGGGGATACCAATGAGTCAACAGTCGAACATATAGCCAGGTATCTAACCGAAGCAGGAGATATAGCGAATAATGAAGACCTCAGGATCAAATATTTCCCGAGTTCCCTGACTAAGAACGCTTTCACATGGTTCACCACTTTGCCTCCTGGGTCCATTGATACTTGGGCTCTTTTGGAGAGATTATTCCATGAACAGTTCTACATGGGACAATCAAAAATAAGTCTGAAGGAACTAGCCAGTGTCAAGAGGAAGTTCACTGAGCCCATAGATGATTATCTGAATAGATTCAGGCTCTTGAAATCTAGATGCTTTACAGTAGTGCCTGAACATGAGTTAGTCGAAATGGCTGCTGGCGTTCTAGATTACTCTATTCGAAAGAAATTAGACACTCAATACTTGAGGGATATGGCTCAATTAGCCGATAGGGTTCGATAGGTCAAAAGGATAAAGGCCGAAAAGGCCAGAGTCTTTAAAAATAACAAGAAGGAAAGGATCTCCTATGTTGGAACTGAGGAAGCAGAAGATTATCCTGAATTCAAATTCGAAGAGGTCGAAATCGACCTCGCTGAATTAAAACAAGCACCACCTTACTCCTGCAAATTATTAGTTTCCACAAAAGGGAAAGAAATTGTTGAAAATGAGAAAAGTGACAAATTCCCAAAGAAGGTTTATACCTTCGATGTCACTAAATGTGAAGACATTTTTGATTTACTTGTCAAAGATGGCCAACTCATTGTGCCATCAAATGTCAAAATACCTCCTTTAGATCAAAGAAAGAAAAGAGGATTTTGCAAATATCATAGTTTCCTAGGCCACAAAACCTCACAGTGTTTTCTTTTCAGGGACCTAATTCAGAATGCAATTAAAGATGGCAGACTGAAGTTTGCTGATAAAGAAAAAATGAAAGTGGACGAAGACCCTTTGGACGTCGCAGACACCAATTACTCCGAGCCTGCGTGCATTGGAGAAATTAACATGGTGGAAGCTGACCAAAGTGACGCTCCAGTAGGAGAGAAAGGTACTGAAAATGAAAGTTGGGTGATAGTCGAAGTCAATAAGGGGGTCACTGAAGACGCCCACAAGCAACCAGAGACTTCGATTGAAGCAGCACCTTTAGCTGTTGCAAAGGAAATCCAGGCTACTGAAGGCCAGGAAAACCAAGAATTAACACAGGTTACTGAAGTCCTGAGGCTAGAATTGGAGAAAGTCCAAATCACAAAGCCAACCTCCCCTCAGAAAGAAATATGGGATACTTTAGGGGAATCCAGTGGAAAGTTTGACTACTTGGTCAAATATTCTGCCCCAGAGAGTTCAAAGGTCCACATTGAAGATATAAAACCCACAGGATGGGGAGATGATGACGCTAAGGGGGAGGATGTTGAGGTAAACATGGTGGATATGGAGAGACCTCGCTCTGAGATGGAGGAGGTAGAGAGATACTTAGAAAAAGAGAAGTATAAAATGGAGGATAATCATGCGGGAGATGCTAGTCTCAAGGATTACCTCATGATGTGCCACAAAGGAGATACATGAATGATACTATGCCCTAGGTGCAGCATCCTCTGCAACCAGAGAATCGCTACAAACTTCGAGAGGGTACAAAGGGCGCGAACTGGCGCCAGGATAACCAGTTATTCAGGTGTTATCCTAAGGCTGGAGAAAGTTTGCTGGAATTTGTGTTTCGCTGCTACAAAGGGGCAACCAAGTGCTTGATATGCCCAAGGTGTTCCGCTGTGTATGATCAAAGCATGGCCAGAGCCTTCGAAACAATCCCTTTCGCCCCTTGCTGGAACCATCAAGAAACTGTTCAGATGGGCCCACGTTTCGATAGCAAATACAAACAACGAAGGCCTGATAGTCCTCATCCCAAGGGTGCTCGAAGAGTGATGTTCAAACTCCCTGCTGAAGTGCCAACAGACAGATGGCTGCAAGTCAGAAATGACAAAGGCAAAGACAAATGGAGAAACACTGAACGAAACGCACGCCATGCTATGACATATAGGAGGAAGTTCAACATAGCAAAGAGGGAAGAGGTGATATTAGAGAACTACAAAGGAAGAAACCCCATGTCAAGATCTCAGTGGCGGAGGCAACAGAGAATTCGAAAGGCTGAGAGGGAAGCTGTGGCAAATAAAGGGGCAACTTCAACAAAAAACCAAGGTAAATCTAGCACCAACAAACCCACACCAAAAAATCAAACTGAAGACAAACCCCCAGTTAATAGGAGGCTCTTCTCTGAAGTACAACTAGATGAACCAAAGGAATACACTCCAGGTCCAGAGGAAGATGAAGATATGCTAACGGACAATTTCGAGTCAGAGGGGGAGTCTTCATTCAATATCAATTGCAACATGGTATCTGTGCTTCCTTGTGAGTTTGGACAGGAGACTGAAATTGACGAGTATGAGGAAGAAGATACCATAAACCTGATGAAGCATAGGCCTGTGTGCTACTACGTGATGGATAATGGAGCTGTCGAGGAGCAGAATGCGTTCTTCGAACGTCCAGAACCAGCTATCAAGAATCATCTGAAGCCATTATTTATTCGGGCAAAGGTTGGTGCCCATGGCGTGAATCAGGTTCTAGTGGATGAGGGCGCTGCAGTCAACTTAATACCCCACTTCATGCTGAAAAGGTTGGAAATACGCGAAGGAGACATCAAACCACACAACATGGTTCTATCCAATTATGAAGGGAAAGTAGGCAAAACACTGGGGGTGGTTCAATTGGACTTGACAATAGGCTCAAGCTGTAGGCCCACCATGTTCATGGTGATCGAAGCCAAGGCCAACTACAACTTGTTGCTAGGAAGGGAGTGGATCCATGGCGTAGGGGCAGTTCCTTCGTCAATGCACCAGCGATTAGTTTTATGGAGAGAAGATGGGATCGTGGAAAACATTGAAGCGGACCAGAGTTACTTCATGTCAGCAGTCAACTTAGTTGACAAGAGGAATTATGACAAACATCTGGCAAAGATTGCTCCTTGTGTCCCAAATGATGAAATCAACGAAACCAGAAACACCCACTACTATATGACCCTTCGCCATGATGGCATATATTGGGATAGAAGAATAATCAGTCAAGACGAAGGAGTCGAAAGCACTATACAAAGACGGCCAGCAGGCTGGGAATTCGACAACCTTACTCATGACTGAGTCCTCCTTTTTCGAAAGGATTTCGGCCTATATGGCTGAGAACGAATCAAAGGCGGCCTTAGAGGCTGAAATGAATAAACTGGCTGTAAAGATGAACGAAATAAATGGGGATAGCTCGAAAGGCTCACCCTTTAAAGAACTTGAGATGGACCAAAGGCTGGACGCCATCTATGATAAAGAACCCTTAGGCTTCGAGAGGGACCCCATAGACTCAGGTGCCAAAATGTTGGCGCAAGATCCACTCGAGGAAGTGAACTTAGGGGATGAAAACACGAAAAGAATAACCTACATAAGTGCAAAACTTAGCCCAGACCTCAAGCAGGAAGTGATCGAAGTCCTCAAGAAAAACAAAGATTGATTCGCGTGGGATTATGACGAAATGCCTGGTTTAAAGAGGGAGTTAGTCGAACACAGACTTCCAATCAAAGATGGCAAGAAGCCCATCAAGCAAACTCCTAGAAGATTCGCACCAGCGATTCTCACAAAGATCAAAGCTGAGATCGAAAGGTTGCTGCGTTGCAGATTCATCAGAACCACAAGGTATGTCGAATGGTTAGCAAATATAGTGCCTGTTATTAAGAAAAATAGTTCTTTGAGAATCTGCATAGATTTTAGGGATTTAAACACTGCAACCCCTAAGGATGAGTACTCCATGCCTGTGGCAGAAATGCTAGTAGACTCTGCTGCAGGATTCGAATATTTAAGTATGTTAGATGGATACTCTGGGTATAATCAGATTTTTATTGCTGAAGAAGATGTTGCCAAGACAGCATTTCGTTGCCCAGGAGCCTTAGGCACCTACGAATGGGTGGTGATGCCTTAAAAAACGCTGGGGCAACTTATCAAAGGGCAATGAATTCGATTTTCCATGATTTCATTGAAACCTTTATGCAAGTGTATATTGATGATATAGTCGTCAAATCTATATCTGCAGAAACCCATTTGCATCATTTGAGCCAATCATTCGAACGAATGAAAAAACATGGCTTAAAGATGAATCCCCTTAAATGTGCATTTTTTGTGCAGGCTGAAGATTTCCTTGGCTTTGTGGTTCACAAGAAAGGAATTGAGATCAACCAAAACAAAACCAAAGCCATAATGGAGACGAAAGCACCTACGTCAAAAAGGGAGCTGCAATCTTTGCTAGGGAAGATTAACTTTCTCAGAAGTTTCATTTCGAATCTGAGTGGAAGAACCCAAGCTTTCTCTCCGTTGCTTCGTTTAAAGCAAGGCCAAGCCTTCAAGTGGAACGAAGCCCATCAGGAGGCATTTGACAAGATAAAAATATACCTCTCTCAGCCTCCCATCTTGTCTCCACCTTCATGGGGAAAGGCCATGAGATTGTACATATCTGCCTCTGAAGTTAGTATAGGTAGTATGTTAGCACAAGTAGATAGCAATGGCATCGAAAGAGCCATATACTATTTAAGTAGAGTAATGAATGATGCAGAGACTAGATATAGCAATTTAGAAAAGCTATGTCTCTGTTTGTACTTCTCTTGTATGAAACTCAAGTATTATATAAAGCCTGTTGATGTTTATATTTCATCTCATTTCGATGTCATTAAACACATGCTTTCGAAACCAATAATGCATAGCAGAGTTGGTAAATGGGCTTTAGCCTTAACAGAATATTCTTTGACTTTCATGCCTTTAAAAGCTGTGAAAGGCCAAGTGATTTCTGATTTCATTGTGGACCATTCATTGGTTGAACAGACTGTCATGAGTTATGTTGAAATACAACCATGGAAATTATACTTTGATGGTTCGACCCACAAGAATGGAAGTGGTGTTGGAGTCCTTATAATTTCTCCTGAAGGAATTCCAACAAAATTCAAGTATAAATTAGATGGTCCTCGTTGCACGAACAACGAAGCTGAGTATGAAGCGCTTATTGTTGGACTTGAAGCTTTGTTGGAATTGGGGGCAACTAGAGTCGAAATTAAAGGAGACTCAGAATTAGTGGTCAAGCAAATAACAAAGGAGTATAAATGCATAAAGGAAAACCTGATGATATACTTCGTCATAGTTAACAGGCTACTTAGAAAATTTGAATACATGGATATTCAACATATACCAAGAATAGAAAACCAAGAAGCAAATGACTTAGCACAGTTGGCTTCAGGTTATAAAGTTTCTGCCAGAAACTTTGAGGATTTAGTTGAATTAAGGGGTAGAGTTATGGCTACTAGATTCACACCATCAGATCTAGAGAGTATGAAATTGGGTTATAATGAGAAACAGGGATTCAAAATATTAGCCATAAACACTTTATCAGATGCAGATTGGCGAAGGCCACTTGTGAGTTATTTAACAAACCCAACTCCGAATGTTGATAGGAAGATAAATATAGAGCATTGTCATATGCCCTCATGGGAAACGAATTGTTCAAAAAGACCCAAGAAGGCGTATTACTGAAATGCCTAGGAGAAAGTGAGGCATACTTAGCATTGTCAGAAGTCCACAATGGGGCATGTGGGGCACATCAAGCAGGTCATAAAATGAAATGGCTGTTATTTCGATATGGCATGTATTGGCCCAACATGCTCAAAGATTGTATAGACTTTGCTAAAGGTTGTGAAGAATGTCAGAAACATGCAGGGATTCAACATGCCCCTGCAAGTGAGTTGCATTCAATCATTAAACCATGGCCATTTAGAGGATGGGCATTGGATTTAATAGGAGAAATAAATCCTGCTTCGTCTAAAGGACAGAAATATATCTTGGTAGGAATAGATTATTTTACCAAGTGGATCGAAGCAATACCATTAATAGTTGCTGATCAAGAGGCTATTATTGAGTTTATACAGAAACAAATTATCTATAGGTTCGGATTGCCAGAAAGCATAACCACAGACCAAGGTTCTGTGTTTACTGGTAGAAAGATGCAAGAATTTGCTCAAGAAATGGGGTTTAAATTACTAACATCAACGCCATATTATGCTCAAGCAAATGGTCAAGTCGAAGCAGCTAATAAAGTGATAATAGGGTTAATCAAGAAACATATTGGTAAAAAGCCAAGGAACTGGCACAAAACTTTGGACCAAATACTATGGGCCTGTAGAACATCTCCTAAAGAAGCTACTAACACCACGCCTTTCCAACTCACATTTGGTCATGATGTAGTCCTGCCAGTAGAAATTCATCTACAATCAGTTCGAATTCAAAGACAAAACGAAATTCCAGCTGCATTATATTGGGAGATGATGATGAATGAGTTAGTAGAGTTGGACGAAGTTAGGTTGCATGCATTGGAAATCCTGATGAGACAAAAAGAAAGAGTGGCCAGGACATATAACAAAAGGGTGAAAGGAAAAGCATTCACTATTAATGACTTAGTCTGGAAAGTCATATTGCCCATGGACAAGAAAAATAAAATGTTAGGTAAATGGTCACCTCATTGGGAAGGGCCTTTTCGAATAATAAAGGTATTCTCAAACAATGCATATGAAATCGAAGAACTGATGGATGATAAACGTATCCTAAAGGTTAATGGGAAATATTTAAAGAAATATAAGCGACGCCTGCAGGAGATTCGAATAGTAACAACGTAATCAGAATATCATAAAAATGCCAAAATGGCAATATGGGGTTGCCAAAATGGCGTTGTTCAAATGTTACATACAAAAAACCAAATTTTAACCAAATCAACACTAAGATTTAGAAATAGGAATTATTCTTCAATCTGTTAAAGGTACTTCGAAAAGACTCAAGCCTTTGTTGAGCAAAACGTCTTGCTCCCTCTAAGGTAGCCACTTCTCCTTTGAGTTGTTATGTAGTTTCCATTTCTGCAAGCCCCTTGTTGAGGAGCTCTTCGAATTGGCTGCCAACAGTATTGGTTTCATAGGCTAATTGTTGTTCTTGAGCCTCTTTAACCTTCTGTTGAAGTTCCTGAATTTGCCTTTCCCAGAGAAGGATGGACTCAGCTCGAGCCTCATAATCAGTTTTTGCTTGCTTTAGATGCATGGCTTGATCCTCAGCTTCTTGAGAGAGTTTTGAAGCATGCTCATAAGCAGCATCCATTGCAGTTCATTTTTCTTGAACCTTTCTGGCAGCAAATTCATCTTGGAGAAGGTACCCAGTCACGTTGTCTAGCAAAGATTGAAGATCAAACAAGATAGTGCTAACTGGCAAGGAGCAGGTAACAAGGTTGACTTTTGTAAGTAACTCCTTCATAGTGTAGCAAGTTGTGCTATCCTGTTTGAGCACTTCGAACAAATCCACATCTAGAATTTTTCTCCTAATCCTGTTAAGAAGTACAATTCTATCATCTGTGGGAAACGGATGGCTAGTCGAACTTGTACCAGCCCTAGCAGGTGGAATATCCCTTTGAGCTAGCTTCGCCTTCATGTATCCAATAGGGTCATTTCGTCTCAGGAGAGCAAGCTCCTCTTCAGTCATTCGGGACAGAGACGGTTGAGGGAGTTCCACGCGCAGGGGAGTCACATCCATTTCGACTTCCATGGGTTTATTGGTCGCGTCACCGTCACCTTCATTCGTTTCATGCTCATTGTCTTCTTCATTATCATCCAAATCCACCACTTCGATATCTTCGTTCTCGCTGCTATTTGCATCCGACTCTGTCCCAGAAGTCGAACCATCGTTGGCCTCTTCTTCCTCAGACCCTTCCTCTGCAGATTCTTCGTTTCTTTGATCAGAATCAGCTTTCTCTCCTTCAGCGTGAATGTCCTTTGGATCCTCTTGAAGGGTTTCAAGAGGGGACTTTTGAAGAGAAGTTCTTTGTAAAGTCTCTGCAGATTCATGAAGCGTTGCTTCATTTGTTTCTTTTAGAGGAGGAGAAGTACTCTGATCATCTTGCTGCTCTGAAGCCCCAGCCAGAACCGCCATATTGGAGGAACCTTTGTTCTGCACAAGGTTGCTGGAATCTCCTTGACGAGAAGTGTTGATCGGAGCAGCAGTTTTTGATGGTGAAGTCGAAGTGGTAAGAGCTGGATTCAAAATGTCCTACAGAGGCAAAAGAATATTAAAAGCATGCACCAAGGTAATGAATAATTATTTTGTCAAAGATTTAAAGTTCAATTTACCTGTGGACTCTCAGAAGAGAGGTTGCTAGCTATGCGTTCCAACGTTACGTTGGAGGTCGAAGATGGAATTTTGGATTTAGGTGAGGGAGCAGCATCCCTGGAATCGAGTCCAGAGACACTAGTTGGTACAACACTTTTGGAAATTTCCTTCTTCTGCTTCTTCTTCGAAGCAGCTGGTAAATTCCCTCCAGCCTTAGGGTCTTCCCCAGTAGTGTTTGTTTTTCGCTTCTTTGGAGTGGTTGGCGGAAGTTTGTTAGTCTGAAAAGATTTAAACAATAAGTTAGATGCAAATCATGAAACATCAGTATATTTGAAACATCAAGGCTAAGTGATTACCTGTGGAGTTGGAGCACTGGTTATTACTGGTGTTGTTGTTGTTGTTGTTGCAGCAGTTGTTGTTGGTTTGGATAGAGTCACAGTATCAATGGTTTCGACAGAGTCCTGAGAGGTGCTCCCTTCTTTTGACTTTGAAGCAGCAGTCTTTATCCTGATGGCTGAAAATCGAAACAATTAAGGCAAAAGTTAAAAATGTAGAAAATGGGAAACATTTGGGATTTTCCCAAGCATTCGCACCTGTGCCTTGATCAGATTTAATCGACATGGCAGAAAGGTCATAGCGAAGATGTCCTGGGAAATCGTGGAGCCAATGTCGAGCCCATGTCACACTCTCAGATGGCTTTGGTTTCTTTTGAAGATATTTGAACATTTCTTTGCAAGTGAACCACCAAGGGTATGGAGGAAACCAAGCCAGAGCCAGTTCTGAGGTAGGTAATCTAGGAAATTTAGGTGGATGCATTTCGAATGCCAACCTATACCTATCCTCAGGTGACAACCCTGAAGGAAGTTTTAACTTAGACATTTTTTCTTTGAATTTTTCCTTCAAGGTCTCAGCCGCTTGATGCACAGTGGATTCCAAGTGTGTGGGATCATAAGTAGTTTCGAAATAATTTTGAAAAGCTTTAATCTCTTTGGCATGAGTGAACATACCTTTCTTGGATTGTACCTGCACATCGAATGCATCAGTTAGTTTCTGCTGAATAGTAAGAGTATCGAACATATAAGTCTGATAGAACTTTGTCCACCATTCCAGAAACCCCTTTGTTGTAAGGTGTGTAGGTTCGAAAGTTATTAGTTCAAAGTGGGCGAAGCCTTGGTATTGTTCCTGCTGTAGTTTGGCCTCTCTTGCCTTGAAGGTTCGCCCAGAGGTGATGGCATTTTCTGTTTGAAATAGGGGTTCAGGGATTAGTTGGCACAAGCCAAATTATCTCGAAACGAAGTTGGGTTGATAAGCAAAAAGGAAGATTTGATTCTTAGCAGGAGTAATTCGTGAAGAGATTAGTCTGGGTAGCAAAAAGGCTCTCCATACATCTTGAATTTCTTTGCTTTTGACTGCTTCTGAGAGAGCCATGGTGAACCATGAGGGTCATTGAGTCCTTGAAGCAAAAGGCGCCATGGTCTCTTCGAATTTATGCCTCTTGGAGAAAATCATGATATATTTTGAGAAGGAGGTGGCGTAAAGTTAATATTGGTAATAGGCGTGATTAAATATTAATCATTGTTTTGTAACTGCACCATGCTGTGAAATGGTTCAAGGCGGTTAAGGAATCTGAAAAGTGTCATGATTGACGTGACTGGAGTCATATGCAATAAATGTTACGATGATTCGAAGGTCGCATCAAAATCTTGTGTATATGTTTAAAATAAGTATTTCTCAAAGGAATCGAAATACATATTTTAAAGGGGCATTTTGTTGGCTGAAGATTTTGATGATATTATTAGAAGCGAAGCAAATTGGACGTTTCGATTGGAATAAAGCAAGATGTCATGTTTTGAAATGGTAGAAGCAGTGCTTCGAATGGGCATATCAAAGCTTGGAGCTTCAAGTGACAGTTATGAGAATATATTCAAAGAAGTCTCAAAATGTTAACAAGGCTGTGTCCAAGAAATGCGTTCGAAGCGAAGAAGTGCCAAAACATTTGAAATTCAAATGCAAGCGGGATGTTCGAAATTTAAAATATATGCGCTGGAGCATTCGAAGACGCGTGGAAGCTAGAGAGAGGCATTGCTTTGCATGTTCTGAACGTGGCAGAATCTTATAGCAAGACCGTTATGGTCGAAATAGTATAAATAGAAGTCTTAGCATTAGGATTTCGTGTGTCATATCTATTGTACAAAAACTCAGTAAACATTCAAAATACCACATGGCTAGGGAAACGAACGCACGAGCAATGTACGTATGATAACACCAAGTGTTTATGATTTAATAAAACTCTTTATCATTTCCAGTATTTTCCTCTATCTTAATGTCAATACCATTCAAAAGCCTTTGCATTAAAATATTTTCATTCGAAGTCTTTTTACTGATGCCTTACATTTAAATGCTTTCTTTCCATTTCAAATACTTTATATTTCAGAAACTTTTGCACATTTCATGCCTTTATCTTCAAGCTTTCATCATTCGAACACCTTTTTTCACTTAAAGTAATTTTACTGTTTTCTTGCATTTAAACGCTTTCTTCATACTTCGGATCTTTTACATTCCATAGAATCTTTTACATTACATGTTTTTATGCTTCGAAGTCATTTACTTGTCTTTTCTGCAGTTTTATATGTCTTTACAATACAACTTTATTCATGCAATTTAGTTTCACGCGCATTTACTTGATCATGTTATTAGATCTTTAATAGAGTAATCGAAATAATTTAAACACTTACACAACATTCTAAATACCAACCATGAATACCAGTTCTATAATGAGAGTTATCCAAATGACCAATACATCCTAGGATAAATCTAGTCGATCCTGCGAGTTACCAGAGAGATTGAATAACAGTCATTAAGATTATTCGATAGTTTGGAGGACTAGCGGTTGTTTACCAGAAATAACTATAAACAGTTTCCCAGCAACATTATTGTAAATACTCTCAGAATTATTACATGACGGCAAGTAGTGTTATCTTTATTTGAGAAGCTTGTGTGTCCCCATATTCCTTTTTGGATAGAAAATGACAGTCTCTTTTGAGTAGTCCGTCAATTCCCAGAAATTTCTTCCCCACATATCAATATTATTTACTCTAATGGATGGTTAATCTCTTCGATATGATAGAGATAGTTCGTTGTGAAGATTGTTATTTACTCCAATATATGGTTAATCTCTTCGATATGATAGAGATAGTTTGTTGTGAAGATTGTTATTTACTCTAATGGATGGTTAATATCTTTGAAATGATAGAGATAGTTCGTTGTGAAAACCTTATACAAGTGGTTACCTTTCAAAGAGCTTGTTTATTACCCTTTTCAAGTGGAAGACTTGATTAAAGAAGAAACTGAGACCCGTTCGTCGTGGAGAAGTTTATTTTTACCCTTTTCAAGTGGAAGACTTGATTAAAGAAGAAATTGAGACCCGTTCATTATGGAGAAGTATATTGTTACCCTTTTCAAGTGGAAGACTTGATTAAAGAAGAAACTGAGACTCGTTCATCCTGCAGAAGTTTATTATTACCCTTTTCAAGTGGAAGACTTGATTAAAGAATAAACTGAGACCCGTTTCTCATGGGGAAGTTTATTGCTACCCTTTTCAAGTGGAAGACTTGATTAAAGAAGGAGTTAATTCTATCTGTTAAGATTGATAGTTTACCGTCATCCGTGAACTAAGTGTTATCATTATGAGGATGTTATGTTGTTTTATTTTCCTCTTCTTTAGGCTTTTCTTCAACATACTTGAGTTCTATTTTCTCCTATTAAGTTGAGTTAATCTTTTCCCAGTAGGCTTGGTTTCCTTGGGATTATTGTTTTTTATTTCTCCCCAGTAAAGTTTTATTATACCTTCGAGAAGTCTTTGCTATTTATTGTCTGCATTTAAGCATGTTTTCTGTTGTGGCATCATAGAGCCAAAAATTATACATTTTATATTTAAGTACCTCTCATCATGTCGAGATGAAGATTTCGATCTTCATAACTCCGGATAAAAGAAACTCAAATAGGGGCATCTGTTGTACCCTAATTTTTTACCCAAGATACCACTTCATATGCATCATTGCATCTCTAACAAAACACAAAAATAGCTTGTGTTTTCTCTTTGTGTCAAACAGGGTTTTGAATCAAGAAATCTCCATCAATACAAGTCTTGATCAAATTAGGGTTTTAATTAAAGAAAGTGGATCATTGGCTTTTGGCTTAGTTCATGACCTAATGGCTTGAAGCATGATTAAAATATCTCAAATTCACCATATTGAACTAATGATATGGCTCAAGACATTTTCAAAGATACAATTGACTGATAGTGAAACAATTGGAATCAATTTATGAAAAGTCAACTATTACACAAAATACAAACTTGGACATTTTGATCAACTTTGGACTTCAAGGATCAAGGGTCATCAAAACATTCAAGACATTTATCAAGAAATTTCTCAAAAATATCTCAAATGCTCAAGAAGTTTCAAGAGTTTGATCATACAAGTTTACCTCCTAAGCACTGAGCCCACAAATTAGGGTTTTAGTTTTCTCAAGGACAATTGGACTTTTGATGCCTCAAATTACTTTCATGGTTCATTACAGGTCTTGCCCTGAAATCCAAAAGCCCGGAAACTCTCCCAAACTCCCTCAAATCAGAACTTGCACCAAAACACCATTTTTGTGGCATATTCTGACTTTGAACACCCATCTCACAATCCACTTGCGTGTTTTCCATTTTAATCAACCACCGAGCTTCTATAACTCATATAGAAGCTATCCAAACACCTGTAACACATTGTAACATCATCTTCCTCATCTTCCATAACCAAATATAGAGCTCTGCATATTGAATTCTCCAGAATAATACAACCACTCTCAATCTAAAGTAAGCATTGCATTAGCTTCCTGGAGGTTCAGTGAAGCTATCCAGATCATCACAACATCTCAAGGAGTGCTCAATCATCAAACACGATTTCCAGTTTTCAGGTAAGTTTTTCAAACTTTGAACTCTCTCTACAAGCATCATTAATGGTTAATTTGTGAATAAAAAATGTAGACATCATATCCCTGAAGCTAACCATGCCCTTAGATTTCATTTATGTTTCTTGAGTGATGCGAATTTTGAGTTTGAACTTTCTGAAAAATTAGGTAAGAATTTGGTACCAAGCAAAATTCGTGCTTATCTTTGATCCATAGTTTAAGTTATTTACATATTTGAAATCGTGATGAAATTTCTAACAAGTTTGATATTTACAATTTCTGAAATGGTTGAGAAATGAGTAAGTTCAGAAGTTCTAAAATATGGCGTAATGAAGAAGATGAAGTACAGTCAGGAAGGAGTTTATTTTAAATTTATTAGAACTTGTTCTATTACTGGGTGAAACATCCACCCCAGTGGCAGAGATAGAGCGCGTAAGTCATTGGTATGTAGGGACCGTGGTTCGAGCCCCAGCGGTACCCTTTTGCATTTTTCACATTTATTTTGTTCTGTTTTTTGACTCCAAAGCGCACCTGGGCCTCCTTTATCTTGGGCCTTCATTTGTTTTTGCTGAATGTGATCGGTGGAAATAGAACTGAATGTTTTTTTTTAAGCTGGTTCGCGAAATGTCGCGGTAAGCAAGAGTCGCCACCGTCTTTTATGTTCTCTAACAAGGAAAGGACAAAAGCACAACAAAATTCCTTTTTCGAGATGTTTCTCAGTTCAGGAGGTAGATTATAGAAAGGGAAGGTGTTAGCACCCTTTCTATCCGTGGTTATCCACGGGCTCTTAGGTACTTGCTCACTATGTTTTCAAAAATTGTTTGCTTTTCAAGTGTTGGTGGGTTTTGAAAAAGTTTGTTTCGAAAACTTCTAGGTAACTCTTGTATCGGTCCTCAAGAGTGTATGAAGTGTTTGTTTGAAAACTTTTTAAAAGTGTGAGTGCGAAAAGTTGTTTTTTTTGTTTTTGAAAGAGCAAGTACCCAGGAGAAATCTACCTACTCTAAGGAATTAAGCTGTGTAAGAGTCCTTTAGACAGTACTATCCCACTATTGAGAAGTAGGTAGCACCGTCATTGGAGTTATTCGGGTCAATTCGATTATAGGGACATGTGTGGTCACCAAAGCAATAGTAGGACGCCTTAGCGGTAACCCTAATGTCCTAGATCCTTTTCATCCGAGGCAACCGTTTCGAGGCAACTGGATCTTTAGACAAGAGGGCGACCTCTAAAACACCCTATACTTAATGACCACCTCGAGGCAACCAAGTGAGGCGTACCCTAGGAGTGGCATGTGCATGTGTGTCAGGTTTCATGTTAATATTATATTTGCACATGTATTTGTGAGCTACGGGTTGATTTTATTTTTCATACAAGTCTTGTCATGCATCGTTAACAGTTAATAGTTGGGCGGAAAGTAAATTGCAGAAAATTGAATCTACGCTATTACAAGGCATCGGGTATTTACATCTCCAAAAACATAACCCTTTGGAAATAAAAACGAGAAATTAAAGAAAGCGATAAAAGTGGTCCTAATTATCTATTACATTCTCGGAGCAGATACATAAATATAATCAAAATAAATATGCGCGAAAGAATTGAATCGGGGACGTCCTTAGGGTTTTGACCCTTTGTAAGAAAAGAATGGAATTGTGGTCTTTTTTTGCAATTAAATAAATATTAAACCTAATTTACTAATTAATTAATTAATTAAAAGAAAAAGTATTTTTTGTGTTTTTTAGGTCTTTAATGAAAATAAAATAAAAATAAAATAAAGTCAAAAGTTAGTAAAACCCTAATTTCTATATTAATTTTATTTATTGTGGAAAAAATTCAATATTACCCTAATTAAGCTAAATCAATTTATTAGTATTTATTTACAAAAATAATAATTAAATTTAATTAATAAAAGATTATTTTATTTATCTGTTCTGAATTTATTATGAAAATGTTAATTAATTTGCTGGTTAGTAATTAATTAAAAAAACAAAAAAATAAATAAAGCAAATGAATGAAAGAAAATAAAATGTAAAATGCAAACCCAGGGGGGGTTTGGGCCAGCAGGGAGGTGAGCAAGCAGATTCCAGGCCCATTCGTTTGCCAGTCAGTTTGACTTTTGGAGATTGGCTGCATGTGCATTGACCAAGGTGTATGGTAGTCATCATCTTTGGCCACAGGATCCACGCTTGAGGCCACATGGCGCTTGTGAATTAGAGGTATATGGTACACCTTCTTTTGAACCCTGCACGCAATTATGTGAAGAAAAAAGAGAATGAATATTTTGGGGGACCTGGGATTCGAACCCAGGTCCCAGAGGTCATATGCATGCGCGCTCTCCACTCAGCCAAGCTATTCCAATTGTTATTACAATAAGCAAATAATATTATATGAAATAAACAAGAAATATCCTGGGAATCAAAAACGCGCGCGTTTTAGTTTGAACGGGCCAATCAGATGCGAACACGCCTTCATCTTCTCCAATAGACCCTGTGTTTTTTCCTGCGGATTCGATTCCGCAAAAAAATCCGTTGCTTTCTCTTATAATGAGTTCTAGGCCACGAAAATGCCAGCCAGAGCCATCATCCTGTTCGTCTCATTCTCCTAAACCCGTCCATGGCTATGGCTTGTACCAATTATTCCTGTAAAACAAAAACCCCAAATTGCAACCTCCAAAACCCTAGGTTCGGGTAGGGAGATCTAGGCTACAACAATACAATTGAATAATGCAGGATGCCTGGAAATTGAATGGTGAACACAAATATGCCAAGATATTAAATAAAAGGCGCAAGAATTGGAGGTTGAGACTCCATGTTCAGAGCAAGGTTTGAGACAACTTACAGTGCGTTGTAGGGGGTCTTAGGACGTGGTGTCGATCGTGTTAGCTTCAGTGGACAACAAGGAAGGGAACCACGTTCTTATTTTTGTCTGAAAACGCCTACAATCCTGTTCTTGATCTCCCACTTTTCCAACAATTTTTCAGTTTTGCCTTGGCCGTTTTAGCAATGCTTAGGTCACGAATTAGGTTTAGCCTCCTTGCATATGTATATGGCAATCAGTCTAGGTCAAAATTTGGGCTTGTATCTTTGTGTATTGAAGTTCGGAGATTTGATTGACCACCATTGAAAACCTTTCCAAATTTGAAGCAAATCTAAGATTTTATGCACAAAAAAGGCTTAGCACGAATTGGTCAGTTGGCACATGATATATGAAAGCTGTTCAAATCATAAAGATACCATTCCATTGATTTTTAGATTTTATTTGAATTATTATAGATTTAAAATGAATTAAATCAATAAAAATTAAATAAAATAGAAAAATAAATGTTTGATCTTGAAATTAATCATGGGACACGTGTGTGGCAGTACAAGGCTGAATCAAGTGGAAGAAAGTGGGCCCTTTTGTCAAAAATTGAAGTTTTAAGGATAGTTGACTTTTGCAAATTCATGAAAATTTCCCAACTTCTCCAATGCAGATCTTGCTCAATTTTGATCATATGAACATGTTCTTGGACATTTTGGAAAGGTGTTGAAGTCCTCTAACCAATGCCTTTGGTCCCATGTCATTTGGATTTACCAATCTCAAGTTATGGTCTTTGACTTAAAGTGCATTTTTGTTAACTTTTGAAATTGACCTATAATCTAGAAATTGATAACTTTTTATGAGAGCCTTTCTTGGACTTGTAATGTGAAGATGAGTTGTAGGAAATGTCATCCCCTTCAAAATGAGCATTGGATGGGATTTTTCTGATGAACCATGAAAAAGTTATGCCTTGGTCAAGATACAGTTGACTTTTCTATTGTCCAAAAATAGTAACTTTTGCATCCTTGATGATTTTTGAGCCATGCTTGTGGAATCATGATCAAGACTTGATCAAATGATGATTGTGGACTCAAAACAAGATGTTGACCAAAAATTCTGACTTTTGATTGTAAAATAACCATTTTGCCCCTGTAGTTGACTGTAGAGCAAATAGGGCTTTTGACTGTGCAATTTGGGACTGTGAGTCTTGAAACTTGGCATGTAGATGCTTGACAATGCATATAGGCCTATGGGACTTGATTGAGCCATTGCAAACCCCAAATTCATTGAAGGAACCAAAACCCTAATTTGGACTGGCTTAGGAGATGTTTGGACTGCGCAATCCCTTGAGAAATCTTGAACCATTTGAAGATGATTCTTGTCAATTCTTGAGGAATATGGGAGGGAAAATTTTGGGGTACAACAGTTGCCCCTGTTGAATCTTCTTAAACCTGAGGATGTAGATTGGCTTGCGTGCCTTTCGTGATCCGAAGGTGGAAGATGATTGAACACTAGAGTGCCCAGAAATTTGCACTCGCATAGTGTGGTATTGAAGGAAAATTGCGACCAAAAGCGTAGCGGAATTTAAAATTTTCCTTTAGCGATCCTTACGAATGAGCATGGTCAGTGATAGAAATATTTACCTCTTGTGGCGATTCAGAACTTTGATGTTGTGATCACGAGCGTTGATGAAGAACAACGCCTCTACTCAGTCCACACGAACAGATCGCTTCCGGTCACAGTGCTAGCTGATCACGAACGGAAACCTTGAGTGAGAGAGAGAGTCAAAAACGAAAATGCATCAAGTGAAATTGCTTCATCACAAGGGATATATTTATAGAATCACTCGTGTGTGCTACAAGCTAAAAGCCCAATTAAGGCTATAAGCTAAAAGCCCAATTAAGCTTATGGACATCATACCTTATGATGTACCATATATCACTTATCCACGTGGTACCTTACCATTTTCCGTATTACAAATAAGTGCACCGTACCTTACGGTGTTCCTTATTTATTCTATCTCTCATCAACCTGTCCTTATGTGTGTGACCCTGTAGGTTTTCGCGACGTTGGCAATTATATTAAATCACACATTTAATATAATAAATAGTGAGCGGTATCTAGCAACACATCACTGTTACCCAAGTCACGAAAATGTCATGTGATCTGACCAAACCTTTTTCGTGATAATATTTGTGTTGTACAATTACCCTTTTGCCCTCATGTCTATATTGAACACAAGGCATACACTGTGTCACCCTTGTCCAGTTCAATATTGGGCCCTTAAACATTTATCCTATTATGCAGGATGAGCAAATTCCATCTAGGTCACTCATGTCCCTTAGCATGCTTTGTGAAGTACCCATCAACCGTCTTTACAGTCATCCAGTTACGGATGACGTTTGATCAGTAATAAAGTACTTGACTCTACATCTAGGGTCCATAGTGGTTTCAGGTCGAAGGGTGGTATACACCATTATCATCATGAGAATAACTTATGACACTTTGCATAACATTCTATGTAGTATTCTCATAGCGGGTCAATCCAGTATAAATATTACTCCTAATATTCATACCTATGTCAAGACTTGATAACTCCTTATCTATGATCCATGATATGTGATCATCAATCTATCTTCATAATAATCTTAATGCTTTAATGCTATCCCACTTCACATTAAAGCTTGACTACAGATACTTTAAGAATAGTGTCTTATGTTTAATGGGATCTCATGATTAAGTCACACTTAACATTTCATTAAACAAATAAACCATTCTAGGGACTTTATTATTTTGGAAAGCAAACATAATAAAGAAATGCCTTTTATTATTAATAAATAATTTGATACAAGTACCAAAAGTAATGGCCTCTAGGGCTTACACTAACAGGTATCAGCAATGTGATGTCGGGAATGGGCTTGCAGATGCCATTTGGAGATATGATGGATAGGAGGATGGGCTTATAGATGCCATCTGGAGATGTGATAGAAGCTTGTCGGGAATGGGCTTATAGATGCCATTTGGAAGTGTAATGGATAGTTGCGGAGATGGGCTTAAAGATGCCATCTGGAGTGTCGATCGCGTAAGAGATTCCTTAGCGAGAACTTGCGTACCTGAGAAAGAAAGATAATTTCCTGGCCTGTTACAGGGGTTGATCTTCAAACTCTTCATGCAGATATGCCCTGGCTAGATACAGGTATCGAATCTACAATAAATCGCTCACCGATATGCCCTGGCTAGATATAGGTATCGAATCTGGAATTAATCGTCTACAGATATGCCCTGGCTAGATACAGGTATCGAATCTGGAATTAGTCGCCCATAGATATGCCCTGGCTAGATACAGGTACCGAATCCACAATCAATCGCTCACAGATATGCCCGGGCTAGATACAGGTATCGAATCTGGAACTTCAAACTCTTCATGCAGATATGCCCTGGCTAGATACAGGTGTGATCGGTGGATCTGGAACTGACTGTTTAACGCTGGTTCGCGAAATGTCGCGGAAGCAAGAGTCGCCACCGTCTTTTATTTTCTCCAAATGGAAAGGACAAAAGCACAGAAAAATTCCTTAAAGAGATTGCTCTCGGTTCGGGAGGTAGGTTATAGAAAGGGAAGGTGTTAGCACCCTTTCTATCCATGGTTATCCATGGGCTCTTAGATACTTGCTCAATATGTTTTCAAATTGTTTGTTTGCTTTTCAATGTGGGTTTAAAAGTTTCTTTTGAAAAATTTCAGATCGACTCGTACGTCAGAGTGTTTGAAAAGTTTGCTTTGAAAGCTTTTGAAAATGTGTCAGTGTGAAAAGATTTTGATTTGTTTTGAAGAGAGCAAGTATCCTTGAGAACCTACCTACCCTAAGGAATTCGTCTGTGTAGGTGTCCTTAAAAGTAGTGCCATCCCACCATTGAGAGGTAGGTAGCACCACCGTTGGAGGTGTTCGGGTCAATTCGAGTTTGTAGGGACATGGTGATCACCAGAGCAATGGGAAGACACCTTAGAAGCTACCCTCATGCCAGGTTCCCGGATCATGAGGACTTACTAAGACATCCTCTACTCGACGATCACCTTTCGAAAGGCAACAGTGAGGCGTACCCTAGGGGTGGTGTGTGCGAATTGTGTGTCATGTTTCAGTTATTTGTCTTGTCATGTTTGTCGTGTTCTACGCTTGATTTTATTAAGACATTCATTCTTTCATGCATATTTAACAGTTATAAAGTTTGCGGAAAAATAAATCTAAGGCTATTACAAAGGCGCGGGTCCACATCGCCAAAATTAAACCGGACCCGATTTAGCGGAAAATAAATAAAGCGAGTAAAATAACGTGCGAAAAGTTTAAATTACAATGCTTTGGGAGATTTACATAATTATAATGAACGACATAAAGTAAATATGCGAAATAAAATTATTAAAACAATGGGCGTTGGACCCTTTTGCAAGATATTTAAAATTAATGAGAATTAAAAATTAAATGATTAAATGTTTTTTTGGTATTTTTGTATTTTTTAGATTTAATGAGAAAAAGGAGTTAATTGAAATTAAATTAAACGGCGAACCCTAATTCTAGTATTGTTTATTTATTATGAAAGAATTAAAATATGATCTAAATTAAACCCTAATTTATTTATGTACAATTTTTAATTTATGAAAATAAATAAGTAATATTATTATTCTGAAAAAAAGGGAAATTAAAAAGAAAATAAAAAGTTATTAAACCTAAATTCTATTTTTTGTGTTTTTTATTAAAAAGATTAAAACTATAACCTAATTAAACTAAATATTTACATATATTAATTTATTGATGAAAATAATTACAATAAAATATTTATTATTTTTTTTTGGTCTTTTCTGATTTTTATAATGTTTTTTGTATTTTGATTAAAAATTAAATAAACAATGATTAAAATAAACATAACAATTAAAATAATAATTAGAACAATAAAATTGACAAACCAGGGTGGGGTGTAGTCCCAAAATTGGAGGTATAGGCCTGGACTTTTGGCCCATTGAGCTTCAGTCTTCGTTGACTTTTTGAATCCTGTATGACGCGTTGACTGGGGTTTATTGTACTCCTTTGATCATGGCCCTTGGATTGCTACTGATGGGCGCGTGTATGGTGAACTTGGAGTGTGCATGGTGCGTCTCAGAATTATGCCTGTATGGGAATTTGGTTTGAAAAATAATATGAAGCATTATACAGACCTGGGGTTCGAACCCAGGTCTTTGATGTTACCATCATACGTCCCTGCCACTGAGCCATTTGAATTATATTTAATATACATTATCAAACAAACAATATAAAACAAAAGCGGATGAGAGTTGGGAAACGCGCGCGAGAATTCAAACGTGCCTATCACGTTTTGACACGGCATCTTCTTCCTCACGTCCCCTGTAAAACAAGACAGATAGGCAACGGTTTTGCAACCGTGGTATTAGGCAGCCTACAAGAAAATAGCGATTAGCTCATATCCAAATATAAATTAGGCGCGATGGTCTAGATTGCTTCGTCCAGATGCGTTGATTGTAATGGCATAGGTTTGGAATCCTAATTTTACTTGGTTTGGGAAACCCCAATTTTGTAACCTGCAAACCCTAAGATTTCAAACATGGCATAATCTTGTATGATCAATAAAAACGCAATTAAACACCACAGTTAGCTGTAGAACTTCACAAGGAATAAGAATCAACAAATAAAAATGCAAAAGGATGCTTGAATGATGCTATACAATTTCAAGAATTTTGTTTTGCGGTTTGAGTTCTTGATACCAATTCAGGATGTTTTGCCTATTGTTTGTGATAGGTACACGTTCAGTGAAGCTTGAGGATGATGATAGAACGAGAATTGAAGCTTGAATTGACCTAGAACCTTGATTTCAGATTTCAGTTTTAAGGCAATTTTCTCAAGTTTGTATGTTGGTTTCCTGCGCAGCTTGCAGTCTCCTTTGATTAGGTTTCCATTCCTGTATATGTAAGGAAGCAATTAGGTTGGAAAAATTGATCCAAATCCAAAGCATTCATTGTTTTCAATATTTGATTTCCTTAATATCTTTTTGAATCTTTTTTCATGGTTTTTGTGTCAATTAGGTTTCAATCAAGCCAAAACCTTCTATATTAGCATGTGCACGAAATATTAAGTTCAAATCATGCACAAAAAGATTTGTTTAGGTCAAATTTATATTTTTCACATATTTAAATAATTTAATTGAATTAATATTGATATAAATTCAAATAAATAATTAAAAATGAGAAAATACTTCCCTTTGGGCCTAATGGTCGTGCATAGGCTTGGCATGAAGAAACTTGGAAGAAAAATGGGCCCATTTGCATTTTTGGATCATTTGCATCAATGTTGACTTTTCAAAATTCCCAAAAATTTCCCAACTTCCACAAGGCATAACTTGGTCAATTTTTAAGCTTTTCACATGTTCTTGGACATTTTGGAAAGGTCTTTGAGTCCTTTAACCAATGCCTTTGGTCCCATGTCATTTTGATTTACCAATCTCAAGTTATGGCCTTTGACTTAAAGTCACTTTTTGTTGACTTTTGAAAATGACCTATAATGTTGAAATTGATAACTTTTTGTGAGAGCATTTCTTGGACTTGGAATATGAAGATGAGTTGTAGGAAATGTCTTTCTCTTCAAAATGAGCTTTGGATGGAATTTTTCTGATAATCCATGTGAAAGTTATGCCCTGGTCAATTTCAGTTGACTTTTTCAGCTGTCCAAATATAGTAACTTTTGCATCTTTGATGATTTCTGAGCCAAATTTTGAGAATCATGATCAAGCATTGATCAAATGATGTTTGTGGCTTCAAAATGATATATTGACCAAAAATTTGAACTTTTGACTGCCAAATGACCATTTTGCCCCTACAGTTGACTGTAGTGCAATCTAGGGTTTTGACTGTGCAATTTTGAGCTGAATGCCTTGAAATTTGACATGAGGATGTTTGACCATATTTGTAAGCATATGAGACTTGGTTGGGCCCTTGAAAACTTCATTTTCTTGATCAGGACTCAAACCCTAGTTTTGACTGTATAGGAGACAGTTGAGCTGCACAACCCTTGGGGAATTTTGTGACCTTGACTTTGACAAATCTTGGAGAATATGGGAGGGCAAATTTTGGGGTGCAACAGTTGCCCCTGTTCAATCTTCTTAGACCTGAGGATGCAGATTGGCTGACGTGCCTTTCGTAATCCGAGGGTGGAAGATGATTGGACACTAGAGTGCCCAGAAATTTGCGCTCACATAGTGGCAGTGATGGGGGAATGGGCTTATAGATGCCATTTGGAGATTGCTGGATAGGATGATGGGCTTATAGATGCCATCTGGATGTTGATCGCGTCAGAGATTCCTTCGCGAGAACCTGCATACCTGCAAAAGAAAAAATGAGTACCTGACACGTTGCAGGAGCTGATTTTAGATGCTTGGTAGAGAGGTGTCCTGACTGGTTACAGGAGCTGAGTCTGGAGCTTCAAACGCTGATGAATGAACCAGGAAGGGTTACTGCCTTAGCATGAATGATAAGAGAACCTTGGGTGACTTTAATCTCAACAACACTCGTTGAGAAAAATCTTGGCGAGAATTACCATCTTTGCAACATCGGGAAGAGAACCATAGGCAATTATAATCTGAAAGGAATGATCACCTCACTCAACGTCGGAGAGGGAAACATCTGAAAGGGGATTACTACCTCATACACCGCTGGAGAGGGAACCATAGGGAGAATATCACCTCACACTCATCGTCGGAGAGGGAAACATCTGAAAAAGGGATTACTACCTCACACACCGCTGGAGAGGGAACCATAGGGGACTGCTGAGTCTTTATCAGAAAAATCTGTTGGGCATCGATTTAGCTGGACTAGAGGAGGTCTTGAGATATCTTCAACTGGAATAAGTGACAGAACGTTGCCATATCTGGTTTACATCTGGACTATATCTGGAAGGAGATCTGGAAGCAGCATCAGAACGTCACCATATCTGGATCATATCTGAAACTATATCGAGAGGGAAATCTGGAAGCAGCATCAGAACATCACCATCGCTGGGTTTACATCTGAAACTATATCTAGAAGGAATCTGGAAGCAGCATCAGAACGTCACCATCGCTGGGTTTACATCTGAAACTATATCTAGAAGGAATTCTGGAAGAAGTATCAGAACGTCACCATCGCTGGGTTTACATCTGAAACTATATCTAGAAGGAATTCTGGAAGCAGCATCAGAACGTCACCATCGCTGGGTTTACATCTGAAACTATATCTAGAAGGAATTCTGGAAGCAGCATCAGAACGTCACCATCGCTGGGTTTACATCTGAAACTATATCTAGAATGAATTGCGATTAGTTGATAGTAGTCATTTTTGTATTGATCTTTTTCCTGAAAAGGTAGAACATAATTGTATGCAAAATCATGATGCATGAACTGTATGTTTTCAAGATCAATGAGATTCGTGTAATATGATGCATATGCATGCTATAATGATGTATGTGACGTTTTATGAATGTATGTTTTCGTCGTAGGAAAATAAATCCTTGACGGGTGCCGGGAAGTTGCATCATGGGCTGATGTGGAAGAATAGCTTTTGCTTCCGCTGGGGATGATAATTGCAAGTATACCGGTAGGAGAAGATAACTCCGTTGGGGAATAAACTTGGCGAATGGAGGATTCTGCGGGGAGAAAAAGATATTCTAGCGACCATGCTGGGAAGAAATACTCTGTGGGGAGATGCTTTTGCTGAATTGTTGAGGATGACTCGCTGAGGATACCTTGCTGTATTGGAAGTATGAATGAACTTCGCTGGGGATAAGAAGATCCTGTCGACGACGCTCTTTCCGTGGCTTTTGGCTGAGGATAACCCAGTTATATCCTGTTAAGGGAATAACTCTTTAAATCAAGCCGGACGACGCGTTCGTGCCCTGCTAGGGGATAAGCTTCCAGAATCTACTGGGGATAAGCTTACTGCTTGGGGAGATAGATTCCAACCTTCCTGGGGAACTGGATTGGATTCTCCTGGGGAAGCTTTGATATGTTGGGATGTTCTTCGACGGAACCTACCCTGATGCCTTGGAGGATAGAACAATCAGACTGCTCAGACCAACCTTTATTGCCCCTGTTTCTTGTGGGGTGCTGATAGTTGTTGGCGGACAAACCTTCTTCTGGTAGACAGATGGCAGGACATAGTCGTACGCTTTAATCCCTAACTTTTGCCTGGACCGCCCTTTCGGGTTTTCAGTCCACCGGGATACCCATTTTTGCTCAAGCCGCCTTTTCAGGTTTTCGACTTGCCGGGTGTACAGATTTTTTTCATTTCATCCCTTCATTTTGCCCGAACCCTTTTGGTTCGCCGGGAAGTCCTTATTTTTGCCTAGGTGTGTCAACCTAGCGGGTCTTTGATTTTGCGTAGTATTTTCCGACTATGTCCATGCTCTTAGAATGCAGGGAGGTGCCCCTGGCTGCTTGTGTTTTGTCATATTACCAGAAAGTGTCTGATCGTGCCAGATTCGTCGTTGGAATGCTCCAAGTGACTCTGGCGGAGATTTGCCCCAGGCTATTTGGCCTTTTGAGAGATTCTCCGAATCTTGACTGGACTTCCCCAGATGGTGGACTATGATCATGCCATGCCCCTTGGCGGGAAGAACTTTTGTTCGCCAGATATTCTTCGTGCGAATTTTCCTGCTGTTCAAACAAAAAGTCATATGCAAGCAATGTTATATCAAAAATGCAAAGCTTATGTCTGTCTTAGAGATTTTGGAAAATGTATTCTTTTTCATAAAACATGTGACTGTTTGTAAAACATGATGTCAACTCTGTATTTACCGTAGCCTTAAGGAGTCAGGATACCCTTCGTAACAGCATGCTTTCGAACTAACCCGTGCTTCAGCTAGGACTTTTAAGGGTTATAACGTGGCTTGGTTCACGGTTTAAGAAACAAAGGATAAAGGCTCAAAGTATTTGTACCCACCCGCTCTTCGTGATGTTCTCCAAACCTAAACTCAGTTGATCATACGTTAGACCTTGTTTGAGTCTTTGCTCTGATGTACTAGTGATGATTCGGATATTGAACGTTTAATTGAATAGGCAGTCATTTTTGTCGAGGGTTTATAAGACCTCTTTCTTGATTTTTGTTATCCCTTTCTTTTTTGCCTGAACTGTTTCTTTTTTTGGAATTACAGTCAGCGGGATGCCCCAGTTTCATAAGTCCCTTTTGTAGGTTTAGATTTTTTTGGGCTTTTCATTTATGAATTTTGATGATGACTGCCTGTCCTTTTGAGTGTTCTGAACCATCATGTCTTCATTCGTTTTGTAAAGATCTCTTCGGTGCCATTCGTCGTGCACTTGGATCAACTGAGGGAACTACCCTGCCCCAGGTTATGATTAAGGGTTTTGATTTTCGAAAATAAAAACTCCTACTTCTTTGGCTCTGATGGGTTGACGAGGGATTATCATCCTTATAACTCCAGTGTTTAGGAATTGAAACAATGCCTGTACCTCATTAGCGGGGTCTGTTAAAAAGCATACTGTAAAGATCGTGGTATCGTTTTCGTCATCCTCCCTCAAGAGGCTTAGAACTTTAGATCTAGAGTTGACATCAGAAAAAATATGAAAAGATACTTGAACATAATGAAAATAATTGTATTAATTTCCAAAACAGACGTATGCGATGCATTGATAACATAAAAGAGTTTGCTATGACATTAATTGTTTGTATAAGCAATGAAAAATACAACTCAAAATTCAAATAAACAAGAGGTCTTCAATGATTGGGCAACGGAGCAGTGATTATGCTCGGAGTCTCAGACACTTCAAACTGAATCTCCCCGGCGTCGATCATGTCTTGAATTTTGTTCTTGAGAGGCCAGCAGTTGTCTGTAGTATGCCCCGGGCTATCTGAATGATATGCGCACCTATCGTTGGGATGATAGTTGGGTGCAGAAGTGTTCGGATTCCGGAGAGGAGCCCTTAAGGTGATCAGCCCTGCCTTCAACATTTGTTGCAGTGCTTGATCCAACGACATGTTGAGTTTGGTGTACTGCCGTTTCTCCTTTCGCTGTTGCCCCTGTCCTTGTTGAGCAGGTCCGGGATTGGAGATTTGGATTGCCCCTGCCTCATGACGGCTCTTTTTACCGTGCACGGCATTGGATTCTTTCTTTCCCTGATGAGGCTTCTTATCAGAAGGTGTGGCCTCTTGAATTTTCCCAGACCGGATACCAGCTTCAATTCGCTCTCCAGTCGAGATAAGATCTGTGAATCCAGCAGACGAATTCCCAATTAGGTGGTTGTAGAACGGACCAGACAGGGTCCCCAAGAACATGTCCACAAGTTCCCGATCAGTCATAGGTGGTTGTACCCTTCCAGCAAGATCCCTCCATTTCTGCGCATATTCTTTAAAACCTTCGCTTGCGCCTAACGCCATACCCTGGAGTTGGGTACGTGTGGGGGCAAGGTCGGCATTATACTGATACTGCTTGTAGAAAGCAGTAGCCAGCTCCTCCCAGTTACGAACTTTGGTCCCATCCAGCTGATAGAACCATTCGAGATGAGTCCCTGAAAGACTCTCCTGGAAGAAGTGGATCCATAGATTCTTGTCCGCAGAGTACGGCTGAATTTTCCGAACATAGGACCTTAAGTGCAGCTTGGGACAAGACGCCCCGTCATACTTGGAGAAGGTGGGAGCCTTGAATTTATGTGGAATGATCACACCTGTCGACAAACCCAGATCTCTGAAATCCAGCTCAGGTGCCTGTTGCACCTCCATAGCTTTCATTCTGTCCTCCAGTTGCTTATATCTGTCATCAGCAGGAGGGTACTGCTCTTCATCAAAATCTGTCTCGTTGTCGGAGACCTCTGGACTGGGCACCCTTTCCTCTGGATGACTGCTTTTTCCCACAGATGGGGTTGTCCTTTCAGTTTCTATTTGCGGTGTATTCCCAGATCTGCGTCTAGGGCTGAACAGAACAGTCCTCTTTTTCTTCTTGTCCTTCTTCAAGAGCAGAGCTTTCAGATCTTACTGCCCCTGGGTCAGATTCATAATCAGCTCTTGGAACTGGGCGTTCTGAGCCTGAAGATCCTTGATAGTCTGCTCGGCTGATGATTCAGGATTCATGACGATCGGCTGAAATAAACAGCGGAGAAGGATAAGCAACCTGTCAAAGGGATACCTGCAATGCAATGAGATGTATGATATGCATGCAATGATTTCAAGGACCTCGCAGGGTAAACAGAGAAACTTTGTTAGCATTTGGAACCGGTAGCTTGACTGAAGGCACTGCATATTGTTGAGAGTCCTTCATCAAGGGTCAAAGGCTCACCATATCCAGTGGGTCATAGCCCCTGACAACCTTGGCTAGAGGAAAATAAATCCTCTTTGCCCCTGGCTAGACAGTTGATTCATCATGACCTGCATCACAAGCCCTTGAGATCCTTGAAATGGGTTAGGATGTGTGCAATGGTATGATGTCATGCTATGCATGGGGTGATGTAGATAAGCCCTGCTATGAGTCCCAATTAAGGACTATAAACAACCCTGCAAGAAATTCAGTGTACTTTGTTATGAGTCCCAATTAAGGACTATAAACAAAACCTGCAAGAAACTTAGTACCCTGTTATGAGTCCTTGTTAAGGACTATAAACAACACCTGCAAGAAATTTTATAAACCCTGTCATGAGTCCTAGTTAAAGACTATAAACAAGACCTGCAAGAAAACTTAGTACCCTGTTATGAGTCCCAATTAAGGACTATAAACAAGACCTGCAAGTAGTTCGTACACCCTGTTATAAGTCCCAATTAAGGACTATGAACAAAACCTGCAAGAAACCTAAGTAAAACCTGTCATGAGTCCCAATCAAGGACTATAAACAGAACCTGCAAGTGGTTAGTACACCCTGTTATAAGTCCTAATTAAGGACTATGAACAAAACCTGCAAGACATCAAGGGTCAGATAACAAGCATGCAAGTAGTCAAGTACGAAGGCACGCAAGTCACACAAGAGAAACCCTTAGGGTTTAGGCCAGCATGAGGTTTGGGTAGTACCCTCTTGAAGTTGGTGGGTTCAACCTGTCCTAATCAAAGTAACCGGGTTCTAAGGTTCCCAATATCACGGGATTGCTTTCATTGTTCATCGTTTCGATTTAGCCACTGAACTGGCGACCGAAATATTCCAGGAAAGCAACCCTCAATTGAGTGTAGTATCGAGTATCAACCAACCTCGGACTGCACCAAAGTCAGTTATCTCACGACCCTAAAGAGGCCAAGATAGTTCAATTAAGGTTCCTAAGGTCTGTTGATGCTTCATGACACCACGCGGAGGCCCCGTACTCTCCTTGACTGAACTCAAGGGTTACCGGTACACACCAAAGTGCCACATCAACGTAGCAGACTGTTTCAACCATGTCGGTATACCCCGCACAGTTCCCTCACAGTCTTGTTGCTACTTTCTAAGAAAGGTATCCCCAGACCCGGGTTAGGATCTATAGAACTCCCAAGCAACCCACAATTTAAAGCACACAAGGAAAACAATTGAAAACATAGTTATAAGCTAGCCCTAAGGTACACCTCACTTTAAGTTTCCCCAGCAGAGTCGCCAGTTCTGTGATCGGTGGATCTGGAACTGACTGTTTAACGCTGGTTCGCGAAATGTCGCGGAAGCAAGAGTCGCCACCGTCTTTTATTTTCTCCAAATGGAAAGGACAAAAGCACAGAAAAATTCCTTAAAGAGATTGCTCTCGGTTCGGGAGGTAGGTTATAGAAAGGGAAGGTGTTAGCACCCTTTCTATCCATGGTTATCCATGGGCTCTTAGATACTTGCTCAATGTGTTTTCAAATTGTTTGTTTGCTTTTCAATGTGGGTTTAAAAGTTTCTTTTGAAAAATTTCAGATCGACTCGTACGTCAGAGTGTTTGAAAAGTTTGCTTTGAAAGCTTTTGAAAATGTGTCAGTGTGAAAAGATTTTGATTTGTTTTGAAGAGAGCAAGTATCCTTGAGAACCTACCTACCCTAAGGAATTCGTCTGTGTAGGTGTCCTTAAAAGTAGTGCCATCCCACCATTGAGAGGTAGGTAGCACCACCGTTGGAGGTGTTCGGGTCAATTCGAGTTTGTAGGGACATGGTGATCACCAGAGCAATGGGAAGACACCTTAGAAGCTACCCTCATGCCAGGTTCCCGGATCATGAGGACTTACTAAGACATCCTCTACTCGACGATCACCTTTCGAAAGGCAACAGTGAGGCGTACCCTAGGGGTGGTGTGTGCGAATTGTGTGTCATGTTTCAGTTATTTGTCTTGTCATGTTTGTCGTGTTCTACGCTTGATTTTATTAAGACATTCATTCTTTCATGCATATTTAACAGTTATAAAGTTTGCGGAAAAATAAATCTAAGGCTATTACAAAGGCGCGGGTCCACATCGCCAAAATTAAACCGGACCCGATTTAGCGGAAAATAAATAAAGCGAGTAAAATAACGTGCGAAAAGTTTAAATTACAATGCTTTGGGAGATTTACATAATTATAATGAACGACATAAAGTAAATATGCGAAATAAAATTATTAAAACAATGGGCGTTGGACCCTTTTGCAAGATATTTAAAATTAATGAGAATTAAAAATTAAATGATTAAATGTTTTTTTGGTATTTTTGTATTTTTTAGATTTAATGAGAAAAAGGAGTTAATTGAAATTAAATTAAACGGCGAACCCTAATTCTAGTATTGTTTATTTATTATGAAAGAATTAAAATATGATCTAAATTAAACCCTAATTTATTTATGTACAATTTTTAATTTATGAAAATAAATAAGTAATATTATTATTCTGAAAAAAAGGGAAATTAAAAAGAAAATAAAAAGTTATTAAACCTAAATTCTATTTTTTGTGTTTTTTATTAAAAAGATTAAAACTATAACCTAATTAAACTAAATATTTACATATATTAATTTATTGATGAAAATAATTACAATAAAATATTTATTATTTTTTTTTGGTCTTTTCTGATTTTTATAATGTTTTTTGTATTTTGATTAAAAATTAAATAAACAATGATTAAAATAAACATAACAATTAAAATAATAATTAGAACAATAAAATTGACAAACCAGGGTGGGGTGTAGTCCCAAAATTGGAGGTATAGGCCTGGACTTTTGGCCCATTGAGCTTCAGTCTTCGTTGACTTTTTGAATCCTGTATGACGCGTTGACTGGGGTTTATTGTACTCCTTTGATCATGGCCCTTGGATTGCTACTGATGGGCGCGTGTATGGTGAACTTGGAGTGTGCATGGTGCGTCTCAGAATTATGCCTGTATGGGAATTTGGTTTGAAAAATAATATGAAGCATTATACAGACCTGGGGTTCGAACCCAGGTCTTTGATGTTACCATCATACGTCCCTGCCACTGAGCCATTTGAATTATATTTAATATACATTATCAAACAAACAATATAAAACAAAAGCGGATGAGAGTTGGGAAACGCGCGCGAGAATTCAAACGTGCCTATCACGTTTTGACACGACATCTTCTTCCTCACGTCCCCTGTAAAACAAGACAGATAGGCAACGGTTTTGCAACCGTGGTATTAGGCAGCCTACAAGAAAATAGCGATTAGCTCATATCCAAATATAAATTAGGCGCGATGGTCTAGATTGCTTCGTCCAGATGCGTTGATTGTAATGGCATAGGTTTGGAATCCTAATTTTACTTGGTTTGGGAAACCCCAATTTTGTAACCTGCAAACCCTAAGATTTCAAACATGGCATAATCTTGTATGATCAATAAAAACGCAATTAAACACCACAGTTAGCTGTAGAACTTCACAAGGAATAAGAATCAACAAATAAAAATGCAAAAGGATGCTTGAATGATGCTATACAATTTCAAGAATTTTGTTTTGCGGTTTGAGTTCTTGATACCAATTCAGGATGTTTTGCCTATTGTTTGTGATAGGTACACGTTCAGTGAAGCTTGAGGATGATGATAGAACGAGAATTGAAGCTTGAATTGACCTAGAACCTTGATTTCAGATTTCAGTTTTAAGGCAATTTTCTCAAGTTTGTATGTTGGTTTCCTGCGCAGCTTGCAGTCTCCTTTGATTAGGTTTCCATTCCTGTATATGTAAGGAAGCAATTAGGTTGGAAAAATTGATCCAAATCCAAAGCATTCATTGTTTTCAATATTTGATTTCCTTAATATCTTTTTGAATCTTTTTTCATGGTTTTTGTGTCAATTAGGTTTCAATCAAGCCAAAACCTTCTATATTAGCATGTGCACGAAATATTAAGTTCAAATCATGCACAAAAAGATTTGTTTAGGTCAAATTTATATTTTTCACATATTTAAATAATTTAATTGAATTAATATTGATATAAATTCAAATAAATAATTAAAAATGAGAAAATACTTCCCTTTGGGCCTAATGGTCGTGCATAGGCTTGGCATGAAGAAACTTGGAAGAAAAATGGGCCCATTTGCATTTTTGGATCATTTGCATCAATGTTGACTTTTCAAAATTCCCAAATATTTCCCAACTTCCACAAGGCATAACTTGGTCAATTTTTAAGCTTTTCACATGTTCTTGGACATTTTGGAAAGGTCTTTGAGTCCTTTAACCAATGCCTTTGGTCCCATGTCATTTTGATTTACCAATCTCAAGTTATGGCCTTTGACTTAAAGTCACTTTTTGTTGACTTTTGAAAATGACCTATAATGTTGAAATTGATAACTTTTTGTGAGAGCATTTCTTGGACTTGGAATATGAAGATGAGTTGTAGGAAATGTCTTTCTCTTCAAAATGAGCTTTGGATGGAATTTTTCTGATAATCCATGTGAAAGTTATGCCCTGGTCAATTTCAGTTGACTTTTTCAGCTGTCCAAATATAGTAACTTTTGCATCTTTGATGATTTCTGAGCCAAATTTTGAGAATCATGATCAAGCATTGATCAAATGATGTTTGTGGCTTCAAAATGATATATTGACCAAAAATTTGAACTTTTGACTGCCAAATGACCATTTTGCCCCTACAGTTGACTGTAGTGCAATCTAGGGTTTTGACTGTGCAATTTTGAGCTGAATGCCTTGAAATTTGACATGAGGATGTTTGACCACATTTGTAAGCATATGAGACTTGGTTGGGCCCTTGAAAACTTCATTTTCTTGATCAGGACTCAAACCCTAGTTTTGACTGTATAGGAGACAGTTGAGCTGCACAACCCTTGGGGAATTTTGTGACCTTGACTTTGACAAATCTTGGAGAATATGGGAGGGCAAATTTTGGGGTGCAACAGTTGCCCCTGTTCAATCTTCTTAGACCTGAGGATGCAGATTGGCTGACGTGCCTTTCGTAATCCGAGGGTGGAAGATGATTGGACACTAGAGTGCCCAGAAATTTGCGCTCACATAGTGGCAGTGATGGGGGAATGGGCTTATAGATGCCATTTGGAGATTGCTGGATAGGATGATGGGCTTATAGATGCCATCTGGATGTTGATCGCGTCAGAGATTCCTTCGCGAGAACCTGCATACCTGCAAAAGAAAAAATGAGTACCTGACACGTTGCAGGAGCTGATTTTAGATGCTTGGTAGAGAGGTGTCCTGACTGGTTACAGGAGCTGAGTCTGGAGCTTCAAACGCTGATGAATGAACCAGGAAGGGTTACTGCCTTAGCATGAATGATAAGAGAACCTTGGGTGACTTTAATCTCAACAACACTCGTTGAGAAAAATCTTGGCGAGAATTACCATCTTTGCAACATCGGGAAGAGAACCATAGGCAATTATAATCTGAAAGGAATGATCACCTCACTCAACGTCGGAGAGGGAAACATCTGAAAGGGGATTACTACCTCATACACCGCTGGAGAGGGAACCATAGGGAGAATATCACCTCACACTCATCGTCGGAGAGGGAAACATCTGAAAAAGGGATTACTACCTCACACACCGCTGGAGAGGGAACCATAGGGGACTGCTGAGTCTTTATCAGAAAAATCTGTTGGGCATCGATTTAGCTGGACTAGAGGAGGTCTTGAGATATCTTCAACTGGAATAAGTGACAGAACGTTGCCATATCTGGTTTACATCTGGACTATATCTGGAAGGAGATCTGGAAGCAGCATCAGAACGTCACCATATCTGGATCATATCTGAAACTATATCGAGAGGGAAATCTGGAAGCAGCATCAGAACATCACCATCGCTGGGTTTACATCTGAAACTATATCTAGAAGGAATCTGGAAGCAGCATCAGAACGTCACCATCGCTGGGTTTACATCTGAAACTATATCTAGAAGGAATTCTGGAAGAAGTATCAGAACGTCACCATCGCTGGGTTTACATCTGAAACTATATCTAGAAGGAATTCTGGAAGCAGCATCAGAACGTCACCATCGCTGGGTTTACATCTGAAACTATATCTAGAAGGAATTCTGGAAGCAGCATCAGAACGTCACCATCGCTGGGTTTACATCTGAAACTATATCTAGAATGAATTGCGATTAGTTGATAGTAGTCATTTTTGTATTGATCTTTTTCCTGAAAAGGTAGAACATAATTGTATGCAAAATCATGATGCATGAACTGTATGTTTTCAAGATCAATGAGATTCGTGTAATATGATGCATATGCATGCTATAATGATGTATGTGACGTTTTATGAATGTATGTTTTCGTCGTAGGAAAATAAATCCTTGACGGGTGCCGGGAAGTTGCATCATGGGCTGATGTGGAAGAATAGCTTTTGCTTCCGCTGGGGATGATAATTGCAAGTATACCGGTAGGAGAAGATAACTCCGTTGGGGAATAAACTTGGCGAATGGAGGATTCTGCGGGGAGAAAAAGATATTCTAGCGACCATGCTGGGAAGAAATACTCTGTGGGGAGATGCTTTTGCTGAATTGTTGAGGATGACTCGCTGAGGATACCTTGCTGTACTGGAAGTATGAATGAACTTCGCTGGGGATAAGAAGATCCTGTCGACGACGCTCTTTCCGTGGCTTTTGGCTGAGGATAACCCAGTTATATCCTGTTAAGGGAATAACTCTTTAAATCAAGCCGGACGACGCGTTCGTGCCCTGCTAGGGGATAAGCTTCCAGAATCTACTGGGGATAAGCTTACTGCTTGGGGAGATAGATTCCAACCTTCCTGGGGAACTGGATTGGATTCTCCTGGGGAAGCTTTGATATGTTGGGATGTTCTTCGACGGAACCTACCCTGATGCCTTGGAGGATAGAACAATCAGACTGCTCAGACCAACCTTTATTGCCCCTGTTTCTTGTGGGGTGCTGATAGTTGTTGGCGGACAAACCTTCTTCTGGTAGACAGATGGCAGGACATAGTCGTACGCTTTAATCCCTAACTTTTGCCTGGACCGCCCTTTCGGGTTTTCAGTCCACCGGGATACCCATTTTTGCTCAAGCCGCCTTTTCAGGTTTTCGACTTGCCGGGTGTACAGATTTTTTTCATTTCATCCCTTCATTTTGCCCGAACCCTTTTGGTTCGCCGGGAAGTCCTTATTTTTGCCTAGGTGTGTCAACCTAGCGGGTCTTTGATTTTGCATAGTATTTTCCGACTATGTCCATGCTCTTAGAATGCAGGGAGGTGCCCCTGGCTGCTTGTGTTTTGTCATATTACCAGAAAGTGTCTGATCGTGCCAGATTCGTCGTTGGAATGCTCCAAGTGACTCTGGCGGAGATTTGCCCCAGGCTATTTGGCCTTTTGAGAGATTCTCCGAATCTTGACTGGACTGCCCCAGATGGTGGACTATGATCATGCCATGCCCCTTGGCGGGAAGAACTTTTGTTCGCCAGATATTCTTCGTGCGAATTTTCCTGCTGTTCAAACAAAAAGTCATATGCAAGCAATGTTATATCAAAAATGCAAAGCTTATGTCTGTCTTAGAGATTTTGGAAAATGTATTCTTTTTCATAAAACATGTGACTGTTTGTAAAACATGATGTCAACTCTGTATTTACCGTAGCCTTAAGGAGTCAGGATACCCTTCGTAACAGCATGCTTTCGAACTAACCCGTGCTTCAGCTAGGACTTTTAAGGGTTATAACGTGGCTTGGTTCACGGTTTAAGAAACAAAGGATAAAGGCTCAAAGTATTTGTACCCACCCGCTCTTCGTGATGTTCTCCAAACCTAAACTCAGTTGATCATACGTTAGACCTTGTTTGAGTCTTTGCTCTGATGTACTAGTGATGATTCGGATATTGAACGTTTAATTGAATAGGCAGTCATTTTTGTCGAGGGTTTATAAGACCTCTTTCTTGATTTTTGTTATCCCTTTCTTTTTTGCCTGAACTGTTTCTTTTTTTGGAATTACAGTCAGCGGGATGCCCCAGTTTCATAAGTCCCTTTTGTAGGTTTAGATTTTTTTGGGCTTTTCATTTATGAATTTTGATGATGACTGCCTGTCCTTTTGAGTGTTCTGAACCATCATGTCTTCATTCGTTTTGTAAAGATCTCTTCGGTGCCATTCGTCGTGCACTTGGATCAACTGAGGGAACTACCCTGCCCCAGGTTATGATTAAGGGTTTTGATTTTCGAAAATAAAAACTCCTACTTCTTTGGCTCTGATGGGTTGACGAGGGATTATCATCCTTATAACTCCAGTGTTTAGGAATTGAAACAATGCCTGTACCTCATTAGCGGGGTCTGTTCAAAAGCATACTGTAAAGATCGTGGTATCGTTTTCGTCATCCTCCCTCAAGAGGCTTAGAACTTTAGATCTAGAGTTGACATCAGAAAAAATATGAAAAGATACTTGAACATAATGAAAATAATTGTATTAATTTCCAAAACAGACGTATGCGATGCATTGATAACATAAAAGAGTTTGCTATGACATTAATTGTTTGTATAAGCAATGAAAAATACAACTCAAAATTCAAATAAACAAGAGGTCTTCAATGATTGGGCAACGGAGCAGTGATTATGCTCGGAGTCTCAGACACTTCAAACTGAATCTCCCCGGCGTCGATCATGTCTTGAATTTTGTTCTTGAGAGGCCAGCAGTTGTCTGTAGTATGCCCCGGGCTATCTGAATGATATGCGCACCTATCGTTGGGATGATAGTTGGGTGCAGAAGTGTTCGGATTCCGGAGAGGAGCCCTTAAGGTGATCAGCCCTGCCTTCAACATTTGTTGCAGTGCTTGATCCAACGACATGTTGAGTTTGGTGTACTGCCGTTTCTCCTTTCGCTGTTGCCCCTGTCCTTGTTGAGCAGGTCCGGGATTGGAGATTTGGATTGCCCCTGCCTCATGACGGCTCTTTTTACCGTGCACGGCATTGGATTCTTTCTTTCCCTGATGAGGCTTCTTATCAGAAGGTGTGGCCTCTTGAATTTTCCCAGACCGGATACCAGCTTCAATTCGCTCTCCAGTCGAGATAAGATCTGTGAATCCAGCAGACGAATTCCCAATTAGGTGGTTGTAGAACGGACCAGACAGGGTCCCCAAGAACATGTCCACAAGTTCCCGATCAGTCATAGGTGGTTGTACCCTTCCAGCAAGATCCCTCCATTTCTGCGCATATTCTTTAAAACCTTCGCTTGCGCCTAACGCCATACCCTGGAGTTGGGTACGTGTGGGGGCAAGGTCGGCATTATACTGATACTGCTTGTAGAAAGCAGTAGCCAGCTCCTCCCAGTTACGAACTTTGGTCCCATCCAGCTGATAGAACCATTCGAGATGAGTCCCTGAAAGACTCTCCTGGAAGAAGTGGATCCATAGATTCTTGTCCGCAGAGTACGGCTGAATTTTCCGAACATAGGACCTTAAGTGCAGCTTGGGACAAGACGCCCCGTCATACTTGGAGAAGGTGGGAGCCTTGAATTTATGTGGAATGATCACACCTGTCGACAAACCCAGATCTCTGAAATCCAGCTCAGGTGCCTGTTGCACCTCCATAGCTTTCATTCTGTCCTCCAGTTGCTTATATCTGTCATCAGCAGGAGGGTACTGCTCTTCATCAAAATCTGTCTCGTTGTCGGAGACCTCTGGACTGGGCACCCTTTCCTCTGGATGACTGCTTTTTCCCACAGATGGGGTTGTCCTTTCAGTTTCTATTTGCGGTGTATTCCCAGATCTGCGTCTAGGGCTGAACAGAACAGTCCTCTTTTTCTTCTTGTCCTTCTTCAAGAGCAGAGCTTTCAGATCTTACTGCCCCTGGGTCAGATTCATAATCAGCTCTTGGAACTGGGCGTTCTGAGCCTGAAGATCCTTGATAGTCTGCTCGGCTGATGATTCAGGATTCATGACGATCGGCTGAAATAAACAGCGGAGAAGGATAAGCAACCTGTCAAAGGGATACCTGCAATGCAATGAGATGTATGATATGCATGCAATGATTTCAAGGACCTCGCAGGGTAAACAGAGAAACTTTGTTAGCATTTGGAACCGGTAGCTTGACTGAAGGCACTGCATATTGTTGAGAGTCCTTCATCAAGGGTCAAAGGCTCACCATATCCAGTGGGTCATAGCCCCTGACAACCTTGGCTAGAGGAAAATAAATCCTCTTTGCCCCTGGCTAGACAGTTGATTCATCATGACCTGCATCACAAGCCCTTGAGATCCTTGAAATGGGTTAGGATGTATGCAATGGTATGATGTCATGCTATGCATGGGGTGATGTAGATAAGCCCTGCTATGAGTCCCAATTAAGGACTATAAACAACCCTGCAAGAAATTCAGTGTACTTTGTTATGAGTCCCAATTAAGGACTATAAACAAAACCTGCAAGAAACTTAGTACCCTGTTATGAGTCCTTGTTAAGGACTATAAACAACACCTGCAAGAAATTTTATAAACCCTGTCATGAGTCCTAGTTAAAGACTATAAACAAGACCTGCAAGAAAACTTAGTACCCTGTTATGAGTCCCAATTAAGGACTATAAACAAGACCTGCAAGTAGTTCGTACACCCTGTTATAAGTCCCAATTAAGGACTATGAACAAAACCTGCAAGAAACCTAAGTAAAACCTGTCATGAGTCCCAATCAAGGACTATAAACAGAACCTGCAAGTGGTTAGTACACCCTGTTATAAGTCCTAATTAAGGACTATGAACAAAACCTGCAAGACATCAAGGGTCAGATAACAAGCATGCAAGTAGTCAAGTACGAAGGCACGCAAGTCACACAAGAGAAACCCTTAGGGTTTAGGCCAGCATGAGGTTTGGGTAGTACCCTCTTGAAGTTGGTGGGTTCAACCTGTCCTAATCAAAGTAACCGGGTTCTAAGGTTCCCAATATCACGGGATTGCTTTCATTGTTCATCGTTTCGATTTAGCCACTGAACTGGCGACCGAAATATTCCAGGAAAGCAACCCTCAATTGAGTGTAGTATCGAGTATCAACCAACCTCGGACTGCACCAAAGTCAGTTATCTCACGACCCTAAAGAGGCCAAGATAGTTCAATTAAGGTTCCTAAGGTCTGTTGATGCTTCATGACACCACGCGGAGGCCCCGTACTCTCCTTGACTGAACTCAAGGGTTACCGGTACACACCAAAGTGCCACATCAACGTAGCAGACTGTTTCAACCATGTCGGTATACCCCGCACAGTTCCCTCACAGTCTTGTTGCTACTTTCTAAGAAAGGTATCCCCAGACCCGGGTTAGGATCTATAGAACTCCCAAGCAACCCACAATTTAAAGCACACAAGGAAAACAATTGAAAACATAGTTATAAGCTAGCCCTAAGGTACACCTCACTTTAAGTTTCCCCAGCAGAGTCGCCAGTTCTGTGATCGGTGGATCTGGAACTGACTGTTTAACGCTGGTTCGCGAAATGTCGCGGAAGCAAGAGTCGCCACCGTCTTTTATTTTCTCCAAATGGAAAGGACAAAAGCACAGAAAAATTCCTTAAAGAGATTGCTCTCGGTTCGGGAGGTAGGTTATAGAAAGGGAAGGTGTTAGCACCCTTTCTATCCATGGTTATCCATGGGCTCTTAGATACTTGCTCAATGTGTTTTCAAATTGTTTGTTTGCTTTTCAATGTGGGTTTAAAAGTTTCTTTTGAAAAATTTCAGATCGACTCGTACGTCAGAGTGTTTGAAAAGTTTGCTTTGAAAGCTTTTGAAAATGTGTCAGTGTGAAAAGATTTTGATTTGTTTTGAAGAGAGCAAGTATCCTTGAGAACCTACCTACCCTAAGGAATTCGTCTGTGTAGGTGTCCTTAAAAGTAGTGCCATCCCACCATTGAGAGGTAGGTAGCACCACCGTTGGAGGTGTTCGGGTCAATTCGAGTTTGTAGGGACATGGTGATCACCAGAGCAATGGGAAGACACCTTAGAAGCTACCCTCATGCCAGGTTCCCGGATCATGAGGACTTACTAAGACATCCTCTACTCGACGATCACCTTTCGAAAGGCAACAGTGAGGCGTACCCTAGGGGTGGTGTGTGCGAATTGTGTGTCATGTTTCAGTTATTTGTCTTGTCATGTTTGTCGTGTTCTACGCTTGATTTTATTAAGACATTCATTCTTTCATGCATATTTAACAGTTATAAAGTTTGCGGAAAAATAAATCTAAGGCTATTACAAAGGCGCGGGTCCACATCGCCAAAATTAAACCGGACCCGATTTAGCGGAAAATAAATAAAGCGAGTAAAATAACGTGCGAAAAGTTTAAATTACAATGCTTTGGGAGATTTACATAATTATAATGAACGACATAAAGTAAATATGCGAAATAAAATTATTAAAACAATGGGCGTTGAACCCTTTTGCAAGATATTTAAAATTAATGAGAATTAAAAATTAAATGATTAAATGTTTTTTTGGTATTTTTGTATTTTTTAGATTTAATGAGAAAAAGGAGTTAATTGAAATTAAATTAAACGGCGAACCCTAATTCTAGTATTGTTTATTTATTATGAAAGAATTAAAATATGATCTAAATTAAACCCTAATTTATTTATGTACAATTTTTAATTTATGAAAATAAATAAGTAATATTATTATTCTGAAAAAAAGGGAAATTAAAAAGAAAATAAAAAGTTATTAAACCTAAATTCTATTTTTTGTGTTTTTTATTAAAAAGATTAAAACTATAACCTAATTAAACTAAATATTTACATATATTAATTTATTGATGAAAATAATTACAATAAAATATTTATTATTTTTTTTTGGTCTTTTCTGATTTTTATAATGTTTTTTGTATTTTGATTAAAAATTAAATAAACAATGATTAAAATAAACATAACAATTAAAATAATAATTAGAACAATAAAATTGACAAACCAGGGTGGGGTGTAGTCCCAAAATTGGAGGTATAGGCCTGGACTTTTGGCCCATTGAGCTTCAGTCTTCGTTGACTTTTTGAATCCTGTATGACGCGTTGACTGGGGTTTATTGTACTCCTTTGATCATGGCCCTTGGATTGCTACTGATGGGCGCGTGTATGGTGAACTTGGAGTGTGCATGGTGCGTCTCAGAATTATGCCTGTATGGGAATTTGGTTTGAAAAATAATATGAAGCATTATACAGACCTGGGGTTCGAACCCAGGTCTTTGATGTTACCATCATACGTCCCTGCCACTGAGCCATTTGAATTATATTTAATATACATTATCAAACAAACAATATAAAACAAAAGCGGATGAGAGTTGGGAAACGCGCGCGAGAATTCAAACGTGCCTATCACGTTTTGACACGACATCTTCTTCCTCACGTCCCCTGTAAAACAAGACAGATAGGCAACGGTTTTGCAACCGTGGTATTAGGCAGCCTACAAGAAAATAGCGATTAGCTCATATCCAAATATAAATTAGGCGCGATGGTCTAGATTGCTTCGTCCAGATGCGTTGATTGTAATGGCATAGGTTTGGAATCCTAATTTTACTTGGTTTGGGAAACCCCAATTTTGTAACCTGCAAACCCTAAGATTTCAAACATGGCATAATCTTGTATGATCAATAAAAACGCAATTAAACACCACAGTTAGCTGTAGAACTTCACAAGGAATAAGAATCAACAAATAAAAATGCAAAAGGATGCTTGAATGATGCTATACAATTTCAAGAATTTTGTTTTGCGGTTTGAGTTCTTGATACCAATTCAGGATGTTTTGCCTATTGTTTGTGATAGGTACACGTTCAGTGAAGCTTGAGGATGATGATAGAACGAGAATTGAAGCTTGAATTGACCTAGAACCTTGATTTCAGATTTCAGTTTTAAGGCAATTTTCTCAAGTTTGTATGTTGGTTTCCTGCGCAGCTTGCAGTCTCCTTTGATTAGGTTTCCATTCCTGTATATGTAAGGAAGCAATTAGGTTGGAAAAATTGATCCAAATCCAAAGCATTCATTGTTTTCAATATTTGATTTCCTTAATATCTTTTTGAATCTTTTTTCATGGTTTTTGTGTCAATTAGGTTTCAATCAAGCCAAAACCTTCTATATTAGCATGTGCACGAAATATTAAGTTCAAATCATGCACAAAAAGATTTGTTTAGGTCAAATTTATATTTTTCACATATTTAAATAATTTAATTGAATTAATATTGATATAAATTCAAATAAATAATTAAAAATGAGAAAATACTTCCCTTTGGGCCTAATGGTCGTGCATAGGCTTGGCATGAAGAAACTTGGAAGAAAAATGGGCCCATTTGCATTTTTGGATCATTTGCATCAATGTTGACTTTTCAAAATTCCCAAATATTTCCCAACTTCCACAAGGCATAACTTGGTCAATTTTTAAGCTTTTCACATGTTCTTGGACATTTTGGAAAGGTCTTTGAGTCCTTTAACCAATGCCTTTGGTCCCATGTCATTTTGATTTACCAATCTCAAGTTATGGCCTTTGACTTAAAGTCACTTTTTGTTGACTTTTGAAAATGACCTATAATGTTGAAATTGATAACTTTTTGTGAGAGCATTTCTTGGACTTGGAATATGAAGATGAGTTGTAGGAAATGTCTTTCTCTTCAAAATGAGCTTTGGATGGAATTTTTCTGATAATCCATGTGAAAGTTATGCCCTGGTCAATTTCAGTTGACTTTTTCAGCTGTCCAAATATAGTAACTTTTGCATCTTTGATGATTTCTGAGCCAAATTTTGAGAATCATGATCAAGCTTCATGAAAACTTCCCAACTTCTCCAATGCATATCTTGCTCAATTTTGATCATATGAACATGTTCTTGGACATTTTGGAAAGGTCTTGAAGTCCTCTAACCAATGCCTTTGGTCCCATGTCATTTGGATTTACCAATCTCAAGTTATGGTCTTTGACTTAAAGTGCATTTTTGTTGACTTTTGAAATTGACCTATAATGTAGAAATTGATAACTTTTTATGAGAGCCTTTCTTGGACTTGGAATGTGAAGATGAGTTGTAGGAAATGTCATCCCCTTCAAAATGAGAATTGGATGGGATTTTTCTGATGAACCATGAAAAAGTTATGCCTTGGTCAAGATACAGTTGACTTTTCTACTGTCCAAAAATAGTAACTTTTGCATCCTTGATGATTTTTGAGCCATGCTTGTGGAATCATGATAAAGACTTGATCAAATGATGATTGTAGACTCAAAACAAGATGTTGACAAAATATTCTAACTTTTGATTGCAAAATGACCATTTTGCCCCTATAGTTGACTGTAGAGCAAATAGGGCTTTTGACTGTGCAATTTGGGACTGTGAGTCTTGAAACTTGGCATGTAGATGATTGACAATGCATATAGGCCTACGGGACTTGATTGAACCATTGAAAACCCCAAATTCATTGAAGGAACCAAAACCCTAATTTGGACTGGCTTAGGAGATGTTTGGACTGCGCAATCCCTTGAGAAATCTTGAACCATTTGAAGATGATTCTTGTCAATTCTTGAGGAATATGGGAGGGCAAATTTTGGGGTACAACAATGAACATCACCCCCTGGTTGATCACTTCATTTGTTTAAACACTTCCTTTTTTTTTGTTAATATTTAGAACTAATTTTTATTTATTGTCCATGCTTCAAATATTTTTAAATTAAATTTCAAATTATTTTCTAAATAACTATTTGAGACTTAGGTTTCATTTTCTCTTCTTAATTTAATTAACTTAGATTTTAGGTTTTATATAAGATAATCGATTAATTTCTTTTGTGATTAGAATTAAGTAATTTAATTAGGTTTAAAACGTTTTCCATAAAAAGCCCCAAAACAATTTCTTTTCTCTTATATTATTCTTGCACATTTTTATTATTTCGCACTATCATTTATGTACATGGTTTGTAATATATAATTATGACTTTTATTGATTTTCTCCCTTCATTTACAAACTTGTACCCCCATTCCCAAAGCATTGTAATAGCGTAAGACATTTAAATTATGCAATTTATCGTTTTCCTTATTATTGTTAGTAATTAGGGTTTGTATGGAAAGATCTTCAAATCAATATTAGATAACCCTAATTCAAGATAAAATAATTGAATCAAACACACTTTTCACACATGCACCTCTAGGGTAACCCACACTTGTTTCCTCAAATAAAAAAACAGTCATGTCCCTCGAACGTGAGATGTTTTAGCAAAGACCCTCGATTAAGAGATTGTAGTCCCTCGATGACCCTTCAATGTTGCCTTCGGTATACAATATTAGTCCCTTATGACAATTTCTAAAACATCTTACAAGTTGCCTTCTATGACTGTATGATGACCCACGCCTGTCCCTCACATCCAATGATAAGGCTCTCTATCAATTAATCGTAAAATAGCACTATCTGAAGGAGGAGGGAAAGAACAAAGACTTTTTTGAGTAGGTTGATTGCTCGTAATTGCTTACTCACAAACAAAACCATTTACATCTCACACTTTAAAAACACTTTTCAAACAAACATTTTGTATACATTCTCAACAATGCAAGAATCATTACAAAATTGCCTTACCATGGCATTTTCAAGACATCTTTCAAAACACCCCCTTTCAACAAATATTTTTCAAACCAAAACTTTGTATACATTTTCAAACTTACACAAACACAAAGCATTTTAGAGTGATAAAGCAATTAATATCCCGTAGATAACTACGGATGGAAAGGGTGCTAACACCTTCCCTTTTCATAACCTACCCCCGAACTCAAGAAAATTCTCAAAAGGTATTTCCTGTTCTTTTCACCCATTCCTTTATTGGATAAAAGAAAAGTCGGTAGCGACTCTTGCTATCCCCAACATTTGCAATAAAATGAAAAACACCCAAGTCAGTTCTCCCACCGTATTACAGAACTGGTGACTCTGCTGGGGAGATATAAACTAAAAGTGGGGTTACCTTATGTGATTGGTGGAAATAGAACTGACTGTTTGGAATGCTAGTTCGCGAAATGTCGCGGTAAGCAAGAGTCGCCACCGTCTTTTATGTTCTCCAACATGGAAAGGACAAAAGCACACCAAAATTCCTTTTCGAGAATGTTTCTCGGTTCGGGAGGTAGATTTATAGAAAGGGAAGGTGTTAGCACCCTTTCTATCCATGGTTATCCATGGGCTCTTAGGTACTTGCTCTTATGTTTTCAAAATTTGTTTGCTTTACAAGTGTATGGGTTTTGAAAAAGTTTCGTTTGAAAAATTTCTAAGTAACTCTTGTATTTATCCTCAAGAGTGTATGAAATATTTGTTTGAAAACTTTTTGAAAGTGTCAGTGTGAAAAGTTGTTTTGTTTGTTTGAAAGAGCAAGTACCCACGAGAAATCTACCTACTCTAAGGAATTAGGCTGTGTAAGAGTCCTTTCGACAGTACTACCCCACTATTGAGAAGTAGGAAGCACCGTCGTTGGAGGTGTTCGGGTCAATTCGATTATAGGGACAGTGTGGTCACCGAAGCAATAGTAGGACACCTTAGCGGTAACCCTAATGTCCTAGATCCTTTTTATCCGAGGCAACCGTTTCGAGGCGACTGGATCTTTAGACAGGAGGGCGACCTCTAAAACACCCTATACTTGACGACCACGTCGAGGCAACCAGTGAGGCGTACCCTAGGAGTGGCATGTGCATGTGTGTTGTTTTTCAGTTAAATTGTCTTGTACATGTTATTTGTGAGCTACGGATTGATTTTATTTGTCATACAAGTCTTTCATGCATATTAACAGTTAAGAGTGCGGAAAATAAAGTGCGGAAAGGTAAATCTACGCTATTACAAGGCGCGGGTCTATACATCGCCAAAAACATAACCCGTTTTGGAAAATAAATGCGGAAAGTAAATAAAGCGGTAAAGCCCTAATTAACTATTGCATCCTTGGTAACAGATACATAAAATAGAATCAAAAAATAATAGTGCGCGAAAGAAATTAAATCGGGACGTCCTAGGGTTTTTGACCCTTTTTGAGAAAAGAAGTGAATTTTGTCCTTTTTTGCAATTAATTAAATATTAAACCTAAACCTAATTAATTAAAAGAGAAAAATGTTTTTAATGTTTTTTAAGTCTTAATGAAAATAAAAATAAAAGAAATTAAAAGTCAAGAAAACCCTAATTCTAGATTTATTTTATAATATTATAAAAAAATGTCAAAGTTAACCTAATTTAACTAATTTAATTAATTTACATTTTATTTACCAAAATAATAATTAATAATGAAATTAATACATAATAAAAATATTTACATTTTTTAATTCTGAATTTATTATGAAAATTAATATTAATTATGTTAGTTAAATAAATAATAATATTAATAATAAAAATAGTTAGTTAAAAGAAAATAAAAAAAAGCAATTAACCAGGGGGGTGTTGACCCAAGAATGGAGGTTTTGTTTAGAAATTTTTGGCCCATTTGTTGGCCAGCCCATTGACTTTTTGGATCAGCTGAGCGTGTGGTTGACTGGGAGTATGGTGTTCTCCACTTTCTGATCATTGGATTGATGCACAAGGACACATGGCACGCTGATTTGTGAGGTTGCATGATGGAATCCTTCTGAAAGCCTGCATTGGATTATACAAGGAAAAATAGGAACAATTATATGGGGGACCTGGGAATCGAACCCAGGTCCCAATGGTTTACAACCACGTCACCTTCCACTACGCCATTGTGCTGCATCTGTTAATATAATAACAATTAATCATAATATATAAAAATCAACGCCCATGCTGGAAAAGCAAAACATGCGCGCTGATTATTTGAATGGACTAACCAGGATGAAACACATCCTTCATCTTCTTCGTTTTCCTGCAAAAGAATAAAGAGATAGCGGGGGTTTTTAACCCCCACAAAATAGCATGGCCAAAAATATCGATTAGGTCTGTAAGCTATATAAATAGGGCGCGAGGGTTGGGTTTGATTCGTCTGGCCTTGACGAATTCAACCATATGCGTTATGAGGTCCAATTTTTTCTGTACAGCAAAGCCCTATTTTGAAAGCTTCGGAACCCTAATACTTGTTAATGGCATCTTTTGATTCAGGGCTCCATAATCAAATTAATCTGTACCATTAGCTTCAGAAAGGTTCTAGCAATGCAAAACACACAAAAAAATCACATTAATAATGCATGAATTATGAATTTCGATCATGGAAAAAGTAACCAAACCGTGTGACTGTTTGTGGAGATTTCTTGAGCTATGAAAATGGAAACTGATTGCAAATCATTCAGGAAGCTCCCAACAATGTCTTTGGATCCACAAAAGTCCTTAATTCGCCCTAGAATACTGAAAACAGTTTTGAGTTTTTTCCACTTTTTTCTAATATTGCATATGGCTTTTGCAGTAGTTTTTCACGTGTATGCAATTAGGGTTAGGTTCAGCATATATAGTATAATGGATTTAGGTTACAATCTTGGCCACGAATCCATGGAATTCATGTTTTCAATATTTGATTTCAATCAAATCTTTTTGAATATTTTTGATTGACAAAAATTGCTAAAATTGGATATTCTTGTCTCTTTGATTGGCACACAAAATCTCCAGCTCATATTGGTCCTATTTGCTTCATGAAAAGATTTGAAAACCATATCTTTGAATTTCCTACATTTTAAATCAATTAAATGAATTAATATTAATAAAAAATTCAATTAATTAATTAAAAATAAGAAAATAAATCAATTTAAGCTCAATGGATCGTGCATAGGCTTTGGACAAAGTTTCAAGAAGAAATTTGAGGCCCATTAGCAATAATGAAGTGTTTTGAGCAAAGTTGACTTTTGCAAATTCACAAAAATTTCCCAACTTCTCCAATGCATATCTTGCTCAATTTTGATCCTATGAACATATTCTTTGACATTTTAGAAAGGTCTTGAAGTCCTATAACCAATGCCTTTGGTCCTATGTCATTTGGATTTACCAATCTCAAGTTATGGTCTTTGACTTAAAATGCCTTTTGTTGACTTTTGAAAATGACCTATAATGTAGAAATTGATAACTTTTTGTGAGAGCATTTCTTGGACTTGGAATGTGAAGATGAGTTGTAGGAAATGTCATCCCCTTCAAAATGAGCATTGTATGGGATTTTTCTGATGAACCATGAAAAAGTTATGCCCTGGTCAAGTTACAGTTGACTTTTCAACTGTCCCAAAATAGAAACGTTTTGCATCTTGATGATTTTTGAGCCATTCTTGTGGAATCATGATCAAGACTTGATCAAATGATGATTGTGTTCTCAAAATAAGATGTTGACCAAAAATTTTGACTTTTGACTGACAATGACCATTTTGCCCCTATAGTTGACTGTGAAGCAATTAGGGCTTTTGACTGTGCAACTTGGCATTGTGAACCTTGAAACTTGACATGTAGATGCTTGACAATGTATATAGGCCTATGGGACTTGATTGAGCCATTGAAAACCTCAACTTCCTTGAGAGAAACAAAACCCTAATTTTGACTGGCTTAGGAGGATGTTTAGCAAAAACCCTTGAACAATCTTGAACCATTTGAAGATGATTCTTGATAAACCTTGAAGAATATGGGAGGGAAACTTTTGGGGTACAACAGTTGCCCCTGTTCAATCTTCTTAAACCTGAGGATGTAGATTGGCTTGCGTGCCTTTCGTAATCCGAAGGTGGAAGATGATTGAACACTAGAGTGCCCAGAAATTTGCACTCGCATAGTAGTATATCAACAGTGTGATGTCGGGAATGGGCTTACAGATGCCATTTGGAGATATGATGGATAGGAGGATGGGCTTATAGATGCCATCTGGAGATGTGACAGAACCTTGTCGGGAATGGGCTTATAGATACCATTTGGAATTGTTTGTCGATCACATAAGAGATTCCTTAGCGAGAACTTGCGTACTTGAGAAAGAAAGATAATTTCCTGGCCTGTTACAGGTGTTGATCTTCAATCCCTTCATGCAGATATGCCCTGTCTAGATACAGGTATCGAATCTACAATCAATCACTCACAGATATGCCCTGGCTAGATACAGGAATCGAATCCAGAACTTCAAAAAGGTTGCTTACAAACGTGCCCTGGCTGGATACAGGTATCGAATCTCTAAACTCTTCATGCAGATATGCCCTGGCTAGATACAGGTATCGAATCTACAATCAATTACTCACAGATATGCCCTGGCTAGATACAGGAATCGAATATGGAATTAGTCGTCTACATATATGCCCTGGCTGGATACAGGTATCGAATCTCTAAACTCTTCATACAGATATGCCCTGGCTAGATACAAGTGTCGAATCTACAATCAGTTACTCACAGATATGCCCTGGCTAGATACAGGAATCGAATCTGCAATCAATTACTCACAGATATGCCCTGGCTGGATACAGGTATCGAATCTGGAATTAGTCGTCTACAGATATGCCCTGGCTGGATACAGGAATCGAATCTCTAAACTCTTCATGCAGATATGCCCTGGCTGGATACATGTATCGAATCTACAATCACTCACAGATATGCCCTAGCTGGATATAAGTATCGAATCTGGAATTAGTCGTTTACAAATATGCCCTGGCTGGATACAGGAATCGAATCTCTAAACTCTTCATGCAGACATGCCCTGGCTGGATACAAGTATCGAATCTACAATCAATTACTCACAGATATGCCCTGGCTAGATACAGGTATCAAATCTAGAACTGGTCGTCTACAGATATGCCCTGGCTGGATACAGGAATTGAATCTCTAAACTCTTCATGCAGACATGCCCTGGCTAGATACAGGTATCGAATCCATAATTAATCGCTCACAGATATGCCCTGGCTAGATACATGTATCGAATCTGGAACTGGTCGTCTACAGATATGCCTTGGCTGGATACAGGAATTGAATCTCTAAACTCTTCATGCAGACATGCCCTGACTAGATACAGGTATCGAATCTACAATCAAATTACTCACAGATATGCCCTGGCTAGATACAGGTATCGAATATGGAACTGGTCGTCTACAGATATGCCATGGCTGGATACAGGAATCGAATCTCTAAACTCTTCATGCAGACATGCCCTGGCTGGATACAGGCGTCGAATCTACAATCAAATACTCACAGACATGCCCTGGCTAGATACAGGTATCGAATCCGGAATTAGTCGTCTACAGATATGCCCTGGCTGGATACAGGTATTGAATCTCTAAACTCTTCATGCAGATATGCCCTAGCTAGATACGGGTATTGAATCCACAATCAGTCACTCACAGATATGCCCTGGCTAGATACATGTATCGAATCTGGAATTGCGACAGTTGATAGTAATCATCTTTGGATTGACCTTTTTTCCTGAAAAGGAAAAATATCAGTTGTATGCAATGTCATGATGTATGAAATGCATGATGTCATGATGTTCTCAAGAATAAATGAGATTGTGTGTTATGATGTGTATCATGTATGTAAGCAGGATGTATGAAATGTGAAATGTCTATGAATGTATTTTCGTCTTAGGAAAATAAATCCTTGACGAATGCCGGGAAATTGAATCCTGGGCTGAAGTTGAAGAGTAGAGTTCTTCGTTTCTGCTGAGGATGTTGATTGTAAGAATAAACTGGTAGGAGAAGATGACTCCGTTGGGGAATAAACTTGTTGAAGAGATTACTCTGCGGGGAATTACTCTGTGGGGAAGAGATGCTTCGCTGAGATTTTAATGAGAACTCCGCTGGGGATTCCGTTGATAAGTTATGTTGGGGAATTTGATGAACTCCGCTGGGGGATAGGAAGAACTTCGCCGAGGACGGTCTTTTCGTGGTAATTTGCTGAGGATAACCCAGTTATAAGCTCTGGTGGGGAATAACCTTTGAATATGGTCGGGGAGAGACGTATGCACTCTGCAGGGGATAAGCTTCCAGAATCTACTGGGGATAAGCTTCCAGAATCTACTGGGGAGATTGATTCAACTCTCCTGGGAAACTCTTTGGACTGCACTGGGGAAGTGGCTCCACTGGGGTGTCTTGTATTCCGCCGGGGAACAATCTTATATTAAGACTGCCGGGGATGCTTGCTTAGGAACATCTGTATACTCCACTGGGGAATATTGAGATTTTCTAGGGATACCCAATTTCCTTGAGGCTGACAGTAGATTAAATCTGCTTGGGGAGAGTGTTGCTAACTTGCTAGGGATATTGTGCCTTTCCGGGCTGATGGGAGGCCAACTCTGTTCGGGGAGAGTATTGTTGAACCTTGTCTTACTCTGGGGAGTGGAGGTAACTTGGTCGTTCTTCAGCCGAACCTACCTTGGTACCTTGGTGGACAGAGCAACTAGATCGCTTAGACAACTCATTATTGCCCCTGTTTCTAATGTCACCTGTAATTAGTCCTTTATTTCGCCTGCAAATATTTATGATCAGCAATTAATGTCAAATGCATATATCAAAAATGAACATTGGACGTTCTTCGCAAGACAAAACAGAAAAAGGAAAAACAATTGGCAATTTGTCTGGAAAAGTGAATTTGTATTGATTTTTGAATTTTCCTGTAAATAGGCGTTTTGTGTACAAGAGGCTGACGTCCTAGTAAGAGAACACCGTCGAACAACATAGAGTTTATACAATTTTGAAAAGGAAAACAAAACAGCTATGTGAAAAATCCCACTGGGTTCCAACTCTGCTATCGCCTTTATGTCTTCAAGCGTCTCATCACTTTGCTGCTCGGTTGAAGACGAAGCTGATTGATCGATGCCGTCTGAACCTGATAGTTGATGTCGAATTCTGGATGCAAGGTGATCCAATGAGACATAGTATTACGCTTTAATCCCTAACTTTTGCCTGGACCGCCCTTTCGGGTTTTCAGTCCACCGGGATACCCATTTTTGCCCAAGCCGCCTTTTTAGGTTTTCGACTTGCCGGGTGTACAGATTTTTTCATTTCATCCCTTATTTTTTCCAGAACCCTTTTGGTTCGTCGGGAAGCCCTTATTTTTGCCTTGGTATGTCAACCTAGCGGGTCTTTTATTCATGCGTAGTATCTTTTTACTATGTCTGCATTGGCGGGGTGAGGAAGGTCGTCACCATCCATGGTGGTTAGAATCATAGCTCCTCCTGAGAAGATATGTTTAACCACAAATGGCCCTTCGTACGTAGGGGTCCATTTGCCCCTGGGATCACTTTGAGGAAGAATGATGCGCTTGATTACCAGGTCTCCGACTTGATACTCTCGTCGTCTGACTTTCTTGTTAAATGCACTGATCATCCGTTTTTGGTACGTTTGACCATGACAAATAGCGGTGAGTCTCTTTTCATCGATTAGATTTAATTGATCAAGTCGAGTCTGGATCCAGTCATCTTTGCTCAAACCTGCATCCTTCATTATACGGAGAGAGGGTATCTGGACTTCAATAGGCAAGACTGCCTCCATATCATAGACCAAGGAAAAGGGTGTTGGCCCTGTTGACGTCCTTGCTGAGGTACGGTACCCATGAAGAGCAAACGGTAACATCTCGTGCCAATCTTTATAGGTCACTGTCATCTTCTGCACAATCTTCTTAATGTTCTTGTTAGCTGCTTCTATAGCCCCATTTATCTTCGGTCGGTAAGGAGAAGAGTTGTGGTGTTGTATCTTGAATTGCTCGCAGAGCTTAGTGATCATCTTGTTGTTAAGATTGGTACCATTGTCCGTAATGATCCTTTCCGGGACGCTGTATCGACAGATCAGGTTATGCCGAATGAACCGTGCCACGACGTTCTTGGTTACGGTAGCATAGGAAGCTACTTCAACCCACTTTGTAAAGTAATCAATTGCCACCAGGATGAAGCGATGCCCGTTGGATACTGTAGGTCTGATTTCTCCGATCATATTAATGCCCCACATTGCAAACGGCCATGGTGCTGTCAAGACATTCAGAGGAACTGGAGGAATATGCACCTTATCTGCATAGACCTGGCATTTGTGACACGTCCGAGAATGTTGGTAACAGTCAGCTTCCATTGTGGACCAGAAATATCCTGCCCGAAGGATTTTCTTTGCCATGGTATGTCCACTGGAATGCGTTCCGAAGGTACCTTCATGTAGCTCTGCCATGATCTTTTCTGCTTCCGTCTTATCCACATAACACAGTAAGGTTGAATCATGGTTTCGCTTGTATAGAATGCAGTTGCTGAGGAAGAACTTTGCCGCGAACCTTCTCAGGAACTTCTTGTCGTTGACAGATGCACCCTCGGGGTATTCTTGAGCTTCTAAGTACCTCTTCACTTCATGATACCAAGGTTTTTCAGTTACCTCTTCAGTCTCAAGATCACAGCAATGTGCAGGTTCATCTAATTTCCAGATAATGATCCGGGGAGCCTCGTTGTCCCACTTGACTTTGAACATAGAAGACATCGTAGCCAGCGCGTCCGCCAACTGATTCTCCTCTCTTGGGAAGTGTTTAAAAGTTATCTCTTTGAAATTGGGGATCAATGTCAACACATACTCTTTGTAAGGAATGAGATTTGGGTGTTTCGTATCCCACTCGCCTTTGATCTGACTGATCACGAGAGCGCAATCTCCGAAGACACTCAGAAACTTGATCCTTAAGTCAATTGCAGCTTGAAGACCCATGATGCATGCTTCATACTCTGCCATGTTGTTGGTGCAGTTGAAACATAGTCGGGCAGTAAGTGGAGTATGAGTGCCTTTAGGGGATATGATCACAGCGCCAATACCGTTACCCAAAGCGTTTGAGGCTCCGTCAAAGTGCATAGACCATCGGGATCCTTCCTCAGGTCCTTCATCCGGTCCAGGTACTTCACAATCAGTTACTACCATGATATTCTCGTCTGGAAATTCAAAGTTCATAGATTGGTAGTCATCCACTGCTTGGTGTGCCAAATGGTCTGCCAATACACTTCCCTTGATTGCTTTCTGAGTCGTGTACTGGATGTCGTATTCGATCAAGATCATTTGCCATCTTGCTATTCTTCCAGACAAGGCAGGCTTTTCGAATATGTACTTGATTGGATCCATTTTTGAAATCAACAGAGTAGTGTGAGTCAACATATACTGTCTCAGCCGGCGAGCAGCCCATACCAAAGCGCAGCAAGTTTTCTCGAGCAGTGAGTATCGGGTCTCACAGTCAGTAAACTTTTTGCTAAGGTAATAAATAGCGTGCTCTTTTCGGCCAGACTCGTCATGCTGACCCAGCACACACCCCATTGAGTTGTCCAGTACTGTCAAGTATAAGATTAGAGGTCTCCCTTCAACCGGTGGCATAAGAATGGGTGGTTCTTGGAGATACTCTTTGATTCTGTCGAAAGCGGCCTAACATTCATCGTTCCAACGTACTACTTGATCTTTCTTCAGCAGCTTGAAGATTGGTTCACAGGTAGCAGTTAGATGTGAGATGAACCGGGCAATGTAATTCAAACGTCCTAGAAAGCCTCTGACTTCTTTCTCTGTCTTGGGAACTGGCATCTCTTGTATGGCTTTCACTTTGGCAGGGTCCACTTGAATACCTTTGTCGCTCACGATGAAGCCTAGCAATTTTCCAGATCTTACCCCAAAGGTGCATTTGTTCGGATTCAACCTCAGCTTGTACAACTTCAAACGGTCAAACAACTTCTGTAGATGGTCAAGATGTTCCTCCTCAGTCTGGGACCTTGCAATCATATCATCGACGTATACTTCGATCTCATGGTGGATCATGTCATGAAATAAAGCAACCATGGCACGTTGGTAGGTTGCCCCAGCATTTTTCAACCCAAAAGGCATGACCTTGTAGCAAAAGGTGCCCCACTGAGTAACAAAAGTGGTCTTCTCCATGTCTTCAGGAGCCATCTTGATCTGATTATAACCGGAGAAACAATCCATGAAGGAGAACACCTTGTGCTGAGCAGTATTGTCAACCAGAACATTGATGTGAGGTAGAGGGAAATCATCCTTGGGGATCGCCCTGTTCAAATCCCTGTAATCAACATACATTCGGACCTTACCATCTTTCTTCGGCACTGGAACCACATTGGCAACCCACTGAGGGTAAGAAGTCACTGCTAGAAAACCGGCGTCGAATTGTTTCATAACCTCAGCTTTGATTTTCTCGGACATCTCTGGACGCATACGGCGGACCTTCTGTTTTACCGGAGGGCATTCTTCCTTGGTAGGCAAGTGATGAACCACAATGTCGGTATCCAACCCAGGCATGTCTTCGTAAGACCAGGCAAAGATTTCCACGTAGTCATGCAACATCTGAATCAACCGTTGTTTCACACTGAGCTCTAGATTGGCACCAATCTTAACTTCCTTTCTGTCTGTCTCAGTACCCAGATTTACCGTTTCCACTGGCTCTTCATGTGGCTGAATGGCCCTCTCTTCCTGGAGTAGTAGTCTTGCAAGCTCACCAGGCACTTCACAATCATCTTCACCTTCGTCTTCGGCTAAGTTGATCGGATTTTCAAAGTCATAACTGGCGGTAGCAGAGTCGTTACCAGTGAGATCCAGATTGGAACCTGTATAGGTGAGTGTGTGTAAATATAGCTGTTTTGCAATATATAAAGAAAGAAAGGGAGCGCAAGATTTGAAATGCGAAAAACGTCCAATGCTTTTATTCATGATATATGAAAATGACAAATAATAAGCCCTCACAAATGAAGCCACGGTGCCCCGGGTAAGACACCGGGCCATAAAGTTTCAAATTATTGTTCGTTACAAATTTAAAACAAAGGAGTTCATTACTGAGTGACAAAAGTAATAGGTATGTAGTCTTTGGCAGTCCAGTTGCTTAGTCCACCGTTGGTCGTTGGGTAGATCCAGCTGTCGAATTCAGATTCTTCCGCCTCGTCTTCAATAGCATTTACTCCCGGGTTGGTGATGAACACGGGAGGTCTTCCAATCCTTGCCTTGCGAACAGCCCTCTGAGCTTCCTTCTCAACCACATCCCGGGCATCCTTCAAGGAAGCCATCTTCAAAGGAGAGTCTTCTTCAATCACCGTTTCAGCTGATGCCAGTGTCTGAGGCACCTCTTAAAAGTGTTGAAAGGGGGTCTCAATGAATTCCCCATCCATCTCTATGTACCGGAATGAGTTGAGGTGGCTGACCATATATTCTTCCTCCCCCTGCACTGTAACAATCTTCCCTCTGACCGGGTATTTAAGCTTTTGATGTAATGTGGAGGTCACAGCTCCAGCCTTGTGGATCCATGGACGACCCAACAAACAAGAATAGGATGGTCGGATGCCCATCACATAGAAAGTATAATCAAAAACTTGAGAACCAACCCTGATTGGAATGTCAACTTCGCCATGTACCATCCTCTTCGACCCGTCAAAGGCCCGGACAACAATGTTACTCGGCTTGAGCTCTAAACCCTCACAATCCAGCCTGTCTAGAGCCTTCTTGGGTAATACGTTTAACGAAGAATCAGTGTCTACCAACACATGGGCAAGAGTAGTTCCCCTGCATTCAATGGAGACATGCAGGGCGTCGTTATGGTTCTTTCCCTTGGCGGTCAGATCGGCGTCAGAGAAACCCAACCCATTATCAGCAGTCAAGTTGGCCATACAATCGGTAAATTGATCAGCAGACGTTTCTTGTGGCACATGGGCCGTCTTCAGGAAGGAAATCAGGGCCTTGGCATGGGCCTCTGAACACAACAACAGTGATAGCATAGAAATTTTAGATGGGGTGTGCCCCAGCTGCTCAACTACATTGAAATCACTCATCTTGATAATTTTGAGAATCTCTTCCATCTCTTGCTTGGAAGCTTCAACATTGACGATCTTTGGTGCCTCCATCTGGGCAGGCACATCGGTAGTAATCCCTTTGCTTCGAGCGTTAGATGACTCGGCAGCAGGGGTAGAAACAGGAACTTGGTCAGGAAGGGAAGCCGGCACACTAGCAGGTGTGATGACAAGAGGTCTCTGAATAGCTGGTGGTGCAATATCTGGTGAGAACAGCCTACCACTGCGAGTGACTTTGGCAGGCCCGGTGATGTTGCTGACGTCGGTACTAGTATCAAACTCTTGTTTTACTCCGAGCACGTAAACATCTGCCCCATAGTGCCACGGGACAGCTTTGTCAGATGTATAAGGGATGGGCCCCGGAACAGTGATAATGATAGGTGCAACCTTCTGAGTAGACATGATTTTGACAGGCTTCTTTGAGGGAGCCTTAGGAGGGTTGTTAAAAATAGTGACAATGGACACTTCTTCAGTAGGGATAACAGGAACGGCAATCTTCTCGAACAAGATCTCTTTATTATCCATCAGGCTTTGGATACCTGACTTCAACAAAGGACAACCAGCAGGTGAAACAGAACATAGAAGGCAACCTTTACTACATCCCGGAAATAAACCGGCTAGCAACAGGTTCCTTTTGACAGTCAACAACGGGGTAACAATATCATCCACAGAGGCCACATACAGGTCTTCTTCCACAGCAGTCACTCCATGTTGGGGCATGGGAGCAGTCACGACATTGGGCCTTTCGGGCACCTCAAACTGTATTTCTTTAGCATCAATAAGGTCCTGAACCTTATTCCTCAGAGCCCAACAATCATCAGTAGAATGCCCCAGGCTGTCAGAGTGATAAGCACAGCGGGCGTTGGGATTGTATTTTGGAGATGTGGTGTTCACTACCTTCGGAGCTTCTTTGACGGTTACCAGATTGGTTGACAGCAGTTGCGGCAATATCTGAGAGAGGGTCATACTAAGCCGAGTGTACTGCCTTTTGGGTCTCTCACCCCTTGGTTGGTTGTATTGCTGAGGAGCAGCAGCAGGCTTTGAAATTACCACCGCGTTGACAGCTTGGCGGCGTTCCGGTTTATTTTGTCTCCTTGACCCATAAACAGCGCTAGCTTCCTTTTTGAACGGTTTATTTTCAGAACTTGAGGATGCACCTTTCTGTATCTTCCCCGACTTGATTCCAGCTTCGATCCTCTCCCCAGTCAGAATGAGGTCTGTAAACCCTGCAGAAGAATTACCAATCAGGTGGTTGAAGAACGGACCAGACAGGGTCCCCAAGAACATGTCCACGAGTTCACGGTCAGTCAACGGTGGCTGCACCCTGCCAGCCAGGTCCCTCCACTTCTACGCGTACTCCTTAAAACCTTCTCCCTTCCCTAGCGACATTCCCTGGAGTTGGGTACGTGTAGGAGCGAGGTCGGCATTGTACTGATACTGCTTATAAAATGCAGTAGCCAAGTCCTCCCAGTTACGAATACTGGTTCCATCCAGCTGATAGAACCACTCGAGTTGAGCCCCTGAAAGGCTATCCTGGAAGAAATGGATCCATAGATTCTTGTCTGCAGTGTAAGGTTGGATCTTCCTTACATAAGAACGGAGGTGTAGCTTAGGGCAGGAAGCTCCGTCATACTTCGCAAAAGAAGGTGCCTTGAACTTGTGTGGGATCACCACCCCAGAAGATAAACCTAGATCGCCAAAATCCAATCCGGGCACATGCTGGATCTCCATAGCACTCAGTCGGTCCTCTAGTTGCTTGTACCTGTCCTCGGCAGGGGGGTACTGTTCATCATTGAAATCCGTCTCGTTGTCGGAGACCACAGGACTAGGAGCCCTTCCCCCTTGGGGACTGCCTTTCCCTACAGAGGAAGTAGCTTGATCAGCCTCATTTTGCAGTGTATTCCCAAACCTCCGTCCAGTGTTGAACAGCACCGTCCTCTTCTTCTTCTTCTTCAACAGCAGAGTCTTCAATTCCTGTTGACCCTGGGCTAAACTCATGACCAACTCTTGAAACTGGGCGTTCTGGGCCTGGAGAGCCTTGATAGCTTGTTCATTGGATGATTCAGGATTCATGATGATTGCTGAAATAAACAGCGAAGAAGATTAAGCAACTTGTAGAAAATGAGTACCTGTTATGCATATGATGCATGGAATGCGTATAATTTATGTTTTCAAAGACAATCGGGATTCAACTTTGTAGATAAAAAAGGAAACACACTTTATTAGATTAAACTTTGAATTGTTCAAGAAATTGCCTTTAGGCGTTACACGAATGAAAATATTGAAAAGGAAATAAAAGCTGTAAAAGAAACATCCAAAGTCCATCAGTGCTCCCATGGCCTCCTCTTCTCAGTACGAATATAGTCGTTTAGGACCCGCTCGTTCTCTAACTGCTTAGTCAGCTTCTGGATTTTCTGCTCTTGTTCATTGAACCTTTCCCGATAAGAATCCCGTTCTTCCTGTAGTTGTGCCCAAGACCTCTTTAGTGTATCAACATCAGTGGGTATCTGAGGAGGGAGTACAGTTGGAGGAACCCCGTCTCTATCAGGAAATTCAAGAATGATAGGCCTGACAGCTGCATATGGCATACCTAAATTCTGAGCACGGATGCGGACCCATTTGTAGTAGGATTCCATTGGTAGAGAAGTCTTCGGTCCCAACTCATGTGGGTCAGCTTTGTGAATTTTGTCCCAAGCCTTGATGAATCTACGACGCAGCTCGTCACTGTCTACCTGAAACTCAAAACTGATGTGAGGCACCAACATCTCATGAGGCCCTGCTCTTCTGGCTCTTCCAAACTGGCGGAGAGCTAAACATGAATTATAAGAGATTCCTCCCTGAGTACCAATCAAAGGAACATTAGGATATTCTCTGCAACGATCAATAACAGCTACCTCATCCAAACCTCTGAGAGTCCAAATGATGTCATTATCAGTGAGAGACATTAACCTATGGGCCCAGCCCCTTCCTTCTTTGTTCTTCAGCACGAACTTAGGGAGGTGCGAAATAAACCACCTCACTAACAAAGGAGCACAACACCACATAGTTCCCCGTCTTCGAGCAGTACGAGCATAAAGTTGTTGCAGGATATCACCCAAGAGAGTGGGAACCGGGTTCTGAGACATGAAGATCCTTATGGCATTGACATTGACAAAGTTATAAGGATTTGGAAACAGAACTAGGCCATAGATTAGGAGAGCCAGGATGTCTTCGTACACCCTGAAGTCTAAATCATTCCAGAAACTATTAGCCTTACCAATCAAAAACTTAGCCAAAAAGCCCTTGACTCCGCTTCTAGTCACCCAGTTATCCATTACCTCCTTGGTGGTCAAAGAAAGGGCTGCTGCAATCTCCTCAAGTCTAAGAGTCTTTTCCCAGCCAGTGAATGGAGTCTGATCCAAGATAGGGATACCAAGCAAATCAGAGAGTTCTTCCAGGGTAGGGACCAGCTGGAAGTCTTGAAAGGTGAAGCAATGGTATAGAGGGTCATAAAACTGGGTTAGGACACTCATCAGTTGTTGATCCCACTTTGAAGTGACTAAACCAAGAAGAGAACCATGCCTCTGGATGAAGGAAGTAGTATTTGGAATTCTGTCAACCAATTCTTTGAGCAGATCAGGTGGGTGAGCAAAATTGAGCCGGATAGTATTCCTTCGCATGGGTATCATAATGTCCTACAAAATAGAGCAAAGATGAAACCCTCTTGTCTTTGAAATGGGTCAGTCCTTATGCAGGATGCATGCAATGGTATGATGGTATAATGGTATGATAAAGCACACCACAAGTATTCACAAAAGCAAACATGATAAGGCACACAAGTCACACAAGACATCCCTTAGAGTTTAGGCCAGCATGAAGTTTAGGTACTACCCTTTTTCAGTTTTGTTGGTTAAGACCTGTCCTATCAAAAGTAATCGGGTTCTAGAGGATCTCAAATCATTGACTACCCTCAATCGGTCATAACTCCAGCATCGCAATCTTTTCTTGCGGCCAGAACCATCGCAAGAGTTTAGCCTCAATGACTGTAGCATATTGCTACTGTTCTATGGCCAAGTTGGGTCAATTTAGGGTTCTAAGGTCGGTTGGTGCTTAATGACTCCTTAGAAGACCCATATTCTCCTCGTTGCAACACAAGGGATATCGGTACAGACCAAGGTGCCACACCAACATAGCCACTGCTTCACCCGTGTCGGTCTACGCCGGACAGGTCCCTCACAGCTTATGCTACCTAAAAGGGTATTCCCTAGATCCGGGTTAGGATCTATGAAACTCCAATGCAATGCCCACAAATATAAAAGAAATCAAAGCAAGCAATTGAAAACATAAGTATGATCTAATCCTAAGGTACACCTCACTTTTATAAATGTGCCCAGCAGAGTCGCCAGTTCTGTGATCGGTGGAAATAGAACTGACTGTTTGGAATGCTGGTTCGCGAAATGTCACGGTAAGCAAGAGTCGCCACCGTCTTTTATGTTCTCCAACATGGAAAGGACAAAAGTGCAACAAAATTCCTTTTCGAGAATGTTTCTCGGTTCGGGAGGTAGATTTATAGAAAGGGAAGGTGTTAGCACCCTTTCTATCCATGGTTATCCATGGGCTCTTAGGTACTTGCTCTTATGTTTTCAAAATTTGTTTGCTTTTCAAGTGTATGTGGGTTTTGAAAAAGTTTCGTTTGAAAAATTTCTAAGTAACTCTTGTATCTGTCCTCAAGAGTGTATGAAATATTTGTTTGAAAACTTTTTGAAAGTGTAAGTGTGAAAAGTTGTTTTGTTTGTTTGAAAGAGCAAGTACCCACGAGAAATCTACCTACTCTAAGGAATTAGGCTTTATAAGAGTCCTTTCGACAGTACTACCCCACTATTGAGAAGTAGGAAGCACCGTCGTTGGAGGTGTTCGGGTCAATTTGATTATAGGGACAATGTGGTCACCGAAGAAATAGTAGGACACCTTAGCGGTAACCCTAATGTCCTAGATCCTTTTTATCCGAGGCAACCGTTTCGAGGCGACTGGATCTTTAGACAGGAGGGCGACCTCTAAAACACCCTATACTTGACGACCACGTCGAGGCAACCAGTGAGGCGTACCCTAGGAGTGGCATGTGCATGTGTGTTGTTTTTCAGTTAAATTGTCTTGTACGTGTTATTTGTGAGCTACGGATTGATTTTATTTGTAATACAAGTCTTTCATGCATATTAACAGTTAAGAGTGCGGAAAATAAAGTGCGGAAAGGTAAATCTACGCTATTACAAGGCGCGGGTCTATACATCGCCAAAAACATAACCCGTTTTGGAAAATAAATGCGGAAAGTAAATAAAGCGGTAAAGCCCTAATTAACTATTACATCCTTGGAAACAGATACATAAAATAGAATAAAAAAATAATAGTGCGCGAAAGAAATTAAATCGGGACGTCCTAGGGTTTTTGACCCTTTTTGAGAAAAGAAGTGAATTTTGTCCTTTTTTGCAATTAATTAAATATTAAACCTAAACCTAATTAATTAAAAGAGAAAAATGTTTTTTATGTTTTTTAAGTCTTAATGAAAATAAAAATAAAAGAAATTAAAAGTCAAGAAAACCCTAATTCTAGATTTATTTTATAATATTATAAAAAAATGTCAAAGTTAACCTAATTTAACTAATTTAATTAATTTACATTTTATTTACCAAAATAATAATTAATAATGAAATTAATACATAATAAAAATATTTACATTTTTTAATTCTGAATTTATTATGAAAATTAATATTAATTATGTTAGTTAAATAAATAATAATATTAATAATAAAAATAGTTAGTTAAAAGAAAATAAAAAAAGCAATTAACCAGGGGGGTGTTGACCCAAGAATGGAGGTTTTGTTTAGAAATTTCTGGCCCATTTGTTGGCCAGCCCATTGACTTTTTGGATCAGCTGAGCGTGTGGTTGACTGGGAGTATGGTGTTCTCCACTTTCTGATCATTGGATTGATGCACAAGGACACATGGCACGCTGATTTGTGAGGTTGCATGATGGAATCCTTCTGAAAGCCTGCATTGGATTATACAAGGAAAAATAGGAACAATTATATGGGGGACCTGGGAATCGAACCCAGGTCCCAATGGTTTACAACCACGTCAACTTCCACTACGCCATTGTGCTGCATCTGTTAATACAATAACAATTAATCATAATATATAAAAATCAACGCCCATGCTGGAAAAGCAAAACACGCGCGCTGATTATTCGAATGGACCAACCAGGATGAAACACGTCCTTCATCTTCTTCGTTTTCCTACAAAAGAATAAAGAGATAGCGGGGGGTTTTAACCCCCACAAAATAGCATGGCCAAAAATAGCGATTAGGTCTGTAAGCTATATAAATAGGGCGCGAGGGTTGGGTTTGATTCGTCTGGCCTTGACGAATTCAACCATATGCGTTATGAGGTCCAATTTTTTATGTACAGCAAAGCCCTATTTTGAAAGCTTCGGAACCCTAATACTTGTTAATAGCATCTTTTGATTCAGGGCTCCATAATCAAATTAATCTGTACCATTAGCTTCAGAAAGGTTCTAGCAATGCAAAGCACACAAAAAAATCACATTAATAATGCATGAATTATGAATTTCGATCATGGAAAAAGTAACCAAACCGTGTGACTGTTTGTGGAGATTTCTTGAGCTATGAAACTGGAAACTGATTGCAAATCATTCAGGAAGCTCCCAGCAATGTCTTTGGATCCACAAAAGTCCTTAATTCGCCCTAGAATACTGAAAACAGTTTTGAGTTTTTTCCACTTTTTTCCAATATTGCATATGGCTTCTGCAGCAGTTTTTCACGTGTATGCAATTAGGGTTAGGTTCAGCATATATAGTATAATGGATTTAGGTTACAATCTTGGCCAAGAATCCATGGAATTCATGTTTTCAATATTTGATTTCAATCAAATCTTTTTGCACATTTTTGATTGACAAAACTTTCTAAAATTGGATATTCTTGTCTCTTTGATTGGCACACGAAATCTCCAGCTCATATTGGTCCTATTTGCCTCATGAAAAGATTTGAAAACCATATCTTTGAATTTCCTACATTTTAAATCAATTAAATGAATTAATATTAATAAAAAATTCAATTAATTAATTAAAAATAAGAAAATAAATCAATTTAAGCTCAATGGATCGTGCATAGGCTTTGGACAAATTTTCAAGAAGAAATTTGAGGCCCATTAGCAATAATGAAGTGTTTTGAGCAAAGTTGACTTTTGCAAATTCACAAAAATTTCCCAACTTCTCCAATGCATATCTTGCTCAATTTTGATCCTATGAACATGTTCTTGGACATTTTGGAAAGGTCTTGAAGTCCTCTAACCAATGCATTTCGTCCTATGTCATTTGGATCTACCAATCTCAAGTTATGGTCTTTGACTTAAAATGCCTTTTGTTGACTTTTGAAAATGACCTATAATGTAGAAATTGATAACTTTTTGTGAGAGCATTTCTTGGACTTGGAATGTGAAGATGAGTTGTAGGAAATGTCATCCCCTTCAAAATGAGCATTGTATGGGATTTTTCTGATGAACCATGAAAAAGTTATTCCCTGGTCAAGTTACAATTGACTTTTCAGCTGTCCCAAAATAGAAACTTTTTGCATCTTGATGATTTTTGAGCCATTCTTGTGGAATCATGATCAAGACTTGATCAAATGATGATTTTGTGCTCAAAATAAGATGTTGACCAAAAATTTTGACTTTTGACTGCCAAATGACCATTTTGCCCCTACAGTTGACTGTGAAGCAATTAGGGCTTTTGACTGTGCAACTTGGCATTGTGAACCTTGAAACTTGACATGTAGATGCTTGACAATGTATATAGGCCTATGGGACTTGATTGAGCCATTGAAAACCTCAACTTCCTTGAGAGAAACAAAACCCTAATTTTGACTGGCTTAGGAGGATGTTTGGCTGTGCAACCCTTGAACAATCTTGAACCATTTGAAGATGATTCTTGATAAACCTTGAAGAATATGGGAGGGTAAATTTTGGGGGTACAACACCTTAAGAAATAGATCATATTTATTTGATTTAATTATTTACTTTGTTTCCTTTACATTTGTGGGTTATGCTTGGGTTTATTACTTGTAAAAATCCTATACCCGGATTTAAGTCATATTAGGTAGTTAGCAATAGATCGTGGGACTATGCAGCATAATACCGACATGGTTGAAGCGATGGCTATGTTAGTGTGACACATTTGTTAGTACCGGTGTCCCTTGAGTCTAGTCAAGGAGAATACGGGGCCGATGTGTGGTGGCATGAAGCACTAAATTACCATAGAACCTTAGTTGAACAACTTGTCCATTAGAAAGTAGTGAGATAACTGGATTTGGGGCAAGACTAAAGTTGGTTGATACTCAATACTACACTCATTGAGATCGTACTTTTGGGATATTTTGGCTGCAGTTTGGATGCTTGAGCTAAAACAATGTCCAATGAAGAAAGATCGGTGATATTGAGATTCCTTAGAACCCAGTTATTTTTGTTAGGACAGGTTGAACCAACTAAACTTCAAGAGGGTACTTACCTATAAACCCCATGAAAGCCTAAACCTAAGGCCTTGTGTGCTTTGTTTGTGTGTGATTTTTTGTTCATAAAAATCATGACATAGTGCCATAGCATTTTCACTAACCATTTCAAGGACCCAGGGATTTATCTTTGTTCTATTTTGTAGGATATGGCTTCCACTCGCAGAAATACCATCTGAATCAACTTCGTAAGGGAGCCTCGTTGTTGTACCCCAAAAATTTCCCTCTCACTTATCAAGAATTTTCTCACAAGATCTCCTTGGTCTCAAGCCTACACTAGGGTTGATCAACTCAAGACACCTCCTTAAGCACTGATGACCAAAATTAGGGTTTGAGATTGCACAAGAATATTTGAACTTTCAATGCTTCATGTGGCTTTAATGGATCATTATTGACCCCCAAGAATACTCATGTCAAGTTTCAAGCCTTGGATCACACTTTTGCTCAGTCAATTGAGCAGTTGACCTAAAAATCAGCTGTATTGGGGAAAAAGTCAATTGTGGCCAATTTATAGTCAAACTTCATAATTTTTTATCCACATCAACATTTTAAACTCATATGTATCATTTGATCAAGTTTGTACCATAATTCCTCAAAAAATTTGATCAAATCTTCAAAAGGGCAAAATGGTCAAAATTAGGGTTTTGATTGGGAAAGGGGAATTTCTGATTTTTGACCTAGCAAATGATCAATTGGTTTAAGGAATTATCTTAAGAGTCCAATTGCATAATTTTGACCTAATAACATGGCTCAAAACATTGCCCAAGTCCAAATGATTGACAGATGAATGTTCAATCAACTGATCAAAAGTCAACTATATACTCAAAAGTCAAACTTTGACTTTTTAGTCAAATTCAAATGCCAAAGATCACAATTCATCAAATTATGTCAAAATATGAAACTTATTCATCAAGAAATCCAAAATTTCAAAATTTCTAAGTGTTGGAAATTTCTTATTTTTTCACAACTTTGAGAAAAAATTTCACCATGATGCAAGATGATTCAGAAGAAACTTCCAACATGAAAGTTGTGATCTCCATTAAATATACAACTTTGATTTACACAACTACTTCCAAAAGGGCTTGGATCTCAAGTTATAATTTTAAGAATACATGGTCATGAAACAAAACACTTAGTGAAATTTTTGCCCTAATTTGGTCAGGATTTTGACCCAATTTCATGGCACTTTTTCATATAGTTCCAAGGGGACTCTTCAAAAGTAATTCAAAGATGGGTTGTAGAGAACATTTCAAGATTTCAAAAATGTACAAGAACTCCTTGAGATCATTTTTTATTAGGTAGAATCGAAGAGATGAAGTTAGGGTTTTATCACTTGAATTACAAGTCATTTTGTGATGAACCAAATTCAAATTCAAGTTATGCTACATAAAATCTACTTTGCATGCCTCAAACTTGTTAGGCACTCCATAATTAATTTCTTGCAAAACTGTTAGAGGTCTCATTTCAAGCATTCAATGCAAGTTCATGCTTTATATCCATTTTGGGAAGAAAATGCACATTGCCATTTTGATAAAGTGACTTTTTGCACAAAACTTGTTCTTGAGCCTTGCACTTGTTCTCTTCTGATCATACATGTCTCATAACACAAGAGAAATGGTTTAGACACTTAAAATCACCCAACCCATGCTTTTACTTCACATTGAAACTTGGTTTCCCACTTTTCTTCAAAATCAAGTAACCTAGCAAATAGCTTATAACTTGTACTTCTAATTGCCCAACGCTCTCAAACCCTTTTGCTTATACATACACAAACCATTTTCCACAAAACACACGCATGCTTAAGCCCCGAAAACACCTAGAACACAGAATCACCAAAAACACTTCAAAACATGTCATTTCTGAGTTTTGAAGCTAATCTTCCAATCTACTCGTGCGTTTCTTGGCCTTTTACTTTCAAAAGCTTCTAAACAACATACATAAACAATCCCAACACCTGCAGCACCATTGTAACACCTCCATCATCATCCACCATTTTCAAAAAGAGAGCTTTGCACTTGGACTTCTTCAGAACTCCTCAGGCACTTTCAGCTCAAGCTAAGCATCCCATTAGCTTCATGGGAACTTGAGGAAGCTAACCCAATCATTGGAACTCATTGAAAGCTACTCAAACTTCAAACCTGATACCCTCTTTCAAGGTATGTTTTCTAAATTTGGAACTTTTAATACAGGCATTATCAATGATTTATTTATGAATGAAACATGTAGATATCATGCCCTAAATCTAACCATGTCCATAGTTTCCATTAATTTTGCTTGAGCTTAGAGAATTTTAAGATTGAAGTTTTTGAGGTTTTTAGGGTTCAGATTAGGGCCAATGAAATCCATGTTTGTCTTTGATCTATAGTTTTAATGTTTTATATTTCTGAAATCGTGAGGAAATTTGCTACAAGTTTCATGTTTACAGTTTTCATTTTTGTTGAGATTTGAACAAGTTACAGAGGTTCTGGCTGGGCGTGAGGTTGAAGATGAAGTTGGCCTCAGGAACGTGTTTTCCATATATATTTATGCTTTGATTTATATAACCGGATGTATAGCCACCCCAGTGGTAGAAGCGCACACCTGTAACCAGAGGGACCTGGGCCTTCCTTTGGGCTTTTTACTTTTTTTCTTACTGCCAACCCCCCTGTTTCATTTACACACCCCTGGTCCAATTTTATTTTCTTTTTCTTATTTTTTTTATTTTTCTTAAATATTTTTCTAATATTAAAAAAAAATCATAAAAAATATAAAAATAATAGATTTATATTTTAACATAGTTTATTTATTTTTTCTCACACAAATTATTTTATTTTATCATACTTTATTTATTCCACTAAATATTTTGTAAATTTAATTAAAAATAGGGTTTTAATTATTTCCTTTACACCATTTTAAATATTTTATTTTAAAATATATAAAAAGACCAAAAATATTTTATAATACTATAAATTATTTTCAAGACAAAAATACCGAAAATACTTTTCTTATAAACTTAATTTCTTTTATTTTTTTAATTAATAGATTTAGAGTTTTAATCTAAAATCTTTTCTTTGTAAATTTAGATTTTACTTTCTACTATTTTAATTAATTATTTTTCCTTTAATTAATTAGGTTAAAACAAATTCCCTTTTCCTAAAAAAATCCGAACAAAAATATTCATTTTCTTCACATTTGCATTCTTGTATATTTATTCATTATGTACCCTATTTATTTCAATTCTTGTACAAATTCAATATGGTTGTAATAGATTAATTATGTTTATTTTCTTGCAATCCCCATTTATAATTTATACACCCCCTCCCACAAGTATTTTAATAGCGTAGTAACTTTAAATTCCGCAATTTATCGCTTTATATATAACTTGCTAGTAATTAGGGTTTGTATGGAAAGACTAAAACCAATCAAATAGAAAACTCTAATCAAATACAAAATCAAGCATGAAAACAATACACTTGCACACAAACACCCCCTAGGGTATATCCACTTGGTTGCCTTATAAAATGGCCATATTACGCATGTGAGGTATCTTAGCAAAAACAAGCAAAATACAAGATCATAGTCCCTCGATGACGCTATCTATGTTGCATATCAAATGATCTTAGTCCCTAAAAGATAATGCTAAGATACCTTGAAACATTTCTAATCATGATTATACGATGACCCATGCCCGCCCCGTTTACATCCAAAGATAGGGTTACTTACCAAATCAATGATAAGATAACAATGTCAAAGGAAAAGGAAAATGAACATGAAATACTTTTGAGTAGGTAGAATGTTCCTAATTACTTGCTCAATTTCAAAACATCCTTGCTATTTTCAAAACAAACACCTGCACTTTCAAAACCTCTTACAAACTTGAAAACATTTTCAAAAGATCAACACCTTTGTATACATTCTCACAAACGAGAATCATTACAAAGTTTTCCTAAACAACGGCCTCTTTACAAAATACTTTCAAAAACCACACAAAGCATAATTTCAAACAATAGCAAGTGATCTAACAAGTAACTAAGAGCCCATGGAAAACCATGGATGAAAAGGGTGTTAATACCTTCCCTTTTCATAATCTACCCCTCGAACTCAAGAAATAATCTCAAAGGTCTTTCTTGTGCTTTTTCACCTTTCCTTTTGGATAAAAGAAAAGTCGGTGGCAACTCTTGCTAACCGCAACATTTGCGATCAAACGCAAAACCTTCAAGTCAGTTCTCCCACCATATCACAGAACTGGCGACTCTGCTGGGGAGAATTCTAAAAGTGGGGCTACCTTAGGGTTAGATCACATTTACTTTCTTTCATTGTTTGACTTGTATTATTTACATTATGGCTCTTTGTTTGGGTTTGAATCCTCTACCCTGATTTGGGATACCTTATAGGTAAGTAGTAATACGTTGTGGAAACTGTGTGGGGTATACCGACATGGTCTAAGCAATAGCTACATTAGTGCGACATATTTGTGGGTATCGGTAGCCTTTGAGTTAATCAAGGAGAATACGGGGCCGCTGAGTGATGTCATGAAGCACTAATGAACCTTTAGAACCTTTACTTTACCAACTAGGCCATTAGGATGTAGTGAGATGACCGGCTTTGGTGCAGTCCGAAGTTGGTAGATACTCGATACTACACTCATTGAGGTTTAGTTTTTTGGGATATTTCGGTCGCCATTAAAGAGGTTTGTGCTGAAACAATGACCAAGGAAACAAACCAGTGATATTGAGCTCCTTAGAACTCGGTTACTATTGCTAGGACAAGTTTGAGCCAACTAAACTTCAAGAGGGTACTTACCTATAAGACTCCATGCAAGCCTAAACCTAAGGATTTGTTTTCTTTGTTTGTGTATACATACTTATATATAACATCATGAACATCATAACATCATACTCATTCACTAACCATTTCAAGGATCTTGGGATTTATCTGTGTTCTGTTTTGTAGGACATGGATTCTATTCGCAGGAAAACCATTCAAGTCAATCTCGTAAGAATTCCTCCTCAACTCAAAGAGCTAGCTTCAAGGATTCCTGAAAATTATCCATTCACCGAAAAACATGGTCGCCTACTAAACTTGGTCACCTCCAACACTGATGAAGACATGATGAAGGTGCTCTTTCAGTTCTTTGATCCTTTACACCATTGCTTCACATTTCCCGATTATCAACTTGTGTCAACTTTGGAAGAATTCTCCCAACTCTTGAGGATTCCCATTCTCAATCAACTACCTTTCAACGGTACGGAAAGAGACCTAAAGCCATAAGAGATTGCTCAAGCTCTACACTTGCAACCATCTGATATCATAACTAATTGGGAAACAATGAGTGGTGTCAAGGGTTTCCTAGCAATGTTCTTATTTGAGAAAGCCCAAAACTGTTAGAACTCTTTGGATTTGCAAGCTTTTGAGGAATTGTGGCTCTCCTCATCTATGGGATGGTTTTGTTTCCAAATCCTGACCAACTCATAGATGTGAACACCGTCAAAATCTTCATATCTCGTAATCTGGTGCCTACTTTGCTAGGAAACATGCTACATTCATTTCACACTCGCACTATGAGGAAAAGAGGTATCCTTATGTGTTTTACTCCTCTTTTGGAAAGATGGTTTATTTCGCATCTTCCTCGATTTGTATTGAAGAACGAGCAAGGTTCAAGGTGGTCATAAAGGTTAATGACGCTCAAACATTCAGACATCCATTGGTGTTCCTGATCTATAGAGAATGTTATCAACGTCTACCGTTATGGAGAGTTCCCTAATGCCCCCTACTTGGAATTAGATGAGGTATCACCTACAAGCCTTGCTTAGCCTTAAGATAGTTTGGTTACGCCCGACGGGATGGTCCACATGAGATGTTGATTCAAGGTTTGGTATTTGACTACGAGAACAAAGATCAAGGTCTTTGCCAGAGATTTATCCGAGCTTGGAGGATGCTGAACAAGGTAGATAACAAGACATTGGGGCACAAGAACTTCATCCCTCTTGATCCTTACCTCAAATGGGTACGAACTCGTGCTCAGAGTCTTATGATGCCTTATCCCTCCATTCTCCCGGTAATCATGGAGCCTGTTATGGAAGGAGATGTTCCATACACTATCCTACATCCTAACATGCCCACCTCTCTTGAGGACTTACAAAGAGATTCGATACAACTCAAGGGGGAGAGAGACACTTTCGAAGCCCAATTCTACGCTAGCGAGAAGAAGGTTTTGGAACTCACTAAGAAACTTCATGAGGAGCAGACTCTGAATGCCTACATCGCACCAAAGAGGATGCGTACTACCTTTTTATCTTAGAGTTTCTTTATTTGTTTTGCCCAAAGAGGAATTGATGTACTCAAGCTTTAATTTATTAATATAACGTGTGTTTCCTTTTTGTCTAAAACAAATTTGAATCTTTAAAATCCTTGAAATTATTGCATATGCATTTACCATTCATCATAACATAAGAAGGTTTCTTATAACAAGTATCCTCATCTTTCTACTGTTTATTTCAGTAACATGGATCTCGAGCAAACGGTAAGGACCTCCAAGCACAAAATGCTTAGTTTCAACAGATGTTCTTAACTCTAGCCAAAGGACAAGAAGAGTTGAAAACCTTGCTGGTTGAGGAGAAAAAGAAGAAAAATAAAATAACTGGAGTTCTAAACTTGGGAAGAAGATTCCAAGGACAAGCAAGAAGGACCCTGGACTTTGCAACATCATCTGGTGAGAAAGACAATCAAGATGGGAAAGGCAAGGAAGCAGTTGTTTAGCCTGATTCAGAAGAGGAATAGGAAGAAGAAGATTATTCTGAAGAACAATACCCTCCAGCCAACGACAAGTATAAGCATCTGGAAGAACGGCTGAGTGTAATGGAAATCCAAAAAGTGCCTGGATTGGACTTTGAGGAGTTGGGGTTAGTATATGGGATAGTCATTCCTCCAAAATTCAAAGCACCGGTGTTCGCCAAATATGAAGAAGTTTCATGTCCCAAAATGCATATCTGGTCCTACGTGAGGAAAATACAGCCTCACACTGCCAACAAGGATTTATGGGTACACTTCTTTCAAGACAGCCTGTCCGAAACTCAACTTGATTGGTTTTATCAGCTAGAAAGAGCCAATGTTCATAACTGGGAATATCTTGCTGCTGCCTTTTACAAACAATACTAATACAACGCTGATCTTGCACCCATCCGTACTCAACTCCAGAGTATGGCCATGGTTTCAAGTGAAGGCTTCATACACTACGCGCAAAAGTGGAGGGACTTAGAAGGAAGAGTCCAACCTCCCCTGTCTGAAAGATAATTAGTAGACATGTTTTTGGGAACCTTGTCTGGACCTTTCTTCAATCACTTAATTGGGAGTTCATCGAAAGGTTTTACTGAATTGATATTAACCGGAGAAAGAGTAGAGGCTAGAATAAAGAATTAGAAGATTCAAAAATATGCATCCGCTGCTGCTGTAAGGAAACCATTCATTGGAAAGAAAGAAGTGGTTGCTGTATATCCTCAGAGAAATCAAGATAGGACTGAAGGCCATCCAATGGTGGGGGTTGTCATGATTCCTAAACCTGCACCTGCTCAGCAAAGAAACAACCAACCAAGAACGGAAAGACCAGTCAGACAGTTCACCCGAATTAATATGACACTATCTCAAGTATTGCCACATTTGTTAAGATCCAATCTAGTGACTTTGAAAGAAGCTCCAAAGAATCCTAACACAACCTCTCCTCACTATCATCCTAATGCCTGTTGTGCATATCATTCTGAGAGTCCCAGGCATGACACTAACAACTGTTGGGCTCTGAAAAACAAAGTAAAAGACCTTCTTAAAGCCAAAGAGATTAAATTCGACGCTCCAGAAAAGCCCAATGTCATTACTGCCCCTATGCCCAAGCACGACCGTGATGTCAACGTCGTTGAGGAAGATATGTTTGTTACATCATTTGATGAACTTGTGACCCCACTCTTGACTATCAAAGAGAACTTGTTGAACGCTGGTGTTTTCCCGGGCTGTGATGAAAGCTATCATTTCTGTTTATCCTCACCAACCAAATGTCCTTTGTTGAAAGCAGGAGTTCAATACCTAATATATAACAAGGAGATTTTGTTCGAGAAGACTTCTATTCCAACTATTTCTTATAATGATGTTTCCATCGTGTGATACAGTGGGAGAACTGACTTGAGGTTTTGCGTTTGTTTTCGCACTTGTTCGGTTTAGCAAGAGTCACCACCGACTTTTTATTTTATCCTAAGGAAAGGTTAAAAAGCACAGGAAAAACCTTTTGAGACGTTTCGTGGGTTCGGGGGGTAGATTATGAAAAGGGAAGGTATTAGAACCCTTTTCATCCATGGTTATCCATGGGCTCTTAGTTACTTGGTTTTAGATCACTTGCCTTGATTTTCAATTGCTTTGAAATTATGGTGTGTGTGTGTGTTTTGAAAATGTTTTGAAAAAGAGGCCTTGTCTAGGCAACCGTTGTAACAATTCTTTACTCGAATGTTTTACAAAGGTGTGTATCTTTTCGAAAAGATGTTTCAAATGTTCTTGGAAGTTGTTTTTGAAAGTGTTGTGGAGTGTGGTTTGAAAAGTAGGCAAGTGTTTTTGCAAGTTTGATCAAGTAACTAAGAGTTTTGTCTACCCCTATTGTACTCAAAGGCTTTTCTCATGTTTCAACCCTTTTTAACAATTTTGTTCCACCATTGCATTTGGTGGACAATCTTGCGTTTAGGATGTTTAACGGGACAGGCGCGAGTCATCGTATGGACCATGAATGCAATGGTGCCAAGTGTCTTTGGCAATTTTGCTTGAAGGGACTATGATCATTTCGTTTAGGCAACTTTCGAAAGCGTCATCGAGGGACTTATGATCATTTCGTTTAGGCAACTTTCGAAAGCTTCATTGAGGGACTTATGATCATTTGAATTGTTTTTGCCAAAGAAACTCGACGTGCAAGCATGGCCCATTTTGGAAGGCAACATGTGGGATCACCCTAGGGGTGCAAGTGTGATTGTGTATTGATTTCATGTATTTGTCTTGTATTAGGTCATCTAGCGTTTGATTTTATGTACATGCAAACCCTAGGTCTAACTGTTGTACCCCAAAATTTGCCCTCCCATATTCTTCAAGAAATTACCAAGCCAAGCTGCAAAATTCCCCAAGGGTTGCACAGTCAAGAGCCTCCTATACAGTCAAAACTAGGGTTTGTGTTCTGATCAAAGAAATGAAGTTTTCAAAGGCCCAATCAAGTCTCATATGCCTACAAATATGGTCAAGCATCCTCATATCAAGTTTCAAGGCATTCAGCACAAAATTGCACAGTCAAAAACCCTAATTGCACTACAGTCAACTGTAGGGGCAAAATGGTCATTTGACAGTCAAAAGTTTAAATTTTTGACCAACATATCATTTTGAAGCCACAAACATCATTTGATCAACGCTTGATCATTATTCTCAAAGTTTGGCTCAAAAAAATCATCAAGATGCAAAAGTTTCCTTATTTGGACAGCTGAAAAAGTCAACTGAAATTGACCAAGGCATAACTTTCACATGGATTATCAGAAAAATTCCATCCAAAGCTCATTTTGAAGAGAAAGACATTTCCTACAACTCATATTCATACTTCAAGTCCAAGAAATGCTCTCACAAAAAGTTATCAATTTCAACATTATAGGTCATTTTCAAAAGTCAACAAAAAGGGACTTTAAGTCAAAGGCCATAACTTGATATTGGTAAATCAAAATGACATGGGACCAAAGGCATTGGTTAGAGGACTCAAAGACCTTTCCAAAATGTCCAAGAACATGAGAAAAGCTTAAAAATTGAGCAAGTTATGCCTTGTTGAAGTTGGGAAATTTTTGGATATTTTGAAAAGTCAACATTGATGCAAATGACTTAAAATTGCTAATGGGCCCATTTTTCTTCCATGATTCATCATTCCAAGCATGTGCACGACCACTTGGCCCAAAGGGAAGTATTTTCTCATTTTTTATCTATTTATTTGAATTATTATTTATATTAATTCATTTAAATCATTTAAATATATGAAAAATATCTAACTTGGCCTAACCAATCTTTTTATACATGTTTTAGACTCAATATTTCGTGCTTAGCTAAATGTGGAAAGATTTGGAGTGATTGAATCCTAATTGACACAAAGAACACATGAAAAAAGATATGAAAAAGATCCTTAAAATCAAATTTCCAAAAACCATTATTGCATTGGATTTGATTGAGTTTTGTTAACCTAATAGACTCACTACATATGCTTGATCATAAACCTAATCATGATAAAAAAAAAGCTGCGCTCAAAGGCCATTGACAAACTTGAAATTTTGGTGAAGAAACTCAAATCTGAAAACTCTCTTCTAGGGCGATTCAAGGCAGAATTTCTATTCCAATAGCTTCCTTGGAGACTACTGGACATATTCCAATCAAAAGCATCAAAGATAGTCTCTTGAAACGCTGTACAGAAGTCACTCTTTTGCCATTTTTTTTCCATTATCGTGTTTTGCATTCTATGCACTTTCATAACATTTTATTCATGGATTCTTATTCCTCATGAGATTCTAAAGCTAACCATTATGTTTAATTGAATTATTACGCTGTATACAAGATTTCGCCATGCTTGATTTCTAGGGTTTGCAGAGCTCTAAATTAGGGACTTCAAAACAAGACAAAATTGGAACCCATGAGTCATACCATTCGCTTCAGCGTACTCAGGCGATTCCAAACCAACCCTCGCGCTCAATTTATGAGTGCTTGAGGGCTAATCGCTATTTTTCAATAGCTAGCCTAAGAAAACGCCATAAAAACCGTTGCTTTTGTTTTTGTTTTACAGGGATGAGGAAGAAGATGGAGTCGTGGCATAAGCTGGTTGGTCCGTTTGAAAATTGGCGCGCGGACCCACTAACGTTTTGCTTTTCTTTTATATTATTTATTTGTTACTAATATATCAAATGCATTGTGTGGCTCAGCTGGCAAGTGTTGATGGTATTAACGTCCAAGACCTGGGTTCGAACCCCAGGTCTGTATAATTTCCCATATTATTTTGCCATATATGTTCCTATGCAATTTCCATACTGCAGACGCACCATACACTTCATCATCCAGTCATCCACGTGCACGCTGAGATCCAGTCAAGGGCATAGATTGAAAGCATACCATGGGCATAGGTCAACATTGCTATATGCTACTCAAAAAAGTCAATGGACCTGAATGCTATTGGGCCAGAATTGCTTGGACTTAACCTCCTGATTTGGGACTGAACCCCCCCTGGTTTGCAATTTTCTATCTTTTTCTTATATTTTATTTTTAATTATTATTTTATTTGCTTTATTGTTTTAATTTAATTAATTATTTTTACAAAATACAAAAACCTCATAAAAATCAGAAAAGATAAAAAAAACATAATAAATATTTTTATTTTAATATTTTTCTTATAAATAAGTGCATGTAAATAAATTTAGTTTAAATTAGGGTTTGCAATGTAAATTCTTTTTCATAAAAAATCTAAAAAACGTAGAAATAGGTTTAATTAATGTTTGATTCCTTTTTTTAATTTTTCTTTTTTTCCACAATAATAATATTTATTTTATTTATTTTCATAATTGAAATTGTAAATTAATTAGGGTTTCATTTAGGTTAAAAAACTCCAATATTTTTCTTAATAACTTAAAAAATAATTAGAACTAGGTTTAACATTTTATTTTAATTTTAATTAATTCTTTCTTTTTTCTATTAAATCTCAAAATACTAAAAATACCAAAAACATTTTCTTTTAATTTTTAATTTTAATTCCTCGTTAAGTTAATTTTTGCCAAAGGGTCCAACGCCCATGTTCTTAATTGTTTGATTTCGCGTATTTATTTTACGTCGTTTAAATGATTATGTACCTCTCCCGAAGCCTTGTAATTATTTCTCGCATTTTTCAATTCTTTCTTTTTCTTTATTTTCTGTCAAATCGGGTCCTGGTTAATTTTGGCGATGTGGACCCGCGCCATTTGTAATAGCTTTAGATTTATTTTCTTCGCAAATTTTTAACTGTTAAACAAAGCATGCAAGAATGAATGGCTTAAATAAAATCAAGCGTAGAACACCAATAACATGAACAAGACAAATATCAATGAAAACGACACACGAATCGCACACACCACCCCTAGGGTACGCCTCACTGTTGCCTTGCCTTCGAAAGGTGATCATCGAGTAGAGGATGTTTTAGTGAGTCCTCATGATCCGGGAACCTGGCATGAGGGTAGCTTCTAAGGTGTCTTCCCATTGCTCTGGTGATCACCATGTCCCGAACCTCGAATTGACCCGAACACCTCCAACGGTGGTGCTACCTACCTCTCAATGGTGGGATGGCACTACTTTAAAGGACATTTACACAGACGAATTCCTTAGGGTAGGTAGACGACTCTAGATACTTGCTCTAATTTCAAAACAAATTTCAAAAAGACTTTTCACACCGACACTTTTCAAAAGCTTTCAAAGCAATTTTTCAAACACTCTGATACAAGAGTCGAACTGGAATTTTCAAAGAAACTTTTTAAAACCCACAGTTGAAAAGCAAACAAACCATTTTTGAAAACACAAGTGAGCAAGTATCTAAGAGCCCATGGATAACCATGGATAGAAAGGGTGCTAACACCTTCCCTTTCTATAATCTACCTCCCGAACCGAGAGCAATCTCTTTAAGGAATTTTTCTGTGCTTTTGTCCTTTCCATTTGGAGAAAATAAAAGACGGTGGCGACTCTTGCTTCCGCGACATTTCGCGAAACCAGCTTTAAACAGTCAGTTCCAGATCCACCGATCACAGAACTGGCGACTCTGCTGGGGACTATCTTATAAAGTGGGGTGTACCTTAGGGCTAGCTCATAACTATGTTTTCAATTGTTTTTCCTTGTGTGCTTTAAATTGTGGGTTGCTTGGGAGTTCTATAGATCCTAACCCGGATCTGGGGGATACCTTCTTAGAAAGTAGCAACAAGGCTGTGAGGGAACTGTGCGGGGTATACCGACATGGTTGAAACAGTCTGCTACATTGATGTGGCACTTTGGTGTGTACCGGTAACCCTTGAGTTCAGTCAAGGAGAGTACGGGGCCTCCGCGTGGTGTCGTGAAGCATCAACAGACCTTAGGAACCTTAATTGAACTATCTTGGCCTCTTTAGGGTAGTGAGATAACTGACTTTGGTGCAGTCCGAGGTTGGTTGATACTCGATACTACGCTCAATTGAGGGTTGCTTTCCTGGAATATTTCGGTCGCCAGTTCAGTGGCTAAATCGAAACGATGAACAATGAAAGCAATCCCGTGATATTGGGAACCTTAGAACCCGGTTACTTTGATTAGGACAGGTTGAACCCACCAACTTCAAGAGGGTACTACCTAGACCCCATGCTGGCCTTAAACCCTAAGGGCTTGTCTTGTGTGCCTTGTGTGCCTTACATGTTTGTCTTTGTAAATATCTGTGGTGTGTTTAATCATAGCATCATGACATCATCCAGCATCATATGCATTGACTAACCATTTCAGGGGTTCGAATCTTCATCTTTGTTCTTGTTTTGTAGGACATGGAAACTGTTCGTAGAAAGACAATTCAAATCAGTCTTGTGAGGATCCCTCCTCAGCTTAAGGAACTTATATCCAGGATACCCGAGAACTCTTCATTCAGTGAAAGACATGGAAGCCTCATCAGCTTGGTCAATACCAACATTGAGGAAGACATGATAAAGGTCCTATTCCAGTTCTTTGACCCTCTGCATCACTGTTTCACCTTCTTGGACTATCAGCTGGTACCTACATTGGAGGAGTTCTCCCGGCTCCTGAAGATCCCTATCCTTGATCAGCTACCCTTCAACGGTACAGAAAAGGAACCTAAGCTTGAAGAGATTGCCAAAGCCTTGCACCTACAGTCATCTGACCTCAAGGGACATTGGGAAGTTAGAAGTGGTATCAAAGGGTTCTTAGCCAGGTTTCTGTTTGAAAAGGCCCATGAATGTTGGAACTCCCTTGACTTGCAAGCTTTTGAAGAGGTGGTAGCCCTTCTTGTCTATGGTTTGGTGTTGTTCCCTAATCCAGATCAGCTTATTGATATCAGTGTTGTTCAGATCTTTATGTCCAGGAATCCTATACCTACGTTGCTGGGGGACATCCTTCACTCATGTTACACTCGAACCATGAGAAAAAGGGGTGTCCTTATGTGTTGCACTCCTCTCCTGGGAAGGTGGTTTATTTCGCACCTTCCACAATCAGTCCTGAAGAATGAGCGGGGTTTGAGATGGTCACAACGGTTGATGACACTTACACATGCAGATATACATTGGTGCCCTAGGTCCAGAGAAGATGTCACTATCATTGATCGTTGCGGGGAGTACCCTAATGTTCCTTTACTTGGAATCAGAGGAGGTATTACTTATAGCCCATGCCTGGCTTGGAGACAGTTTGGTTATGCTCGGAGGGATGGTCCTCATGACATGTTAATTCCTGACATAGTTTTTGACTTCGACAACGATACTCAAGGACTTCGCCAGAGATTTATCAGAGCTTGGAGGATGCCCAGTAGGATAGACAGCAAGACACTGGGGCACAGGAATTCTATCCCGTTGGAACCTTATCTCAAGTGGGTACGAGCCCGCTCCCAGAAGTTAGTAATGCCTTATCCTCACATGCTCCCAGTAATCAAAGAACCAGTCTTGGAAGGGGAAGTGTCCTACACTATTCAGCACCCTGATATGCCCACATCCTGGGAAGAGATGCAGAAGAGCTGGATCCAGCTTAAGGAAGAACGAAATTCTCTTGAGACCAGTCTACATGCCAGTGAAAAGAAAGTCTTGGAGCTCACCCGCCTGTTGCATGAGGAGAGGAATCTCAACACTTACATAGCTCCAAAGAGGATGCGCAGTGTATTCTGGGATTGATTTGATTTTTGTATTATTTTGCCCATGAGGCCTTGATGTATTAAACAATGATTTCCCTAATGATAACGTGTGTTCCTTTTTGTCTACAACAAATTTGAACTTTCGAACCCTTGAATGCATTGCATACGCATTTCATACATCATGTGCATAGCAGGTTTTTCCTCTTTTCAGGTTGCTTACAGTTCTTCGCTGTTTATTTCAGCATCATGAATACCGACTCTGCATCAACTGAGACATCAATCAAGGCTCTTCAGGTGCAGAATGCACAATTCCAGGAACTAATCAAGGGTCTGGCTCAAGGCCAAGAAGAACTGAAGGCTATGCTCCTGAAAAAGGAGAAGAAGAAGAAGAGAAGAACTGTTCTGTTCAACTCGGGCCGAAGGTTTAACAATACTCTGCAACAGGAAGAGGCTGGTTCTTCTGTTGACAAGAATTCTCCTCAGACAGAAGCAAGGGTTCCTAGTCCGGTAGTCTCCGACAACGAGACAGATTTTGATGAAGAGCAGTACCCTCCTGCAGAAGACAGATATAAGCAATTGGAGGACAGGTTGAAGGCTATGGAGGTTCAACAGGCACCTGGGCTGGATTTCGGAGATCTGGGTTTGTCAACTGGTGTGATCATCCCTCACAAGTTCAAAGCACCATCCTTCTCTAAGTATGACGGGGCGTCTTGTCCCAAGCTGCATCTAAGGTCCTATGTTCGGAAAATGCAGCCGTACTCTGCGGATAAGAATTTATGGATCCACTTCTTCCAGGAGAGTCTTTCAGGGACTCATCTCGAATGGTTCTATCAGCTGGATGGGACCAAGGTTCGTAACTGGGAGGAGTTGGCTACTGCTTTCTACAAGCAGTATCAATATAATGCCGACCTTGCCCCCACACGTACCCAACTCCAGGGTATGTCGTTAGGTGCAAGCGAAGGTTTTAAGGAGTACGCTCAGAAGTGGAGAGACCTGGCTGGCAGGGTGCAGCCACCGTTGACTGATCGGGAGTTGGTAGACATGTTCTTGGGGACCCTATCTGGGCCGTTTTTCAACCATCTCATTGGGAATTCTTCTGCTGGGTTCACTGACCTGATTCTGATTGGAGAGAGAATTGAGGCTGGGTTAAAGTCTGGAAAGATTGCGAAGGGTGCATCGTCTAGTTCGGAAAAGAAACCATTCAAAAAGGAGTCTAGTGCCGTATATGGTTCCAGGAAATCAGAGAGATATGAGCACCGCCAATCTGTCAGTGCGGTAATGATTGCTAAGCCTGTTGCCGCTCCCCGGCCAAACAATCCTGAGAAGGTTGAAAGACCCCGGAGAGAATTCACCCGGTTAAGCATGACCCTATCGCAGATCCTGCCACAGTTACTATCCACCAATTTAGTGACTGTCAGGGAGGCGCCGAAGTTTCCAAATACTGCATCTCCCAAATACAACCCGAATGCTCGTTGTGCCTACCATTCAGATAGCCCGGGGCATTCTACTGATGACTGTTGGGCGTTAAAAAATAAGCTGCAGGACCTTATTGACGCCAAGGAGGTACAGTTTGAGGCATCTGACAAGCCTAATGTGGTGACGGCTCCCCTACCTGCTCATGGAGTGAATGCTATTGGAGACGAGGATGAAGTTGATGAAGCTGAGTTTGATAGCTGGATCTACCCGGCAACCGACAGTGGACTCAACAATTGGAGTGCAAAGGACAACTTATATGTTTCTCTTGTTACTAAGTAATAAATTTCTTTGTTTCGTTATCTGTAATAAACAATAATAAACTCTTTGGCCCGGTGTCTTACCCGAGGCATCGTGGTATCATTTGTGAGGGCATACAAACTGTCATTTCATATATCATGAATGAAAATCTTGGACGTATTTTTCGCATTGCAAATATTGTGCTCCTTTTCTGTCTTTTTGTTCCTTTACATAATTTTCAAAATAGCTGTATTTACACACACACTCACTCATACAGGTTTCAATCCACTCTGGATCTTACTGATAACAACTCTGCTACTGCCAATTATGACTTCGAAAATCCGATCAACTTAGCCGAAGACGAAGGTGAAGATGATTGTGAAGTGCCTGGCGAACTTGCAAGACTGTTGCTTCAGGAAGAAAGGGCAATTCAACCCCATGAAGAGCCAGTGGAAACAATAAACTTGGGTACTGAGGCAGACAGGAAAGAGGTAAAGATTGGTGCCAACCTAGAGCTCAGCGTGAAGCAACGGTTAACCAAGATGTTGCATGATTATATGGAGATCTTTGCCTGGTCCTACGAAGACATGCCCGGGTTGGATACCGATATTGTGGTTCATCACTTACCGACTAAGGAAGACTGCCCTCCAGTTAAGCAAAAGGTCCGTCGGATGCGTCCAGAGATGTCTGAGAAGATTAAAGCCGAGGTCATGAAACAGTTTGATGCTGGGTTCCTTGCAGTGACTTCTTACCCTCAGTGGGTTGCTAATGTGGTGCCGGTACCTAAGAAGGACGATAAGGTCAGAATGTGTGTCGATTACAGGGATCTGAACAGGGCCATCCCCAAAGATGACTTCCCCTTACCTCACATTGATGTCCTTGTTGATAATACAGCTCAGCACAAGGTATTCTCTTTCATGGATGGCTTTTCAGGTTACAATCAGATCAAGATGGCACCTAAAGACATGGAAAAGACTACATTTGTTACTCAGTGGGGCACCTTCTGTTACAAGGTCATGCCATTCGGGTTGAAGAACGCTGGGGCAACCTACCAACGTGCCATGGTTGCTTTATTTCATGACATGATCCATCATGAGATAGAAGTGTATGTTAACGACATGATCGCAAGGTCCCAAACTGAGGAAGAGCATCTAGATCATCTGCAGAAGTTGTTTGACCGGTTAAAACTGTACAAGCTGAGATTGAACCCGAACAAGTGCACCTTCGGGGTAAGATCTGGAAAGTTGCTAGGCTTCGTGGTCAGTGATAAGGGAATTCAAGTGGACCCTGCTAAGGTCAAAGCTATTCAAGAGATGCCAGTTCCTAAGACAGAGAAGGAAGTCAGAGGCTTTTTAGGACGCCTGAATTATATTGCTCGCTTCATCTCACATCCGACTGCTACCTGTGAGCCAATCTTCAAGCTGCTGAAGAAAGATCAGGTAGTACGTTGGAACGATGAATGTCAAGCTGCTTTTGACAGAATCAAAGAGTATCTCCAAGAACCACCTATCCTTATGCCACCGGTTGAAGGGAGACCTCTGATACTATACCTGACAGTGCTCGACAACTCAATGGGGTGTGTGCTGGGGCAGCATGACGAGTCTGGCCGAAAAGAGCATGCCATTTATTACCTTAGCAAAAAGTTTACCGACTGTGAGACCCGATACTCACTGCTTGAGAAAACTTGATGCGCTTTGGTATGGGCTGCTCGCCGGCTGAGATAGTATATGCTGACTCACACTACCTTGTTAATCTCAAAGATGGATCCGATAAAGTACATATTCGAAAAGCCTGCTCTGTCTGGGAGAATTGCAAGATGGCAAATGATCTTGACGGAATACGACATTCAATATACAACCCAGAAAGCCATCAAGGGAAGTGTATTGGCAGACCACCTGGCACATCAAGCTGTAGATGACTATCAGTCGATGAACTTTGAGTTTCCGGATGAAAGCATCATGATAGTAACTGATTGTGAAGTACCTGGACCGGATGAAGGACTTGAACCAGGATCCCGATGGTCTATGCACTTTGACGGAGCCTCCAATGCTTTGGGAAATGGTATCGGTGCCATAATCATATCTCCACAAGGTACTCATACTCCACTCACTGCCCGGCTGTGTTTCAACTGTACCAACAACATGGCAGAGTATGAGGCGTGCATCATGGGTCTTCAAGCTGCGATCGACCTAAGGATCAAGTTTCTGAGTGTCTTCGGAGATTCCGCTCTTGTGATCAATCAGATCAAAGGAGAGTGGGATACGAAACATCCAAACCTGATTCCTTACAGAGAATGTGTGTTGACCCTGATCCCCCACTTCACAGAGATAACCTTTGAGCACTTTCCAAGAGAAGAGAATCAGCTAGCGGACGCGTTAGCTACAATGTCTTCTATGTTCAAGGTCAAATGGGATAATGAGGCTCCCCGGATCATCATCTGGAAACTGGACGAACCGGCATACTGTTGTGATCTCGAAACTGAATGGGTGACTGAGAAGCCTTGGTACCACGAAGTGAAGAGATATCTGGAAGCTCAGGAATACCCTGAAGATGCCTCTGTCAATGATAAGAAATTCCTGAGGAGGTTTGCAGCCAAGTTCTTCCTTAGCAACGGCATCTTGTACAAGCGAAACCATGATTCAACCTTACTGCGTTGTGTGGATAAGACTGAAGCAGAAAGAATCATGGAAGAGCTACATGAAGGGACCTTTGGTACACATTCCAGTGGGCATACTATGGCTAAGAAGATCCTACGGGCAGGATATTACTGGTCCACAATGGAAGCTGACTGCTACCAACACTCTAGGACATGCCACAAGTGCCAGATTTATGCAGACAAGGTACATGTTCCTCCGGTTCCCCTGAATGTTCTGACTGCGCCTTGGCCGTTTGCAATGTGGGGCATAGACATGATCGGCGAAATTAAACCTACGACATCCAATGGACATCGCTTCATCCTAGTGGAGATCGATTACTTCACGAAGTGGGTCGAGGCAGCATCCTATGCTACGGTAACCAAGACTGTTGTGGCACGGTTCATTCGACACAATCTGATCTGTCGATATGGCGTCCCTGAGCGGATTATTACAGACAATGGTACTAATCTGAACAATAAGATGATCGCTGAGCTCTGCGAACAGTTCAAGATACAGCACCACAATTCTTCTCCTTACAGACCGAAGATGAATGGGGCTGTAGAAGCAGCAAATAAGAACATCAAGAAAATCGTGCAGAAGATGACAGTGACTTATAAAGATTGGCACGAGATGTTACCGTTCGCTCTACATGGGTACCGTACCTCAGCTAGGACGTCAACCGGGGCAACTCCTTTCTCTCTGGTTTATGGTATGGAGGCAGTCTTACCAATCGAAGTGCAGATACCCTCGCTCCGGATAATGAAGGATGCAAATCTGAACAAAGATGATTGGATCCAGACACGACTTGATCAACTCAACCTCATTGACGAAAAGAGACTTGCTGCTATCTGTCATGGTCAGACGTATCAGAAACGGATGATCAGGGCATTTAACAAAAAGGTCAGACCACAGGAATATCAAGTTGGGGATCTGGTAATCAAGAGAATCATCCTTCCTCAGAGTGATCCAAGGGGCAAATGGACCCCTACGTACGAAGGGCCATTTGTGGTCAAGCATGTGTTCTCAGGAGGAGCCATGATTTTAACCAACATGGACGGTGACGACCTTCCTCACCCCGCCAATGCAGACATAGTAAAAAGATACTACGCATAAAAAGACCCGCTAGGCTGACATGCCTAGGCAAAAATTAGGGCTTCCCATCGAACCAAAAGGGTTCGGGCAAAATGAAGGGATGAAAATGAAAAAATCTGTACACCCGGCAAGTCGAAAACCTGAAAAGGCGGCTTGGGCAAAAATGGGTATCCCGGTGGACTGAAAACCCGAAAGGGCGGTCCAGGCAAAAATTAGGGATAAAAGCGTAATACTATGTCTCATTGGATCACTTTGCATCCAGAATCCGGTATCTACATCAAGTTCAGACGGCATCGATCAGTCAGCTTCACCTTCAACCAAGGTCATCAAGTGATGAGACGCTCGGAGTTATAAAGGCAATAGCAGAGTTGAAACCCAGTGGGATCATTCACTTCACACAACTGTTTTATTTTGTACAAAATTTGTATAAACTCTCTTGTTCGGCGGCGTTCTCTTACTAGGACGTCAGCCTCTTGTACACCAAACGCCTATTCACGGGCCATTCAAAATCAATACAAGTATATTTTCAGTTAAACGTGCCAAGTGTTTTTCTTTTTCTGTTTTGTTTTGCGAAGAACGTCCAAGGTTCAATTTGTGATATATGCATTGACAATAATTTGCTAACTCATAAATGTTTGCATACGAAACAAAGGAATTAATTGCAGGTGACACTAGAAACAGGGGCAATAAAGAGTTGTCTGAGCAGTCTAATTGCTCTATCCTCCAAGGTACCAAGGTAGGTTCAGCTAAAGAACATAACCAGATACCTTAATTCCCCAGAGAGTGGTTCAGCAAAACAATGCATTCCTCTCCAAGCAAAATCATAAATCTCAAGGAAATTGAGTATCCTCCAGTAGATCTCAATACTTCCCCAGCAGCACATATATTCTCGACAAGCATCCCCGGCAGTCACGGCCTAAAGATTGTCCCCCGGCGGTATACCAGACATTCAAAGGAATCACTTCCCCAGCATATCAAAACTTCCCCAGAAAGTCCAATCCAGTTTCCCCAGGAAAATTGGAATTCATCTCCCCAAGCAGTAAGCTTATCCCCAGTAGATTCTGGAAGCTTATCCCCTCGCAGAGCACGAACACGTCGTCCGGCTTGATTTAAAGAGTTATTTCCTTAACAGGATATAACTGGGTTATCCTCAGCCAAAAGCCATGGAAAGAGCGTCGTCGACAAAGTCTTCCTATCCCCAGCAAACTATTATCAACACTCAGCAAGGCATCCCTCTTCCCACAGAGTACTGCTTCCCAGCATGGTCGCTAGAGTATCTTTTCTCCCCGCAGAATCCTTCATTTGCCAAGTGTTGTACCCCAAAATTTGCCCTCCCATATTCTCCAAGAAATTGCCAAGACAAGCTTCAAATCTCCCCCCAAGGGTGGCACAGTGCAAAGGTCTCCTATACAGTCAAAACTAGGGTTTGTGTGCTGATTAAGAAAATGAAGTTTTCAAAGGCCCAATCAAGTCTCACATGCCTACAAATATGGTCAAGTATCCTCATATCAAGTTTCAAGGCATTCAGCTCAAAATTGCACAGTCAAAACCCTAAATTGCACTACAGTCAACTGTAGGGGCAAAATGGTCATTTGACAGTCAAAAGTTCAAATTTTTGGTCAACATATCATTTTGAAGCCACAAACATCATTTTATCAATGCTTGATCATGATTCTCAAAATTTGGCTCAGAAAATCATCAAGATGCAAAAGTTTCCTTATTTGGACAGCTGAAAAAGTCAACTGAAATTGACCAGGGCATAACTTTCACATGGATTATCAGAAAAATCCCATCCAAAGCTCATTTTGAAGAGAAATACATTTCCTACAACTCATCTTCATACTTAAAGTCCAAGAAATGCTCTCACAAAAAGTTATCAATTTCAACATTATAGGTCATTTTCAAAAGTCAACAAAAAGGGACTTTAAGTCAAAGGCCATAACTTGAGATTGGTAAATCAAAATGACATGGGACCAAAGGCATTGGTTAGAGGACTCAAATACCTTTCCAAAATGTCCAAGAACATGAGAAAAGCTTAAACATTGAGCAAGTTATGCCTTGTGGAAGTTGGGAAATTTTTGGATATTTTGAAAGGTCAACAATGGTTCAAATGACCTAAATTTGCTAATGGGCCCATTTTTCTTCCATGATTCATCATTCTAAGCATATGCACGACCACTTGGCCCAAAGGGAAGTATTTTCTCATTTTTTATTTATTTATTTGAATTATTATTCATATTAATTCATTTAAATTATATAAATATATGAAAAATACCTAACTTGACCTAAAAAATCTTTTCATGCATGTTTTACCCTCAATATCTCGTGCACATCCCAATATGGCAAGATTTGGTTTGATTTGAGCATGATTGAACAAAGAGCACATGAAAAAGATATGAAACATAATGGTGAAAAATCAAATATTGAAAACTATGAATGAAAAAGATTTTGGCCAATTTTGTTAACCTAATACCTTCACTACATAATCAGAAACATAAACCTAATGCCCATAGACTCGAAGATGCGCAAGAAAGGCCATTGGAAACTTGAAAAAATTCCTTGAAAACACAAAACTGAAATCATTGTTGGAGGACGATTCAAAGCCTAATTTTCATTCCAATAGCTTGCTCAAGGTCTATTGAGTGTATTCCAATCAGAATCATTGATCAAAACGCCAAGAACTGGTAAAACGAGCACCAACTGTGTCAAGAAATTTCCAGAATCGTGCATCATGATTTATGCATACTTTGCCATTTTTATTCATTGATTCATGTTTGTTATGAGTTTCTGATGCTAACCATACAGCTTGATTGCGTTTTTGTGTTATATATGCGATTTAGCCATTGATGCAGTTTAGGGTTTGCAGAGCTCCCAATTGGGGATTTTGAAACCAAGTAAAATTGGAGGACGAGTCCAACACCATTAGAACAAGCGCATCTGGACGAAGAAATCCCAACCCTCGCGCCTAATTTATGTTTAGAGATGAGCTAATCGCTATTTTCTCAAAACGTCCTTAAAACCACGCTTAAGAAACCGTTGCCATATGTTTTTGTTTTCAGGGAAGGTGGAGAAGATGATTACATGTCACACGCTGACTGGCTCATTTAAAATCTCGCGCGCTTTTCCAAGCCATTAACTCACTTTCCTTTTTATTATTTGTTTGTCTAATATATATAACATGCGTTTCATGGCTCAGTTGGCAAGTGGTGATTGCAATAACGTCCAAGACCTGGGTTCGAGTCCCAGGTCTGTATAATTTCCATATTGTTTTGCTATGTGTCTTCCTATGCAGCGCTAATGTTCAGGATGCACCATACACCTCAAGATCCAGCTGTCCACGTGTTCCTGGAGACCAAATTAAGGGCTGAAGATTGATGAACGATGTAGGCTTGAGTCAATACACCATATGTGATTCAAAAAAGTCAATAAGGCCAAAATCAATTAGGCCTGAATTCCTAAGTCCACACCTCCACTTTGGGGACTTCCACCCCCCTGGTTTGCAAAGTTTCTCTTTTTATTTTCAATTGCTATTTTATTTTCTTTATTATTTTAATTTAAGTAATTATGTTTACAAAATACAAAAAAGCCTAAAAATCAGAAAAGACAAAATATAATAAATAATTTTTATTGTAAATAAATTAGTATGTAATTATTTAGTTTAATTAAGTTGTGATTTTAATTTCTTTTAATAATAAAAAACACAAGAAAAATAGAATTAGGGTTAATTGAGTTTTTATTCCTTTTTAATTTTTCCCCTTTTTTACAATAATATTATTTATGTTATTTGTTTTCATAATTAACATTGTATATAAAAATTAGGTTTAATTTAGGTTTCAATTCAATATTTTCACAATAAATTTAAAAGCTATTAGAATTAGGGTTTCCCTTTTAGTTTAATTTTAATTAACTCCTTTTTCATCAAATTCCCAAAATACTAAAAATACCCAAAATACATTTTCTTTTAATTTTAATTTTAATTCCTTATTAATTTTAATATTTTGCCAAAGGGTCCAACGCCCATATTGATAATTCTGTTATTTCGCATATTTATTTTATTTCATTTAAATAATTATGTATCTCTCCCAAAGCCATGTAACTCGGACAATTTAATTTTCCGCACTTTTAATTTCTTTACTTTCCGTCAAATCGGGTCCGGTTTAATTTTGGCGATGTGGACCCGCGCCATTTGTAATAGCTTTAGAATTTACTTTCCCGCAAATATTTTAACTGTTAAACAAAGCATGCAAGAATGAATGACAAAAATAAAAACAAGCGTAGAACACCAATAACATGACAAGACAAATATCTGAAAACGACACACAAATCGCACACACCACCCCTAGGGTACGCCTCACGGTTGCCTTGCCTCGAAGGGTGATCGTCGAGTAGAGGATGTCTTAGTAAGTCCTCATGATCCGGGAACCTGGCATGAGGGTAGCTTCTAAGGTGTCTTCCCATTGCTCTGGTGATCACCATGTCCCGAACCTCGAATTGACCCGAACACCTCCAACGGTGGTGCTACCTACCTCTCAATGGTGGGATGGCACTACTTTAAAGGACATTTACACAGACGAATTCCTTAGGGTAGGTAGGTTCTCGTAGATACTTGCTCTCTTCAAAAACAAATCAAAATCTTTTCACACCGACACTTTTCAAAAGCTTTCAAAACAATTTTTCAAACACTCTGACGCATGAGTCGATCTGAAACTTTCAAAGAAACTTTTAAAACCCACAGTTGAAAAGCAAACAAACCATTTTTGAAAACACAAGTGAGCAAGTATCTAAGAGCCCATGGATAACCATGGATAGAAAGGGTGCTAACACCTTCCCTTTTTATAACCTACCTCCCGAACCGAGAGCAATGTCTTTAAGGAATTTTTCTGTGCTTTTGTCCTTTCCATTTGGAGAAAATAAAAGACGGTGGCGACTCTTGCTTCCGCGACATTTCGCGAACCAGCGTTAAACAGTCAGTTCCAGATCCACCGATCACAGAACTGGCGACTCTGCTGGGGATTAAACTTCAAGTGAGGTGTACCTTAGGGTTAGTTCATAACTGTGTTTTCAATTGTCTTCTTTGTTTGCTTTAATATTGTGGGTTGTATCGGAGTTACATAGATCCTAAACTGGATCTGGGGATACCCTGTTTAGGTAGCATAAGCTGTGAGGGACCTGTCCGGCGTATACCAACATGGGTGAAGCAGTGGCTACGTTGGTGTGGCACCTTGGTCTGTACCGATATCCCTCGTGTTGAAACGGGGAGAATATGGGTCTTCCAAGGAGTCATTAAGCACCAACAGACCTTAGAACCTTAAATGACACAACTTGGCCATTAGAACAGTAGCAGTATGCTACGCCCATTGAGGCTAAACTCTCGTGATGGTTCTGGCCGCAAGAAAAGATTGCGATGCTGGAGTTATGACCGATTGAGGTTAGTCAATGATATTGGGATCCTCTAAGAACCCGGTTACTTTTGATTAGGACAGGTATGAACCAACGAACTGAAAGAGGGTAATACCTAGACCTCATGCTGGCCTAAACTCTAAGGGCACTTTTGTGTGACTTGTGTGCCTTTGTACTTGCCTACTTGCATGCTTGTTATCTGACGCTTGAGTTTCTCGCAGGTTTTGTTTGTAGTCCTGAATTAGGACTCATAACAAGGTTTACCAGGTTTTCTCGCAGGTTTTGTTTGTAGTCCTTAATTAGGACTCATAACAGGGTTTACCAAGTTTTCTTGCAGGTTTTGGTTTGTAGTCCTTAATTGGGACTCATAACAGGGTTTACCTACATCACCCCATGCATAGCATGACATCATACCATTGCATACATCCTAACCCATTTCAAGGATCTCAAGGGCTTGTGATGCAGGTCATGATGAATCAAACATCTAGCAAGGGGCAAAGAGGATTTATTTTCCTCTAGATAAGGTTGTCAGGGGCTATGACCCACTTGATATGGTGAGCTCTGACTCCTGAAGAAGGTTCCCTTAACCAAGGTCGCTGGGAAATCAAAACTAGACATGATGACTAAAAGTCAGAGGCTATGACCCACTGGATATGGTGAGCCTTTGACCCTTGAAGAAGAGTTCTCAATAACAGGGGTGTTCTTCAATCCAGCTATAAATTCCAATGCTAACAAATTTTCTTGTTTACCCCGCGAGGTCCTTGAAAACATTGCATACATGTCATACTCATCATTGCATTACAGGTATCCCTTTTGCAGGTCACTCATCTTTCTCGTTGTTTATTTCAGCCATGACTTCCCAACAAGATAACCAGGACCTGCACACTCAAGAGACTCCGTTCAAGGAGATCTTCCTAAGCCTATACAAGGGGCAGGAAGAGTTGAGGACACTCCTCAAGGGGAATCTGGTCAGAGAGAGTCCTGAAGATGACAAGGACGAACAGCTGAAACGTCTACAAGCTGAGGTAGACACATTGAAAACCCAGATGCTGGGGCAAAGGGCCCTCATTCAAGGTTTAGCTCAGGAGCAAGGAGAGCTGAGGGCCATGATCAGTCAGCTTCATCAAGACATGAAACAACCAGCCCGAGTCAGGGACCCAGTCATTAATCAACTTCCAAGAAGTCAAAGGTCTGGGCCTCTCCAAGCTGCTATTACTTCACAGGTCCAACAGCGACCTCGCCCAGAACAACGGGCTGATCAGAGCAGATCAGACAAGCCTAAAAGGCAGTACACCAAAATCAACATGTCGATGGATCAAGCACTGCAACAAATGTTGAAGGCAGGGCTGATCACCTTAAGGGCTCCTCTTCGGAATCCGAACACTTCTGCTCCCAACTATCATCCCAATGATAGGTGCGCATATCATTCTGATAGCCCGGGGCATACTACGGACAACTGCTGGCCTCTCAAGAATAAGATTCAAGACATGATCGACGCCGGGGAGATTCAGTTTGAAGTGCCTGAGACTCCGAACATAATCACTGCTCCCTTGCCGAAGCATGGCTAGGATTGAGACTGTTGTTCATTCGAATGTTCAAGTTGCAATTTTCTTTTGTTTAAACATTTATTCATGTTAAAACATTGTTATTCCATTAATGCATCGCTTATGTCTATTTTGAATCAATATGTTCGTATTCACTAAACGCAAATTATTTTCATATTTTTTCTGATGTCAACTCTCTTTAATTCTAAGCCTCTTGAGGGAGGATGACGAAAACGATACCACGATCTACAGTATGCTTTTGAACAAACCTCGCTGATGAGGTACAGGCATTGTTTCAAATCCTAAACACTGGAGTTATAAGGATGATAATCCCTCGTCAACCCCTCTGAGCCAAAGAAGTAGGAGTTCTTATTTTCGAAAATCAGAACCCTTAATCATAACCTGGGGCAGGGTAGTCTCTCAGTTGATCCAAGTGCATAACAAATGGCACCAAAGAAGTCCTTACAAAATAAAGAAGACAGTGATGGTTCCGAATAATCATAAGGACAGGCAGTCATTATCAAAAAAAAAAAAAAAATCATAAATGAAAAGCCCAAAAAGTCAAAACCAACGAAGGATACTTACAAGACTGGGGCATCCCGCTGACTGTAATTCCAAAAAAGGAAACAGTTCAGGCAAAAAAAGAAAGGGATAACAGAAATCAAAAAAAGAGGTCCTACAAATCCTCAACAAAAACAAAAATGACCGCCTATTCAGAATAAATCATCAATATCTGAACCATCATTGGAACATCAGGACAAAAACTCAAAAAAGGTCTAACGCACGATCAACTGAGTTTAGGTTTGGAGAACATCACGAAGAGCGGGTGGGTACAAATAATTTGAGCCTTTATCCTTTGTTTCTTAAACCGTGAACCAGGCCACATTATAACCCTTAAAAGTCCTAGCTGAAGCATGGGTTAGTTCGAAAGCATACTGTTACGAAAGGTATCCTGACTCCTTAAGGCTTACTATAAAGAAGGAGTTGACATCACATTTTACAAAATTTGCTGGTTTTACTGAAAAATGCATTTTTCAAAAAAACTTCAAGACAGACATAAGCTTTGCATTTTTAACATAACTTTGTTTGCATATGACCTTTTGTTTGAACAGCATAGAAGTTCGCACAACGAATGCCTAATGAACAGAAGTACCTCCAATCAAGGGGCAGACATGACCATGGTCCATTATCTGGGGCAGTCCAATCAAGATTCGGAGAATCTCTCAAGGGCCAAATAGCCTGGGGAAAACCTCCGTCTGAGTCACTTGAAACATTCCAACAACAAATCTTGCCTGATCAAATACCTTCTGGTGGCATGGCAAAACACTTCTAACAGGGGCAACTCCCTACATTCCGAAAGCACAGACATAGTCGAAAAGATACTACGCAAAATCAAAGACCCGCTAGGTTGACACACCTAGGCAAAAATAAGGGCTTCCCGACGAACCAAAAAGGTTCGGGCAAAAATAAGGGATGAAATGAAAATAATCTGTACACCCGGCAAGTCGAAAACCTGAAAAGGCGGCTTGGGCAAAAATGGGTATCCCGGTGGACCGAAAACCCGAAAGGGCGGTCCAGGCAAAAGTTAGGGATCAAAGCGTACGACTATGTCCTATCATCTTGTCACCTGTCTACCAGAAGAAGGTTTGTCCATCCACAACTGTCAACACCTCACAGGTCTTCCTCTCCCACCTTAGAAACAGGGGCAATAATAAGTGGTCTAAGCGATCTAATTGTTCTGTCCATCAGGGTATCAAAGTAGGTTCAGCTGAAGAATATAACCAATACATCCCAATTCCCCAGAGAGTGAGCCAGCAAGTCAGTACACTCTCCTCAAGCAAAGCTATTATCAAACCATAAGGAAAGTTGGGTACCCTCCAGCAGGTCTCAACATTCCCCAATAACATACAGGTATTCTTAACAAGCATCCCCGGCAGTCTTGGTTTAAAGATTATTCCCCGGCGGTATATCAAACATTCAAAGGAATCGCTTCCCCAGCATATCAAAACTTCCCCAAGAGAGTCCAATCTGGTTCCCCAAGAAAGTTGGAATTCATATCCCCCAAGCAGTTAAGCTCATCCCCAGTAGATTCTGGAAGCTTATCCCCTCGCAGAGCACGAACGCGTCGTCCGGCTTTATTTAAAGAGTTATTTCCTTAATAGGATATAACTGGGTTATCCTCAGCCAAAAGCCACGAAAAGAGCGACCTCGACGAAGTCTTCTTACCCCAGCGAAGTCCATCAACACTTCCAACAACAAGGGTATCCCCAGCAAATTATTATCAACACTCAACAAGGCATCCCTCTTCCCACAGAGTATTGCTTCCCAGCATGGTCGCTAGAGTATCTTTTCCCCCCGCAGAATCTTCCATTTGCCAAGTTTATTCCGCAACGGAGTCATCTTCTCCTACCGGTATTCTTGCAGTTATCATCCCCAGCGGAAGCAAAATCTATTCTCCAACAGCAGCCCAGGAGTGACTTCTCGGCATCCGTCAAGGATTTACTTTCCTAGACAAAAACATACATTCATAAAACATCACATACATCATTATAGCATGCATAGACGCATTATATCATACAAATCTCATTTATGTTGAGAACATCATTGCTTGATCCATATCATGCATTGCATATGACTGACCTTTACCTTTCAGGAAAGATGCAGTTGAAATTCTCAATCATATTTCAAGGCCTTCTCTAGTCCAGCTAAATCGACTCCCAACAGATTTTTCTGATAAAGACTCAGCAGAAGTTATTCCAGATTATAATCTCCTATGGTTCCCTCTCCGACGGTGAGTGAGGTGATAATTCCTTTTCAGATGTTTCCCTCTCCGAAGGTGAGTGAGGTGATAGTCTCCTATGGTTCCCTCTCCGACAGTGAGTGAGGTGGTAAGTCCTTTTCAGATGTTTCCCTCTCCGACGGTGAGTGAGGTGATAGTCTCCTATGGTTCCCTCTCCGACGGTGAGTGAGGTGGTAAGTCCTTTTCAGATGTTTCCCTCTCCGACGGTGAGTGAGGTGATAGTCTCCTATGGTTCCCTCTCCGACAGTGAGTGAGGTGATAATTCCTTTTCAGATGGTTCCCTCTCCGACGGTGAGTGAGGTGATAATTCCTTTTCAGATGGTTCCCTCTCCGACGGTGAGTGAGGTGATAATTCCTTTTCAGATGGTTCCCTCTCCAACGGTGAGTGAGGTGATAATTCCTTTTCAGATGGTTCCCTCTCCGACGGTGAGTGAGGTGATAATTCCTTTTCAGATGGTTCCCTCTCCGACGGTGAGTGAGGTGATAATTCCTTTTCAGATGGTTCCCTCTTCGACGGTGAGTGAGGTGATAATTCCTTTTCAGATGGTTCCCTCTCCGACGGTGAGTGAGGTGATAATTCCTTTTCAGATGGTTCCCTCTCCAACGGTGAGTGAGGTGATAATTCCTTTTCAGATGGTTCCCTCTCCGACGGTGAGTGAGGTGATAATTCCTTTTCAGATGGTTCCCTCTCCGACGGTGAGTGAGGTGATAATTCCTTTTCAGATGGTTCCCTCTCCGACGGTGAGTGAGGTGATAATTCCTTTTCAGATGGTTCCCTCTCCGACGGTGAGTGAGGTGATAATTCCTTTTCAGATGGTTCCCTCTCCGACGGTGAGTGAGGTGATAATCCCTTTTCAGATGGTTCCCTCTCCGACGGTGAGTGAGGTGATAATTCCTTTTCCTATGGTTCCCTCTCCGACGGTGAGTGAGGTGATAGTCTCCTATGGTTCCCTCTCCGACGGTGAGTGAGGTGGTAAGTCCTTTTCAGATGTTTCCCTCTCCGACGGTGAGTGAGGTGATAGTCTCCTATGGTTCCCTCTCCGACGGTGAGTGAGGTGATAATTCCTTTTCAGATGGTTCCCTCTCCGACGGTGAGTGAGGTGATAATTCCTTTTCAGATGGTTCCCTCTCCGACGGTGAGTGAGGTGATAATTCCTTTTCAGATGGTTCCCTCTCCAACGGTGAGTGAGGTGATAATTCCTTTTCAGATGGTTCCCTCTCCGACGGTGAGTGAGGTGATAATTCATTTTCAGATGGTTCCCTCTCCGACGGTGAGTGAGGTGATAATTCCTTTTCAGATGGTTCCCTCTTCGACGGTGAGTGAGGTGATAATTCCTTTTCAGATGGTTCCCTCTCCGACGGTGAGTGAGGTGATAATTCCTTTTCAGATGGTTCCCTCTCCAACGGTGAGTGAGGTGATAATTCCTTTTCAGATGGTTCCCTCTCCGACGGTGAGTGAGGTGATAATTCCTTTTCAGATGGTTCCCTCTCCGACGGTGAGTGAGGTGATAATTCCTTTTCCTATGGTTCCCTCTCCGACGGTGAGTGAGGTGGTAAGTCCTTTTCAGATGTTTCCCTCTCCGACGGTGAGTGAGGTGATAGTCTCTTATGGTTCCCTCTCCGACGGTGAGTGAGGTGGTAAGTCCTTTTCAGATGTTTCCCTCTCCGACGGTGAGTGAGGTGATAGTCTCCTATGGCTCCCTCTCCGACGGTGAGTGAGGTGGTAAGTCCTTTTCAGATGTTTCCCTCTCCGACGGTGAGTGAGGTGATAGTCTCCTATGGTTCCCTCTCCGACGGTGAGTGAGGTGGTAAGTCCTTTTCAGATGTTTCCCTCTCCGACGGTGAGTGAGGTGATAATCTCCTATGGTTCCCTCTCCGACGGTGTGTGAGGTGGTAAGTCCTTTTTCAGATGTTTCCCTCTCCAACAGTGAGTGTGAGGTGATAGTCTCCTATGGTCCCCTCTCCAACGGCGAGTGAGGTGGTAAGTCCTTTTTCAGATGTTTCCCTCTCCGACGGTGAGTGTGAGGTGATAGTCTCTTATGGTCCCCTCTCCGACGGCGAGTGAGGTGACAATTCCTTTTCCTATGATTCCCTCTCCGACGGCGAGTGAGGTAATTCCCTTTCAGATTATAATGGTCTATTGGTTCTCTTCCTGATACTGCAAAGATGGTAATTCCCGCTAGGATTTTTCTCAACGAGCGTCGTTGAAGTTAAAATCACCCAAGGTTCTCTTACCATTCATGCTAAGGCAGTAACCATCCCTGGTTCTTTCATCGCCGTTTGAAGCTCCAGATTCAGCTCCTGTAACCAGTCAGGACACATATATACCAAGCATCTGAAAACCAACTCCTGCAACGTGTCAGGTACTCATTTGTTCTTTTGCAGGTATGCAGGTTCTTGCTAAGGAATCTCCTACGCGATCAACATCCAGATGGCATCTATAAGCCCATCATCCTATCCAGCAATCTCCAAATGGCATCTATAAGCCCATTTCCATCACACTGCTACTATGTGAGCGCAAATTTCTGGGCACTTTAGTGTTCAATCATCTTCTACCCTCGGATTACGAAAGGCACGTCAGCCAATCTGCATCCTCAGGTCTAAGAAGATTGAACAGGGGCAACTGTTGTACCCCAAAATTTGCCCTCCCATATTCTCCAAGAAATTGCCAAGACAAGCTTCAAATCTCCCCCCAAGGGTGGCACAGTGCAAAGGTCTCCTATACAGTCAAAACTAGGGTTTGTGTGCTGATTAAGAAAATGAAGTTTTCAAAGGCCCAATCAAGTCTCACATGCCTACAAATATGGTCAAGTATCCTCATATCAAGTTTCAAGGCATTCAGCTCAAAATTGCACAGTCAAAACCCTAAATTGCACTACAGTCAACTGTAGGGGCAAAATGGTCATTTGACAGTCAAAAGTTCAAATTTTTGGTCAACATATCATTTTGAAGCCACAAACATCATTTGATCAATGCTTGATCATGATTCTCAAAATTTGGCTCAGAAAATCATCAAGATGCAAAAGTTTCCTTATTTGGACAGCTGAAAAAGTCAACTGAAATTGACCAGGGCATAACTTTCACATGGATTATCAGAAAAATCCCATCCAAATCTCATTTTGAAGAGAAAGACATTTCCTACAACTCATCTTCATACTTCAAGTCCAAGAAATGCTCTCACAAAAAGTTATCAATTTCAACATTATAGGTCATTTTCAAAAGTCAACAAAAAGGGACTTTAAGTCAAAGGCCATAACTTGAGATTGGTAAATCAAAATGACATGGAACCAAAGGCATTGGTTAGAGGACTCAAAGACCTTTCCAAAATGTCCAAGAACATGAGAAAATCTTAAAAATTGAGCAAGTTATGCCTTGTGGAAGTTGGGAAATATTTGGATATTTTGAAAGGTCAACAATGGTTCAAATGACCTAAATTTGCTAATGGGCCCATTTTTCTTCCATGATTCATCATTCTAAGCATATGCACGACCACTTGGCCCAAAGGGAAGTATTTTCTCATTTTTTATTTATTTATTTGAATTATTATTCATATTAATTCATTTAAATTATATAAATATATGAAAAATACCTAACTTGACCTAAAAAATCTTTTCATGCATGTTTTACCCTCAATATCTCGTGCACATCCCAATATGGCAAGATTTGGTTTGATTTGAGCATGATTGAACAAAGAGCACATGAAAAAGATATGAAACATAATGGTGAAAAATCAAATATTGAAAACTATGAATGAAAAAGATTTTGGCCAATTTTGTTAACCTAATACCTTCACTACATAATCAGAAACATAAACCTAATGCCCATAGACTCGAAGCTGCGCAAGAAAGGCCATTGGAAACTTGAAAAAATTCCTTGAAAACACAAAACTGAAATCATTGTTGGAGGACGATTCAAAGCCTAATTTTCATTCCAATAGCTTGCTCAAGGTCTATTGAGTGTATTCCAATCAGAATCATTGATCAAAACGCCAAGAACTGGTAAAACGAGCACCAACTGTGTCAAGAAATTTCCAGAATCGTGCATCATGATTTATGCATACTTTGCCATTTTTATTCATTGATTCATGTTTGTTATGAGTTTCTGATGCTAACCATACAGCTTGATTGCGTTTTTGTGTTATATATGCGATTTAGCCATTGATGCAGTTTAGGGTTTGCAGAGCTCCCAATTGGGGATTTTGAAACCAAGTAAAATTGGAGGACGAGTCCAACACCATTAGAACAAGCGCATCTGGACGAAGAAATCCCAACCCTCGCGCCTAATTTATGTTTAGAGATGAGCTAATCGCTATTTTCTCAAAACGTCCTTAAAACCACGCTTAAGAAACCGTTGCCATATGTTTTTGTTTTCAGGGAAGGTGGAGAAGATGATTACATGTCACACGCTGACTGGCTCATTTAAAATCTCGCGCGCTTTTCCAAGCCATTAACTCACTTTCCTTTTTATTATTTGTTTGTCTAATATATATAACATGCGTTTCATGGCTCAGTTGGCAAGTGGTGATTGCAATAACGTCCAAGACCTGGGTTCGAGTCCCAGGTCTGTATAATTTCCATATTGTTTTGCTATGTGTCTTCCTATGCAGCGCTAATGTTCAGGATGCACCATACACCTCAAGATCCAGCTGTCCACGTGTTCCTGGAGACCAAATTAAGGGCTGAAGATTGATGAACGATGTAGGCTTGAGTCAATACACCATATGTGATTCAAAAAAGTCAATAAGGCCAAAATCAATTGGGCCTGAATTCCTAAGTCCACACCTCCACTTTGGGGACTTCCACCCCCCTGGTTTGCAAAGTTTCTCTTTTTATTTTCAATTGCTATTTTATTTTCTTTATTATTTTAATTTAAGTAATTATGTTTACAAAATACAAAAAAGCCTAAAAATCAGAAAAGACAAAATATAATAAATAATTTTTATTGTAAATAAATTAGTATGTAATTATTTAGTTTAATTAAGTTGTGATTTTAATTTCTTTTAATAATAAAAAACACAAGAAAAATAGAATTAGGGTTAATTGAGTTTTTATTCCTTTTTAATTTTTCCCCTTTTTTACAATAATATTATTTATGTTATTTGTTTTCATAATTAACATTGTATATAAAAATTAGGTTTAATTTAGGTTTCAATTCAATATTTTCACAATAAATTTAAAAGCTATTAGAATTAGGGTTTCCCTTTTAGTTTAATTTTAATTAACTCCTTTTTCATCAAATTCCCAAAATACTAAAAATACCCAAAATACATTTTCTTTTAATTTTAATTTTAATTCCTTATTAATTTTAATATTTTGCCAAAGGGTCCAACGCCCATATTGATAATTCTGTTATTTCGCATATTTATTTTATTTCATTTAAATAATTATGTATCTCTCCCAAAGCCAAGTAACTCGGACAATTTAATTTTCCGCACTTTTAATTTCTTTACTTTCCGTCAAATCGGGTCCGGTTTAATTTTGGCGATGTGGACCCGCGCCATTTGTAATAGCTTTAGAATTTACTTTCCCGCAAATATTTTAACTGTTAAACAAAGCATGCAAGAATGAATGACAAAAATAAAAACAAGCGTAGAACACCAATAACATGACAAGACAAATATCTGAAAACGACACACGAATCGCACACACCACCCCTAGGGTACGCCTCACTGTTGCCTTGCCTCGAAGGGTGATCGTCGAGTAGAGGATGTCTTAGTAAGTCCTCATGATCCGGGAACCTGGCATGAGGGTAGCTTCTAAGGTGTCTTCCCATTGCTCTGGTGATCACCATGTCCCGAACCTCGAATTGACCCGAACACCTCCAACGGTGGTGCTACCTACCTCTCAATGGTGGGATGGCACTACTTTAAAGGACATTTACACAGACGAATTCCTTAGGGTAGGTAGGTTCTCGTAGATACTTGCTCTCTTCAAAAACAAATCAAAATCTTTTCACACCGACACTTTTCAAAAGCTTTCAAAACAATTTTTCAAACACTCTGACGCATGAGTCGATCTGAAACTTTCAAAGAAACTTTTAAAACCCACAGTTGAAAAGCAAACAAACTATTTTTGAAAACACAAGTGAGCAAGTATCTAAGAGCCCATGGATAACCATGGATAGAAAGGGTGCTAACACCTTCCCTTTTTATAACCTACCTCCCGAACCGAGAGCAATCTCTTTAAGGAATTTTTCTGTGCTTTTGTCCTTTCCATTTGGAGAAAATAAAAGACGGTGGCGACTCTTGCTTCCGCGACATTTCGCGAACCAGCGTTAAACAGTCAGTTCCAGATCCACCGATCACACCAAGTTTATTCCGCAACGGAGTCATCTTCTCCTACCGGTATTCTTGCAGTTATCATCCCCAGCGGAAGTGAAAGCTTATTCCTCAACATCAGCCCAGGATACGATTTCCCGGCACCCGTCAAAGATTTACTTTCCTAGACAAAAACATACATAAAACATCACATACATCATTATAGCATGCATAGACGCATCATATCATACGAATCTCATTTATGTTGAGAACATCATTGCTTGATCCATATCATGCATTACATATGACTGACTTTTACCTTTCAGGAAAGATGCAGTTTAAGTTCTCAAGCTACATTTCAAGACCTAGACCGGTTCAGTTAAATCGACCCTAAGATTTTCCTGATGCTTATCCAGTCAAAGGCCTTCTCTGGTTCAGTCAGATCGACCCTAAGATCTCCCTGATGCTTATCCAGTTGAAGATATTCCAAGACCTTGTCCGGTTCAGTTAAATCGACCCTAAGATTTTCCTGATGCTTATCCAGTCAAAGGCCTTCTCTGGTTCAGTCAGATCGACCCTAAGATCTCCCTGATGCTTATCCAGCTGAAGATTCCAAGACCTTGTCCGGTTCAGTTAAATCGACCCTAAGATTTTCCTGATGCTTATCCAGTCAAAGGCCTTCTCTGGTTCAGTCAGATCGACCCTAAGATCTCCCTGATGCTTATCCAGTTGAAGATGTTTCAAGACCTTGTCCGGTTCAGTTAAATCGACCCTAAGATTTTCCTGATGCTTATCCAGTCAAAGGCCTTCTCTGGTTCAGTCAGATCGACCCTAAAATCTCCTTGATGCTTATCCAGTTGAAGATGTTTCAAGACCTTGTCCGGTTCAGTTAAATCGACCCTAAGATTTTCCTGATTCTTATCCAGTCAAAGGCCTCCTCTGGTTCAGTCAGATCGACCCTAAGATCTTCCTGATTCTTATCCCAGTAGAAGACACCCAAGATTTTTCTCAACGAGCGTTGTTGAAGTTAAAGTCGCCCAAGGTTCTCTTACCATTCATGCTAAGGCAGTAACCATCCCTGGTTCATTCATCGCCGATTGAAGCTCCAGACTCAGCTCCTGTAACCAGCCAGGACACATCTGTACCAAGCATCTGAAAAGACAGCTCCTGCAAACGTGTCAGGTACTCATTTTCTGTTTTGCAGGTATGCAGGTTCTCGCTAAGGAATCTCCTACGCGATCAACATCCAGATGGAATCTATAAGACCATCATCCTATCCAGCAATCTCCAAATGGCATCTATAAGCCCATTTCCATCACACTGCTACTATGTGAGCGCAAATTTCTAGGCACTTTAGTGTTCAATCATCTTCTACCCTCGGATTACGAAAGGCACGTCAGCCAATCTGCATCCTCAGGTCTAAGAAGATTGAACAGGGGCAACTGTTGTACCCCGAAATTTGCCCTCCCATATTCTTCAAGAAATTACCAAGCCAAGCTGCAAAATTCCCCAAGGGTTGCACAGTCAAGAGCCTCTTATACAGTCAAAACTAGGGTTTGTGTTCTGATCAAAGAAATGAAGTTTTCAAAGGCCCAATCAAGTCTCATATGCCTACAAATATGGTCAAGCATCCTCATATCAAGTTTCAAGGCATTCAGCACAAAATTGCACAGTCAAAAACCCTAATTGCACTACAGTCAACTGTAGGGGCAAAATGGTCATTTGACAGTCAAAAGTTTAAATTTTTGACCAACATATCATTTTGAAGCCACAAACATCATTTGATCAACGCTTGATCACGATTCTCAAAGTTTGGCTCAAAAAAATCATCAAGATGCAAAAGTTTCCTTATTTGGACAGCTGAAAAAGTCAACTGAAATTGACCAGGGCATAACTTTCACATGGATTATCAGAAAAATTCCATCCAAAGCTCATTTTGAAGAGAAAGACATTTCCTACAACTCATCTTCATACTTCAAGTCCAAGAAATGCTCTCACAAAAAGTTATCAATTTCAACATTATAGGTCATTTTCAAAAGTCAACAAAAAGGGACTTTAAGTAAAAGGCCATAACTTGAGATTGGTAAATCAAAATGACATGGGACCAAAGGCATTGGTTAGAGGACTCAAAGACCTTTCCAAAATGTCAAAGAACATGAGAAAAGCTTAAAAATTGAGCAAGTTATGCCTTGTTGAAGTTGGGTAATTTTTGGATATTTTGAAAAGTCAACATTGATGCAAATGACTTAAAATTGCTAATGGGCCCATTTTTCTTCCATGATTCATCATTCCAAGCATGTGCACGACCACTTGGCCCAAAGGTAAGTATTTTCTCATTTTTTATCTATTTATTTGAATTATTATTTATATTAATTCATTTAAATCATTTAAATATATGAAAAATATCTAACTTGGCCTAACCAATCTTTTTATACATGTTTTAGACTCAATATTTCGTGCTTAGCTAAATGTGGAAAGATTTGGAGTGATTGGATCCTAATTGACACAAAGAACACATGAAAAAAGATATGAAAAAGATCCTTAAAATCAAATTTCCAAAAACCATTATTGCATTGGATTTGATTGAGTTTTGTTAACCTAATAGACTCACTACATATGCTTGATCATAAACCTAATCATGATAAAAAAAAAGCTGCGCTCAAAGGCCATTGACAAACTTGAAATTTTGGTGAAGAAACTCAAATCTGAAAACTCTCTTCTAGGGCGATTCAAGGCAGAATTTCTATTCCAATAGCTTCCTTGGAGACTACTGGACATATTCCAATCAAAAGCATCAAAGATAGTCTCTTGAAACGCTGTACAGAAGTCACTCTTTTGCCATTTTTTCCATTATCGTGTTTTGCATTCTATGCACTTTCATAACATTTTATTCATGGATTCTTATTCCTCATGAGATTCTAAAGCTAACCATTATGTTTAATTGAATTATTACGCTGTATACGAGATTTCGCCATGCATGATTTCTAGGGTTTGCAGAGCTCTAAATTAGGGACTTCAAAACAAGACAAAATTGGAACCCATGAGTCATACCATTCGCTTCAGCGTACTCAGGCGATTCCAAACCAACCCTCGCGCTCAATTTATGAGTGCCTGAGGGCTAATCGCTATTTTTCAATAGCTAGCCTAAGAAAACGCCATAAAAACCGTTGCTTTTGTTTTTGTTTTACAGGGATGAGGAAGAAGATGGAGTCGTGGCATAAGCTGGTTGGTCCGTTTGAAAATTGGCGCGCGGACCCACTAACGTTTTGCTTTTCTTTTATATTATTTATTTGTTACTAATATATCAAATGCATTGTGTGGCTCAGCTGGCAAGTGTTGATGGTATTAACGTCTAAGACCTGGGTTCGAACCCCAGGTCTGTATAATTTCCCATATTATTTTGCCATATATGTTCCTATGCAATTTCCATACTGCAGACGCACCATACACTTCATCATCCAGTCATCCACGTGCACGCTGAGATCCAGTCAAGGGCATAGATTGAAAGCATACCATGGGCATAGGTCAACATTGCTGTATGCTACTCAAAAAAGTCAATGGACCTGAATGCTATTGGGCCAGAATTGCTTGGACTTAACCTCCTGATTTGGGACTGAACCCCCCCTGGTTTGCAATTTTCTATCTTTTTCTTATATTTTATTTTTAATTATTATTTTATTTGCTTTATTGTTTTAATTTAATTAATTATTTTTACAAAATACAAAAACCTCATAAAAATCAGAAAAGATAAAAAAAACATAATAAATATTTTTATTTTAATATTTTTCTTATAAATAAGTGCATGTAAATAAATTTAGTTTAAATTAGGGTTTGCAATGTAAATTCTTTTTCATAAAAAATCTAAAAAACGTAGAAATAGGTTTAATTAATGTTTTATTCCTTTTTTAATTTTTCTTTTTTTCCACAATAATAATATTTATTTTATTTATTTTCATAATTGAAATTGTAAATTAATTAGGGTTTCATTTAGGTTAAAAAACTCCAATATTTTTCTTAATAACTTAAAAAATAATTAGAACTAGGTTTAACATTTTATTTTAATTTTAATTAATTCTTTCTTTTTTCTATTAAATCTCAAAATACTAAAAATACCAAAAACATTTTTTTTAATTTTTAATTTTAATTCCTCGTTAAGTTAATTTTTGCCAAAGGGTCCAACGCCCATGTTCTTAATTGTTTGATTTCGCGTATTTATTTTACGTCGTTTAAATGATTATGTACCTCTCCCGAAGCCTTGTAATTATTTCTCGCATTTTTCAATTCTTTCTTTTTCTTTATTTTCTGTCAAATCGGGTCCTGGTTAATTTTGGCGATGTGGACCCGCGCCATTTGTAATAGCTTTAGATTTATTTTCTTCGCAAATTTTTAACTGTTAAACAAAGCATGCAAGAATGAATGGCTTAAATAAAATCAAGCGTAGAACACCAATAACATGAACAAGACAAATATCAATGAAAACGACACACGAATCGCACACACCACCCCTAGGGTACGCCTCACTGTTGCCTTGCCTTCGAAAGGTGATCGTCGAGTAGAGGATGTTTTAGTGAGTCCTCATGATCCGGGAACCTGGCATGAGGGTAGCTTCTAAGGTGTCTTCCCATTGCTCTGGTGATCACCATGTCCCGAACCTCGAATTGACCCGAACACCTCCAACGGTGGTGCTACCTACCTCTCAATGGTGGGATGGCACTACTTTAAAGGACATTTACACAGACGAATTCCTTAGGGTAGGTAGACGACTCTAGATACTTGCTCTAATTTCAAAACAAATTTCAAAAAGACTTTTCACACCGACACTTTTCAAAAGCTTTCAAAGCAATTTTTCAAACACTCTGATACAAGAGTCGAACTGGAATTTTCAAAGAAACTTTTTAAAACCCACAGTTGAAAAGCAAACAAACCATTTTTGAAAACACAAGTGAGCAAGTATCTAAGAGCCCATGGATAACCATGGATAGAAAGGGTGCTAACACCTTCCCTTTCTATAATCTACCTCCCGAACCGAGAGCAATCTCTTTAAGGAATTGTTCTGTGCTTTTGTCCTTTCCATTTGGAGAAAATAAAAGACGGTGGCGACTCTTGCTTCCACGACATTTCGCGAAACCAGCTTTAAACAGTCAGTTCCAGATCCACCGATCACACTAACCATGGTATATTTGAAAGCGATAAATTGCGGGAATTTAAAGTCTACGCTATTACAAATAAGTATCCGGGAGTGGGGGTACAAATTCACAAATGGGGATGAGACTTTAGGAGAGTAGTGTCCAAATAATTTACAACCAAATCGAATTGCGCAAATATAAAATAAAATGTATAGCAATGTATAAGAATAGCAAATGTATATGTGTAAAGCAAAGTAAATGTATTTATGTAAGTGTATGATAATTTATTTACAAGTTGAGAAATGTTAATGTATTATTAAGCATGTATTCTTGTTTTGTATTTTGGTTAAGTATGTACAAAGAAAGTATCTTAAGAAAAGAAAAGTATTACGTATTGATGTACAAGAATAAAATATTTTGAGAAAAGAAAATATTCAAATTCTATATATTAATGTCTTATATTAAAGAAAAGTATTTCTCATGTATTTACAAATTAATGGATTTTAATACAAGAGTTTTAATTTAAAAGAAAGAAGTTTTAAGTTTGAGAGAGAAAAAAATAATGTTTGTATATTCATGTTAAAAAATGTATATATATAAAAAAAGTGGTATTTATTTAACAAAACAAAAAGTATTATATATTAGTTTAAATAAAAAAAAAGATAATAAATAAAAGGATGTTTAAAACAAAACAAACAAGAAAAAAAGGAAAATGGGCTCAAGGGTGGACGTTTGGCCCATTTTGAATGATCAGAATAATAGGAAAAGGGGGTGTACGCGCGTTTAATAGGCTTAGGCTTACTGGAAAAGGGAAAGGCCCATTGCAAGTTTGTTCATTTTTGTTTAGGGTTGCAAGGTTTGTGTTCATTATGAACGGGTTAGGGTTTGTAACAGAGGCGCGCCGCTCTCTTCATTTCGTTCGTTCCTCTTCATCTTCTACGCCAAACGCCTAGATAGTGTCCTTTTCCTAAAGCCACCAACGCCACCACCTATCTCTCCTTCCTCCATAGTCGAGCACGGTGACCTTACGAAAAAGGTTTGGTTTTGACGCTTTGTACGTTTTTACATTTTTTGCATGCTTTCATTCGTTTTGGATTCTGATTTTAAGCTTTGTTATTGTTGTTTCTGTTGAGGTGTATGAAATGAACGAAAAGAGGTTATACTACCTTTGTCTTCTGGAGATGGAGGAGATATGGAGTTTGGAGGTGCTTTAGGCGGCTGAGGGCGGAGGAAGCCGTGTTGAGCTAGCTCCGGTAACCACGGTACTCTGTGTCTTTCTTTGCCTTTTTATCAGCTTGCTTTCAATGATGTTTTACCTGAGATGCCCTGTATATCTCTCTTCCTCTTCTTTTCTGGTTGCCTCGCCTTTTGTATGTTCTGAGATGATTGATATGTTGCCTCTGAATATGCTTGTTGGTATTGAGTATTGAGATGTTAGTATGACTCATAATATGTTGCTTTGATTTCTTTTCCACTTCTTCTCTTTGCCTCGTGTGTTAGCTTGATGCCTTGATGCCTTTGATATGCTTGCCTATGATGAAAGTTTTCTGAGGCTTTGGGATTGCTTGTGTATTGCCTCTTCTGTGTTTGGCTGACTTGAAATGCTTGGATGTTTGGTATGTTGATATGCAGAGATATGCTTGTTGATGTTGGTTATACTGTATTATTGGCCCAATGATGAAACCTTTCTGAGGGCGGTCTGTGGGTTTGAATGCTTTTTTGGGTTTATCTGGCTTCAGGCCTTGGCTTGCTGTAACAGATTGAGCTGGTTATGGGCCTTTTTTCTGGTTCATGATTTTACTGGTTTTGGCTTGGACTCGGGTTACAGGCCACTGGTGTATGGATTTTGTTTATGCTGGTTTCAGGCCTTGGCTTGCTGTAACAGGTTGAGCTTGGTTAATGCAGGTTCTTTGTGTTTGATAGTTTGTTTAGGCTTTTGGAATGAAACTGATTTGCAGGTTAGCAGGTTATGGTGTTTTGAACTGGTTTGTTTGCAGCAGGTAAGGCTTATGTTGTTTACAGGTTGAGCTTGAGCAGTTCAGGCAGGTTGAGGCTTGACAAGTTAAGCTTGAACAAGTTTAGGCTTTTGCAGATCTAGGCTTTTGAATGCAGGTTTACTTGTGAAGGTTTTGAATGGTTTTGTCTGTTTTTTCATATGAACTGAGTTTTCAGTTTTTATGAGGCAGGGTGGAGGCGGCTCTTTTTTTACAGTTTTTGTGGTCCTCTCCCTCTTATCTAATATGTTATTAACAGTTTTTGTTTTTTTTATATTTCTTCAAGCCTAAGCCTGTAAGCCTATCTTCTTTTCTTTCTTCTCTCTCTCTCTAGTACAGTTTTAAGCATTATTATATTGCTTATGTACTATTTTCTGAAAAAGCAATGGCCTTGAACATGATGACTTGATATGTTGCTTGCAATGCATGTTTACTCTGCATACTTTATCTCTTCTTCCAGATTTTATGCTTCTTTGACAGCCCTTTTTGATAGCCTTTTGTACTTTGATATCTTGATATCTTTTTGGACAGCTTTGATAGTTTCATTCAGTTTGCCCTTTTGACTTGGTTTAGGCCATTCAGTTTGGTTGGAAACTATGCAGTTGGTTGACAATTTGAACTTTGTGCAAAATCATACTTTGTGCATTCATGTCTTTTTCTTTTGCAAGCATTTTTCATCCCTCTTTGTGAACCAGGAGAAATCTCGTGATTTGCAGAGAGGGCAAACTGATTCCAGCCAGTTGCTTTTAATGATGAATCTTATTTTTATCTGTCTGCTTTTAATTATTTATCTGCTTTGACTTTTCTTTCTTTTCTTTGTTTTGCAGATAAAATCAAATGAGCAGAGGGAGTATTTGGATAGAAGATGAAGACTTAGAAATTAGGATGAAATTTTATTTCAATTGTAATCATTGTGACTATTATTATTATGAATACTTTGTAAATAAATACTATATTCAAATAACAATTGTAACAAATAATTAAAGATGAATAAAATCCAATCTTGATCAGTTAATTCTTTTTCTTCTTTTCAAATGTTTATTTAATTGTTTATAACCCTTAAATTATAATAAAATGGAAATAAATCCCAATTATTTCAATCTTAGAATAAATAAACAATTGATAAACATTATGGTCTTGACATCAATCAATAATAATCCCGGCTCTTCAAATATCCAATGCACAGTTAATCAAAACAATATCCAGATATTTATCTTTTTACTGATCAAATCAAGCACTGTAGATTCTTAATTTAAGTACCTCAGCTTTTATCTCATCTCAAATCAAATGCCTTAACCTTTACTGATTAAACAAAACACTGCAAATTTCTTGATTCAAATGCCTCAATCCAAATCTCAGGGTAAACCGAAAAGAACTGTAAAATTAATTCTTTTTGAGAAAGCATGCACAAAACCCTGATTCTTGATTAAATGTCAAAGAAGCGCTCGCCTGATTAAAACCTGAGCCAAACTCAAACAAAACCCTAGCAATTTGCTTGAACTGTTCCAGAGCCATGAAAACCCTAATTTTGTCTAACTGACGAGAAATGTCTGTTTGACCGATTCTTGAACCAGTCTGAAAAATCAGGAAGAGTCTGAAGCTGTGATTTCTTGTGGAAAAATGCGAGGGAAAATTTTGGGGTACAACAGTTGCCCCTGTTCAATCTTCTTGGACCTGAAGAGTTAGATTGGCAAGTTTTCCTCTCGCGACTCGAGGGTAAAAGGAGATTGGACACTAGAGTGCCCTAAAATTTGCACTTGGTGATGTGATGGTGGAGGGAATGGGCTTAAAGATGCCATTTGGTGATGGGCTTAAAGATGCCATCTGGTGACTGCTGGTAGGAGGATGGGCTTATAGATGCCATCTGGAAATGCGACAGGGGGATGGGCTTAGAGATGCCATCTGGAAATTGTTGGTAGGAGGATGGACTTAGAGATGCCATCTGGAGATGTGACAGAATCTTGTCGGAGATGGGCTTGTAGATGCCATCCAAGATGTTTGTTGTAGGTGAAAGAAATGAGTATAAAAAAAGTGTCCATGTTTTGGAAAATATCTGAACCGGGGGTCTGAATAAGCAATAGATTGATATCCGTATCTGGAAGCATCCGTAAACTGTTTTCAAAAGTTGCATATGAATAAGCGATAGATTAACATCCGTGTTTGGAGAATCCGTAAACTGTTTTCAGAAGTTGAAGAATCTGAACAAGCGATAGGTTGACATCCGCGTCTGGAGAACCCGTAAACTGTTTTCAGAAGTTTTAAAGTTGAATAAGCAATAGAGCAGCATCCGTTGTTGGGAAGCGTCCATAAACTGTTTTCAAAAGTTGAGAAGAGTATGAACAAGCGATAGGTTAACATCCGTTACTGGAGAACCCGTGAACTGTTTTCAGAAGTTTTGAAGTTGAATAAGCAATAGAGCAGCATCCGTTGTTGGGAAGCGTCCGTAAACTGTTTTCAGAAGTTGAGAAGAGTCTGAATAAGCGATAGGTTAACATCCGTTACTGGAGAACCCGTGAACTATTTTCAGAAGTCTTGAAGTTGAATAAGCAATAGAGCAGCATCCGTTGTTGGGAAGCGTCCGTAAACTGTTTTCAAAAGTTGAGAAGAGTCTGAACAAGCGATAGGTTAACATCCGTTACTGGAGAACCCGTGAACTGTTTTCAGAAGTCTTGAAGTTGAATAAGCAATAGAGCAGCATCCGTTGTTGGGAAGCATCCGTAAACTGTTTTCAAAAGTTGAGAAGAGTCTGAACAAGCGATAGGTTAACATCTGTTACTGGAGAACCCGTGAACTGTTTTCAGAAGTCTTGAAGTGGAGGAGGAACCGATGCAGGGTTTCCTGATGATGAGTTCGTGTAAAACTGCATCTGGATGAATCTGGAATAAGTATCAGAATGTCGCCATGTCTGGGTCACATCTGAACTATTTCTAGGAAGAATCTCGGAAGATAATGATCTTTGTCTGTCGACTGATCTTTTCCTGAAAAGGTAAAGAGTTAGTTGTATGCAATGTCATGATGCATGATGCAATGTATGTTACATCAATGTTGATGATATGAATGTGATGGATGTGCAGGTAAGCTGATGAGCTGTCTTGCGGAGGATAGATGAATCCTGGATGACTGGAGACAAAAGAATCTTGACCGCTGTCAGGGAAAATAATTCCTTGACAGCTGCCGGGGAGGGCAAGAATCTTTGATCATAAGAAGTCCTGGGACCACCGTCGGGGAATCCGGAGCTTGGTTTGTATGCCAATCTACTGGGGAATTCCTGTCTTGAGGAGATCTTCACTGGAGGATATTCGAATATTCTGTGAGGAACTGAAAATGAGAGTCTTCACTCTGCCTGGGGATTGATAGTTGGAAGTTTTAGCTCCGCTGGGGATCTTGAAACTTGATTCTGAGGGGAATTAGATTTTGTAAGGCTTTATGGCTGGGGATTGCAAGAATCTTCTGGTGCTGCAGGTGTTGATCTGGAATAAGTTACGGAATGTCGCAAAATCTTGGGTCACATCTTGAACTATATCTAGAAGCAGGTATGGAATAAGTTATAGAATGTCGCCAAATCAGGGTCACATCTGAACTATATCTGGAAGGGAATCTGAATGAGTTATAGAATGTCGCCAAATCTGGGTCACATCTTGAACTATATCTAGAAGCAAATCTGAATGAGTTATAGAATGTCGCCAAATCTTGGGTCACATCTGAACTATATCTGGAAGGAAATTCTGAATAAGTTGTAGAATGTCGCCAAATCTTGGGTCACATCTGAACTATTTCTATATCTTGATTTTGTTGAGGGTCATAAATTGGGAGTTTTAATTGTCCGTTATTCTGTTGGTGGTTGCAGTTTCCAGCAGGTGATGAAGGAATTGCTGAACACTCTTGACATTCGAATGCCCCAAGTGATGATGAAGGAGTCTTGAATCAGATTATTCTGCGAATTGAGAGATTTCTTGAAATCTTAACTGGACTGCCCTAGGTTAACTGAACTTTGAAAGATCTGTTGAAACCTTGACTGGACTGCCCCATGTGTGCTGGATAGTGACATGCCATGCCCCTTGTTGATGGGAGATTTGTAATGGAAGTGTCGTCCTTTTGAAGTGATTTTAACTCACTGAGAGAGTTTTCGTTCCTCCGAACATTCGCTGTATGAATTTCTTCGCTGTCAAACAAATAGCCAAATGCAAACAGTGATATTCAAGCAATGCAAAGTTTATGTTTGTCTCGAAGTTTTTAAAAATGCGTTTTTTAGCAGAAAACTTTTTATAAGACAAATCAACACAAGATTGAGAGCAAAGCCTTACAGAAGTCAGGATACCTTTTTGTAACAGTATGCTTTCGAACTAACCTATACTTCAATTAGGACTTTTGAAGGGTTGTAACGTGGCTTGGTTCACGGTTTAAGAAACAAAGGATAAAGGCTCAAAGTATATTTGTACCCACCCGCTCTTCGTGATGTTCTTCAATCCTAAGCTCAGTTAATTATGCGTCGCACTCTGTTTGAGTTTGGAACGACTTTTAGGTGATGGTTCACCAGATGAATTTGGGAGACAGTCATCATCTCCTTTTTCTTTGCAACATTTTTCATGTTATTGAGGATTTGTAATGACCTCTCTATTTTGATTTTGATTTGTTATCCCTAACTTTTGCCTGACTGTTCCCGTTTTCGAGATTACGGTTAGCGGGATGCCCCAGCTTTCTTAAGCTTCCTTTACAGGTTTTGGCTCGGTGGGCCTTTCTCTTTTGAGAGATTTGACTGCCTATGTGATAGGGAACCACCCTTGTCTTTTGATTCCAAAGGAATGCTTTCTTTTGTTGACGTCGTTCGTTGTGTTACGAACTGAGAGTTTGCGACCTCCATGCGCACTCTTTTTTTTTTTGAATTAACTGAGAGACTACCCTGCCCCAGGTTTATATCAAAGGTTTTGATTTGTTTAGAACAGAAAACTCCTACTTCTTTGGCTCGAAGGGGTTGACTAGGGATTATCTTCCTTATAACTCCAGTGTTTGGGAATTGAAAGAAATGCTTGTACATCATCAGCAAGGTCTGTTCAAAAGCATACTGTACGAGATTATGGTATTGTTTCGTCATCCTCCCTCTAAAGGCTTGCAGCTTTTTATCAAGAGTTAAATATCATGGAGAAAGCATAAGAATAGTGAAAGCGAATGGATGAATTCAAGACAAACATATGCAATGCATTAATGAAACAGAGTTTAACATCAACAGATAATTGTTTGAATAACAAAAGAAATTACAACTTTGAAAATTCAAATGAAGCAGAAGTCTTTCAGCTTGAGCTTTGTCACTCCAGGTGGAGAACTCCTTAACGGAAGATTTTCATCTCACCGTCTGGCATGAACCTCAGCACTCCAATGTCGATCAGATCTTGAATCTTGTTCTTCAAGGCCCAACAGTCGTCGGTATCGTGTCCCGGGCTGTAGGAGTGGTATACACAGAATGCGTCGGGATGATAGTTAGGAGCGGAGGTATTGGGCTTCCGAATAGGATCCCTCAAAATAGTCAGATTGACCTCCAACAAGCGTTCCAGTATCAGAGAAGACGGCATGTCAGTCTCAGTGAACTGTCTTCCCGACGTCTCTTGTTTACGCCAATTACCCGGTTGACGCTGGCGAGATTGTTGCTGGGTTTGTGACCCCGAAGCAAGCAGAGGAGCCTTCCCCTTGTCTTCTTGAGTGGATGGGGGTTGAGCGGTGACTTGCTCTTCAACCTCAGATGTTTTCCCCAGTTGGTTGTTCCGAAGCAGTTGGTTGACGAGAACTCTGAGTTCCTCTTGTCTTTGAGACAGGTCCTGGATGAGAGCCATCTGGCCCACTAGCTGCCACATCACTTGGATCCTCAATGTTGCCAAATCAAACTGCAGCTCCGCAAGCTGATCATTCCTGGCATTGTTTGAAGTCTCCAAGCCCTTTGTGAGGAGAGCTTTCATTTCTTCTTGCCCCAGAGACAAGTTCAAGAACATTTCCTGCAGCTGAGCAGTCTGGTCCTGGATATCTTTGACAGTCATCTCTAGAGCCATCTCTTACTGAAATAAACAGTAGGAGAGTAAGGAAACCTGAAAAGGAAAGAATTGTCAAGATGCAATGCATGATATGTGGATGCATGCTTTCAGGGATCTCTTGGGGTAAACACAAGAGAATGTTAGAGGTTGAACTTCGATCTTTTGACTGGAGACCTTTGCACCGGTGGATGTCTTTCCACAAGAATCAAGCTCACCATGTCAAATGGGTCATAGCCCCTGATTCAATTTGTTGCACTTGATCTTCAATGGCATTTGTTTAGAGGAGAAACCTCTTGGCCCTTGGTAGACGTCTGGTTCAACGTAACCCTGCATCAAAAGAACCCTCGAGATCTTTGAAATGGTTATTGAAAATGCTATGGTATGATGTTATGATGTTATGTACATGTATGCAAAAGCAAATGAGTGTATATACAGGTAAACATATTCACACAAAGCAAACAAGTCCTTAGGATTAGGCTTGCATGGGGTTGTAGGTAAGTACCCTCTTGAAGTTAGTTGGCTCATGTTGTCCTAAAATAGAAACCGGGTTCTAAAGAGCTCAATATCATTGGATTGTTTTATGTGTTCATTGTTTCGGTTTAGCCATTTAACTGGCGACCAAAATATTCCAAGAAAACAACCCTCAATGAGTGTAGTATCGAGTATCTACCAACTTCGGACTGCACCAAAGTCGGTCATCTCACTACCCCTAAAAAGGCTAAGATGGTCAATTAAGGTTCTAAGAGTTCGTTAGTGCTTCACGCCATCACTCAGCGGCCCCGTACTCTCCTTGATTGAACTCAAGGGTTACCGGTACTCACAAATATGTAACACTAACATATCTTACTGCTTCAACCATGTCGGTATACCCCGCACAGTTCCCTCACAGTTTTATTGCTATTTACCTAAAAAGGTGCCCCAAATCCGGGTGTAGGATTTTCAACAATCCCAAACAAGGAACCAAAAAGGTAAAGCAATCAAGGCAATCAAAGCAAGAATGTAAAGGTGATCTAAACCCTAAGGTAACCCCACTTTTAGAGGAATGTCCCCAGCTGAGTCGCCAGTTCTGTGATACGGTGGGAGAACTGACTTGAGGTTTTGCGTTTGTTTTCGCACTTGTTCGGTTTAGCAAGAGTCGCCACCGACTTTTTATTTTATCCTAAGGAAAGGTTAAAAAGCACAGGAAAAACCTTTTGAGACGTTTCGTGGGTTCGGGGGGTAGATTATGAAAAGGGAAGGTATTAGCACCCTTTTCATCCATGGTTATCCATGGGCTCTTAGTTACTTGGTTTTAGATCACTTGCCTTGATTTTCAATTGCTTTGAAATTGTGGTGTGTGTGTGTGTGTGTTTTGAAAATGTTTTGAAAAAGAGGCCTTGTCTAGGCAACCGTTGTAACAATTCTTTACTCGAATGTTTTACAAAGGTGTGTATCTTTTCGAAAAGATGTTTCAAATGTTCTTGGAAGTTGTTTTTGAAAGTGTTGTGGAGTGTGGTTTGAAAAGTAGGCAAGTGTTTTTGCAAGTTTGATCAAGTAACTAAGAGTTTTGTCTACCCCTATTGTACTCAAAGGCTTTTCTCATGTTTCAACCCTTTTTAACAATTTTGTTCCACCATTGCATTTGGTGGACAATCTTGCGTTTAGGATGTTTAACGGGACAGGCGCGGGTCATCGTATGGACCATGAATGCAATGGTGCCAAGTGTCTTTGGCAATTTTGCTTGAAGGGACTATGATCATTTCGTTTAGGCAACTTTCGAAAGCGTCATCGAGGGACTTATGATCATTTCGTTTAGGCAACTTTCGAAAGCGTCATTGAGGGACTTATGATCATTTGAATTGTTTTTGCCAAAGAAACTCGACGTGCAAGCATGGCCCATTTTGGAAGGCAACATGTGGGATCACCCTAGGGTTGCAAGTGTGATTGTGTATTGATTTCATGTATTTGTCTTGTATTAGGTTATCTAGCGTTTGATTTTATGTAAATGCAAACCCTAGGTCTAACCATAGTATATTTGAAAGCGGTAAATTGCGGGAATTTAAACTCTACGCTATTACAAATAAGTATCTGGGAGTGGGGGTACAAATTCACAAATGGGGATGAGACTTTAGGAGAGTAGTGTCCAAATAATTTACAACCAAATCGAATTGCGCAAATGTAAAATATAATGTATAGCAATGTATAAGAATAGCAAATGTATATGTGTAAAGAAAAGTAAATGTATTTATGTAAGTGTATGATTATTTATTTACAAGTTGAGAAATGTTAATGTATTATTAAGCATGTATTCTTGTTTTGTATTTTGGTTAAGTATGTACAAAGAAAGTATCTTAAGAAAAGAAAAGTATTACGTATTGATGTACAAGAATAAAATATTTTGAGAAAAGAAAATATTCAAATTCTATATATTAATGTCTTATATTAAAGAAAAGTATTTCTCATGTATTTACAAATTAATGGATTTTAATACAAGAGTTTTAATTTAAAAGAAAGAAGTTTTAAGTTTGAGAGAAAAAGAAATAATGTTTGTATATTCATGTTAAAAAATGTATATATATAAAAAAAGTGGTATTTATTTAACAAAACAAAAAGTATTATATATTAGTTTAAATAAAAAAAAGATAATAAATAAAAGGATGTTTAAAACAAAACAAACAAGAAAAAAAGGAAAATGGGCTCAAGGGTGGACGTTTGGCCCATTTTGAATGATCAGAATAATAGGAAAAGGGGGTGTACGCGCGTTTAATGGGCTTAGGCTTACTGGAAAAGGGCAAGGCCCATTGCAAGTTTGTTCATTTTCGTTTAGGGTTGCAAGGTTTGTGTTCATTTGGAACGGGTTAGGGTTTGTAACAGAGGCGCGCCGCTCTCTTCATTTCGTTCGTTCCTCTTCATCTTCTTCGCCAAACGCCTAGATAGTGTCCTTTGCCCAAAGCCACCAACGCCACCACCTATCTCTCCTTCCTCCATAGTCGAGAACGGTGACCTTACGAAAAAGGTTTGGTTTTGACGCTTTGTACGTTTTTACATTTTTTGCATGCTTTCATTCGTTTTGGATTCTGATTTTAAGCTTTGTTATTGTTGTTTCTGTTGAGGTGTATGAAATGAACGAAAAGAGGTTATACTACCTTTGTCTTCTAGAGATGGAGGAGAGATGGAGTTTGGAGGTGCTCTAGGCGGCTGAGGGCGGAGGAAGCGGTGTTGAGCTAGCTCCGGTAACCACGGTACTCTGTGTCTTTCTTTTCCTTTTTATCAGCTTCCTTTCAATGATGTTTTACCTGAGATGCCTTGTATATCTCTCTTCCTCTTCTTTTATGGTTGCCTCGCCTTTTATATGTTCTGAGATGATTGATATGTTGCCTCTGAATATGCTTGTTGGTATTGAGTATTGAGATGTTAGTATGACTCATAATATGTTGCTTTGATTTCTTTTCCACTTCTTCTCTTTGCCTCATGTGTTAGCTTGATGCCTTGATGCCTTTGATATGCTTGCCTATGATGAAAGTTTTCTGAGGCTTTGGGATTGCTTGTGTATTGCCTCTTCTGTGTTTGGCTGACTTGAAATGCTTGGATGTTTGGTATGTTGATATGCAGAGATATGCTTGTTGATGTTGGTTATACTGTATTATTGGCCCAATGATGAAACCTTTCTGAGGGCGGTCTGTGGGTTTGAATGCTTTTTTGGGTTTATCTGGCTTCAGGCCTTGGCTTGCTGTAACAGGTTGAGCTGGTTATGGGCCTTTTTTCTGGTTCATGATTTTACTGGTTTTGGCTTGGACTCAGGTTACAGGCCACTGGTGTATGGCTTTTGTTTATGCTGGTTTCAGGCCTTGGCTTGCTGTAACAGGTTGAGCTTGGTTAATGCAGGTTCTTTATGTTTGATAGTTTGTTTAGGCTTTTGGAATGAAACTGAGTTGCAGGTTAGCAGGTTATGGTGTTTTGAACTGGTTTGTTTGCAGCAGGTAAGGCTTATGCTGTTTACAGGTTGAGCTTGAGCAGTTCAGGCATGTTAAGGCTTGACAAGTTAAGCTTGAACAAGTTTAGGCTTTTGCAGATCTAGGCTTTTGAATGCAGGTTTACTTGTGAAGGTTTTGAATGGTTTTGTCTGTTTTTTCATATGAACTGAGTTTTCAGTTTTTATGAGGCAGGGTGGAGGCGGCTCTTTTTTTACAGTTTTTGTGGTCCTCTCCCTCTTATCTACTGTCTTATTAACAGTTTTTGTTTTTTTTATATTTCTTCAAGCCTAAACCTGTAAGCCTATCTTCTTTTCTTTCTTCTCTCTCTCTCTCTAGTACAGTTTTAAGCATTATTATATTGCTTATGTACTATTTTCTAAAAAAGCAATGGCCTTGAACATGATGACTTGATATGTTGCTTGCAATGCATGTTTACTCTGCATACTTTATCTCTTCTTCCAGATTTTATGCTTCTTTGACAGCCCTTTTTGATAGCCTTTTGTACTTTGATATCTTGATATCTTTTTGGACAGCTTTGATAGTTTCATTCAGTTTTCCCTTTTGACTTGGTTTAGGCCATTCAGTTTGGTTGGAAACTATGCAGTTGGTTGACAATTTGAACTTTGTGCAAAATCATACTTTGTGCATTCATGTCTTTTTCTTTTGCAAGCATTTTTCATCCCTCTTTGTGAACCGAGATAAATCTCGTGATTTGCATAGAGGGTGAACTGATTCCGGCCAGTTGCTTTTAATGATGAATCTTATTTTTATCTGTCTGCTTTTAATTATTTATCTGCTTTGACTTTTCTTTCTTTTCTTTGTTTTGCATATAAAATCAAATGGGTAGAGGGAGCATTTGGATAGAAGATGAAGACTTAGAAATTAGGATGAAATTTTATTTCAATTGTAATCATTGTGACTATTATTATTATGAATACTTTGTAAATAAATACTGTATTCAAATAACAATTGTAACAAATAATTAAAGATGAATAAAATCCAATCTTGATCAGTTAATTCTTTTTCTTCTTTTCAAATGTTTATTTAATTGTTTATAACCCTTAAATTATAATAAAATGGAAATAAATCCCAATTATTCCAATCTTAGAATAAATAAACAATTGATAAACATTGTGGTCTTGACATCAATCAATAATAATCCCGGCGCTTCAAATATCCAATGCACAGTTAATCAAAACAATATCCAGATATTTATCTTTTTACTGATCAAATCAAGCACTGTAGATTCTTAATTTAAGTACCTCAACTTTTATCTCATCTCAAATCAAATGCCTTAGCCTTTACTGATTAAACAAAACACTGCAAATTTCTTGATTCAAATGCCTCAATCTAAATCTCAGGGTAAACCAAAAAGAACTGTAAAATTAATTCTTTGAGAAAGCGCGCACAAAACCCTGATTCTTGATTAAATGTCAAAGAAGCGCTCGCCTGATTAAAACCTGAGCCAAACTCAAACAAAACCCTAGCAATTTGCTTGAACTGTTCCAGAGCCATGAAAACCCTAATTTTGTCTGACTGACGAGAAAAGACTGTTTGACCGATTCTTGAACCAGTCTGAAAAATCAGGAAGAGTCCGAAGCTGTGATTTCTTGTGGAAAAATGCGAGGGAAAATTTTGGGGTACAACACATCGTAACCATTTCCGAAAATTCTTCCAGGTTCTCCACCAAAAGACCCGTTAGAATTACATTTGTTCCTAAAGTGGCTCTGTTGATAATTACAATTCCTGGACCAATCTCGTATTTGTGAGACAAAACCGTCCCATGGAATTATGAAGGTGATGTCTACTACCACGGTATCAAGCAAGATTGGCCATCTGATGAAGATTCAAGTTTTGAGAAAGATGACTCCGATATTAATAACATCACATGGACTAGCAAGATCACTCGAAGTGGAAGGGTTTTCTCTCCAGAAATTGCTCCTCCAAAAGCTATTTCTGGACCTGTAATCATTCCTGTTGTTGTTTCTCCTCCAAAGGCTATTCCCAGTCCTACAATCATCTCTACTAATACTCCTGCTGACAAAACTGTTACAATCCCTGTTATCACCCCTACTGACATTCTTACTGCCGATTCAATCGAGACTCGAGGAAAATGTATTCTGGTTGAGCCTGTCCGGATGAAGGTGCAATCATTGGTTATCCCTGAGACCTCCCGAAAAGAGATGGAGGAAATTTTAAAGATCATAAAAAGAAGCGACTACAACATAGTCGAGCAACTGGGGCAAACTCCATCAAAAATTTCCATGCTGGCTTTATTGTTATGTTCTGAGGCTCGTGCAAAAGCCTTGGTAAAATTCCTCAAAACTGCCCATGTACCCCAAGAAACATCCGCCGATCAGTTCCAAGACTGCGTAGCAGCTTGACTGCAGATAATGGTTTAGGATTTTTGGATGCTAATTTAACGCCAAGAGGGAGAAAGCATAACGAGGCATTACATGTCTCAATCGAATGCAGGGGCATGACCTTGGCTCATGTTTTGGTTGACACCGGTTTATCTCTGAATGTGTTGCCTAAAAAGTCTCTTGATAGGCTAGACCGTGAAGGATTGACATTGAAACCAAGCAACATAGTAGTGAGGGCTTTCGACGGCTCAAAAAGGATGGTGCATGGGGAAGTGGACATCCCCATAAAGGCTAGAACCCAAACATTTGATTCAACTTTTTATGTAATGGATATCCTCCCTTCATATTCCTGCTTATTAGGCCGACCGTGGATTCACAATGCTGGTGCAGTCACCTTTACGTTGCATCAAGTGCTGAAATATCCAATTCAAGGGAAAATCATCACCGTTCATGGAGAAGAAGATTATATGGTCATCCATCTAAATTCCTTCAAATATGTGGAACTAGATGGTGAATTTATTTAAACTCCATTCCAGCACTTTGAAGAAGTTCCGCAAGATGTGGCGGTAACCAAGGTTGTTTCTCAAGTCCCAAAGATTAAAAGGCCTCCGCTCAAGATGTCATCTTTGAAAGATGCCAAGGCAGTGATAGAGGAAGGTGGGTGCACTATTTAGGGCCAACTCCCAGATATACCATACAAATCTGACAGATTTGGCTTGTGTTTCACTTGAGGAGCCCAGAAAGCTGTACGCCACGCTCGTGCCGGAGGACCACCCTTGAAGATCAGCAACCGCGAAGTCAACGCAGTACAGGATGATGAAGACAACTATGACCTAGAGGATTGGATTTTCCCAACTGTCAATGGAGGGCTCAGCAATTGGGAAGCTAGAGATTTCGTCCCGATCACTTTTATCCCATAATAATTTGTCTTTAAATTTTGTCGGATCTGTAATATTAAAACAATTCAGACCCTTAAAACCTTGTGTCTTACCCGAGGCACAATGTTCCATTTGTAAGGGTTATTATCTCATTTCCATATAACATCAATGAATCATGGACGTTTTTGCATACAAACTTTGTACTCATTGTTTTTCTTTTACATTTTAATTTCTTTCAAAGATAGTTATACTCTTACACACACTCACACTCACAATGCAGGTCTAAATCCATTCGGGATCCCATGGGTAACGGTTATGTTATGGCTTTCTGTGATTATGAAAATCTAATCTACCAAGCCAAAGACAAAGGTGAGGAAGATTGCGAAGTACCAGGAGAACTCGCCAGGTTACTACAACAAGAAGAGAAAACCATTCAGCCCCACGAGGAACCAGTGGACACAATCAACCTAGGTACTGAAGAAGACAAAAGAGAAGTCAAGGTGGGTGCCAATCTGGAACCCAGTGTCAAAGAGCGTCTGATTCAGTTGCTACACGAGTATGTTGAGGTCTTTGCCTGGTCGTATGAAGATATGCTAGGACTTGATGCAGATATCGTGGTACATCGTCTACCAACAATAGAAGACTGTCCACCGGTAAAACAAAAGGTATGTCGCATGCGACCAGACATGTCAGAAGATCAAAGTAGAAGTCATGAAACAATTCAACACCAGATTCTTTGTCGCCACCTCCTATCCGCAATGGGTTGCCAATGTTGTTCCCATTCCTAAAAAGGACGGAAAGGTATGAATGTGTGTTGACTACCGATATTTGAATAGGGAAAGCCCTAAGGATGATTTCCCACTACCCCACATCGATGTTCTAGTTGATAATACAACACAACATAAAGTTTTTTCCTTCATGGACGGTTTCTCAGGCTACAACCAAATCAAAATGGCGCCTGAGGACATGGAGAAAACAACCTTTGTCACACAGTGGGGCACATTCCGCTACAAGGTTATGCCATTCAGACTGAAGAATTCTGGGGCAACCTATCAGCGTGCCATGGTAACTCTATTTCACAACATGATACATCACGAAATAGATGTCTATGTGGATGACATGATAGCCAGATCTCAAATAGAAGAAGAGCATCTTGACCATTTACAGAAACTCTTTGAGAGGCTAAATAAATACAAGCTGAGGTTGAACCTAAATAAATGCACATTTTGGGTGATGTCTGGTAAACTCCTAGGCTTTGTCGTCAGCAATAAAGGTATTGAAGTGGATCCTGCCAAGGTGAAAGCAATACAAGAAATTCCTGCTCCTCGTACTGAGAAGGAAGTCAGAGGATTCTTGGGACGTTTAAACTACATTGCCAGATTCATTTCTCACCTGACAGCTACTTGTGAACCAATCTTCAAATTACTAAAGAAAGATCAAGTAGTCAAATGGAATGATGAGTGCTAAACTGCTTTTGACAAGATCAAAGAGTACCTGCAAGAGCCTGTTGTTTTGATGCCACTAGTAGAGGGAAGACCATTGATCATGTATCTAACTGTTTTGGAAAATTCAATGGGGTGTGTGCTGTAACACCCCTTCTAAATAACCCGTGAATATATTAATTAAATTAGAGTAACATGGAAAACAGGGATGTCACAATTCAAGATAAATATAAAAACCTCAAATCTACAGTTATCGTGCTTTACTGAAGGAATTACTAAGATAAATATTCAAATCAATATCATGTTCTACACAGCGGAAATGTCTCAAAACCGGAATAACTTCACTTCATAAGTATTCCCAACATAAATTAAACAATAGAGTATAAAATAAAACTCATCATTCAAACGTTTCCCCCAGTGTTACAACCTATCAGAGAACGACACTGACACGCGGACTTAAAGTAACATAGCTCTAGAGCCATCCTCACCAACTCCTGAGCTGCTAACTTTAATCTGAAATCATTAAAGTAAAGGTGAGATTTATCATAATTAACATGCAGTATAAGCTTCTCAATCAACAGTATATCACAAGCATATTATTTCACCCATTTAGCATAAATTCAGGTTCAACACGCAATTCCAATCATACAAGTCATTATGCACAAATCAATTATCAACCAAAGAATTGTAACACTGGAAAACATCCTAACATGTTACAATTCCATACAAACACAAATGCAGACACAATGCATGTGGTACCAATCACGTGACCAAGTCACTCAACACTGATCCATCATTAACCGGATACAGTAACCATCGATTTGTCCATAAACATCGGACACGAATCCAGCTGATCCATCATCAACCGGATACAGAAATCCATCGATTCATCCATAAACACCGGACACGAATCCAGCCTAACCACCCATCATCACCCGAGCATCGGTTAACGGCAATACAAGTCAAATTCCACACAATGGGAATTAACTTCACCAAAACAATGCATATGCATGCACATAACCAGCATGCAACATCAAATCAGCCTATGAAATACATCAATTTATCATAACTGAACCAAAACCAAAAGAAACATGATATCATTATTTATCATACACACATCAAACAGCATAAACATGCACTTCATCCACAAGGACCTGATACAATTAATTATCATGGATACACCATTGCATATACACCAAATATGCACATAATAACAAACCGCATAATCGGAAAGTCAATATCAAATCAACGGAATATGATCACAACATAATTCCAAATAATTCCAAAACCAATATATCACATGATCACATATCAATCATAATGGATAGCAGGCACAACACATAAGTATCAGTTCTCATTCACCAAATCAGAACAATTTACAAACAATTCTACATCGTTCTCAAAATACAAAAGTTTACAAAAATCGGGAATTCGACTCTTTTTAAAATAATTTTCATAAAATAATATTTTTATTATTTTATAAGATAGTATTTTTAATTTAAGAAATACTTCCGAAAACAGAACTCAAATCGGACTTACGGTTTGAAAGTTATGAATTTTCAAAGTTTAGTATTTTTCAAAAAGTTACGTTTCTGGAAAATGTACTGGAACCCGGTTCCTACCTATACAGGAACCGGTTCCTGAGACCAATTTTGCAAGTTTTTGTACGTTCACACAGTGGAACCCAGTTCCTCCCCACTGGGAACCGGTTCCCACGACATGCAGAGTCAAAATCTGCTATTTTGACAGCATTATTCATTCCAATCCCATCCAATTCATACCCATACGAATTATAACATTTGGAACACCAAAATGCAACCAATACACATCAATACAACATCATAAATCATGTTTCCATCACTCCTATTAATTATTCATCACATTAATGGTTCCAATTCCTATACTCTGACACAATTAGGGATAATCCCACAAACCTAGAATTCCAAAAATCGAGATTCCTAACATGCTTAATCAATTCTATTGATCTCAAAATCTATAAGGCATATTAAATAATTGAAATCACCCCTTACCTCGCGATGATCCTTCGAATTCACGGCGTTTGGATTTTTCCTCTCTTCTCTTCTCTTCTCCAGTTTCACGTACAATGACTTCTTTCCAAATAACCTCTTTTTCTTTCTTTTCCTTTTTATCCTTCTTTTTATATTCCTTTTATTATTTGCCAAATAATAGTAATAAATTAGTAATTATTTAGTAGAGCTTTTTACTTCGCACACCTCTAATTCAACCTTACACCCCCCGGTCTTCCTTTTTAATTTCATAATTAATTCATCCATTTAATCCAAAATATTATTAATTAAGCCTTTAATTAATTTAATAATTAAATTCCTAATTATTTAACACTTCAATTAATTTAGGGTGTCACATGTGCTGGGGCAGCATGACGAGTCTGGCCGAAAAGAGGATGCTATTTATTACCTGAGCAAAAAGTTTACCGATTGTGAAATAAGATATTCACTGCTCAAGAAAACTTGCTGCGCTCTGGCATGTGCTGCTCGCCGGCTAAAACAGTATATGTTAACCCATACTACCTTATTGATATCTAAAATGGATCCAATAAAATACATCTTCGAAGAACCTTCCCTCTCTGGGAGAATAGCAAGATGGCAGATGATCCTGACAGAATATGACATACAGTATACTACCCAAAAGGCAATAAAGGGCAGTGTACTAGATGATCACCTTGCTCACCAAGCTGTGGAAGACTACCAGTCCATGAAGTTCGAATTCCCAGATGAAGACATCATGATGGTAAATAACTGTGAAGAATTCAGACCATATGACATACTTGAACAAGGATCCCGATGGACCATGGTTTTTGATGGGGCGTCCAACGCACTCAGCCATGGTATAAGTGTTGTACTCATATCCCCTGAAGGATGTCATACTCCCTTTAAGGCAAGACTCTGCTTCAATTATACCAATAACATGGCGGAGTATGAAGCATGCATTTTTGGTCTCAAAGCTGCCATAGATTTGGGGATCAAATCCTTAAATGTATTCGGAGATTCAATGTTTGTCATCATCGAGATCAAAGGGGAACGGGACACCAAACACCCTAACCTTATCCCCTACAAAGAACATGTGTTAACATTGCTCCCACATTTTGAGAAGATTACCTTCGAGCATTTCCCGCGAGAAGAAAATCAGCTAGCATACGCACTAGCCACAATGTCATCCATGTTTAAACTTAAATGGGATAACGAGGCTCCCCAGATCACCATTAAACGAATGGATGAACCAGCTCACTGTCACGAGATTAATAGTGAAGAAATAGTGGACCAGACTTGGTTTCACGAAGTCAAGGGGTATCTCGAAGCTCAAGAATATCCGAAAGGAGCTTCAGTCAATGATAAGAAGTTATTAAGGAGATTCTCTGCTAAATTCTTCCTTGTTAATGGCATTCTCTACAAACGCAACCATGACTCTGTGTTACTCTGTTGCATAGACAAGGTTGAGGCGGAAAAGATCATAGTCGAGTTACATGAGGGAACTTTTGGCACCCATTCCAGTAGGCATATGATGGCAAAAAAGATCCTACGGGCAGGCTATTACTGGTCTACCATGGAAGCAGATTGCTATCAACACTCTCGAACCTGCCACAAGTTCCAGATCTATGCTGACAAGGTGCACGTACCTCTGGTTCCTCTGAATGTCTTGACGGCTCCTTGGCCCTTTGCTATGTGGGGCATTGATATTATTGGGAAAATCAAACCAACAGCCTCCAATGGACATCGCTTCATCTTAGTGGCCATTGACTATTTTACAAAGTGGGTTGAGGCAACCTCTTTTGCTTCCGTGACCAAGAATGTTGTAGCCTGGTTCATCAAGCAAAATCACATCCGCCGGTATGGTATCCCAGAGAGGATCATCATAGACAATGGTACGAATCTAAACAATACTATGATCACCGCCCTGTGCGAGCAATTCAAGATCCAACATCACAATTCTTCCCCTTACCGACCAAACATGAATGGTTTTGTCGAAGCCGCAAATAAGAATATCAAAAAGATCCTACATAAAATGACAGTCATATACAAAGACTGGCATGAGATGCTACCATTCGCTCTCCACGGGTATCGTACTACAGCACGCACATCAACTGGGGCAACACCCTACTATTTGGTATATGGCATGGAAGTTGTCTTTCCTATTGAGGTCCGGATCCCCTCTCTGAGAATTATGAAGGATGCAGGGCTGAACGAAGAAGATTGGATCCAGACTCGACTTGATCAGCTGAACTTGATTGATGAGAAAAGACTTATTGCTGTCTACCATGGTCAGATGTATCAAAAACGGATGATCAAGGCTTTCAACAAAAAGGTCAGACGCCAAGTGTACCAAGTTGGGGATCTGGTGATCAAGCGCATCATACTACCGCAAGGTGATCCCATGGGAAAATGGACTCCTACATACGAAGGACCATTTGTAATCAAAAGCATATTCTCTGGTGGAGCAATGATCTTAACCACAATGGATGGAGACGACTTGCCGCACCCTGTGAACGCGAACATAGTCAAAAGATACTACGCATAAAGAGATCCGCTAGGTTGACACACCTAGGAAAAACAAGGGCATCCCGGTGAACCAAAAAGGTTCAGGAAAAAATTAGGGATAAAACAAAAAATTTGTACACCCAGCAAGTTGAAAACCCAAAAGGGCGGCTTGGGCAAAAAAGGGTATCCCGGTGGAATGAAAATCTGAAAGGGCAGTCCAGGCAAAAGTTAGGGAACTAAAGCGTATGACTATGTCCCGTTGGATCACCTTACGGACAACCTGCAAACTCGACAATTCTGATCAATTCAATCAACTTCGGACAAGGCAACAAATAGACAAGATGCTCAGAGACACGGAGGCTATAGCAGAATGGGAACCCCATGGGATTATTGCATATAGCTATCTTTTCTTTGTATCAAATTTCATTTTTTACGACGACATTCTCTTACTAGAATGTTTGTCTCATTGTACAAAAATACTTACTCAAAGTCAATACAAAGATATCTCTTTGAAAGTGCAAAACTAACTGTTTTTCTTTACTCTTGTGTTTTGTTTGCAAAAACGTCCAATGATTTATTTTTGAACATATGCATTTGAACGTAATTACCATTTACAAATGAAAAAAATAGAAAGACAATCACTGATGGCTTTAAGAGATAGAGAAATCTCTCCAAGTTATTTCCATAAAGTCCCCCGCAGTGTGCAGTTTAATCCCCAGCGGAACAGAGCTTCCAGTTATCAATCCCTAGTAGAAGTCGTTTGATTTCTCAAGATTCCCCAAACAGGATTTTACAAGAAGTACGCGGCGTTTCCCTTACAGCAGAGTTTATTTCTCTAAGAGGAAATACATCAACACTTCAACTTCCCAACATGAAGACTTACCCTCCATATCCTCAACAGCAGTCATGGATTTTATTTCCCCCAACTCAAGCAAGCAGTGCAGCAGATTAGCTCACATACACATACATCACATTGATATATCATAAACATTGATAACACGAATGCATGTATCACAATCTCATTATACCATGTATTTCATACAACATGACATTGCATATTAGCTAACATTTTAACCTTTTCAGGACAAGGTTAATCAATAGCTACCATTAGCAATGTTCAAAGGCTTTTCAGATACAATTCAGATACGCTCCAGACACAGATGCCATTCTGATACTCATTCAGATTCAGCTATTAGATACAGTTTAGATATGCTCCAGACACGGATGCCATTCTGATACTCATTCAAATTCAGCTATCATATACAGTTCATATACGCTCTAGACACATATTCCATTCTGATACTATTCAAATTCAGCTGTCAGATACAGTTCAGATACGCTCCAGACACGAATGCCATTTTGATACTCATTCAAATTCAGTTGTCAGATACAGTTTAGATACGCTCCAGACACGGATGCCATTCTGATACTCATTCAAATTCAGCTGTCAAATACAGTTCAGAAACGCTCCAGATACGGATTCCATTCTGATACTCATTCAGATTCAACTTTCAGATACAGTACATATACGCTCTAGACACGGACGCCATTCTGATACTCATTCAGATCCTCATTCAGTTTCAACTTACAAATACGATTCAGAAATCAATCCTGGATGGCATCTACAAGCCCATCTCCAAAAACTTTTCATCATCTCTCTAAATGGCATCTTTAAGCCCATTCCCTCAACCATCACATCCTTGAGTGCAAATTTCTGGGCCACTTTAGTGTCCAATCATCTTCCACCTTCGAGTCACGAATGGCAAAACTCGTCAATCTAAATCTTCAGGCTAAAGAAGATTGAACAGGGGCAGCTGTTGTACCCCAAAATTTCCCTCTCACTTATCAAGAATTTGCTCACAAGATCTCATTGGGCTCAAGACTGCACTAGGGTTGATCAGCTCAAGACACCTCCTTAAGCACTAATAACCAAAATTAGGGTTTGAGATTGCACAAGGATATTTGAACTTTCAATTCTTCATATGACTTTCATGGATCATTATGGACCCCCAATATTACTCATGTCAAGTTTCAAGCCTTGGATCACACTTTTGCTCAGTCAATTGAGCAGTTGACCTAAAAATCAACTGTATTGTGAAAAAGTCAATTGTGGCCAATTTACAGTCAAACATTAAATTTTTTGATCCACATCAACATTTTAAACTCATATGTATCATTTTATCAAGTTTGGACCATAATTCCTCAAGAAATTTGATCAAATCTTCAAAAGGGCAAAATGGTTAAAATTAGGGTTTTAATTGGGAAAGGGCAATTTCTGATTTTTAACCTAGCAAATGATCAATTTGTTTAAGGCATGATCTCAATAGTCCAATTGAATAATTTATAACTAATAACATGGCTCAAAAAATTTCCCAAGTCCAAAGGATTGACAGATGAATGTTCAATCAACTGATCAAAAGTCAACTATATACTGAAAAGTCAAATTTTGACTTTTTGGTCAAATTCAAATGCCAAAGATCACAATTCATCAAAGTATGTCAAAATATGAAACTTATTCATCAAGAAATCCAAAATTCAAAATTTCATTTTGAAAAGTGAAAATTTCTAAACTTAGAAATTTTTCTAAGTGTTGGAAATTTCTTATTTTTTCACAACTTTGAGCAAAATTTTCACCATGATGCAAGATGATTCAGAAGAAACTTCCAACATGAAAGTTGTATATCTCCATGAAATATACAAATTTTATTCACATAAATCCTTCCAAAAGTTCTTGTATCTCAATTTATAATTTTAAGAATACATGGTCATGAAACAAAACACTTAGTGAAATTTTTGCCCTAATTTGGTCAGGATTTTGACCCAATTTCATGGCACTTTTTTATATAGTTCCAAGGGGAATCTTAAAAAGTAATTCAAATATGGATTGTATACCACATTTCAAGCTTTCCAAAATGTCCAAGAACTTATTGAGATCATTTTTGAGTAGGGAAAATCAAAGAGATGAAGTTAGGGTTTTATCATTTGAATTACAAGTCATTTTGTGATGAACCAAATTCAAATTCAAAGTTATGCTGCATAAACTCTACTTTGAAGACCTCAAACTTGTTAGGAACTCCATAATTAATTGCTTGTACAGTTGTTAGAGGTCTCATTTCAAGCATTCAATGCAAGGCCATGCTTTATATCCATTTTGGGAAGAAAGTGCACATTGCCATTTTGATAAAGTAACTTTTTGCACAAAACTTGTTCTTGAGCCTTGCACTTGTTATCTTATGATCATACATGTCTCATAACACCAGAGAATTGGTTTAGACACTTACAATCACCCAACCCATGCTTGTACTTCACATTTAAACTTGGTATCCCACTTTTCTTCAAAATCAAGTAACCTAGCAAATAGCTTGTAACTTGTACTTCTAATTGCCCAAAGCTCTCAAACCCTTTTTATTATACATACATAAACTATTTGCCACAATACACACGCATGTTTAAGCCCTGAAAACACCTAGAACACGGAATCACCAAAAACACTTCAAAACTTGTCATTTCTGAGTTTTGAAGCCAATCTTCAAATCTACTCGTGCGTTTCTTGGCCTTTTACTTTCAAAAGCTTCTAAACAACATACATAAACAATCCCAACACCTGCAGCACCACTGTAACACCTCCATCATCATCCACCGTTTTCAAAAACAGAGCTTTGCACTTGGACTTCTCCAGAACTCCTCAGGCACTTTCAGCTCAAGCTAAGCATCCCATTAGCTTCCTGGGAACTTGAGGAAGCTAACCCAGTCATTGGAACTCATTGAAAGCTGCTCAAACTTCAAACCCGATACCCTCTTGCAAGGTAAGTTTTCTAACTTTGGAACTTTTCATACAGGAATCATCAATGATTTATTTATGAATAAAACATGTAGATATCATTGCCCTAAAGCTAACCATGTCCATAGTTTCCATTAATTTTGCTTGAGCTTAGAGAATTTTAAGATTGAAGTTTCTGAGATTTTTAGGGTTCAGATTAGGGCCAATGAAATTCATGTTTGTCTTTGATGTATAGTTTTGATTACATTTCTGAAACTGTGGGGAAATTTTCTACAAGTTTCATGTTTACAGTTTTCATTTTTGTTGAGATTTGAACAAGTTACAGAGGTTCTGGCTGGGCGTGAGGTTGAAGATGGAGTTGGCCTCAGGAACGTGTTTGCCATATATATTTATGCTTTGATTTATATAAACGAATGTATAGCCACCCCAGTGGTAGAAGCGCGCATCTGTAACCAGAGGGACCTGGGTTCGAGCCCTAGTGGTACTCTTTTGGTTTTTTTACATTTTTTGCATTTCTGATTTTCTTTTTGGCAGGCGTTGGGCCTTCCTTTGGGCTTTTTACTTTTTTTCTTATTGCTAACCCCCCTGTTTCATTTACACACCCTGGCCCAGTTTTATTTTTATTTTTATTTTTTTTCCTTAAATATTTTTCTAATATTAAAAAAATCATAAAAAATATAAAAATAGTATATTTATATTTTAACATAGTTTATTTATTTTTTCTCACATAAAAATTATTTTATTTTATCATACTTTATTTATTCCACTAAATATTTTGTATATTTAATTTAAAATAGGGTTTTAATTATTTCCTTTACACCATTTTAAATATTTTATTTTAAAATATATAAAAAGACCAAAAATATTTTATAATAGTATAAATTATTTTCAAGACAAAAACCAAAAATACTTTTCTTATAAACTTAATTTCTTTTATTTTTTTAATTAATAGATTTAGGGTTTTTATTTAAAATCTTTTCTTAGTAAATTTAGATTTTACTTTCTACTATTTTAACTAATTATTTTTTCTTTAATTAATTAGTTTAAAACAAATTCCCTTTTCCTAAAAAAATCCAAACAAAAACATCCATTTTCTTCACATTTGCATTCTTGTATATTTATTCATTATGTACAATATTTATTTCAATTCTTATATAAATTCAATATGGTTGTAATAGATTAATTAGGTTTATTTTCATGCAATCCCCATTTATAATTTGTACACCCCCCTCTCACAAGTATTGTAATAGCGTAGTAACTTTAAATTCCGCAATTTATCGCTTTATATATAACTTGACAGTAATAAGGGTTTTTACGGAAAGACTAAAATCAATCAAATAGAAAACCCTAATCAAAGACAAAATTAAGCATGAAAACAATACACTTGCACACAAGCACCCCCTAGGGTAAATCCACTTGGTTGCCTTACAAAATGGCCATATTACACATGTGAGGTATCTTAGCAAAAACAAGAAAAATACAAGATCATAGTCCCTCGATGACGCTATCTATGTTACCTTTCAAATGATCTTAGTCCCTAAAAGAGAATGCTAAGATACCTTGCAACATTTCTAATCATGGTTATACGATGACCCACGCTCGTCCTGTTTACATCCAAAGATAGGGTTACTTACCAAATCAATGGTAAGATAACAATGTCAAAGGAAAAGGAAAATGACCATGAAAGACTTTTGAGTAGGTAGAATTCTCCTAATTACTTGCTCAATTTCAAAACATCCTTGCTATTTTCAAAACAAACACCTATACTTTCAAAACCTCTTACAAACTTGAAAACATTTTCAAAAGATCAACACCTTTGTGTACATTCTTACAAACGAGAATCATTACAAAGTTTGCCTAAACAATGGCCTCTTTACAAAATACTTTCAAAAACCCCACAAAGCATAATTTCAAACAAAATAAAGTGATCTAACAAGTAACTAAGAGCCCGTGGAAAACCATGGATGAAAAGGGTGTTAATACCTCCACTTTTCATAATCTACCCCCCGAACTCAAGAAATAATCTCAAAGGTCTTTCCTGTGCTTTTTCACCTTTCCTTTTGGATAAAAGAAAAGTCGGTGGAGACTCTTGCTAACCGCAACATTTGTGATCAAACGCAAAACCTTCAAGTCAGTTCTCCCATCGTATCACACTCCTCAACTCAAAGAGTTAGCGTCAAGGGTTCCTGAAAATTCTCTGTTCACCAAAAGATATGGTTGACTTCTTAATCTGGTCACCTCAAGCTTTGAAGAAGACATGATGAGGGTGCTCTTTCAGTTCTTTGAACCTGTACATCATTGTTTCACCTTTCCCAACTATCAACTAGTGCCAACAATGGAAGAATTATCTCGACTATTGGGGGTACCAATCCTTGATCAAATATGATTCACCGGTTTAGAGGAAACTCTAAGAAGTGGGGTCAAAGGCTTTTTGGCTAAATTCCTGATGGAGAAGGCTTAACTATTTTTGGATTCTATGGATTTACAAGCTTTTGAGGAGATATTAGCTCTTCTAATTTATGGGTTGGTGCTTTTTCCTAACCCTGACCAACTCATAGATGTGAGTGCTGCCAAAATTTTCCTTACTCGTAATCCCGTTCCTACTTTGCTTGGACACAATCTACATTATCTTCACACTTGCACCATGAGGAAGACATGGGCTCTTATGTGTTTTATTCCGTTGTTATCTAGGTGGTTTATTTCACACCTTTCCTGGTCAGTATTAAAGAATGAGCAAGGTTTGAGGTGGTCGCAAAGGATAATGCCACTTTCTCATGTAGATATCCATTGGTGCTCTCGTTCTCAAGAAGACATTACTATTATTTACCATTGTGGGGAGTTCTCTAATGTTCCACTCTAAGGAATTAGGGGAGGTATTACTTATAACCCTTCTCTAGCTCGACGATAATTTGGCTATGCTCGAAGAGATGGTCCCTATGACGCACTCATTCAAGGTTTTGTATTCGACTATGAGAATGATGTTCAAGGTTATCATCGAAGGTTTGTGTATGCTTAGGGCATGGTAAGGAAAGTTGATAGCAAGACTTTGGGACATAAGAACTCCATTCCTTTGGAGCCTTATCTCAAATGGGTGCGAGCTCGCGCTCAAAGCCTCATGAGGCCATATCTTGCCATCCTACAAATAGTTGTGGAGCCTGTTGCTATGGGGGATATTCCTTATACCATTTTTCATCCTGACATGCCTACCAATTTCAAGGAATTGCAGAGATCATGGATTCAGCTCAAGGGGGAACTAGACACCTTTGAAACTCGATTCTATGCAAGCGAGAAAAATGTGTTGGAGCTTACAAAACAACTTCACGAGGAGCGGAGCATGAATGCTTACATTGCACCAAATAAGAAGCGCTCGTAGGAGACTTAAGTCTTTTTGTTTTAGGAGCCTTTTTTGTTGTCTCTTTGAGACCATTTGTTTTTTTTCATTGTAAGCCCAAGGGGCAGTTGTAATCTTTGAATTTATTAATATAATTGTTGTTTTTTTCCTTTTTGGCTAGAAAATTTAAATATCTTGAGGTCTTTGAAAACATTTCATCGAAATAGAATGCATCATATCATAAGCAGGTTTTCCGACACAGGTTTCCTCATCCTTTTACTGTTTATTTCAGTATACGGTGGCTCTAGAGCAAACCGTCAAAGATCTGCAAACTCAACACGCACAGTTCCAAGAGACTTTCCTCAACCTAGCTAAAGGTCAGCAAGAGATGATGGCACTCCTTGCCACCAAGAAGAAGACCAAGAAACATACTATTATTCTTAACATGGGAAGAAGGTTCGAGGGTCCTGCTCGATTGGATCAAATAGAAGAGGCTTCTTATGAGGAAGAAGACGATCAAGAAGAAGAAGTTAGAAGCACCAGAGCTAGGGGTGGAAATAACCAAGTTATTGAGGATGAAGACTATTCCGAAGAGTAGTATCCACCAGAAGATGAAAAATACAAACAGATAGAAGACCCACTTAAGGTTGTGGAGATCCAAGCAGTGCCTGGTTTAGACTTTGGAGACTTGGGTCTGGTCCCTGGGGTGGTCATTCCCCACAAATTTAAAGTTCCTTTCTTTGCCAAATACAATGGGGTTTCATGTCCAAAGATGCATTTGAGGTCTTATGTCTGCAAGATTCAACTACACATCGCTGATAGGAAGTTATGGGTCCATTTCTTCCAAGAGAGCTTATCTGGGATACAGTTGGAATGGTTCTATCAACTAGAAGGGACTAATATCCACACATTAGAGGATCTGGCTGCTGCCTTCCATAGACAATACCAATACAACGTTGATCTTGCACCAACTCGCTTGCAATTACAAAATATGACAATGGGTTTAAATGAAGGCTTTAAGGAGTATGCTCAAAAATGGAGGGACCTATCTGGAAGAGTGCAACCCCCATTGACTGACATAGAATTAGTGGACATGTTTATGGGCACCTTGACTAGTCCATTCTTTAATTTGTTGATTGGGAGTTCCTCATGAGGGTTTACTGAATTAATCTTGACTAGTGAGTGAGTGGAAAGTGGAATCAAAAGCGGAAAGATCCCCATGGCCTCAACCTCTATTGCTGTAAAGAAACCATTTGTTGGTAAAAAGGAAACTAATGTTGTTTATGGAAAAAGGAGTCGTATTAAGAATGATCATCACCAGTCGGTAGGAGCTATATTGATTTCAAATCCAACCCTAGTTCAACGACCACAACAATCAAACAATCAACAAATGTCAGATGCTCTAAGGAGGAAATTTACTATAATCAACAAGCCATTATCTAAAGCTTTACAACATCTATTGAAAGAAGATTTGGTAACATTGGGGAATCCTCCTTAAAACCCCAATACTTCTTCTACAAAACACAACCCGAATGCAAAATGTGCCTATCATTCCAATAGCTCTGGACATGATACCAATGATTGTTGGGCCTTCAAGAGAAAGATCCAAGATTTGATTGATAACAAAGTGATTGAGTTTGACCCTCTACAAACCCCTAATGTCATTACTGATCCCATGCCTAGTCATGGTAAAGGTGTTAAGGCTATTGATAATGCCTCCTTTATCTCCACCATCAATGATTTGCGACTCCCTTATTGACTGTTAAGAAGAATTTGCTGAGAGCCGGTTTATTTCTTGGTTACCTTGAAAATTGTTACCAATGTGCTTTCTAATCCAATGGTTGTGTATGGATGAAGAAAAGTATTTAACTCCTGATTGATAGCCATGAAATTTTGTCCGATAAAACTCCATCTGTGAAAATTTTACCTCAAGATTTTTCCATAATCACAATTTCCAGTACTCCTGTTAGGATCACCTCAAAAGGTCCTATAAGGATCCCTGCTGAGCCAAGAGTGGCTCCCCTAATTATCACTACACCGGGGCCAATCCCCTATTCCTCCGACAAAGTTATGCCTTGGAACTATGGGGCAAAAGTTTATTATCATGGTGTCAAGAAAGAGCCATGGATTACTGAAAATGAAGAGCCTGAAATTACAAACATTGCTGGAACTAGTAAAGTCACTAGAACATGAAGGATCTTCTCTCCAGAGATCTCTCCTCCAACAACTACTACAACACATGTTCGAATTCCTTCTACAAGGACAACTTCCAATACTCGTGGTAAAGAGAAAGTTATTGAGCCTGCCCTGACGGAAGCAACCTCAAAGGAGGTGACAATTGAAGACCCATCTAGACAAGAGATGGAAGAAATTCTGAAGATCATCCGAAAAAGTGATTACAAAATAGTGGAACAACTAGGGCAGACACCCTCAAAGATATCCATGTTGTCCTTATTGTTATGTTGTGAGGCACATGCCCAAGCCTTGTTGAAGTTCTTGAAAAATGCCCATGTACCTTAAGAAACCACTGCTGATCAATTTGAGAATTGTGTTACGAGCCTAACTGTTGATAATGGCTTGGGATTTTCTAATGCAGATATAATTCCGATGAGGGAGAATCAAAACAATGCTCTCCACATCTCTATTGAATGCAAAAGAACTACTCTAGCGCATGTGTTAGTAGATACTGGATCCTCCCTCAATGTTTTACCTAAATATGCTTTGGATAGATTGGACTGTGATGGGATGGTGCTGAAACCCAACGATATTATGGTAAGAGCCTTTGATGGTTCGAAAAGAATAGTCCACAGAAAGGTTGATCTACCGATCAAGGTTGGATCTCAAGTCTTCAATTCAACTTTCTATGTAATGGATGTCCTCCCGACCTGTTCATGCTTGATCGTACGCCCATGGATTCATGGGGCAGGTGCGGTTACCTCTACATTACATCAAATGCTGAAGTACCCAGTGAGAAGGAAGGTTGTTACAGTCTATGGAGAGGAAGAATATATGGTCAGTCATTTGAATTCTTTTAAATATGATGAAATGGATGGAGAATTCATTGAAACCCCCTGTCAAGCATTTGAAGTAATCCCTCCAACGATTATTGTTGCTAAAGCTACTATTCCTGAGGTCTCTAAGGACACACCAAGGATGGCTTCCTTAAAGGATTCTAGTGATGTGGTAGAAGATAGAGTCTGCACTATCTGGGGAAAACTTCCTGGCATCCCCTACAAATCTGACAATTTTGGGTTGGGTTTTACTTCAAAGGCTCATAAAGAGGTTCGACGTGCTCCTGTTGGTAGACCACCTATTCATATTAGCAATAATGAATTCAATGCTCTGGAGGATACTGATAGTGATGGTGACTTGGACGACTGGATATTCCCAACTGTTGACGGCGAACTCAACAAATGGAAGGCCAAAGACTTCATCCCAATCTCCTTCAACCAGGAGTAATTTCTATTTCATTTCTTTATTGCTTTAAGAACTTTGTCTATATAATTTCCTTCAAAATAATGACTTTAAACCACGTGCCTTTCCTGGGGCACAATGGTCCATTTGTTAAGGGTTTGTCATTTCATATATCATATGCTCATTTAATGAAAAACATTGGATGATTTTGCATTCAAATTTTGTGCTCTTTGTCTTTCTTTTATTTTACTGAATTTTCAAATAGCCATGTGACCTTACATGCACACACACATTTGCATATCCACATCCACTCCGGGTCTCATTGACAACAATTATGTTATTGCCATCTATGACTTTAAGAATCCAATCTATCAAGCCGAATATGAAGGTGAAGAATATTTTGAGATACCTAGAAAGCTTGCCAGACTCCTGATAAAAGAGGAAAAGGATATCCAACTACACGAAGAACCGGTTGGTTGAAGTGATAAACTTAGGTACTGAGGCTGATAAGAAAGAAGTCAAGATCGGCGCCAACTTGGAAGATAGTGTCAAGAGCATATTGGTTCAGATGTTGCATGACTACTGTTGTACCCCAAAAATTTCCCTTCCATTTTCACACAAAACATACTCCTAGAGGTCCTCAATTGCTCAAGTTGACTAAGGATTGAACAGACAAATCCTTCTCCTAAGACAATGAGCCTCAAACTAGTGTTTCACTCCTCATCAAGATGTTTGAGCTCCAAGGGTCCTAAATGATTTACATTTCCCTAATATGTCCTCAAGATCATCCATGCTAAGTTTCATGCCTTGCATAATAAGTTTGCTCAGTCAACTGCTCAAATGCCTGAAAATCATCTGTCTTAGGTCAAAAGTCAATTGTGACCCACATACAGTCAAACTTCAATATTTTTTGTCAACATCAAAATTTTGAAGTGATTTCCATCATTTGATCAAGGATTGATCATGATTCCTCAAGGAATGCTCCTAGTTCATCAAAACTCAAAAGTTGCTAAATTAGGGTTTCTATAGGAAAAGTCCACAAAACTTTAACCAGTCATAACTTTCTCATACTTTATCATAAATTTCTCATCCAAGGCTCATTTTGAAGAGAATCCAATTCCATACAATTCCTCTTCAGCCCTTAAGTTCAAGAAATGCACTCATGAAAAGATATAAATTCAGACATTATAAGTCCTTTTCAAAAGTCAACAAAAACACCTTTTGGTTCAAAGCTTCTTACATGAACATGGAAGAACCAATGGAGATGAAACTAAAAAGGTTGTTTAGAGGACATCATAAGATTTCTAAAAAGTCCAAGAACACCCTGTTGTGGTCAAAATTAAGAGAGATATGCATTGTCAAAGTTGGCCATTTTTGGAAATTAGCCCAAAGTCAATAATGCACAAAATTGCATTTTTTTCCACATGGGCCCATCTTTTCAAGATTGAATATCAGTCCTAGCATGGTCCATGACCTATGGGACCCTCCTGCCTTATTCACTTATTTATTTAATTTATTTTGATTTTTATTCATTTAAAAATCAAATAAAATCAAATAAATCACATAATTTGTTTTAGGGATGATTTTTACATTGAATGGAGATCTTATATGCTGTCAAATAGACAGAAAATCGTGCAAGCCATGAATGGGCAAGGATATTCAAAATTGGAAAGATTTGAAGCAAAATTGAAAGGCATTGATATCTTTGGATTCTTGCAATACTAGTTGACCTAATGTGATTCACATATATATGCCAAGCCATTCCAACCCTAAAGGAGGAGAACAAGTGCACAACCTGCCTCAAAAAGAGAAAGGAAAAGTTTCAAAAAAATTCAAGAAGAGTGCAACTCTCAAACACACGAGCCAGCCCTCCTCAGTGAGATTGAATCATTCCATCACCCTTCTGGGGATTCTATGAGGTGAACTGGTCCATCGTTGAAGGCCAAACCACTCTGAATCGCGCTAGCCCGATCCTCCTATATTGGTAATCTTTTGATTTTTAAAACCTATGTAATCCTAAATATAAACGCATTTTGATTGCATATCCATACTATTTGCATTATTTGTGAATTTTCTTACGTGTCTCATGTAAGGAATAAAGCCAGGATCACAAGTTACCATTGTTAGGGCTTAGGGAGAAGCAAGCTTTGGTTTTAGTGATACAAGGACTTTTAGGGAAAACGGACACCACCATTTGATTCATTGGGAAATTTTAAGGGGGTAGGGTCTTTTTTATGCTTTGATATGACATGTTTCGCAGGTTTCAAATTCGTGGGTCACCGGAGAAGGTGACCAGGACCACCGTGGCCGGCGGCTTGACTTTTGCAGGCGGTGGTCCAAGCATGTGTGGCCGTTTCCAAGCGTTCCATTGGATGGATCCAATAATGAAATTCCTCTCTCCACATATGATTGGTTCTTTGAATTACCAGGGCCCCACAATGCCTGCATGTCAAGTTGATTCAGCACTGGATCTATTTTTCCCTTATTTTATTTTTGCTTGATTATTATAAACGAATGACTACTAGCACAGATGGCCAGGGAACGAGTATGCAACGTCAAAGACCTGGGTTCGATCCCAGAAACCCAATTTTGCATTTTTCTAACATTTCTATGCAGGATCTAATGCACCACTATTCAACGTGTCCATCATGCAACTCAGGATCTGACCATCAGATTCATCTCCATCCAAGATCCAACATGCAGTAGGTGCAGTGCATAGTGGGCATCCCAGATCTAATGACACTGGATCAAACTCCAGCCTTGGGCCAGCTATTCTGGGCCTGGAAAATTTCAATTCACACCCCCCAAATTGTTTCCAACATCAGGCCCATCTCAATTTTAATTTAATTTCTTTAACTTTTTTTTATTGTTTCATTTATATTTAATTATTCTAAAAATACTTTTAAATTAAATCAAAAAATCATAAAAACACCACAAAAAAACATTAGAATTAGTTTTTTTATAAAATATTTAATTTCATTAATTAATTAGGTTAATTAGGATAATTTAAATTCCCTTTTTCATAATTAAAATCAATTAGAAATTAGGTTAATTTACAAAATTAATTACTTTCTCAAAAAATCCAAAAAAAGAAGTTTTTTCATTAAAATTTAATTCCTCGTATTTAATTTATTCTCGCGCGCATTTATTTATTTATTTTCCCAATTATTGTATCTATTTCGATTTTGTAATAGCTTTTAACTTAGGTTTATTATTATTTTCATTTACTGTTTTCCCCAAGTTTTTGATTATGTAATCCCCCTCCCCAAAGCCTTGTAATAGCTAGGTTTAAATTTCTCTCATTTTACTTTCCGTCATTATAAACTGTTAGATGATTGATAATAGGATTGTATGCGAAAGATAAATCAATAATTTAAAACAGTAGAAAACCCTAACTATGCAAAGATAATTAATTGAAATCAAACGCTTGCACATGCTCACTCCTAGGGTTTTTCCCCACTTCAGTTGCCTTCGGTAAACGTTCATGAAGTATAGGGAGTTTTAGTGGTTGCCTTCTAGTCCCAAAAGATCAAAGATGACCCATTCGAATGTTTTCCTCAGCCGAGCACTTCTCCTTCAACAAGGGTTTATTTCCCCAACAGACTACAAATTTCCCAGCTCAAGTCTATTCTCAGACTACTACAGTTCACTGACAAAATTCTTCTCCCAAGACAAGTCAGAAGATTGTCCATCCCTTTTATCCCCGATCAGGGTATACAAGAATTATCTTTTTCAAAAGTTATCCATCTCTTTTATCCCCATTAGGGTGTATAAGAAATAAATTCCCCAATAGAGTAGCAGACGACCAATGTTTCTAAATTCTAATCAATATATCTTTGGCAGATACACATACTCTTCATCCCCAGTAATAGTCATGGATTTATTTTCCCAGACGAAAATACGCTTCAACAACATTACACATTCATACATCATAGCATATGCATACGAAAGGCATATAGCATAATCTCATTTATTTTGAGAACATCATTTACGTAATGCATTTCATACATCAAGACATTGCATATAACTAACTCTTTACCTTTTTAGGAAAGATCAATCAACAGATGAATATCATTAACAACTGTCAAAACAAATTATAAGTTATTCCCTAAAACAAGACAAGGGAAATATCTCTGTGATGGATACTCATTTCAAACATCTACTGGATCAGAATTAAATCGTCCAAAGATTTATTCTGATACTTCTCTCAGTAGACCTTTTTCGGCTCAGATTAAATCGACTAAAGATTTATTATGATACTTCTCTCAATTAAAGAATTTCAAAGATCTGCTGGCTCAAAATTAAATTGACCAAAGGTTTGTTCTGATACTTCTTTTAGTAGACCTTTTTCTGGCTCAATTTAAATCGACCAAATATTTATTCTGATACTTCTTTCAGTTAAAGACTTTCAAACATCTGCTGGCTCAGAATTAAATTGAATAAAGATTTATTCTGATACTTCTCTCAGTAGACCTTTTCCAGCTCAAATTAAATCGACCAAAGATTTATTTTGATACTTCTCTCAGTTAAAGACTTTCAAACATCTGCTGGCTCAAAATTAAATTGACCAAAGATTTGTTCTGATACTTCTCTCAGTATACCTTTTTATGGCCCAGATTAAATCAACCAAAGATTTATTCTGATACTTCGCTCAGTTAAAGACTTTCAAGCATCTGCTGGCTCAGAATTAAATCGACCAAAGATTTATTCTGATACTTCTCTCAGTAGACATTTTTCTGGCTCGGATTAAATCGACCAAAGATTTATTCTGATATTTCTCTCAGTTAAAGAGTTTTAAACATTTGTTAGCTCATAATTAAATTGACCAAAGATTTGTTCTGATACTTCTCTCAGTAGACCTTTTATGGCTTAGATTAAATCGACCAAAGATTTATTCTGATACTTCTATCATTTAAATACTTTCAAACATCTGCTGGCTCAGAATTAAATTGACCAAATATTTGTTCTGATACTTCTCTCAATAGACCTTTTTCTGGCTCAAATTGAATCTACCAAAGATTTATTCTGATACTTCTCTCAGTTAAATATTTTCAAACATCTGTTGGCTCAGAATTAAATCAACCAAAGATTTATTCAGATACTTCTTCTAGTAGACATTTTCTGGCTAAGATTAGATCGACCACAAATTTATTCTGTTACTTCTTCAAGATACAGTCAAGCGTAGACTCATTATGATACTTCTATCAACATTTACATTTGGATGGCATCTATAAGCCCATCTCTGACGATTCTCCGTTACCTCCCCAAATGGAATCTCTAAGCCTATTCCTGATATAATCAACAAAACGATTTTGCTTCATGCACAAACGAGTGCAAATTTATGGGCACTTAAGTGTTCAATCCTCTTCTACCTTCAAGTCACGAATGGCGGACATGCTAATCTAACTCTTTAGGTTTAAGAAGATTGAACAGGGGCAGTTTGAGAAATGTATTGAGAATAGAGAGTGCAAATTTTTGGGCACTTAAGTGTTCAATCCTCTTCTACCTTCAAGTTACGAATGGAGGACATGCTAATATAACTCTTTAAGTTTAAGAAGATTGAACAGGGGAAATTATTGTACCCCAAAATTTTCCCTCTCTATTCTCAAGACATTTCTCACAAAATATCTCAAATGCTCAAGAGATTTCAAGAATTTGATCAGACAAGTTCACCTCCTAAGCACTGAGCCCACAAATTAGGGTTTTGGTTTTCTCAAGGACAATTGGACTTTTGATGCCTAAAATTACTTTCATGGTTCATTATAGGTCTTCAAGATTGCTCATAACAAGTTTCAAGCCTTGCATCACAAATTTGTTCAATCAATTGCTCAGATGACTGGAAATCAGTTGTGTTGGGTAAAAAGTCAACTATGGTCAATATACAGTCAATATTCATGATTTTCGGCCAACATTAACATTTTGAAGTCATATTCATCAATAGATCAAGTATTGATCACAATTCCTCAAAAAAAGCATTCAAATCATCAAAGGGGCAAAATTGTGAAAATTAGGATTTTTGATTGAGAATGACTGATCAGTGATTTTGGACCTAGTACATGACCTAATGGTTTGAATCATAATCCCAAGGAATCAAACACAACATGTTGACTTAATTTCAGGACTCAAATAATTTCTCAAGATCATTGGATTGATAGTTGAAATTTGATCAACTGATGAAAAGTCAACTAATACACAAAAAGTCAAACTTTGTCTTTTTGGTCAACATTGAATTTAAAAGATCAAAATTCATCAAGACATTAAAAAATATCAAACTTGATCATCAAGAATCAATAAAGTCAAAAATTCAATAGAAAAGTCAAGATTTCTAAGACTTAGAAAATTTCCAAGTATTTTTATACTTGATAAATTCATTACTTCATGAAATTTTTTCACCAAAATGCAAGATGAATCAGGAAAAACTTTCAACATGAAAGTTGTAGATCTTGATGAATTCTACAAATTTGTATTAGAGGGTTGATGTCCAAAAAATGCTTATATTTGAATATATAAGCCCATGAAGTCATGACATTTTTCATAAAAACACTTAGTGAAAATTTTGGCAAGTTTAGGCAGATTTTTGACCTAATTTCTTGACCAATTTTCACCTAGTTCCAATTTGATTTTGTAAAAATGGTCAACATAAAGGTTGTAGAAAATGTTTCAAGTATTCCAAAATGTCCAAGAACTTGAAGATATCAGTTTTGAGATAAGATAATCGAAAAGAAGAAGTTGAGCATCCATTCTTGCATTTCAAGCCATTTTCATGAAGAACACTTGATCAAATCTCAAACCTATGCTGCACAACCTTGCTTTGTAGGCTTCTAACTTGTAAATCACTCCATAATTAATTGTTTACAGAATTGATTGAGGTATGATCCAAGTGATTAAGCCATTGTCCACGTGATTTTTTCATTTATGGGCACAAAGGCACCATTGCCATTCTTGAAAAGTTGCTTTAATCACAAAGTCAACGTGTCTTGAGCCTCTAACTTGTTTCTTCTGCACACACTAAACCTACAAGATTAGAAGAAGCATGTTTAAAGTGTTCAACCACTCTACAAGTCTTGTACTTCACATTGGGACAATATTTGTCAAGATTTCTTCAAAAACAAGTCAAAAAAACCATAACATGTGATCTTTGTTTTCTGATCACTTCAAGCTCTCAAGCCTTTACCTATAAACAAAGGCATGTATTTCCAACCTAAGACATGAATTTAAAAGCCCTGAAACTCTGCCAAACTCTCTCAAATTAGAACTTGCACCAAAATACCATTTTTGTGGCATATTCTGACTTTGGACACCCATCTTACAATCCACTCATGCATTTTCCATTTTAATGAATCACCAAGCTTCTATAACTCATATAGAAGTTATCCAAATACCTGCAACACAACTGTAACATCATCTTCCTCATCTTCCATAACCAAAAACGGAGCTCTACATATTGACTTCTCTAGAACAATACAACCACTCTCAATCCAAAGTAGGCATTACATTAGCTTCTTGGAGGTTCAGTGAAGTTATCCAGATCATCACAACATCTCAAGGAGTGCTCAATAATCAAACACGATTTCCAGTTTTGAGGTAAGTTTTTCAAACTTTTAACTCTCTCTACAAGCATCATTAATGGTTACTTTGTGAATAAAAAATGTAGATATCATAGCCCTGAAGCTAACCATGACCTTAGATTTCATTTATGTTGCCTGAGTGATGTGAATTTTGAGTTTGAACTTTCTGAAAAATTAGGTCAGTATTTGGTACCAAGCAAAATTCGTGCTTATCTTTGATCCATAGTTTAAGTTATTTACATATTTGAAATCGTGATGAAATTTCTAACAAGTTTGATGTTTACTATTTCTGAAATGGTTGAGAAATGAGTAAGTTCAGAAGTTTAAAAATGTGGCGCGAGGAAGAAGATAAAGTACATTCAAGAAGGAGTTTATTTTAAATTTATTGCAACTTGTGCAATTACCGGATGAAACAGCCACCCCAGTGGCAGCGAGAGCGCGCGTAAGGCATTTTTCACATTTATTTTGTTCTAATTTTTGTCTCCAAAGCGCGCCTGGGTCTCCTTTGGCTTGGGCCTTCATTTGTTTTTGCTGAACATCACTCCCCCTGGTTGCTCACTAGCCACAAACCAAATTCCATTTTTTAATTTATTTTTCTGATTCCAAACAAAAACTACTTGGGCCTGTTTACCACTCTTAACCTCCATTTCACTTTTTTAACACCCATCCCAAAACTTTACTTTGATTTATATTTTTCTATATTTTATTTATTTATTTATTTTATTTAACCAAAAATATATTTTCTTAAATAATTAAATTATTAAATATTTTAATTTATACACTTCCTTTATTTTTGTTAATATTTAGAACTAGATTTTACTTATTGTCCATGCTTCAAATATTTTTAAATTAGCTTTCACATTATTTTCTAAATAACTATTTTAGACTTAGGTTTCATTTTCTATTCTTAATTTAATTAACTTAGATTTTAGGTTTTATTTAAGATAATTAATTAATTTCTTTTGTGATTAGAATTAAGTAGTTTAATTAGGTTAATTAAAACTTTTTCCATAAAAAGCCCAAAAAACAATTTCTTTTCTCTTATATTATTCTTGCACTTTTTTATTATTTCACACTATCATTTATGTATATGGTTTGTAATAGATAATTTAGACTTTTATTTCTTTCTTCCCCTCATTTAAAAACTTGTACCCCCTATTTCCAAAGAGTTGTAATAGCGTAGGACATTTAAATTCTGCAATTTATCGTTTTCTTTATTATTGTTAGTAATTAGGATTTGCATGGAAAGATCTTAAAATCAATATTAGACAACCCTAATTCAAGATAAAATAATTGAATGAAACACACTTTTAACACATACACCTCTAGGGTAACCCACACTTGTTGCCTCAAATAAAAAAACAGTCATGTCCCTCGAAAGTGAGATTTTTTAGAAAAGACCCTCGATTAAAAGATTGTAGTCTCTCGATGACCCTTCAATATTGTCTTCGGTAAACAATCTTAGTCCCTTACGATAATTGCTAAAACATCTTACAAGTTTTCTTCTATGACTGTACGATGACCCACGTTTGTCCCTCACATCCAATGATAAGGCTCTTTATCCATCAATGGTAAAATAGCACTATCTGAAGAAGGAGGAAAAAATAAAGACTTTTTTGAGTAGGTAGATTTCTCGTAATTGCTTTCTCACAAAAAAAACCATTTACACCTCACACTTTCAAAACACTTTTCAAATAAACATTTTGTATACATTCTCAATGATATGAGAATCATTACAAAATTGCCTTACCTTGTCATTTTCAAGACATCTTTCAAAACACTCTCTTTCAACAAATATTTTTCAAACCAACACTTTGTATACATTCTCAACAATACGAGAATCATTGCAATGTTTTCCAATACAAGAAGTTTTCAAAATATTTTCAAACTTACACAAACAGAAAGCACTTTAGAGTGATCAAGAAATTAAGAGCCCGTAGATAACTACAGATGAAAAGGGTGCTAACACCTTCCCTTTTCATAACCTACCTCCCGAACTCAAGAAAATTCTTAATAGGGTTTTCCTGTTCTTTTCATCCTTTCCTTTATTGGATAAAAGAAAAATCGGTGGCGACTCTTGCTATCCGCAACATTTGCGATAAAACGCAAAACATCCAAGCCAGTTCTCCCACCGTATTACATTGATAATCAAGAATAAAAAGAATCAAGAAAGTCAATAAAAGTCAAAATTGGAGATTTCTAAACACTTAGAAAAATTCATTTTTACACTTAAAAAAATCTAACTTTATGAACAAGTTTTACCAAGATACAAGCTGATTCAAGGAAAACTTTCAACATGAAAGTTCTAGGGAATGAAAAGTTATGCAACTTTGTCACTGAGGGTTGATCTCCAAAAATTTCTCAAATTAAGAGATATGGGCATGTAAAGTTCTGCCAACACATAGAAATTTATCAAACAAGTTTTGGTCAGTTTTTTATCTCAACTTCATGGCCATTTTTCACTAAGATCCAGATTGATTCAAGAAAAGTGTTCAACATGAAAGTTGTAGATAATGTTTCAAGATTTCTAAAAAGTACAAGAGCATGGATTTATCATACTTGAGCAAGGAGTTTCGAATTTATGAAATTGGGTGATCAAAGTTGCATTACAAGTCATTTTTGAGATAACTTAATGATCAAATATTAAATCCATGCTATGCAATCTCTCTTTTCAGGCCATAGAACCTCTATATCTATCCAAGATCAGAAGAGTACATAAGATTTCAAGCCTTTACTCAAGAGATACATGCCATTATCCAAATAACTTGCCATTTTTGGAAGAAAGTTGCCAATACCATTCTTGAAAAGTAAGCTTTTTGTACAATGGATGTCTTGAGCATATACCACTATTCTCTTCTGATCACACCCCACCATGTATCAAGGAAACAATGTCTCTTTACCAGCCTTTCCTTGTATTTGACCTTAAAACCATGGATTTGCAAGATTTCTTCTCAACTAAGTTTCACAAACTTTGTACTTCAAACTGATCAATTCCAAACCCTAATGTTTCTCTATAAATAGATCTCATTTCTACACTTAGAAATAACCAATTCACAGCTCCAAAACACCCCTCAATCTCTCTCAAATCAGAATTGGCCAAAAATCTTCATTTTTGAGTTTTTAAATCCATTTCTTGAAATTTATCACCTTTTCCATATTTTTCCAAGTTAACCATCCTAACACTTCATAAACATCATATAGAACTCATCCATACCCCTGTTACACTTCTGTAACATCATTATCACCATCCTCCAAACTCCATAACTGAAGCTTGCAATTTGACTTGGTTGAAGTGATTCAGCAACTTTCAGCACAAAGTAAGAATTGGGATAGGTTCCTTGAGGTCCCAACAAGCTCATAGGATCACCACTTTACACTAAAAATCCATAGAAGAAGCATTGCACTTTCTCCAATTTGGTAAAATTCTCAAACTGTGATATCCATATACATGCATCTTTTGTGCTTGATTTCAAAAGATAAAATGTAGATATGATTGTCCTGAAGCTAACAATGTGCTTACTTATCATTTATATTGCTTGTGTGATGTGAATTGTGTCTCTGAACTGTTAGAGTTGTATTTTGGTACTGTGTTAAATTCTTGTTCATCTTTGAGTGTTAGTTAAAATAATTGGCAAGGTTGAAATCGTGATTAAATATCAAGCAACTTTGGTGTTTACAGTTTTTAAAATAGTTGAGAATTGAAGGTTTTACAAATTCAAAAATGGTGATGTTGTTGGGTCTGGCGCGAGGAAGAAGGGGTGGAAAATCACTTTTCAAAAACAATTTTATAATACATTTAAGGGTAGTTGTTTTGTAACCGGATGAAACTGTCATCCCAGTGGTAAGAAGCACGCGCCTATGATCTATAGGGAGTGGGTTCGAACTTGCTGGTGCCCATCCCTATTTTTATAACGTGCTTTCTTCAATATATTTCACCCCTATTTGCATTTTTCATTTGATTTTTTACCAATAATAATAATCCTTTTTAAGCTAATTTTTTATACACTCCTAGTTTGTTACCTCTATTTTATAAATATAAGAAAAAATCCCAAAAATATTATTTATTTAAACTTTTTTTATTTAATTTAAAATTAGTCATTTTTTGTAGTTTTAAAAGACTTTTTTCATTGATTCCTTGTTTTCTCAATTAAAATCTTTTTGGATGACCACCCCATGTCTTTAATGAAAGTTTCTTGATAACATGATTCTAGTGTATATTTAGACCATGAAGAATTTGATTTTATTAAGTTTAGGACTTGAATTTTTTGATGTTTAATCTTAACTTGTCTAAAACCCTAATTCATGATTCATGACGTATCCCCTTGATTGTATATCCATATGCCTTGAGTTTACTTCCCCTTTAAGGATGTATTTCCTTGATAAACTCCTTTAATCCAAAGTAATACCATGCTTGTTTGCCACTTGTTGTTTATTCTATCTTTTGTCAGAATTTTTACTTGATAAACAAGCTAACCTCCCCCTTTATGTTTAAACACTTGTGATGTATGTGTTTGTTTGTGTTACTGATTAATACTTAAATACTCGTGCCCTCAAAAATCTAAAGAAAATGATAGTATTGTTAACATTATAGCCATAAGCATGTGCATTCCCCTTGTATAAAACCTTAGTGAATAATCACACTATGTATCTTCTTATACTCTAAGAACCCTTTAAACCCTAAAATTCATTTTCAAACTTTCACGACTTTCATATAAAAACCTTGACTTTGTGTCATTGCATTTTCAACTTTCTTTTAATCAAAATGCTTTAAATATACTTAAGCTTATCATGGTAATTTCAAAAGACTAAAAGTGACTTAACCTTACTCAAATCTTTTTGCCACTTGACTTTTCAATTTAAAACTTTTACTCAAAGAGATTAGATATAAATCCTCTCCATAGTTGAGATATGATTGTCCTGTCTCCATAGTAATTTTTGAAGTAACTGTGATTCTTTTCACATGAAGACGTTAGTTGGTAACTTGTTGATCTTTATATCTAAGTTAGTAGCTCTTCTTTCATGATGATGCAATATTCATCTTCTCATACTTGTGGCGGTATTAGTTGGACTTTCTCTCTAAAAGATGATGAAATGTCTTTTTTTCTCTCATAAAATCAACCACAACAAACTCTTTTTGTTATTTTTACCATGAACTATGAGGTTTTGATTCTTAATTGGTACATAAATATAAGACCATGTCTTTCTAAATAAAAATATCCTAAAATATATTCCCTTTTCCCATCTGCACACTCATTTAGCGAACAAATAATTTTAAATCAAAAATAAATCTTATAAGTGGTTCATATAAAGTACTATAGATACATAGAATGCTAATATCGTTCCTTTGTATAACCAATCCCCGTACCTTGGATCTCTTCCTTATGTTTTGCTTTTAGTCCTTACTTCTTGCATTACATCTTAAACAATAGGGTTTCGATCTTTTTCCTTTTCCTTGAAAACAATTAAGTTCGGCGGTGACTTCTTAAGTCATTGTGAGTCAAGTTTCTCAATAGTCTGGTCTCCTCGATTTTTCACCGCGACAAAGTTATATAATTGTCTCAATAAATATTTGCTAAGGGAGAGATATACAAATAAGTCCATACGTCCTTGTATTTTATGAAAAGTTCTAGAAAGTAATTTTCTATAATAATTGTCTATGTAGATGACATAAAATTATTGAAACTCCTGAAAGATTCTAAAAGCTATAAAATTTTAAATAAATTATTTGAAATAAAGGACTTAGAAAAGAAATTATCCTTACTAAATGAACATTTAGACGGTGGAACTTTTATTCACCAAGGTTATATAACAAAAATATTAAAACGTTTTTATATTAGTAAATCTCATATATAATAAAAATGTTAAAATATTATTATATGAGCAAATCTTGTATGTTATCTCCCTATAATTTTCTTTCTTATTTATAATAAAATGACGTATTAACTAATAATAAAATAGTTCTTTCAAAAAAAAAATATTGTACTTTTTTTCTTCACATAAAATTGGCGCTACATATACGTATACTAGGTGTTTCCTTTTCTTTTTTTATAGCTTAGGTGTATACTAGGAGTTTTTAAACCATATATTGCATGGACCTATTTTGAAATTAAGAATTATGTTCATGGTATATGGTGAACTAACAATAAATTCTTTATATCATATTGATAGACATGGAGACTCATCAGCTCTAACCATAGGGTGAAGGTATTAATTATGCTTAAATTCGAGACCGAATAGTTTAAATTCTTAAAGCAACATATACCTGATACTCCTTCATTTGATTTGACATGAAAAAATATGACAAGTTTTGATCATTTGGTAATGTTGCCTCATCATAACTAACAGTGTTGAATAGGTACACCTCATGTAGAATTGTTCAATTCCCCATTTGATTTTAAAACAAGAGAATTGTAATTTCTATATTCATTTATTTTTGAAGTTCCTAGTCGAACCATCTTATTAAAAGAAAGGGTGATAGCTCCTATAAACCTTAGGATAATGGAATATTATGTACTAGAGAGACTCACACGACTTAAACATATGCCAAATCCATGTATATGACTATGTGTTTGCTTCATTACTTCATGTGCTTAATCCTACAAGTGAGGGTCTATATTATGTATGTTTGTTATAAGTTTGGTGTAAATTGGCATGATACTGGCCTAATGTGTGTGTAAGATTGAATTTGGATTACTATTATATTTTGATAAAGTATAAATTTGGATTTTATATAGTATTACTTACAGGGTTGAATAAATATTTTTTTTTAAGAGTAAGCTGTGCTTTTGGTTTCTCAAATTGCATGACTGTCAAAATTGAGATCTAAAATGTACTTAACACAAATACTTTTTCTACATTTCTACTTCAATCAAAATGGTTCATCTATCAAATTACAATGTTACAATACTACTCATGTGTCACGTTAATTGACCTTGTATCGTGTGTTATGGCAATGACATGTTATAAGTAGTGTTTTGACTAACAAAAGGCATAATAAATATTTTTAGTTATTGAACTATCTATTAACTAAAAAGCGTATATGTTGATCCCTTAAACTTGTTTTGTTAGTATTATTGGTCTCTTTTGTTATTTTATTTTTTTTTGAAAAAAATGTTAACGGTTGTCAACATGACATTATTGACTCAACAAAATGATTTTAAATGACGTTTAATTAAGGATTTTATTTTTCTTCAACCCACATTTTCAGAAGCACGAATTTTTGTTCTCTCACGTATTCAAGCTTCTTCTTCTTCCCTTCATTTATTTTTCTGGATTTTTTGTTTCTTCAATTTTTATTTCATACGCGTTATAATAAAGTTGTGTTTCAAGTTTCATTATCATCCTCTAGTTTTTGAAGCAGCGTTTCTAGGGTTTTCATCTTCTCCAATGTCACAGTTGTCAAGCAATACTTCAGTGTCTAACTCTCATTCCATTAGAACAACTGAATCTATACTTTGTAGAAACAAGATGAGGGAGTATTTTTGCCAAGATGGGTGTGTCCTTCGTGCGGTGAGTGATATGAATAGTGTGAACTTTGGTACAAAATTTTGGGGTTGTAGAAATTACATGAATCATATGGATAAGTGTTGTAATTTCTTCAAGTGATTAGATGAGGAAATTGTTGATGAAAGAGATTTAAAGATTCATAGATGTTAATTCTCTGAATTATGTGATTGACATTATGTTTGGTAAAACTAATATAGCAACAATATGTTAGATATGGTCTGGTAACTTTCTATCAAGAACAGGTTGAGCAAGAAGTCCTATCTTATGTTGAGACATATTGAGTTGAAGTATTTCAATATCTGGAGCAACATGTCAGACCAGATGTCCTATGAAGGAGCATACGAGATCTCGCCTAAGCTGAACTGACTGTTATATTCTGTTAAGTCACAAAAACAAATATATTTTAACAAAACTATATTATCCTATGTGGCGTTATTTTATAAGTTAAGAAGAATCAAGAAGAATATTGAAGAATATGCACTTTCTTTATGTAGATAAATTAGAAAGATTTGATTGAAGACCTATTTTTATGCAGAATCTTCTGCAAAATTGTAACAGCTAAATGAGTTGTGATTAAAGGCTCAAATCCAGTTGGGAATATGTTATAAATAGAAGCTTTGTAACCTAGGATTAGTACCAGCTATGAATCTAAAGATGTAATCATTAGGACTGAGTCTGTAGCCACTCTCTAGGAGAGATGGTCTAAGTGAACCACTCAGGTTGTGAGATGGTCATTGTGTTCTCACTCAGAAGTTGTGAAGTAATGAGTTGAGTATTGTTCTTAGTTAGAAGTAAAGTTGTAAACGATGGAGTTTAACTTTAGATCTTAACTAGGTATTGTCATGGAAGTGTGTCTTCTATTTTGCTGTCATGGAAGTGTGTCTTCATGTGTTGTTGTCTAATCGCTGTCTGTGATTGATGAGGGATTGAGGAGAGTCTCATACCTAGGTGAGTCTCAGGTAGAAATATAACATCGATAATGATTAAGTGAGAAGTTATAAAAGTAGGAGTTTAGCTTCGAATTGATACTATCATAGTGGATTTGTCCCTAGCTTGGTATGCCCCCAGAGTAGGAGAGTTGCTCCGAACTCGGTTAACAATATATGTGTGTTGTTTATTGCTTTTCAGTATTATTTTAATATGTTTATACCTTTCATATTTTTTTAAGTCAGATTAGATGTCCCAATATGTCATAGGACATTTGGGTTCTATTATACCATAAATTCAATTAGTATCAGAGCAAGCATCATGTTCTGTTTCTGGGTGAGAACTTGGGATGATACTTTCTGGTTTGGCAAGGAAAAAGGTATTACTGAAAAGTTGTTTAAACTTGGAGAGTTCATATTATTGTTTGAATGGTCCTTAGAAGTGGAGGATGGACTATTCGTGACAGGGTAGTATTGGACCTGTCTATTGTTTTCAAGTCTATAGCTTTGGTGGTGAGCTACTGTTTTTGGTTTGGTTTATTCTTAAACTTAAGGATGTGTTGCTTGCATTTGGACTGTGGTGATTGTGTGCAAGGTATATGTGATGTGCCTGAAGGATGTTGAGGAGCGTTTGGTGTTTTTTGTGCTGCATGGTATCTGTTGTAACCCTGGTCAGCATGACATAAGGATTTAGTATCCTCAACAGGTCTCTCCTATGGTGATGGGATATGTTCAAGACAACCTCAACTAACTCTGTGAAGTTGCCAACGATACTTGAGTTTTATTTCTCAAGTCCACTCATACAGGCATTTTTGATGAGTTTGCTGACGAAAGTTTAGAACCATTTATTTTGGCTTCTAGTAGAGTTCTCCTAATACTTGAACTAATTAGGAAAGTGACTTTGAGTCTTGCTATTGTTGGTGTAGTTGGAGCTTGGAATATTTTTTAGGACCTTGAAGGTGATCAAGGGTTATTTATTTTCTGGAAGAAGTGTTAGGCTTCAGAACCAAGATTTTTTTTGTGAGTTCCAGAGGAAGGGAATTAATGTCTATAAAATGGTGGGACATTGTGTCAACAGACATGCATATTCCTATTGCATAACAAATGCTCTGGGTGCCAAACAAATGTGTGATAATAACATATGTTTAGAACCTACTCTTGATTTGGAAGAGGAGTCATATGGGCTTGTATCTAAGATGTTTTATCTAGAAAACATATCTTAGGTTGGTGGGTTGAATAATGGTTAACCAATTTTTTACTTCTTGATTCAGTTTATTTCTGAGTCGAGCAAGTAGGAAGTGCAGAGGTTGATCTTAAGTGTCCTAGTGAAATATGTTATCTCAGTCAGTTGCTTGTATATGAAGGTCAAGTTAATGTGTCAATGACATTCTCTCTGTCAGCTGGTAGTTTCTTCTAATCAAAGAATCCAGGTGTGTGTGTGTGTTCTGTTGAAGCGGTGATATGTTTTTTTGTGGGTATGCACTAACCACATGTTGTACTACTATTATGGAGGTGATCGTGTGATTATCAGAATGATTATAGTAGTTGTTGAAGAAGAATCCCTAATTTGGAGTTGTAGATTCTTGAGATGACAAACATAATGTCTTGACATCTTTGTGTTGAGAATTTGTTTTTCTCAACTTGTTTGACTGATGTTTCTCTCACATAGGATGGAGTTTGTTTACTTAAACTTGATATCTCTTATCAGGTTTATGAGAACATGGAACTCGTGTTCTGCTAAAGTGGAATAGACATACAAGGGGTTGTGTGCAATGGAGATGCATCAACCTGAGTTAAGTTAATATTATGGATGATTAACTTACAATCATGGTGTGATTCAGCCATATGATTATTGTCTAAGTTACTTAATTGTCAAACTAGTTAAGGCTGAAGAATGGGAGAAACAGACTTTTCTGGGAAGTCTGTTCATGGTATGATGATTAGCAAATACCATGTTGTTATGCTCTGCATTTTAGAAGGAATCTCCTCTTTATGTGCAGAAGGATGACACCTTACAGGAGGTCTGGATATTGTTCTTATGAAGAAGCCTCCTAAGGTGTGGTATCAGTTGCTGATTTGAATCTGCGTATACGGTCAGCTACTGAAGTATGGTTTTCTTGAGTCCTCCATCTTGTGATGTGTATGGACTTACTATGGGAATCATCTCTGAAACTATAGTAATTGGTAAAGTCCATGTATATGAGATTGACATTTTATCTGATGTTGGAACATCATCTCAGGTGTGTGTTGCTTTAGAAGGAAGCTGCTTTGAAGATCATAGAGTGAGCATTGTTGATCACCATTGGATTCCTAAATTGGAATGTCCGACCATGATAGAGTGAAGCCCTGTCATTGACCAAGTCTGGAATGTTGTGAATAATCCTCTTCTGCTAGGAATGTGAAGAAGAAGGATGTCAGAACAAATGTTCTAACATCTTTTGAAAGGAAGTATCCTCTGCAGCGTTGTGTGTGAGGAAGTTTTCCTTTGATGACAGGTACCTTGTTGGGAGTTGGGTATTAATATGATGAAGATGAGCATGTGACTGTTGGTAAAGACCTCGTCGGGAGCTGGGTACTTATCTAATGTGTGGTTGCAAATCTGCTTTATGAACTCCTTGTTTCAGAAATATTATGATTTTATTTCTCTCATCTAGTGTTCAGGTGATTGTATAAACTTGAATAAGTTGCAGAAGGTGTGATCTTTTGTGATCTTGTCTTAAAAGGACTATCAAGCATAATGAGATCTTTGGGTGATAAATCAACTTATTGGGTTTCATGAAGAAAAATGGATGTCCTAAATGATGTTGTAACATCATTTTGTTTGTTATCCTTGAAAGAGGTCTAGGATTATTATTCTGGAGGATTGGGGGTCAACTTTGGTGTTAGAAAATGGAGTCTGACTATGTGGATTTGAATGTGCAGATTCTAATCTTGTATAGTAGTATGTTCTAGCAATGCATGACTGCTAACATTTTAAAGACTTCACTAGTATCAGAAATTGCTAGTGGAAGTAAGGGCAGAGGAATGATTATCAGATACTGAGATCAGATTAGGATGTTTTTAAGGAGGTGTTTTTTTTCCTTCCTTATGTAACTCTAGAAGGGTTTTGGTCTGGCTGGATCTCAGTAAAGCTTTTAAGCAGAATGAGAATTTGTGGAGTTTGTGCTTAGCTGGAGCATTGGGTATCCATGACATGGGAGTGAAGTACATGTCTATGGTATATGGTTGCAGTGTAGCAGTTCAAGCTTGAAATTTTGTTTGAGCTTTTGAGGTTGTGATGCCAGACAACTTATCATGACATGTGACGTTATTTGGGCCCTTAATGGGGTATGTGTGATTGTAGCTGATTGGTATTGTCTTACACCTAAGAGACAATGTTTGTGTCTGGGAGAATTTATTTTTATCTGCAGAGTCTGAAGAAGCTTGTTTATATGGAGTGACAGTGTCTGACCAGATGCCAAGACATGGTTCAGGATATGTTGTTTTTTCCCTTGAGCCCAACAAGGAAATATCTTGGACGGTGCAATCTTTACACGTCATGAGGGAGTGTAAAGCGTGCTTGTTGACTATGCTTGCACTTTTATTGGAAATGAATCCTTCTAGAAGAATTAGTTAAGAATCAATGAAGGTAGTTAAAAGTTGTTTTGTAGGCTGCACTTGTCTTTGTTTTTTTAATAGTGTTCTTGACCAAGACCACTGACTCAGTCTAGGATCGTTAGTTCCTATGTCATTGCTTGGATATTTATTAAGGTCTTTATCTTCTCTTACTTCATCTTGTGTTTGTCTGTTGTTTAACATAGTCCTCGTGTCCTTTGTCCAAGTATGGATTTATTCTGTTTGGGTCTGGGTCTGTTTGTCACCTTTTGTAAAAACTTGGGGTGAGAGGAATTGTTCAGATGTTGCTAAATCTGAAGGTCTACTTTTGCAATTGTTTCTGCAAAAATTTCTAATAGAATGTCTTGTTCTAGGTTTTGTATTTTTTAGGTGTTTTTTTTTGTGTCTTGTGATCTGAGTTATGAACACAATTGTTACCCATGGGTAACAGTGATATCCCCTGTGTCTTCCAATGGGTTGTTCTGGTATGTGGTTGGGTGCTTCTTAAGTTTCATCTTGTCCCCCTTGATAGGAATATTTGTCCCATGTGAGGAGTGGTTTTTTATTAAGGGGGAACGTATTCAGTCTGTGAGGAATGTTCTAGAATCAACATCATCTTGTGCTGGTCATAATGGATTGGTTCGACTGAACATGAAGAGGAGTTTTCTGTGGTGGCTAAGCTTTGAAATCTAGAACAAAAGTTTTTAGAGATGCTACAAAGAGATGTTGGATGTGATGTCTTAACATCAAATAGATTGTGGAGGTTACCTCTTGTTAAAATCCTTTTTCATATTCTTGCTAAAAGGGGGAGAGAATATATGTTGAGATTCTCTTGGGCAGCATGTGTTAGACCGTCATGAAGAAGTCTTATTGTTGATGGTGTGACATCATGTGAAGATAGTGAAGACTAAATACTGTCTGCTTCTGATGTTTTTAGTTTAATGGTTGTTGTTGTTTTGTACTGTTTAAACCTATGTTTTATTGTGTTATTACTTCTATATGTAAAGGTTATGTAAATTGGTTTTAGCCAAAGTAAGCCAAAGGGGGAGATTGTGAATTCTCTTAATTATGTGATTGACATTATATTTGGTAAAACTAATATGGCAGCAATATGTTAGATAAGGTGTGCTAACATGCTAATAGGGACACATTGAGCAAGAAGTCATATCTTATGTTTAGACATATTGATTTGAAGTATTTCAACATCTGGAGCAACATGTTAGATCAGATGTCCTATGAAGGATCATACGACATCTAGCCTGAGCTGAACTGAATATTATATTCTGTTAAGTCACAAAATCAAAATATATTTTAAGGATACTACATTATCCTATGTGGCGTTGTTTTATAGGTCAAGAAGAATCAAGAAGAATATTGAAAAATATGCACTTTCTAATTATGGAGATAAATTAGGAATATTTGATTGAAGACCTATTATTATGCAGAATCTTCTGCAGAATTGTAACAGCTAAATGAGTTGTGATTGAAGGCCAAAATCCAGTTGGGAATAAGTTATAAATAAAAGCTTTTTAACCTAGGATTAGTAACGGCTGTGAATTTAAAGATGAAATCATTAGGGCTGAGTCTGTAGCCACTCTCCAGGAGAGTTGGTGTAAGTGAACCACTCAGGCTGTGAGATGGTCACTGTGTCCTCACTCGGAAGCTGTGAGGTAATGAGTTGAGTATTTTTCTTGGATGAAGCTTGTAAGTAACTCCAAGTTGTGTTATTAGTTAGGATTAAAGTTGTTAATGATGGAGTTTAACTTTAGGTCTTGACTAGGTATTGTCATGGAAGTGTGTCTTCTATTTTGCTGTCATGGAAGTGTGTCTTCCTATGTTGTTATTCAATCACTGTCTGTGATTGATGATGGATTAAGGAGTTCCCCATACCTAGGTGAGTCTTAGGTAGAAATATAGCACGAGTAATAATTAAGTGAGAAGTTATAAACGGAGGAGTTTAGCTTCGTATTGATACTATCATAGTGGATTTGTCTCTGGCTTGGTATTCCCCCAGAGTAGGAGAGTTTCTCTGAACTGGGTTAACAATCTTTGTGTGTTATTTGTTGCTTTTCAGTATTGTTTTTATATGTTTATGCTTTGCCTGTCTGTTTAAGTCAGATCAGATGTCCCAACATTTCATAGGACATCTGAGTTCTGTTATACCAGAATTTCAATAGATAATAGAAGAAGATTTACAAATTGAAGAATGAGGTTCTCCACACTAGAGGGTGGTTGAAAATATCCATTGTGGTTGAGATTTTGATCTTAGGGATAAATGTTGTTTTTGTAACAATGTATTTTTATCTTGTAATTTCATCTATCATGAATTTATGAGTGTGTTGTATGTGTCATATGGTTATGAGTGCAATCAACATTGTCATGAGTTTATGTATTTTATGTGCCATGAGTTTATAAATGTACTTTTGTTGGTTTATTGATTAATGTTATAATAAGAAATTTGTGTTTGGGAATACTTTGCCATTATCACGGTACCAAACTACCAAACACTTGTATAACAGTGTTGGACCATATTAGAACACAAATGCATATAATTTGGAATTACACAATTTAATTTAAAATAGAATTAAATACCATATCATTTCAATAGTTATCAACAAAAGTGCATAATTTAAGTTAAAATAGCATTATAAGCCATATCATACACAAAAGAAGTCATTCAAAATGGAACTATAAGCCAAATGATACAGAAAAGTTCCATTACAAGTCAAATGATACACAAAAGTTCCATTATAAGCCATAACCTAAAAAGTGGGATTATAAGTCATTACATCAATTAGTACACATAAAAAAAACAGAACTACTAGGGTTGGCTCATAAAAGATTTTAGGCCTTTTTGAAGTCTCCTTTTCATTTTTGGTGCTTGTTGAGTTGAATTTGCATATGGTGCTTCATGAGTTGAAGGCATAGATGGTGCTGGTTGACTGGTAGGTGTAGATGGTGCTTATTAACTGGAAGTGACAAATGGTGTTGGCTGACTGACAAGTCTAGATGGTCGAGTTGAAGGAGTAGACGGTTGACTTGTAGAGTCATATTGTGTTGGAAAAGTGACTGGAGAAGGAAGCTTGCACGTGGCCTTGTTTTGTCCATCATTATGGCACTGATTGCATTTGATACCAAATTTTTCTAGTTTCATCTGTGACTCATGTCTCACTTCTTCTGTCAGATCTTCATAACTTAACTCATTTTTAGGATTAAATCTAACAAAATAGGCCATCACATTATTGGCAGTTTCTCCCTGACATTATTGGCTTAAATCAAACCAAGTAATGGATAATCTCTTTTTATGTCTCTTCAAAAAGGTAGGACATTATGCTTTAATGTGTCCAAAACCTTCACATTCAAAGCACTGAGTAACCCCGCCATCATTTGGTTTTTCTTCATTTGTACCTTTGTTATGGGAACTGATGTTGGACTTCTTGTCTTGGACATTTGTCATCCACTTTCTATCCAGATACTTTAAGGAATGGTTGAACTTTTTCCAAAGGAGAGCTATAGCATCTGACAAGCTCTCTTATTTATCATCTTGAATTCCTTCTTCCTCAGTGTTGAAAACAAAGGCTATATCTTTGTCCTTCTTTTAAACCATGCCATTAATTGATATCTCAAAAGTATGTAAGGAACTAATGAGTTCATCAACCTTGATGTTGCTCAAGTCCTGAGCTTCTTCAATAGCAATCACTTTCATATCAAACCTCTTAGACAGCAATCTAAGAATTTCCTGGAAAGCTTTTCTTCATACATCTTTTCACCTAAGGAAAAATAGGTATTGGCAGTATCACATAACTTGATATGGAATTCACTGATAGACTAATATTCATTCATCCTCAGATTATCAAACTTGGTGGTAAGTAGTTGCAGCCTTGATATACGAACTCTAGATGTGCCTTTATGTACAGTCTTGAGAATCTCTTATAATTATTTATCCTATGAACTTGTGTTGATTAACCTGAACATGTTCTTATCCGCCCCATTGAAAATAGAATTCAAAGGCTTGGAATTTCCAAGTGCTTCACAATATTCAGTATCAGACCAATCAACTTCTAGTTTTAACCTGGTTGTACTATCTTTAGAAGTAACCAAATGATGTTTCCATCCTTTTATCACAACTTTCCATGCTTTACTGTCCATGGATTTGAGAAAGACAATCATCATTGACTTCCAATAATTGTGCAATCTAAAACATGTGGTTTGTTAAATGTTACTCCATCTTTCATTATATCCACTTGAGAAAAATTTATCTTCCCCGGAGCTCATCTAACATGCTAGGGTGTCTTCTCTGATGCCAATTAAAATTCTATTCCTCATGGGACAGATATTGAACGCGATGTTGGAACAATTGGTCCAACAAGTTACACCAATATAACAACAACACTTTGTAAAATATGATGGAGCATAAAATTAATAATTACCATAATCAATTGGTAACTTAATTCGATCCAACATGCACCTATGTCTGGAGGGTTGGCTTCCAACCCAAGAAAGGAAATTTCCTATTAGTAGCTTAGTACATTTAGTCTTACAAGCAACAATAAACCATATGTTGTCTTATGCATTTTCCTAACATTATCCAATGCTTTCTAGTTAGGTCCCCCCCTAAATATGAGAACCCCTATCACTTTCTCTAAAACACTAACCCAAGTGTTTAGACTTTCAATCACTAAACCCTAGTGATCATCCTCAATCACAACTATGAGTGATGTTGAATCTTTTAACTCAACTAGACAAAACTACTATGCCAAGTTACTGAAACACAGTGTTGTACATAAAACAAGGACTCTTTTGAACCCAAAATTCTATAGATCTTCAATGTATGATCTGTGTATCCAAATCTAGGAAAAATCACCTTATATAGCAAAATTATTCTAGGCTTTTCTTTATGGATTTTTGATTTGATTTTGTCTAGAATTGATGTAGAATCTGTTGGATAATATTTGTTCCTTAAATCTCTCCAACAAGATATGATATGTTTCATTTTAAATTCAAATTTAAACCTCCATTTAAATATGAATTAATCTTCATTCAGCTGTCAAACAAATCATCTAATCATATTATTAAATCAATAATAATAAAATGTTTAACAAATATTTTGCAGAACATACTCCAAAATGCAACAGTCTAACCTATTGAGCAAATGCCCATATGTCGTACCACATGCTGAGACATTGTTAATTTGAAAAATGCAGCCAATTCACAAAGAAATTAACCTTTGGCATTGTTCATATTCTTCATTCTTAGTCATTTTTAATTGTTAGGGACCTTCATCTGTAAAGATTAAGTGTTCAGGGAGACTAGTGGTACATTAGGATATCTAATATTTTTGTGTAAAGTTTGTTGTTTGAAACAGGTGCATGTTTCATTTCTTGAATGCAGTTTGGCTCTTATTAGTATTTATGAAGAAAAGAGTTCCAATATACTCCATGGAAGACTTTGGTGAAGCCTATTACAAATTGTTCGTAACGCGGAGTTGAAAGTTATCCAACTTTAGTGAGATTATGGAAAGACTGGTCGTAGACATAGTTAGAGTTTTCTAATCAAATCTTAGCTAATGGCAATCGATAAAACATGAAATTGGTATGACCAAGTGGATTACCACATGTAATACGGTAGGAGAACTGACTTTTGGTTTTATGTTTTATCACAAATGCTACGAATAGTAAGAGTCGCCACCGACTTTTCTTTTATCCAATAAAGGAAAGGGTGAAAAGAACAGGAAAGACCTTTGAGAATTTTCTGAGTAAGGGGCGTAGGTTATAAAAATGGAAGGTATTAGCACCCTTTTCATCCGTAGTTATCTACGGGCTCTTAATCGCTAGCTCACTTTGAAAAATGATTTGTGAATGTGTAAGTTTGAAAATATTTTGAAAATGCCTAAGTTCGCAACTTCGTAATGATTCTCGTATCAGTTGAAAACGCACACAAAGTATTTGTTTTGAAAATATTTCAGAAAAGTGTTTGTGTGAAAAGAGATGTTTTTAGGAGCAGGTGGTTAAAAGCTATCTACCTACTCAAAAGTCTTTCGTGTTATTTTCCTATACCTTTAGATAGTGTTGTCCTACTATTAGTTAGTAGGAATCCCTATCATTAGATGTTTGAGGGACAGGCTCGGGTCATCGTACAGTCATAAAGGCAACATATAGGGACACCTTTAACAATTCGAAAGGACTATCATCATGTATTCGTAGGCAACATCGAGGGACAAGATCATTTACCGAAGGTAGCATCGAAGGGCCATCGAGGGACTATGATATTTATGATAATTTTTAACTGATGTTCTTTGCTAATGGTATCCCTAAGTTCGAGGGACATGACTGTTTTATCAGAAGGTAACAAGTGGAGTCACCCTAGAGGTGCGTGCATGAAAAGTGAATTTTTCCAATTAATTTGTCTTGATTAGGTTTTCTAGCGTTTGATTATTATCTTGTCATACAATCTTATTTAGCTAACATTTATATATACATACAAGCATACAAAATATAGGCCTCATAAAATAAAATGCGGGAAAGTAAGGACCTACGGCTATTACATGACTTTGGGAGATTTACAATATTTACAACTTTGTGGAAATTTAAACGCTAAACTATTACAAGAAAACATATGCAACCTATACATTTGTTTCTAATAAAATAAATAGAAAAAGTAAATACAAAATATTTGCAAAATTATTTTTAAAAATCTTAACATCTAAAAGATTATAAATTAAATTTTTTGTGCATTTTTGGTTTGATTTGAATTATAAAATAAATAGACTTTAAACTTAAATTAAAGATTTAATTAATTATAAAAGAAACCTATGTCTAATTAATTAATTAAGAAAAATATTGTCTAGAAATTAATTTAACCTATTAAAAGTTTAGTTCTGATTTTATTATATTTTTTATGATTTTATTGATTAATGAAAATGATTAAAATAAAAAAATTAATTATACAAAACGAAAAAGAAAAATAGAAAAGGGTTTAAAAGTATTGAGAAGAAGAAAAGAAATGTGCAGGCGCTGGGGTTTGAACCTACACCCTTCTATTTACAGTCCCCATCGTTTGCCATCTGAACCATGCGCGCTTGGTATTTGAAAAATGGGATTTGATCATTTTATGATAAAATTGCAAAGATTGGAAAATAATAGAAAAAATATATCCTCCATTGTTGTACCTCATAAGATCATTAGTGGTGGTATTATGCAATAAAACAAAATGAAAACAGAAAAATAAATTTACAAGAAATTAAGAAAAACGGTGCAGCATGTATGCTCATTTTATGCTCTTTGGACCATTACAAATGATCCAAACTTACCCTATAATGCTCCTGGAAATGAATGGAAAGGATGATTTGTTTTGATCGTGGCTGCAACTAGAATTTACGGCTTTCCCTAGTTTTGAAAATTTTGGAGTGTTTTTTGGGGAGCAGATTTTTGTGTCCTTTTCACTTGAGTATTGCGTGTATATATAGAGGAATAAAATGGAAAATGTCACAATTAATTACAAAAAAACACATTGAAATCTTTCAAAAATTTGTAAAAAAACATTCCAAACTTGAAGATTCTTGTTTCCAACATGTTTTCACGGTTTTTGCATATTTGTCATGTGTTCTTGGGCATCCATGTGATTGAAATCAAAAGCCCATGCGCCTTGGACCAATGAGTTTATATTTTATTTTATTTACCTGCATTTAAATGAAAAATAAATAAAATAAAAGTAATAAAAATCATAAAAAATATATGAGTGGATTTAGAGGTCTTCTAACACATTGTTAACATGTTTGAACATCAAAAGTTAGGCTCACTAGTTTAAAATTTCAAGTTTGCTCACTTTGCATTTCATGCATTTTCTCAAAATTTCCCAACTTACACTGGTCATAACTCTCAATTTTCATCTTTTGAATGTTATCTTTGACTTTTTGGAAACACCAGGATATCTTCTACAATTTCTCTTTTTATCATTTTTGCATTTGGAGACTTTATCTTGATGTAAGTTGCCTTGAAAAAAAGTGTCTTTTATTTACTTTTAAAACGACCTATAATGTATGGGCTCATATCTTTCAGATGAAGCATTTATTGGACTTGAGCATAAATACAAAGTTGTAGAGAATTTAATTTCCTCAAAATGGGCTTTGGTTGGGGAAAAGTTGAGAAAGCATGTGAAAGTTATGCTTGGTCAAAGTTCAGTTGACTTCTTCTAAGGAAACCCTAATTTGGCAACTTTGGACTTTTGATGATTTGAGGGCTTCCCTTGAGGAATCATGATCAACCCTTGATCAAATGATGAATATCACTTCAAAATGTTGATGTTGACCAAAAATATTGAAGTATGACTGTATGTTGACCATCGTTTACTTTTTACCCAATATAGTTTATTTTTAATCATCTGAGCAATTAACTGAGAAAAATTGTGATAGAAGACTTAAAATTTGATATGAGTATCCTTGAAGACATATGAATAATAATGGAAATCACTTTAGACCTTTGGGACCCAATCTTCCTTGAGAAAACTCAAAACCCTAGTTGTAGACCCTTTGCTTAGGAGGTGGTTTGACTGGTTAACTCTTGTGAATCCATGAGCATTTGGGAACCCTAGAAGAATATCTCAAAGAAAATGGGAGGAAATATTTTAGGGTACAACAATTGTCTCTGTTCAATCTTCCTAAACCTGAAGAGTTAGATTGGCACGTCCACCATTCATCACTTGAAGGTGGAAGACGATTGAATACTTAAGTGCCCGGAAATTTGCACTCGCTTGTGCAAGAAGTAATGGTGTTGGTTGATTGTATCGGGAATGAGCTTAAATATGCCATTTGGAGAGGTTACAGAGAGTCTTTGGAGATGGTCTTATAGATTCCATCCAAAGTGAATGTCGATAGAAGTATCAGAAGGAGTTTATGCTTGACTGCATCTGAGGAATGCTTTTCAAGATGAACCCATTCGATCCTGTCTGAAGGAGCTGCTTCTCAGAATGAATTTCTAAAGGAAAGTGATTTTCAGAATTAATATCCTAAAGGGGAGTGTTCGACATGTAGATAGTCGCCCCGTTATGTTTCGGGAATTGATCTACAGTCCGTTTGTTGGTAAACCCATCCTGTTTCGGGAATTCATACTGCTGGTGATAATGATAGTCGCCCTGTCCTGTTTCGGGAATTGATTAATATTTGACCATAAAGAAAGAAAGATAGTTTCCTCATCCTGTTTATGTATATAGTCGCCCCGTCCTATTTCGGGAATTGATCTATAATCAGTTTTTTGGTAAACCCGTCCTGTTTCGGGAGTTCATACCATTGGTGATAAAGATAGTCGCCCTTCCCTAGTTTGGGAATTGATCTTTATCTGACCATAAAGAAAGAAAGATAATTTCCCCATTCTATTTCTGGAGTTAATCTTTGATTTGTTCATGTAGATAGTCGCCCCGTTCCTTTTCAGGAATTAATCTACAATCAGTTTGTTGGTAAATATGTCATGTTTTAGGAGTTCATACCATTGGTGATAAATATATTTGCCCCATCTTGTTTCGAGAATTGATCTTTATCTGACCATAAAGAAATAAAGATAGTTTCCTCGTCCTGTTTTGGAAGTTAATCTTCGATCTGTTCATGTAGAAAGTCGCCCCATCTTGTTTCAGGAATTGATCTACAGTCAATTTGTTGGTAAACCCATCATGTATCTGGAGTTCATACCATTGGTGATAAAGATAGTCGCCACGTCCTATTTCGGGAATTGATCTTTATCTGGCCATAAAGAAAGAATGATAGTTTCCCCGTCCTGTTTTGGGAGTAAATCTTTGATCTATTTATGTAGATAGTTGCCCCGTCCTATTTCGGGAATTGATCTACAATCAGTTTGTTAGTAAACCCGTCTTGTTTATAGTGTTTATACCATTGGTGATAAAGATAGCCGCCCCATCCTATTTCGGGAATTGATCTTTATCTGGCGATAAAGAAAGAAAGATAGTTTCCCCGTTCTGTTTCGTGAGTTAATCTTTGATCTGTTTATGTAGATAGTCACTCTGTCCTGTTTCAGGAATTGATCTATAATCAGTTTGTTGGTAAACCCGTCCTGTTTATAGTGTTTATACCATTGGTGATAAAGATAGTCTCCCCATCCTATTTCGGGAATTGACCTTTATCTGGCGATAAAGAAAGAAATATAGTTTCCCCGTCCTATTTCGCGGGTTAATCTTCGATCTGTTTATGTAGATAGTCACCCCGTCCTATTTCTGGAATTGATGTACAATCAGTTTGTTGGTAATCTCGCCATGTTTCCGGAGTTCATATCGCTGGTGATAAAGATAGTCACCCCGTCCTGTTTCTGGAATTGATATTTATTTGACCATAAAGAAAGAAAGATAGTTTCCTCGTCCTATTTCGGGAGTTAATCTTCGATGTGTTTATGTAGATAGTTACCCCGTCCTATTTCGGGAATTGATCTACAATCAGTTTGTTGGTAAACTCGTCCTATTTTGGGAGTCCATACCATTGGTGATAAAGATAGTCGCCCTGTCCTGTTTCGGGAATTGATATTTATCTAGCCATAAAGAAAGAAAGACAGTTTCCACGTCCTATTTCGGGAGGTAATCTTTGATCTGTTTGAAAATTGTTGATGATATTTGTCTGTTGGTAGACTTTACCTAAAAGCATCAAGAGTTAGTTGTATGCAATATCATGATGTATGGAATGCATTGCGTAATGATGTTCTCAAAGTAAATGAGATTGTGCCATATGCGTTTCGTATGCATATGCTATGATGTTTGTAAATGATGGATGAATGTGAAATATCGTTGAAGTGTAGCTCCGTATAACATATCCCTGGAGAAAATAAATCCCTGAATTGTTTTGGGGATTAAGAATATGTGTAATCTTCAATCTCTTTTGGAATGTTGCTGCTGGGGACTCTTGCTTTCGGCTTGAGGATACTCCACCGGGGAACATTGATTTCTACTTGGGGAGAAGAGTTCAAAATCATTGGTAGTTATCTCTCTATGGTGAATTTAATTGTTATATACCCTGACTGTGGATAAAAGAGATGGACAACCTTTCGTGGCATTGTCTAACCGAGTTTCTGATATGGATACCAACTCGTCTGGAGAGGATAAGGTTGAATTTTACCTGGTCCGATTTCAGATTTTGTAGCAACTCTCCGGGGATAGTAGCATGGACTGTCCTTTGCTGGAGAGAGGAGTTTTTCCGGTGATTTGCAAAAGCTAGAGGAATAGACTCAGGCTGGGGAGGCTGAATTCCGTTGGGGAAATAAACCCTATTTGGGAAATAAACCCTGTTGGGGGAAATAAACCTTGTTGAAGAAACACTTTGCTTAGGAATACTTTTGCTGAGGAGATAAGTCCTGCTGGAGGAGCGAATTATGTGCGGAATTTTATAGAGCTGGAGAAATAAACTCAGCTAGTGAAGAGAAATCTTATGAATTATGTTGACGACCTAACCCATGATGAGAGTTGGGATTCTGTAAATTGGCGACATTACCGGGAAAAGATCATACTCCTTTGTCCACTAGGGAGGTCTACAGGTGAGTACGATTATGTTAACAGCTGGAATATGCCCCACTTTCAGTTTAAAGGCACATTATACTTGTCGGGGATATATATTTGTTCAAGATGAGCTTCTGAAAGTAGCTCTGTGGGGATTTATGGATGTCTTGAACATTATCTCAACTTCTAGAACCCTTGGTAAATTCTAATCAGGGTGATGATTCTTCTACTGATAGACAAGTAATGAAACATTGGGACAGTGTCGTGCGCTTTAATCCCTAACTTTTGCCTAGACCTCCCTTTCGGGTTTTCAGCCCACCGGGATACCCCTTCTTACCCAAGCAGCCTTTTCAGATTTTCGACTTGCCGGGTGTACAATTTTTATATATCCCTAATTTTTTCCTGAACCTTTTTAGTTTGCCGGGATGCCCTTATTTTCGCTTAAGCTTGTCGATCTACCGTGTCTCTTTTACGCGTAGTATTTTTTTTACTATGTATGCATTTACAGGGTGTGGAGAATTTTCACTGTAAGTGTTGTACCATGCCAGAGAATGTTTTATTGATCATATGTGGCCCTTTGCTGGAACTCATGTTTAATGCCCCAAGTGATTTAGATGGAGGTTTGCCCCTAGCTATTCAACACATTTAAGAGATTTCTTGAATATTGACTTGACTGCCCCCAGATCAGTTAGACACCACGTCATGCCCCTGGATTATGAAAGGCCTGTTACTGGAAATGTCTTTCCATTTGAGGTGATTTTGTTCATTGAGAGGATTTTCGTTCATTGAATATTCGTCGTGCGAATTTCTCTGCTGTCGAACAATTAGTCATATGCAAACTGTGGTATTAAAAATGCAAAGCTTATGTCTGTCTTGAAGTTTTGAAAATGCATTTTTATTAAAAACAGAATTTTGTAAGAATGTGAATTTAACTCAGGTTTTATAGTAAGCCTTATAGGAGTCAGGATACATTTTGTAACAGTATACTTTCGAACTAACCTATGCTTCAGTTAGGACTTTTAAGGGTTGTAATGTGGCCTGGTTCAAGGTTTAAGAAACAAAGGATAAAGGCTCAACCTTTATTTATACTCAACTTGTTCTTCGTGATGTTCTTCAGCCCTATACTCAGTTAAATGTGCATTTTAGATTCCAATTGAGCCTGGAATATATGCTCTAATATTCCGGTGATGGTGCAGATACTGAGAGTTTATTTGAGAAGACATTCATCATTTATTTGTAAATTTTTTTTTTGTTGAGAATTCGTAGCGACCTCTTTTTTGACTTTATTATCTTTATTTTTTTCCTGAACTGTTTTGAGATTACAGTCAGAGGGGTGCCCCAGTTTGTCCTAAGTCTCTTTCATAGGTTTTGACTTAGCAGGCTTTTCTTTTGAGAGATGATGGCTGGTTGTTTTAGTGATTACGGGGAACCATCATTGTATTTTGATTTAGAAGAGCATATTGGACACTATCGTCGTGTATTAAGGTAGAGCTTGCGACTGAATACACATTTGAATTAACTGAGAAACTACCTTACCCCAGATTATGATTAAAGCTTTCAATTTGTGTGAAAAAGAAAACTCCTACTTCTTAGGCTCAACGAGGTTAACTAGGGATTATCTTCCTTATAACTCCACTGTTTAGGATTTGAAAGACTGCCTGTACATTGTTAGCAGGGTCTGTTCCAAAGCATATTGTAGAGATTATGGTATCATTTTCGTCATCCTCCCTCTAAAGGCTTATAGCTTTTAATCGAGAGTTGAATATCACAAAAAGGAAGTAAAAACATAGTTTAAGTATAGTGAAAATGAATGGATTAATTCAAGACTAACAAATGCAATGAATTAATATGGACAACCAAAGTCTAACATAAAGATAAGTGTTTGAACAAACAAAGAAATTACAAATGAAAATTCGAATGAACAAAAAGCTTCTCCACGTGAATTTGTCACTTCAGATGGTGTGCCTTTGATGGATGACAGAAAAACTCAATTTGACCATCTTTTGTTAATTCCAACATTCCTTAATCAATCAAGTCTTGAATCTTATATTTCAACATCCAACAACTATCAGTATCATGCCCCGGACTGTTGGAGTGATATGCATACCTTGAATCATGATTGTAGCTTGGAGGGGAAGCATTGGGATTCTGAGGAGGATCCTTTAACGTGACTAAATTCATCTTCAACATGAGTTGCAAGGCTTTCGACCTCAGCATGTTGAGTTTGCTATATTTTCTTTTGGATGTATCCTGCTTACGCTGATTACCTTGTTGTTGTTGGCGAGGTCATTATTGGGCTTGCGATGTAGTAGTAATCTAGAAAGGCCTACTTTCAACCAAGCCAACTTTCTGTATTATCAGAGGTTGATTGATGATTTGATTCCAAATTCTAACCGTGCGTCCCATTTAGTTGTATTCATCCTGATGAAGTTTGTTGATGAAAATTCTCAACTCTTCTCTTCCCCGAGCTAAGTTTTGGATAAGAGCCATATGACCCATCATCTGGATTCTCATATTTTCCATCTCAGCTAACAATTGGTCCAATTGATCCTCCTTGTTGTCTTCAGGATTCTTCTTGGTCATGTTCTCAGTGAGGAGTGCTTTTAATTCCTCTTGCCCCTTGGCTAAGCTTAGGAACATCTCCTGGAATTGTGCATTTTGAGTTTGGAGATCTCTAACAGTCTACTTGAGAGCCATTTTTCTGGTGAAATAAACAACGAGAAAATGAGAAACCTGTCTTGAGAACTACCTGTTATGTAATGACATACATGATATGTAAACTCAATGTTTTTAAGGATCTCACGGGATAAACAGAAGAAAATGTTAGAATCCGACTGTAGCTTTGATTGAAGAACATTGTATCATTGAATGTACTTCTATGAGAATCAAGCTCACCATGTCAAGTGGGTCCTAGCCATTGACTCAAGATAATGTACTTTGTTCTTTGACGGCATTTGGTTAGAGGAAAATATATCCTCTTGCCCCTTGCTAGACACTAGGTTCGTGATAAAATTACATCACATGCCTTTGAGATCCTTGAAATGATTAATCAAAATGCCATGTCATAATTTTATGATGTGCATGCTATCCACCAAGAAAAAGTGTAAGTTGATGAAAACACGTAAGTCTTGCAAGAAGTCCAAGTTATTGGATAATGAATACAAAACAAGTCCTGCAAGGAATTCACGTCATTAGATAATGAATACAAACAAGCCCTACAAAGAATCCACGTCATTAGGTAATGAACGCAAATAAGTCATACAAGTAACCTTAGGTTTAAAGGCTTACATGAGGTCCATAGGTAAGTACCCTCTTGAGTTTTAATTGGCTCAATCAGTCCTAAGAAAAGTAACCGGGTTCTAGGAGCCTCAATATCACAGATCTTTTTCTCAGGCATTGTTTCAGCATAAGCAACCGATTTGTGATCAAAATATGTCGAGATTTTGATCTCAATGACTGTAGTATCGAGTATCGACCAACTTTAGTCTGCATCGAAGTCGACCATCTCACAACTTTCTAATGGCTAAGTCATGTCAACTAAGGTTCTACGGTCAGTTACTGCTTTAAGACACCACGTAGCAGCTCAGCATTCTCCTTGACTAAACTCAAGGGACAATGGCACCAACTAATATGTCACACTAACATAGTAATTCCTTCAACCGTATCGGTATACGTCGTACAGTTTTCATGATCTATTGCTACTTACCTAAAGATGCCCCAAATCTGGGTATAGGATCGTTACAAAAATAACCCTAGCAAAACCCCGAAATATAATGCGTACAAATCAAGAAAGAAAATAATTTACAATGTGATGTAACTCTTAAGGTAACCCCACTTTTATTTTCCCCAGCAGAGTCTCCAATTCTGTTATACGGTGGGAAAACTGACTTTTGCTTTTGCGTTTTATCGCAAATGTTGTGGATAGAAAGAGGCCCCATCGACTTTTCTTTTATCCAATAAAGGAAAGGGTGAAAAGAACAGGAAAGACCTTTGCGAATTTTCTGATTAAGGGGGGTAGGTTATAAAAAGTGAAGGTATTAACACCCTTTTCATCCGTAGTTATCTACGGACTCTTAATCGCTAGCTCACTTTGAAAAATGCTTTGTGAATGTGTAAGTTTGAAAATATTTTGAAAATGCCTAAGTTCGGCAAATTCGTAATGATTCTCGTATCAGTTGAGAATGCATACAAAGTGTTTATTTTGAAAATATTTCAGAAAAGTGTTTTTGTGAAAAGAGATGTTTTTATGAGCAAGCGATTAAATGCTATCTACCTACTAAAAAGTATTTCGCGTTATTTTCCTCTTCCTTTAGATAGTGATGTCCTACCATTAGTTAGTAGGAAGCCCTATCATTGGATGTTTGAGGGACATGCGTGGGTCATCGTACAGTCATAAAGGAAACATATAAGGATACCATTAGCAATTCGAAGGGACTATCATCATGTATGCGTAGGCAACATGAGGGACAATATCATTTACTGAAGGCAGCATCGAAGGGTCACCGATGGACTATGATCTTTATGATGATTTTTAACCAAGGGTCTTTGCTAATGGCATCCCTACGTTCGAGGGACATGATTGTTTTATCAGAAGGTAACAAGTGGAGTCATCCTATAGGTGCGTGTGTGAAAAGTGATTTTTTTCCAGTTAATTTATCTTGATTAGGTTTTCTAGCATTTGATTATTATCTTGTCATACAATCCTATTTAGATAACAGTTATATATACATACAAGGCATACAAAATATAGGCGTAAAAAAATAAAATGCGGGAAAGTAAAGACCTACGGCTATTACATGGCTTTGGGAGATTTATACTATTTACAACTTTGCAGGAATTTAAACAGTAAACTATTACAAGAAAACGTATGCGACCTATAAATTTGTTTCTAATAAAATAGATAACAAAAGTAAATACAAAATATTTGCAATTTTTTTTAAAAATATTAACATCTAAAAGATTAGAAATCAAATTTTTTGTGCATTTTTGGTTTGATTTGATATATAAAATAAATAGACTTTAAAGTTAAATTAAAGATTTAATTAATTATAAAAGAAACCTATGTCTAATTAATTAATTAAGAAAAATATTGTCTAGAAATTAAATTAACCTATTAAAAGTGTAGCTCTGATTTTTTTTTGTTGTGATTTTATTGATTAGAGAAAATGATTAAAAAGAAAAATTAAATTAATTAGACAAAATGAAAAATAAAAATAGAAAAGGGTTAAAAAGTATTGAAAAGAAGAAAAGAAAGGTGCAGGCGCTGAGGTTTAAACCCACACCCTTCTATTTACAGTCTCCATCTTTTGCCATCTGAACCATGCGTGTTTGGTGTTTGAAAAATGGGATTTGATCATTATATGATAAACCTGCAAAGATTGGAAATAATAGAAAAAATATATCCTGCATTATTGTACCTCAGAAGATCATTAGTGGTGGTAGTATGTGTTGTACCCCAAAATTTTCCCTCCCATATTCTTCAAGATTTGCCAAGATCAAGGTTCAAAATCTCTCAAGGGTTGCACAGTCCAATTGCCTCCTAACAGTCAAAAATTAGGATTTTGGCTCTGGCAAAGAAATTGAAGTTTCCAAGGGCCCAATCAAGTCCCACATGCCTATAACATTGTCAAGCATCCTCATGCCAAGTTTCAAGACTCACAGCACAAAATTGTACAGTCAAAAACCCTAATTGCCCTACAGTCAACTGCAGGGGCAAAATGGTCATTTGACAGTCAAAAGTCAAAAAATTTGGTCAACATCTTATTTTGAAGCCACAAACATCATTTGATCAATTCTTGATCATGATTCTCAAAGCATGGCTCAAAAAGTCTCAAGATGCAAAAGTTTCTATTTTTGCACAGTTGGAAAAGTCAACTGCAAATTGACCAGGGCATAACTTCCACATGGTTTATCAGAAAAATTCCATCCAAAGCTCATTTTGAAGAGAAAGACATTTCCTGCAACTCATCTTCACACTTCAAGTCCAAGAAATGCTCTCACAAAAAGTTATCAATCTCAACATTATAGGTCATTTTCAAAAGTCAACAAAAAGGCACTTTAAGTCAAAGACCATAACTTGATATTGGTAAATCAAAATGACATGGGACCAAAGGCATTGGTTAGAGGACTTCAAGACCTTTCCAAAATATCAAAGAACATGATCAAAGCTTAAAAATTGAGCAAGATATGCCTTGTGGAAGTTGGGAAATTTTTGGGAATTTTGAAAAGTCAATTGTGCTTCAAAAGCCTCAAAATTGCTAATGGGCCTCAATTTCTTCCATGAATCATCACCCAAAGGCCATGCACGACCCATTGACATCCAAGGGAGTTATTTTATCATTTTTGATTAATTATTTGAATTATTATTATTATTAATTCACTTAATTAAAATTAAATATGACAAAAATAGCAAATCACACCTTTCAAATCTTTTTATGCAGCATATTCACTCATCATGACCTAGATATTTCGTGTACCACATCAAGAGGCAAGATCTTCCAAAATAGGCAAGTTTCCATGGAAAAAAAAGATTGAAAAAGATAATGAAAATCAAATATTCAAAATCATTGAATACAAGGCTTTGGGCTTGGTCTTTCTGACCTAATTCCTTCCACATATATGCACAAAACATAAACCTAATGCTAAGAACACAGAAAGCTGCGCATAAGGCAAGAACACATTGCAACTTTTTGACAAAAAACCTCAAAACTGTTTTCATAGCTAGGGATCGTTTCAAGACCTCAAAAGCATTCCAAAAGCTTGCTGACACATCCAGGAAGCTTTTTCAATCAAAATCACGCCTCCATACTCAAGGAATTGGTAGATAGAAGTCTCACTTTTCACTAAAATTTTCATATTCGTGCTTGCATTTTCATACATTATCAATGACTTTTAATGATTGATTTATACTAATATAAGCATTCTGAAGCTATTGGTGTTATTTGATTGAACTAAAGACGCCTGTATGCAAAGTTACCATGAAAGCTGCTTAGGGTTTCAGAGCTCCAATTTTGGGGTTTCATTCGTCTGGAAAAATTAGACAACAAGACCTATACCATTGAAACCAGGACCTTCCAACGAATAGAAACCAACCATCGCGCCCTTTTTCTTTTTCACTATATGTTAATCGCTATTTTACAGGGTGGAGATTAGTGGGGGTTTAAAACCCCCGCTATCCATTTGTGTTTTCAGGCAAAAAACGAAGAAGCAAGGGAGAAGATGCTAGCGTGTTGGACTATGGTTGGCCAGTTTGAATAATTGGCGCTTTTTTTATTGTCCATCATAATCTTACTTTTTCACATATATTGATCATTGTCCACTAACTATACAAAGAAACGCGCTAGTCCAACTGGTTAGTGCGTTGTCATGCAGGCACTGGGACCTGGGTTCGATTCCCAGGTCCCCCATATTTCCCTATAATTTTTGTTGTAACATGATCAGGTACAATTCCTACCCAGTGATCCACCATATGCGCATACGTGTGTGCCTGCCAAGTGTCTAGAAATTCCAATCTAATGGCCAGAATGGGAAGACCATCATGCACGTTAGTCAACCATGCCCTATGCAATTCCAGAAAGTCCAAAAAGGCCTGAATCAATGGGCCAAGTTGCTTACAATTGACCTCCATAATTGGGCCAGAAACCCCCTTTGTTTGTATTCTTCCTCCTAATTTTCTTCTTTTTCTTTTTTATTCTTTTTAATTTGTCTTATTGTTTTAATTAATTCACCAAGATATTTTTCATTAAAAAAAACAAAAAAATCATAAATCATAAAAATAAAAATATGTTTTATTTAATATTTAAGCCATTAATATTTTTTGTAAATAAATTTTTAATAAGCAATTTAGTTTAAATTTAGGTTTTTAAACTTTAATGTCTTTTTTTCTAAATAATTAAACAAACATAAAAATTAGGTTTTTAATATCTTTATTCTTTTTCTCAATAAATAACTTTTTCTCCTTATTATTATTATTAATTAATTTTGTAAATACTCATGTCACTAGATAATTAGTAAATTAGGTTAAAACTTAAACATTTTTTCTTTACTAATTAAAAACAATTTAGAACTAGGGTTTTATTTAATTTCAAATTCCAATTATTTTCTTTATTTCCATTAAATACAAAAACATCAAAAATAAGTTCTTTTCTTTATTTAATCATTCATTAGTTTTTAATTTCAATCTAATCTTTAAAGGGTCCAACGCCCTCGCACTCGATTCTAACTTCTTTTCGCACGTTTATTTTTATTTCCTTTTTAAATATAATGTATTTGCCCCAAAGCTTTGTAATAGTAATTAGGACATTTACTTTCCGCACTTTTATTCAAAATCGGGTCTTTGTTGATTTGGCGATGTATATGCCCGCGCCTTGTAATAGCGTAGGACCTTTATTTTCCGCATTTTAATTTCCGCACCTTTTAACTGCTAATCACACAAAAGAATGTATGCCCAAATAAAATCAAAGCGTAGCTCACCCAATGCATGAACAAGATAAAATATAACTGAAAATGACACACAATTCACACACCACTCTTAGGGTACGCCTCACTGTTGCCTTGCCCCTCGAAACGTGGTCGTCGAGTATAGGACGTTTTAGTAAGTCCTTATGTCCATGATCTATGGCATAAGGGTAGCTTCTAAGGTGTCCTACTGTTGCTCTGGTGACCACACTGTCCCTAACAATCGAATTGACCCGAACACCTCCAACGGTGATGCTACCTACCTCTCAATGGTGGGATGGCACTACCTTAAGGACTTCTACACAGCCTAATTCCTTAGGGTAGGTAGATGACTCGTAGATACTTGCTCTAATTCGAAACATATCAAAACTCTTTTCACACCGACACTTTTCAAAAAGCTTTCAAAAAACAATTTTTCAAACACTCTTGAGGACTGATACAAGAGTCAATCTGAAACTTTAAACGAAACTTTTTCAAACCCACTCACAATTGAAAAGCAGACAAACATTTTGAAAACACAAATGAGCAAGTATCTAAGAGCCCATGGATAACCATGGATAGAAAGGGTGCTAACACCTTCCCTTTCTATAAATCTACCTCCCGAACCGAGAACTAATCTCATAAGGAATTTTTCTGTGCTTTTGTCCTTTCCATGTTGGAGAAAATAAAAGACGGTGGCGACTCTTGCTTCCGCGACATTTCGCGAAACCAGCGTTAAATAGTCAGTTCCAGATCCACCGATCACAGAACTGGCGACTCTGTTGGGGATTTTTTTTAAAGTGAGGTGTACCTTAGGATAGTTCATAACTGTGTTTTCAATTGCTTTGACTTGTTTGCTTTATTATTGTGGGACTGTCTTGGGAGTTTTATGGATCCTAACCCGGATCTAGGGATACCCTATTTAGGTAGCATAAGCTGTGAGGGACCTGTCCGGCGTAGACCGACATGGGTGAAGCAGTGGCTACATTGGTGTGGCACCTTGGTCTGTACCGATATCCCTTGTGTCGCAACGAGGAGAATATGGGTCTTCTGAGGAGTCATTAAGCACCAACCAGCCTTAGAACAGTAGCAGTATGCTACGCCCATTGAGGCTAAACTCTCGTGATGGTTCTGGCTGCAAGAAAAGATTGCGATGCTGGAGTTATGACCGATTGAGGGTAGTCAGTGATATTGGGATCCTCTAGAACCCGGTTACTTTTGATAGGACAGGTCTTAACCCAACAAACTGAAAGAGGGTAATACCTAGACCTCATGTTGGCCTAAACTCTAAGGGCTTGTCTTGTGTGACTTGAGTGTCTTATCATGTTTGCCTTTGTAAATAATTGTGGTGTGCTTTATCATAACATCATGCCATCATAACATTGCATGCATCCTGCATAAGGACTGACCATTTCAAAGACAAGAGGGTTTCACCTTTGCTCTGTTTTGTAGGACATCATGATGCCTATGCGAAGGAATACTATCCGGTTCAACTTTGTCCACCCACCTGAATTGCTTGAAGAGTTGGTTAGCAGAATTCCAAATACTACTTCTTTCATCCAGAGGCATGGTTCTCTTCTCAGTTTAGTCACGACAAAGTGGGACCAACAACTGATGAGTGTCCTGACCCAGTTCTATGACCCTCTGTACCAGTGCTTCACCTTTCAAGACTTCCAGCTGGTCCCTACCCTGGAAGAGTTCTCTGATTTGCTTGGTATCCCTATCTTGGATCAGACTCCCTTCACTGGTTGGGAAAAGACCCTTAGGCTTGAGGAGGTTGTTGCAGCTCTTCCCTTGACTCACCAAGAAGTAATGGACAACTGGGTGACTAGAAGCGGAGTTAAGGGTTTCTTGACCAAGTTTCTGGTTGGTAAGGCTAACAGTTTCTGGAATGACGTGGACTTTAGGGCATATGAAGACATCCTAGCTCTCTTAATCTATGGCCTAGTCTTGTTTCCTAACCCTGATAACTTCATCAATGTCACCGCCATGAGGATCTTCATGTCTCAGAACCCTGTGCCTACTCTCTTGGGTGACATCCTGCAACAACTTTATGCTCGTACTGCCCGAAGACGAGGAACCCTGTGGTGTTGTATCCCTTTGTTGGTGAGGTGGTTTATTTCGCACCTCCCTAAGCTCGTGCTAAAGAACCAAGAAGGAAGAGGTTGGGCTCATAGGTTAATGTCTCTCACTGATAAGGACATCATTTGGACTCTCAAAGGTTTGGATGAGGTAGCTGTTATTGATCGTTGCGGGGAATACCCTAATGTTCCTTTGATTGGTACCCAAGGAGGAATCTCTTATAATCCATGTCTAGCTCTCCGTCAGTTTGGAAGGGCCAGAAGAGCAGGGCCTCATGAGATGTTGGTGCCTCACATCAGTTTTGACTTTCAGGTGGATAGTGACGAGTTGCGTCGTAGGTTCATCAAGGCTTGGGACAGAATTTACAAAGCTGACCCACAAGAGTTGGGGCCAAAGACTTCTCTACCTATGGAAGCCTACTACAAATGGGTTCGCATCCGTGCTCAGAAGTTAGGTATGCCATATGAAGCTGTCAGGCCCGTCATTCTTGAGTATCCTGATAAAGATGGGGTTCCTCCAACTGTTCTCCCTCCTCAGATACCTACTGATCATGAGACATTAAAGAGGTCTTGGTCGCAACTGCGAGAAGAACGGGATTCTTATCGGGAAAAGTACAACGAACAGGAATTAAAGATCCAGAAGCTGACAAAGCAGTTGGAGAATGAGCGTGCTCTGAATGACTACATCCGTACTGAGAAGAGGAGACCCTGGGATCAATAATGAGCTTTGGATGTTCTTTTACAGTTCTATTTCCCTTTTTAGTATTTCCATTTCTATGTAACGCCTAAGGGCAACCTGTTGAACAATTTAAATTTCAAAGTTGAATCTAATGAAGTGTGTTCCTTCTTGTTTACAAAGTTGATTCCCGATTGTCTTTGAAAACATAAATCATACACATCCCATTCATCATGTGCATAGCAGGTACTCTTCTTTTCAGGTTGCTTACTATTCTTCGCTGTTTATTTCAGCATCATGAACCCCGAATCATCTACCGAGCATTCTATCAAGGCCCTTCAGGCGCAGAACGCACAATTTCAAGAGCTGATTATGGGTTTGGCTAAAGGTCAAGAGGAGCTGAAAGCCCTGCTGGTCAAGAAGAAGAAGAAGAGAACTGTTCTATTCAACACTGGCCGGAGATTTGGTAACACTCTGCAGAATGAGGAAGCTGGTTCTTCTATAGGCAAAGACAGTCCCCAGGGGGGAAGGGCTCCAAGTCCGGTGGTCTCTGACAACGAGACTGATTTTAATGAGGAACAGTATCCTCCAGCTGAAGACCGGTACAAGCAGTTGGAAGACCGGCTGAATACCATGGAAATTCAACAAGTGCTTGGGCTGGATTTCAGAGACTTGGGTTTATCTTCTGGTGTGGTCATCCCGCACAAGTTTAAAGCACCATCTTTCGTGAAGTATGACGGGGCGTCTTGCCCTAAGTTGCACCTCAGATCTTATGTGCGGAAGATTCAGCCGTATACAGTGGACAAGAACTTGTGAATCCACTTCTTCCAGGAGAGTCTTTCAGGAACTCATCTCGAATGGTTCTATCAGCTGGATGGAACCAAGGTTCATAACTAGGAGGAGTTGGCTACTGCTTTTTACAAGCAGTATCAATATAATGCCGACCTCGCTCCTACGCGTACCCAACTCCAGGGTATGTCGTTAGGATCGGAAGAAGGTTTCAAAGAGTATGCGCAGAAGTGGAGGGACCTGGCTGGCAGGGTGCAACCTCCGTTAACTGACCGTGAGCTGGTAGATATGTTCTTGGGGACCCTATCCGGGCCATTCTTTAATCACCTTATCGGTAATTCATCTGCAGGGTTCACTGACCTCATTCTGACTGGGGAAAGGATAGAGGCTGGCATGAAGTCAGGTAAAATTCAGAAAGGGGCATCTTCAAGTGCTGAGAAGAAACCTTTTAAGAAGGAGGCCAGTGCTTTGTATGGGCCTAGGAGGCAAGACAAACCAGAGCGCCGCCAAACTGTCAACGCGGTGGTGATTGCTAAACCTGCTGCCGCTCCTCGGCAACTCAATCAACCAAGGGGTGAGAGACCCAGAAGAGAATTCACTCGGCTGAGCATGACCTTGTCACAAATCTTGCCGCAGTTGCTATCCACCAACTTGGTAACCGTCGGGGAGGCCCCGAAGGTTGTGAATACTACCTCTCCTAAGTATAACCCAAATGCCCGCTGTGCTTATCACTCCGATAGCCCGGGGCATTCCACTGATGATTGCTGGGGCCTAAGGAACAAGGTGTAGGACCTTATTGATGCAAAGGAGGTACAGTTTGAAGCGCCTGAGAAACCTAATGTGGTGACAACTCCCCTGCCTGCTCATGGAGTGAATGCTATCAGGGATGAAGACGAAGTGGAAGAATCAGAGTTTGACAGCTGGATTTATCCGACGGCCGACAGTGGACCTAGCAATTGGACTGCAAAAGACAATATACCTGTTACTTTTGTTACGAAGTAATGAATTCCTTTGTTTTTGTTATTTGTAATAAACAATGAATTGAAACTCTATGGCCCGGTGTCTTACCCGGGGCACCGTGGCTTCATTTGTGAGGGCATATTAATTGTCATTTCATATATCATGAATAAAGACCTTGGACGTTTTCTCGCATTTCAAATCTTATGCTCCTTTTCTTTCTTTTATTTCTTTATATATTGCAAAACAGTTGTATTTACACACACTCACCCATACAGGTTTCAATCCACTCTGGATCTCACTGGTAACGACTCTGCTACTGCCAGTTATGACTTCGAAAATCCGATCAACTTAGCCGAAGACGAAGGTGAAGATGATTGCGAGGTGCCTGGTGAGCTTGCAAGACTGTTACTCCAGGAAGAGAGGGCAATTCAACCACATGAAGAGCCAGTGGAAACGATAAATCTGGGTACTAAGACAGACAGAAAGGAGGTTAAGATTGGTGCCAATCTGGAGCTCAGCGTGAAGCAACGGTTGACACAGATGTTACATGATTATGTGGAGATCTTTGCCTGGTCCTATGAAGACATGCCTGGGTTGGATACCGACATTGTGGTCCATCACTTGGCTACTAAGGAAGACTGCCCTCCGGTTAAGCAAAAGGTCCGCCGTATGCGTCCAGAGATGTCCGAGAAGATCAAAGCTGAGGTTATGAAACAGTTTGATGCCGGGTTTCTTGTAGTGACTTCTTACCCTCAGTGGGTCGCTAATATGGTGCCGGTGCCAAAGAAAGATGGAAAGGTCAGAATGTGTGTTGATTACAGGGATCTGAATAGGGCAAGCCCCAAGGATGACTTCCCCCTACCTCACATTGACGTTCTGGTTGACAATACGGCTCAGCACAAAGTGTTTTCTTTCATGGATGGTTTTTCAGAGTACAATCAGATCAAGATGGCTCCGGAAGATATGGAAAAGACTACCTTTGTTACTCAGTGGGGCACCTTCTGCTACAAGGTCATGCCATTCGGGTTGAAAAATGCTGGGGCAACCTACCAACGTGCCATGGTTGCTTTATTTCATGACATGATCCATCATGAGATAGAAGTGTATGTCGATGACATGATTGCAAGGTCCCAAACTGAGGAGGAACACCTTGACCATCTACAGAAGCTGTTTGACCGTCTGAAGTTGTACAAGCTGAGATTGAACCCGAACAAGTACACCTTCGGGGTTAGATCTAGAAAGTTGCTAGGCTTCGTTGTAAGTGATAAGGGTATTCAAGTGGACCCTGCCAAGGTTAAATCCATTCAAGAGATGCCAGTTTCCAAGACAGAGAAAGAGGTCAGAGGCTTTCTAGGACGTCTGAATTACATTGCTCAATTCATCTCGCACCTAACTGCTACTTGTGAACCAATCTTCAAGCTACTGAAGAAAGATCAGGTAGTACGTTGGTATGATGAATGTCAGGCCGCTTTTGAAAGAATCAAAGAGTATCTCCAAGAACCACCCATCCTTATACCACCGGTCGAAGGGAGACCTCTGATACTATACTTGATAGTACTTGACAACTCGATGGGGTGTGTGCTGGGGCAGCATGACGAGTCTGGCCGAAAAGAGCACGCCATTTATTACCTTAGAAAAAAGTTTACCGACTGTGAGACCCGATACTCACTGCTCGAGAAAACTTGCTGCGCTTTGGTATGGGCTGCTCGCCGGCTGAGACAGTATATGCTGACTCACACTACCTTGTTGATCTCAAAGATGGATCTGATAAAGTATATATTTGAAAAGCCTGCTCTGTCTGGGAGAATAGCAAGATGGCAAATGATCTTGACAGAATATGACATCCAGTACACGACCCAGAAAGCCATCAAAGGAAGTGTATTGGCAGACCACTTGGCACATCAGGCAGTGGACGACTACCAGTCAATGAACTTTGAGTTTCCAGACGAGAGTATCATGATAGTGTCTGATTGTGAAGTACCTGGACCGGATGAAGGACCTGAGGAAGGATCCCAATGGTATATGCACTTTGACGGAGCCTCCAACGCTTTGGGGTAACGACATTGGTGCTGTGATCATATCCCCTCAAGGCACTCATACTCCACTTACCGCCCGGCTATGTTTCAACTGTACCAACAACATGGCGGAGTATGAGGCATGCATCATGGGTCTTCAAGCTGCAATCGACTTAAGGATCAAGTTTCTGAGTGTCTTCGGAGATTCCGCTCTAGTGATCAATCAGATCAAAGGCGAGTGGGATACGAAACATCTGAATCTTATTCCTTACAGAGAATGTGTGTTGACATTGATCCCCCACTTCACAGAGATAACTTTTGAACACTTCCCAAGGGAGGAGAATCAGCTGGCGGACGCGTTAGCTACGATGTCTTCCATGTTCAAAGTTAAATGGGACAATGAGGCTTCCCGGGTCATCATCTGGAAACTAGACGAACCGGCATACTGTTGTGATCTTGAGACTGAGACAGTGACTGAGAAACCCTGGTATCATGAGGTGAAGAGATACTTGGAAGCTCAAGAGTATCCTGAAGGTGCATCTGTCAACGACAAGAAGTTTCTGAGAAGGTTCGCAGCGAAGTTCTTCCTTAGCAACGGCATCCTATACAAGCGAAACCATGATTCAACTTTACTACATTGTGTGGATAAGACTGAAGCAGAAAGGATCATGGCAGATCTACATGAAGGTACCTTCGGAACACATTCTAGTGGACATACTATGGCGAAGAAAATCCTTCGGGCAGGATATTACTGGTCCACAATGGAAGCTGATTGTTACCAACACTCTCGGACATGTCATAAATGCCAGATTTATGCAGATAAGGTGCATGTTCCTCCAGTCCCTCTGAATGTCTTGACAGCACCTTGGTCGTTTGCAATGTGGGGCATAGATATGATCGGCGAGATTAAACCTACGGCATCCAACGGGCATCGCTTCATCTTGGTAGCGATCGATTACTTTACAAAGTGGGTTGAAGCAGCTTCTTATGCTACTGTAACCAAGAACGTTGTGGCACGGTTCATTCGGCATAACCTGATCTGTCGATACGGCGTCCCCGAAAGAATCATTACGGACAACGGTACCAATCTCAATAACAAGATGATCGCTGAGCTCTGCGAGCAGTTCAAAATACAACACCACAACTCTTCTCCTTACCGGCTGAAGATGAATGGGGCTGTAGAAGCAGCGAATAAGAATATCAAGAAGATTGTGCAGAAGATGACAGTGACCTATAAAGATTGGCACGAGATGTTACCGTTCGCTCTTCACGGGTACCGTACCTCAGCAAGGACGTCAACCGAGGCAACTCCTTTTTCCTTGGTCTACGTCATGGAGGCAGTCTTACCGATTGAAGTGCAAATACCCTCTCTCCGGATAATGAAGGATGCAGATATGAGCGAAGATGATTGGATCCAGACACGACTTGATCAGTTAAATCTAATTGACGAAAAGAGACTTACTGCTATATGTCATGGTCAAACGTACCAAAAACAGATGATCAGGGCATTTAACAAAAAGGTCAGACCACAAGAATATCAAGTTGGGGATCTTGTAATCAAGCGCATCATCCTTCCTCAGAGTGATCCGAGGGGCAAATGGACCCCTACCTACGAAGGGCCATTTGTGGTTAAACATGTGTTCTCAGGAGGAGCCATGATTCTAACCACCATGGATGGTGACGACCTTCCTCACCCCGCCAATGCAGACATAGTAAAAAGATACTACGCATGATAAAAGACCCGCTAGGTTGACATACCTAGGAAAACATTAGGGCTTCCCGGCGAACCAAAAGGGTTCGGGAAAAATGAAGGGATGAAATGAAAAAAATCTGTACACCCGGCAAGTCGAAAACCTGAAAAGGCGGCTTGGACAAAAAGGGGTATCCCGGTGGACTGAAAACCCGAAAGGGCGGTCCAGGCAAAAGTTAGGGATAAAGCGTAATACTATGTCTCATTGGATCACTTTGCATCCAGAATCCGGTATCAACATCAAGTTCAAAAGGCATCAATCAATCAGCTTCATCTTCAGCTAGGTCATCAAGTGATGAGACGCTCGAAGATATAAAGGCGATAGCAGAGTTGGAACCCAGTGGGATTATTCTTTTCACATAGCTGTTTTGTTTTCCCTTTGTACAATTTGTATAAACTCGTTTGTTCGGCGGCGTTCTCTTACCAGGACGTCAGCCTCTTGTACATAAACGCCTATTTACGGGCAATTCAAAAATCAATATAAATTCACTTTTCAGACAAATTGCCAATTGTTTTTCCTTTTTCTGTTTTGTTTTGCGAAGAACGTCCAAGGTTCAATTTGTGATATATGCATTTGACAATAACTGCTAACTCATAAATGATTGCATACGAAACAAAGGATTAATTACAGGTAACATTAGAAACAGGGGCAATAATGAGTGGTCTAAGCGATCTAATTGCTCTGTCCACCAAGGTATCAAGGTAGGTTCAGCTGAAGAACATAACCAGTATATCTTAATTCCCCAGAGAGCGAGTCAGCAAGTCAATACACTCTCCCTAAGCAGAGTTATCCCGTCAGCCTTAAGGAAGTTGAGTATCCTCCAGCAGGTCAATATTCCCCAGCGCAATATACGAACATTCTTAACAAGCATCCCCGGCAGTCTTGATCTAAGATTGTTCCTCGGCGGTATACTAGACATTCAGTGGAGCCACTTCCCCGATATATCTCAAAAGTTTCCCCAGGAGAGTCCAGAGATTTCCCCAGGAAAGTTTGAATCCATCTCCCCAGCAGGAAGCTTATCCCCAGTAGATTCTGCAAGCTTCCCCCCTGCAGAGCACGAACACGTCTCCCAGCTTTATTCAAAGGTTATTTCCCTACCAGGATATAACTGGGTTATCCTCAGCCAAAAGCCACGGAAAGATCGTCGTCGGCAAAGTCTTCTTATCCCCAGCGAAGTCTATTAATTCTTTCAACATAACCTATCAATGGAATCCCCAGCGGATTTATCATCAAGCATCTCAACAAAATACCTCTCTTCCCACAGAGTATTGCTCCCCAGCAAGATCGCTAGAGTAATTTTCTCCCCGCAGAGTAATCCATTCGCCAAGTTTATCCCCCAACGGAGTCATCTTCTCCTACCGGTATTCTTGCAACCATCACTCCCCCGTGGAAACAAAGAAAGCTCTACATCAGCCCAGGATTCAACTTCCCGGCACCCGTCAAGGATCCATTTTCCTAGACAAAAAACATACATTCATAAACATCACATTTTTCGTACACTACAACATGCATATACGCATCATGAACATATAATCTCATCACGCATGTCATACATCATGACATCGCATATAACTAACGTTTTGTCTTTTCAGGACAAAGGTTAATACCAAGATGATTACCATCAACGGTCGCAACTAAAGATCTGATTCCTGTATCTCGCCAGGGTGTATCTGTTGACGATCGATTCCAGACCCGATTCCTGTATCTTGCCAGGGTTTGTCTGAAGAGTTTGAGGATCAGATGCATGTATCTTGCCAGGGTGTATCCGTTGAAGACTAACAGTACCAGATCAGATTCCTGTATCTTGCCAGGGTGCGTCTGAAGAGTTTGAGGATCCGATGCATGTATCTTGCCAGGGTGTATCCGTTGAAGACTAACAGTACCAGATCAGATACCTGTATCTTGCCAGGGTGTGTCTGAAGAGTTCGAGGGTCCGATGCCTGTATCTTGCCAGGGTGTATCCGTTGACGACTAACATTACCAGATCAGATGCCTGTATCTTGCCAGGGTGTGTCTGAAGAGTTCGAGGGTCCGACGCCTGTATCTTGCCAGGGTGTATCCGTTGAAGACTAGCATTACCAGATTAGATTCCTGTATCTTGCCAGGGTGTGTCTGAAGAGTTCGAGGATCAGATACCTGTATCTTGCCAGGGTGTATCCGTTGAAGACTAACATTACTAGACCCGATTCCTGTATCTTGCCAGGGTGCGTCTGAAAGATTCTCTCATCGTCACTGTTGAGGTAGTAATCGCCTAAAGATTCTCTCATCGTCCCGTTGAGGTAGTAATCGTCCCAAGGTTCTCTCATCGTTACTGTTGAGGTAGTAATCTCCCAAGGTTCTCTCATTGTTACTGTTGAGGTAGTAATCATCCCAGGTTCTCTCATCGTTACTGTTGAGGTAGTAATCGCCCAAGGTTCTCTCATCGTCCCGTTGAGGTAGTAACTGTCCCTGATTCATTCATCACATCACTATCAACAAAAACCTTTTGAAGCTCCAGACTCGATTCCTGTACCTCGCCAGGGCACGTCTGAAGAGGTTGAAGATTCGATTCCTGTAACCAACCAGGGCGCGTCTATATAAAGAATTTTAAGGTCAACTCCTGTAACAGGCCAGGTAATTATCTTTCTTTTTTCAGGTACGCAAGTTCTCACTAAGGAATCTCTTACGCGATCGACACCCGGATGGCATCTATAAGCCCATCCCCCTATCCATCGTCTCTCCAAATGGCATCTGTAAACCCATTCCCACCATCATACTGCTAACATGTGAGCGCAAATTTCTGGGCACTCTAGTGTTCAATCATCTTCCACCTTCGGATTACGAAAGGCACGTCAGCCAATCTACATCCTCAGGTCTAAGAAGATTGAACAGGGGCAACTGTTGTACCCCAAAATTTTCCCTCCCATATTCTTCAAGATTTGCCAAGATCAAGGTTCAAAATCTCTCAAGGGTTGCACAGTCCAATTGCCTCCTAACAGTCAAAAATTAGGGTTTTGGTTATGGAAAAGAAATTGAAGTTTCCAAGGGCCCAATCAAGTCCCACATGCCTATAACATTGTCAAGCATCCTCATGCCAAGTTTCAAGACTCACAACACAAAATTGTACAGTTAAAAACCCTAATTGCCCTACAGTCAACTGCAGGGGCAAAATGGTCATTTGACAGTCAAAAGTCAAAATTTTTGGTCAACATCTTATTTTGAAGCCACAAACATCATTTGATCAATTCTTGATCATGATTCTCAAAGCATGGCTCAAAAAGTCTCAAGATGCAAAAGTTTCTATTTTTGGACAGTTGGAAAAGTCAACTACAAATTGACCAGGGCATAACTTCCACATGGTTTATCAGAAAAATTCCATCCAAAGCTCATTTTGAAGAGAAAGACATTTCCTACAACTCATCTTCACACTTCAAGTCCAAGAAATGCTCTCACAAAAAGTTATCAATCTCAACATTATAGGTCATTTTCAAAAGTCAACAAAAAGGCACTTTAAGTCAAAGACCATAACTTGAGATTGGTAAATCAAAATGACATGGGACCAAAGGCATTGGTTAGAGGACTTCAATACATTTCCAAAATGTCCAAGAACATGATCAAAGCTTAAAACTTGAGCAAGATATGCCTTGTGGAAGTTGGGAAATTTTTGGGAATTTTGAAAAGTCAATTGTGCTTCAAAAGCCTCAAAATTGCTAATGGGCCTCAGTTTCTTCCATGAATCATCACCCAAAGGCCATGCACGACCCATTGACATCCAAGGGAGTTATTTTATCATTTTTTATTAATTATTTGAATTATTATTATTATTAATTCACTTAATTAAAATTAAATATGACAAAAATAGCAAATCACACCTTTCAAATCTTTTTATGCAGCATATTCACTCATCATGACCTAGATATTTCGTGTACCACATCAAGAGGCAAGATCTTCCAAAATAGGCAAGTTTCCATGGCAAAAAAAGATTGAAAAAGATCATGAAAATCAAATATTCAAAATCATTGAATACAAGGCTTTGGGCTTGGTCTTTCTGACCTAATTCCTTCCACATATATGCACAAAACATAAACCTAATGCTAAGAACACAGAAAGCTGCGCATAAGGCAAGAACACATTGCAACTTTTTGACAAAAAACCTCAAAACTGTTTTCATAGCTAGGGATCGTTTCAAGACCTCAAAAGCATTCCAAAAGCTTGCTGACACATCCAGGAAGCTTTTTCAATCAAAATCACGCCTCCATACTCAAGGAATTGGTAGATAGAAGTCTCACTTTTCACTAAAATTTTCATATTCGTGCTTGCATTTTCATACATTATCAATGACTTTTAATGATTAATTTATACTAATATAAGCATTCTGAAGCTATTGGTGTTATTTGATTGAACTAAGGACGCTTGTATGCAAAGTTACCATGAAAGCTGCTTAGGGTTTCAGAGCTCCAATTTTGGGGTTTCATTCGTCTGGAAAAATTAGACAACAAGACCTATACCATTGAAACCAGGACCTTCCAACGAATAGAAACCAACCATCGCGCCCTTTTTCTTTTTCACTATATGCTAATCGCTATTTTACAGGGATGAGCTTAGTGGGGGTTTAAAACCCCCGCTATCCATTTGTATTTTCAGGCAAAAAACGAAGAAGCAAGGGAGAAGATGCTAGCGTGTTGGACTATGGTTGGCCAGTTTGAATAATTGGCGCTTTTTTTATTGTCTAGCATAATCTTACTTTTTCACATATATTGATCATTGTCCACTAACTATACAAAGAAACGCGCTAGTCCAACTGGTTGGTGCGTTGTCATGCAGGCACTAGGACCTGGGTTCGATTCCCAGGTCCCCCATATTTCCCTATAACTTTTGTTGTAACATGATCAGGTATAATTCCTACCCATTGAGCCACCATATGCGCATACGTGTGTGCCTGCCAAGTGTCCAGAAATTCCAATCTAATGGCCAGAATGGGAAGACCATCATGCACGTTAGTCAACCATGCCCTATGCAATTCCAGAAAGTCCAAAAAGGCCTGAATCAATGGGCCAAGTTGCTTACAATTGACCTCCATAATTGGGCCAGAAACCCCCTTTGTTTGTATTCTTCCTCCTAATTTTCTTCTTTTTCTTTTTTATTCTTTTTAATTTGTCTTATTGTTTTAATTAATTCACCAAGATATTTTTCATAAAAAAAAAACAAAAAAAATCAGAAATCATAAAAATAAAAATATGTTTTATTTAATATTTAAGCCATTAATATTTTTTGTAAATAAATTTTTAATAAGCAATTTAGTTTAAATTTAGGTTTTTTAACTTTAATGTCTTTTTTTCTAAATAATTAAACAAACATAAAAATTAGGTTTTTAGTATCTTTATTCTTTTTCTCAATAAATAACTTTTTCTCCTTATTATTATTATTAATTAATTTTGTAAATACTCATGTCACTAAATAATTAGTAAATTAGGTTAAAACTTAAACATTTTTTCTTTAATAATTAAAAACAATTTAGAACTAGGGTTTTATTTAATTTCAAATTCCAATTAATTTTCTTTATTTCCATTAAATACAAAAACATCAAAAATAAGTTCTTTTCTTTATTTAATCATTCATTAGTTTTTAATTTCAATCTAATCTTTAAAGGGTCCAACGCCCTCGCACTCGATTCTAACTTCTTTTCGCACGTTTATTTTTATTTCCTTTTTAAATATAATGTATTTGCCCCAAAGCTTTGTAATAGTAATTAGGACATTTACTTTCCGCACTTTTATTTAAAATCGGGTCTTTGTTGATTTGGCGATGTATAGGCCCGCGCCTTGTAATAGCGTAGGACCTTTATTTTCCGCATTTTAATTTCCGCACCTTTTAACTGCTAATCACACGAAAGAATGTATGCCCAAATAAAATCAAAGCGTAGCTCACCCAATGCATGAACAAGATAAAATATAACTGAAAATGACACACAATTCACACACCACTCTTAGGGTACGCCTCACTGTTGCCTTGCCCCTCGAAACGTGGTCGTCGAGTATAGGACGTTTTAGTAAGTCCTTATGTCCATGATCTATGGCATAAGGGTAGCTTCTAAGGTGTCCTACTATTGCTCTGGTGACCACATTGTCCCTAACAATCGAATTGACCCGAACACCTCCAACGGTGATGCTACCTACCTCTCAATGGTGGGATGGCACTACCTTAAGGACTTCTACACAGCCTAATTCCTTAGGGTAGGTAGATGACTCGTAGATACTTTCTCTAATTCGAAACAAATCAAAACTCTTTTCACACCAACACTTTTCAAAAAGCTTTCAAAAAACAATTTTTCAAACATTCTTGAGGACTGATACAAGAGTCGATCTGAAACTTTAAACGAAACTTTTTCAAACCCACTCACAATTGAAAAGCAGACAAACATTTTGAAAACACAAATGAGCAAGTATCTAAGAGCCCATGGATAACCATGGATAGAAAGGGTGCTAACACCTTCCCTTTCTATAAATCTACCTCCCGAACCGAGAACTAATCTCATAAGGAATTTTTCTGTGCTTTTGTCCTTTCCATGTTGGAGAAAATAAAAGACGGTGGCGACTCTTGCTTCCGCGACATTTCGCGAAACCAGCGTTAAACAGTCAGTTCCAGATCCACCGATCACAGTATGCAATAAAACAAAATGAAAACATAAAAATGAATTTGCAAGAAATTAAGAAAAACAGCGTAGCATGTATGCTCATTTCATGATCTTTGGAACATTACAAATGATCCAAACTTACCCTATTATGCTCCTGAAAGTGATGGAAAGGCTAGTTTGTTTTGATCGTGGCTGCAACTAAAATTTACAACTTGCCCTAGTTTTTAAAATTTTGGAATGTTTTTTTGGGAGCAGATTTTTGTGTCCTTTTCACTTGAGTATTGCATGTATTTATAGAGGAATAAAATGGAACTAGAACAAGATAAGAATTTTGTACCATCATGTCACAATTTATTACAAAAAAAACACATTGAAATCTTTCCAAAATTTGTAAAAAAAACATTCCAAACCTGAAGACTCTTGTTCCCAACTTGTTTTCACGGTTTTTGCATGTTTGTCATGTGTTCTTGGGCCTCCATGTGATTGAAATCAAAAGCACATGCTCCTTGAACCAATGATTTTATATTTTATTTGATTTGCTTGCATTTAAATGGAAAAAAATCAGATAAAAGAAATAAAAATCATAAAAAATATATGAATGGATTTATAGGTCTTCTAACACATTATGAACATGTTTGAACATCAAAAGTTAGGCTCACTAGTTTAAAATGTCAAGTTTTCTCACTTTGCATTTCTTGCATTTTCTCAAAATTTTCCAACTTGCACTGGTCATAACTCTCTAAATTTTCATCTTTTCAAGGTTATATTTGACTTTTTGGAAACCTCAAGATGTCCTTAACAATTTCTCTTTTGATCATTTTTACATTTGCAGACTTTATCCTGATGTAAGTTGCCTTGACAAAAAGTGTCTTTTTGTTGACTTTTAAAATTACCTATAATGTATGGGCTCATATCTTTCAAATGAAACATTTTTTTGGACTTGGGCATAAATACAAAGTTGTATAGAGTTTAATTTCCTCAAAATGGGCTTTGGTTGGGGTAAAATTTTGAAGAAGCATGTAAAAGTTATGCTTGGTCAAAGTTTAGTTGACTTATCCTAAGGAAACCCTAATTTGGCAACTTTGGAATTTTGATGATTTGAGGGCTTCTCTTTAGGAATCATGATCAACCCTTGATCAAATGATGAATATCACTTCAAAATGTTGGTGTTGACCAAAACTCTTGAAGTTTGACTGTATGTTAACCATAGTTGACTTTTTTCCCAATATGGTTAATTTTGAATCATTTGAGCAATTGGCTGAGAAAACTTGTGATCCAAGACTTGAAATTTGATATGAGTATCCTTGAACACATATTAATAACCATGGAAATCACTTGATACCTTTGGGACCCAATATTCCTTGAGAAAACTCAAAACCCTAGTTATAGACCCCTTGCTTAAGAGGTGGTTTAACTGGTCAACTTTTGTGAATCCTTGAGCATTTGAGAACCCTAGACGAAGATCTTGAAGAAAATGGAAGGGAAAACTTTGGGGTACAATAGCTGCCCCTGTTCAATCTTCTTAAACCTGAAGAGTTAGATTGACATGTCCTTCATTCATGACTTGAAGGTGGAAGACGATTGAACACTTAAGTGCCCAAAAATTTGCACTCATATGTGCAAAAAGTAACGATGTTGGTTGATTGTATCAGGAATGAGCTTAAAGATGCCATTTGTAGAGGTTGAGGAGAGTCATCGGAGATGGGCTTCTAGATACCATCCAAATTGAATGTCGATTAAAGTATCAGAAGGAGTCTACGCTTGACTACATCTGAGGAATGCTTTTCAGGATGAACCAATTCGATCATGTCTGAAGGAGCTGCTTCCTAAAAAGAATTTCTGAAGGAAAGTGATTTTCAGAATGAATAACCTGAAGGGGAGTTTTCTCCATGTAGATAGTCGCCCCGTCCTGTTTTGGGAATTGATCTACAATCCGCTTGTTGGTAAACCCGTCATGTTTTAGGAATTCATACCACTGGTGATAAAGATAGTCGCCACGTCCTGTTTCAGAAATTAATCTTTATTTGACAATAAAGAAATAAAGGTAGTTTCTCCGTCCTATTTGGGGAGTTAATCTTCGATCTGTTTATGTAGATAGTCGCCACATCCTATTTCGGGAATTTATCTACAATCAGTTTGTTGGTAAACTTGTCCTGTTTCGGGAGTTAATACCATTGGTGATAAAGATAGTTTCCCCATCCTGTTTCGGGAATTGATCTTTATCTGACCATAAAGAAAGAAAGATAGTTTCTCGATCCTGTTTCAGAAGTTAATCTTCGATCTGTTTATGTAGATAGTCGCCCTGTCCTGTTTCGGGTATTGATCTATAATCAGTTTGTTTTTAAACTCATCCTATTTCCGGAGTTCATACCATTGGTGATAAAGATAGTCGCCTCATCCTGTTACGGGAATTGATCTTTATCTGACCATAAAGAAAGAAAGATAGTTTCCCCGTCCTGTTTCGGGAGTTAATCTTTGATCTGTTCATGTATATAGTCGCCCTGTCCTATTTCAGGAATTGATCTACAATCAGTTTGTTGGTAAGCCCGTCCTGTTTCGGGAATTCATACCATTGGTGATAAAGATAGTCACCCCGTCCTGTTTTTGGAATTGATCTTTATCTGGCCATAAAGAAAGAAAGATAGTTTCCCCGTCATGTTTTAGGAGTTAATCTTTGATCTGTTTATGTAGATAGTCGCCCCGTCATGTTTCGAGAATTGATCTACAATCAGTTTGTTGGTAAACTCGTCCTGTTTCGAGAGTTCATACCATTGGTGATAAAGATAGTCGCCCTGTCCTATATCGGGAATTAATCTTTATCAAGCAATAAAGAAAGAAATATAGTTTCCTCGTCCTGTTTCGGGAATTAATCTTTGATCTGTTCATGTAAATAGTCACTCTGTCCTATTTTGGGAATTGATCTACAATCAGTTTGTTGGTAAACCCGTCTTGTTTCGGGAGTTTATAACATTGGTGATAAAGATAGTCGTTCGGTCCTGTTTTGGGAGTTGATCTTTATTTGACCATAAAAAAAGAAATATAGTTTCCCCGTCCTGTTTCGGGAGTTAATCTTCTTTCTGTTTATGTAGATAGTCGCCTCGTCCTATTTCGAGAATTAATCTACAATCAGTTTGTTGGTAATCTCGTTCCGTTTTGGAACATACCGCTGGTGATAAAGATAGTCTCTCTGTCCTGTTTCGGGAATTGATCTTTATTTGACCATAAAGAAAGAAATATAGTTTCCCCGTCCTGTTTCGGGAGTTAATCTTCTATCTGTTTATGTAGATAGTCGCCCCGTCCTGTTTCAGGAATTGATCTATAATCAGTTTGTTGGTAAACCCGTCCTGTTTCGAGAGTTCATTCCATTAGTGATAAATATAGTCGCTTCGTCCTGTTTCGGGAATTTATCTTTATTTGACTATAAAGAAAGAAAGATAGTTTCCCCATCCTGTTTTGAGAGTTAATCTTTGATCTGTTTGAAAATTGTTGATGATGTTCATCTGTTGGTAGACTTTACATCTAAGGATAAAGAGTTAGCTGTATGCAATATCATGATGTATAGAATGCATTGCGTAATGAAGTTATCAAAGTAAATGAGATTGTGCCCTATGTGTTTCTTATGCATATGCTATGATGTTTGTAAATGATGGATGAATATGAAATGTCGTTGAAGTGTAGCTCCGTATAACATCTCGCTGGGGAAAATAAATTCCTGAACAGTGCTTGGGATGGAGAATATGTGTAATCTTCAATCTCGTCTGGAATGTTGTCACTGGGGACTCTTGCTTGCTGCTTGAGGATACTCCATCGGGGAACATTGATTTCTGCTTGGGGAGAAGAGTTCAAAATCATTGGTCGTTCATCACTCTATGGTGAATTTAATTCTTATATACCTTGATTGGGGATAAAAGAGATAGATAACCTTTCGAGGTATTGTCTAAATGAGTTTCTGATATGGATACCAACTCGTCTGGAGAGGATAAGGTTGAATTTACCTGGTTCGGTTTCAGATTTGGTAGTAACTCTTTGGGGATAGTAGTCTGGACTGTCCTTTGCTGGAGAGAGGAGTTTTTCCGGTGATTTGCAGAAGCTAGAGGAATAGACTTAGGCTGGGGAGGCTGAATTTTGTTGGGGAAATAAACCATTTTTGGGAAATAAACCCTATTGGGGAAATAAACCCTGCTGTAGAAACATTTTGCTGAGGAATACTTTTGCTGAGGAGATGAGTCCTGCTGGAGGAGAGAATTCTATGGGGAATTTTATAGTGCTGGAGAAATAAACTCAGCTAGTGAAGAGAATTCATATGAATTATGTTGACGACCTAATTTTTGATGAGGGTTGACACTCCGTAAATTGGCGACATTTATGGGAAAAGATCATACTCCTTTGTCCGCTAGGGGGATCTGCTGGTGAGTATGATTATGTTAACAATTGGAAGATGCCCCACTTTCTATTTAAAGGCACATTAGACTTTTCGAGGATGTATCTTTGTTGAAGATGAGCTTCTGAAGGTATCTCTATGGGGATTTATGGATGTCTTGAACATTATCTCAACTTCTAGAACCCTTGGTAAATGCTAATCAGGGTGATGAGTCTTCTACTTATAGACAAGTAATGAGACACTAGGACATAGTCCTACGGTTTAATCCCTAACTTTTGGCTGGACCACCCTTTCGGGTTTTCAGCCCACCGGGATACCCCTTCTTGCCCAAGCCTCCTTTTCAGGTTTTCGACTTACCGGGTGTATAATTTTTATATATTCCTAATTTTTTCCCGAACCCTTTTGGTTCGCCGGGATGCCCATATTTTTGCCTAGGCATGTCGACCTAGTGTGTCTCTTTTACGCGTAGTATTTTTTTACTATGTCCGCATTTACAGAGTGCAGAGAATTTTCACTATAAGTGTTGTAGCATGCTAGAGAATGTTTTCTTGATCGTACATGACCCTTTGCTGGAACTCATGTTCAATTCTCCAAGTGATTCAGATGGAAGTATTCCCCTAGCTATTCGGCACTTTTGGGAGATTTCTTGAATCTTAACTTGACTGCCTCCAGATCAGTTAGACACCATGTCATGCCCCTGGATTATGAAAGACCTGTTACTGGAAATGTCTTTCCATCTGAGGTGATTATGTTCATTGAAAGGATTTCCATTCATTGAATGTTCGTCGTGCGAATTTCTCTGTTGTTGAACAATTAGTCATATGCAAATAGTAGTACTAGAAATGCAAACCTTATGTCTATCTTGAAGTTCTGAAAACGCATTTTTAGTAAAAATAGAATTTTGTAAGAATATGAATTCAACTCAGGTTTTATAGTAAGCCTTATAGTAGTCAGGATAATTTTTGTAACAATATGCTTTCGAACTAACATATACTTTAGTTCAGACTTTTAAGGGTTGTAACATGGTCTGGTTCACGGTTTAAGAAACAAAGGATAAAGACTCAGTTAACTGTGTGTTTTAGATTCCAATTGAGTCTAGAATCTTTTCCCTGATATTCTGGTGATGGTTCGGATACTGAAAGTTTATTTGAGAAGGCATTCATCATTTTTTTTGTAATATTTTTTTTGTTGAGGATTCGTAGCGACCTCTTTTTCACTTTATTATCCCTATTTTTTGCCTGAACTGTTTTGAGATCACAGTCATCGATGCCCCAGTTTGTCCTAAGTCTCCTTCACAAGTTTTGACTTAGAGGGATTTTCTTTTGAGAGATGACGACTGCTTGTTTTAGAGATTAAGGGGAACCATCACTGTCTTTTGATTTACAAGAGCATCTTCGACACTATTCGTCGTGTATTATGGTAGATCTTGCGACTGAATACGAATTTGAATTAACTGAGAAACTACTATGCCTCAGGTTATGATTAAAGGTTTCAATTTGTGTGAAAAAGAAAACTCTTACTTCTTAGGTTCAACTAGGTTGACTAGGGATTATCTTCCTTATAACTCCATTGTTTAGGATTTGAAAGAACGCATGTACATCGTCAGCAGGGTCTATTCCAAAGCATACTGTAGAGATTATGGTATCATTTTCGTCATCCTCCCTCTAAAGGCTTATATCTTTTAATCGAGAGTTGAATATCACAAAAAGGAAGTAAAAGCATAGTTTAATTATAGTGAAAATGAATGGATTAATTCAAGACAAACATATGTAACGCATTAATGGGGACAACCAAAGTCTGACATAAAGATAAGTGTTTGAACAAACAAAGAAATTACAAATGAAAATTTGAATGAACAAAAAGCTTCTTCGCCTGAATTTGTCACTTCAGATGGTTTTCCTTTGATGGATGACAGAAAAACTCAATCTGACCATCTTGTGTGAATTACAACATTCCTTCATCAATTAAGTCTTGAATCTTATATTTCAACATCCAACAGCTATCAGTATCATGCCCCAGACTGTTCGAGTGAGATGCACACCTTGCATCAGGATTGTATCTAGGAGCGGAAGTATTTGGATTTCGAGGAGGATCCTTCAACGTGACCAAATTCATCTTCAACATGTGTTGCAAGGCTTACAAAATCGGCAAATTGAGTTTGGTATATTTCTTTTTGGATGTATCCTGCTTATGCTGATTACCTTGTTGTTGTTGGCGAGGTTGTTGTTGGGCTTGCGATGTAATAGTAATCCGGAAAGGCCTACTTTCAACCAAGCCAACTTCCTCTCTTATCGGAGGATTCCCAATTCTAACCGTTCGTCCCATACGGTTTTATTCATCCTGATGAAGTTTATTGATGAGAATTCTTAACTTTTCTTGTCCCCGAGCTAAGTTTTGGATAAGAGCCATATGACCCATCATCTGGATTCTCATATTTTCCATCTCAGCTAACAATTGTTCCAATTGATCCTCCTTGTTGTCTTCAGGATTCTTCTTGGTCATGTTTTCAGTGAGGAGTGCTTTCAATTCCTCTTACCCCTTGGAAAAGCTTAGGAACATCTCCTGGAATTGTACATTTTGAGTTTGCAAATCTTTGACGGTCTGTTTGAGAGCCATTTTTATGCTGAAATAAACAACGAGAAAATGAGAAACCTGTCTTGAGAACTCCGTGTTATGAAATGACATGCATGATATGTAAATGGAATGTTTTCAAGGATCTCGCGAGTTAAACAGAAGAAAATGTTAGAATTCGACTGCAGCTTTGATTGAAGAACTTCGTATCGTTAAATGTCCTTCTACAAGAATCAAGCTCACCATATTGAGTGGGTCCTAGCCTTTGACTCAAGATATTGTACTTTGTTCTTTAATGGTATTTGGTTAGAGGAAAATAAATCCTCTTGCCCCTTGCTAGAAGTCTGGTTCATGATAAAATTGCATCACAGGCCTTTGAGATCCTTGAAATGGTTAATGAAAATGCCATGGCATGATGTTATGATGTGCATGCTATGCACCAAGCAAAAGTTTAAGATGATGAAAACACATAAGTATTGCAAGAAGTCCAAGTTATTGGATAATGAATACAAAACAAGTCCTGCAATGAATTCACATCATTAGATAATGAATACAAACAAGCCCTGCAAAGAATCCACGTCTTTAGGTAATGAACGCAAACAAGTCACACAAGTAGCCTTAGGTTTAAAGGCTTTCATGAGGTCCATAGGTAAGTACCCTCTTGAATTTTAGATGGCTCAACCTGTCCTAAGAAAAGTAAACGACTTCTAGGAGCCTCAATATCACCAATCTTTCTCTCAGGCATTGTTTCAACACAAGCATCTGATTTGCAACCGAAATATCCAGAGAGTCTGATCTCAATGAGTGTAGTATCGAGTATCGACTAACTTCAGTTTACACAGAAGCTGGCCATTTCACTATTTTCTAATGGCTAAGTCATGTCAACTAAGGTTCTACGACCAGTTAGTGCTTTATGACACCACGTGGAAGCTCAGCATTCTCCTTGACTAAACTCAAGGGACACCGGAACCAACCAATGTGTCACACTAACGTAGCCATCACTTCAACCGTATTGGTATACGCTGTACAATTTTCATGATCTATTGCTACTTACCTAAAGATGTCCCAGATCCGGGTATAGGATCTTTACAAAAAAAAAACCTAGCAAAACTCTGAAATATAAAGCATACAAATCAAGCAAGAAAAGAATTTACAATGTGATCTAACTCTTAAGGTAACCCCACTTTTATTTTTCCCCATCAGAGTCTCCAGTTCTGTAATACTGTGGGAAAACTGACTTTTGGTTTTGCATTTTATCGCAAATGTTGCGGATAGCAAGAATCGCCACCGACTTTTCTTTTATCTAATAAAGGAAATGGTGAAAAGAACATGAAAGACCTTTGAGAATTTTATGAGTAAGGGGGTAGGTTATAAAAAGGGAAGGTATTAGCATCCTTTTCATCAGTATTTATCTACGGGCTCTTAATCGCTAGCTCACTTTGAAAAGTGATTTGTGAATGTGTAAGTTTGAAAATATTTTGAAAATGCCTAAGTTCGGCAACTTCGTAATGATTCTCGTATCAGTTGAGAACGCATACAAAGTGTTTATTTTGGAAATATTTTAGAAAAGTGTTTGTGTGAAAATAGGTGTTTTTATGAGCAAGCGATTAAAAGCTATCTACCTACTCAAAAGTCATTCGCGTTATTTTCCTCTTCCTTTAGATAGTGATGTCCTACCATTAGTTAGTAGGAACCCCTATCATTGGATATTTGAGGGATAAGCGTTGGTTATCGTACAGTCGTAAAGGCAACATATAGGGATACTTTTAGCATTTTGAAGGGACTATCATCATGTATTCATAGGCAACATCGAGGGACAAGATCATTTACCGAAGGAAACATTGAAGAGTCATTGAGGGACTATGATCTTTATGATAATTTTTAACTGAGGGTCTTTGCTAATGGTATCCCTACTTTCGAGGGACATGATTGTTTTATTAGAAGGCAACAAGTGGAGTCACCATAGTGGTGCATGCGTGAAAAGTGATTTTTTTTCTAATTAATTTGTCTTGATTAGGTTTTCTAGCGTTTTATTATTATATTTCCATACAATCCTATTTAGCTAATAGTTATATATACATACAAGGCATACAAAATATAACCGCAAAACAATAAAGACATACGACTATAACATGTCTTTGGGAGATTTACAATCTTTACAAATTTGTGGGAATTTAAATGCTAAACTATTACAAGAAAACTTATGCAACCTATACATTTGTTTCTAATAAAAATAAATAGCAAAAGTAAATATAAAATATTTGCAAAAATATTTTTAAAAATCTTAACTTCTAAAAGATTAGAAATTAAATTTTTTGTGCATTTTTGGTTTGATTTGAATTATAAAATAAATAGACTTTAAACTTAAATTAAATATTTAATTAATTATAAAAGAAACCTATGTCTAATTAATTAATTAAGAAAAATATTGTCTAGAAATTAAACTAACCTATTAAAAGTCTAGTTCTGATTTTATTAATTTTTTTGTGATTTTATTAATTAAAGAAAATGATTAAAAAAAATTAAATTAATTAGACAAAATGAAAAATAAAAATAGAAAAGGGTTAAAAATTATTGAAAAGAAGAAAAGAAAGGTGCAGGCGCTGGGATTTGAACACACGCCCTTCTATTTACAGTCTCCATCCTTTTACATTTGAACCATGCGCACTTGGTGTTTGAAAAATGGGATTTGATCATTATATGATAAACCTGCAAAGATTGGAAAATAATAGAAAAAATATATCCTGCATTGTTGTACCTCAGAAGATCATTAGTGGTGGTAGTATGCATTAAAACAAAATGAAAACAGAAAAATGAATTTGCAAGAAATTAAGAAAAACGGAGGAGCATGTATGCTCATTTCATTCTCTTTGAATCATTACAAATGATCCAAACTTACCCTATAATGCTCCTGGAAGTGAATGGAAAGGCTGATTTATTTTGATCTTGGCTGCAACTAGAGTTTATAGCTTGCCCTAGTTTTGAGAAATTTGGAAATTTTGGAATGTTTTTTTTGGAGCATCTTTTTGTATCCTTTGAACTTGAGTATTGCATGTATTTATAGAGGAATAAAATGGAACAAGAACAAGACATAATCTTGTACCATCATGTCACAATTCATTGTAAAAAAAACACATTGAAATCTTTCCAAATTTTTTAGAAAACATTCCAAACTTGAAGATTCTTGTTCCCGACATGTTTTCACGGTTTTTACATGTTTGTCATGTGTTCTTGGGCCTCCGTGTGATTAAAATCAAAAGCTCATGTGCCTTGGCCCAATGATTTTATATTTTATTTGATTTACTTGCATTTGAATGAATAAAAATTCAAATAAAAGAAATAAAAATCATAAAAAACATATGAATGGATTTAGAGGTCTTCTAACACATTGTGAACATATTTGAACATAAAAAGTTAGGCTCACTAGTTTAAAGTTTCATGTTTGCTCACTTTGCATTTCATGCATTTTTTCAAAATTTCCCAACTTGCACTGGTAATAACTCTCTCAATTTTCATATTTTGAAGGTGATCTAGGACTTTTTGGAAACCTCAAGATGTCCTCTAAAATTTCACTTTTGATCTTTTTTTTTCTTTTGGATACTTTATCTTGATGTAAGTTGCCTTGACAAAAAGTGTCTTTTTGTTGACTTTTGAAATGACCTATAATGTATGGGCTCATATCTCTCAAATGAATCATTTCATGGACTTGAGCATACAGATTCAAAGTTGTAGAGAATTGAATTTCTTTCAAAATGAGCTTTGGTTGGGGAAAAGTTGAGGAAGCATGTGAAAGTTATGCTTGGTCAAAGTTCAGTTGACTTCTCTTAAGGAAACCCTAATTTGGTAACTTTGGACTTTTGATGATTTGAGGGCTTCTCTTGAGGAATCATGATCAACCCTTGATCAATATCACTTAAAAATGTTGATGTTGACAAAAAATATTGAAGTTTGTCTGTATGTTGACCATAGTTGACTTTTTACCCAATATAATTGATATTTAATCATCTGAGCAATTGACTGAGTAAACTTGTGATACAAGACTTGAAATTTGATACGAGTATCGTTGAATACATATGAATTACCATGGAAATCACTTTAGACCTTTGGGACCCAATCTTCCTTGAGAAAACTCTAAACCCTAGTTGTAGACCCCTTGCTTAGGAGGTGGTTTGACTGGTCAACTCTTGTGAATCGTTTGGCATTTGAGAACCCTAGAAGAATATCTTGAAGAAAATGGGAGGGGAAATTTGGGGTACAACACCATAAAAGAATACTTGGAGCAATTTATTGTGGATAAAAAGTTTATTGGATCAATATTTTAGGAGATATTGGGTTTGTTAGTTGTTTGAGTGTCTGCATTAACATAGGTAATTCTCGTGTGATAGTTCATTGTAATCAAAATACTTGTCTCAAACTTATCGAAATATTGGAAAATCGAGATTATTTCTCGATTTTTCCTTAACACAATTAAAGAGTGGAGTAGGCAAAGCGAGGATGGACGTTGAACCACCATATATATCTATGTATCTTTTCTCTCTTCCCTTACCTCCTTTAATTTTCTAAAATTCATTATTATTTGTATTGCATTAGTACATTATTGCATAACTTGTATGTTATTTAGGTTATATCGTGCCTATAGAGATTTAATGTGTAAGCTTAAGTTTGTGATGCATCAATCTTAATGGATCACCATGAATCTTATTATGTCTTGAATGATCATCTATGTAAAGTATTTTTAAGTCGTTTTGTTTAAAGCGGCTTTAGTGATCTTGTAATTGACTTGAATTAGAAGTAATAAAATCCTTATATCTTGTAATATTTCAAATGATTCAATTCATTGAGATGCTTCCAAAATTTCTTAGTGTTGCGTTTTACTTCTGCGTTTCCTAAAATCTCTAATTTCATTCATGAGACCTAAAATGTTTTTGAAATTGTCTTTTAGAGATATGTCTTATCAACCTCCCTTATAGACATATTTGTATCCATATTGTCACCCAATAGTTATGATCATAGGGAAGGTCGATGGCCAGGTCAGAAGTACTTCCCCTATCGAACGTCTGAAGGAGTTGAAGAATAAGAAACTCAAGAAGCTTAGTGATTTTGTCCCTCTCACAAAGGGTGACCTAATGAGTAAAGGTTAGGAAACTTCTACTGCAACAAAGGCTCTGTTGGTGTAAGCTCTAGAGGCTAATACTTTTGGTACTTATATCAAATTATTTATTAATAATAAAAGGCATTTCTTTATTATGTTTTCTTTTCCAAAATAATAAAGTCCCTAGAATAGTTCATTTGTTTAATGAAATGTTAAGTGTGACTTAATCATGAGATCCCATTAAACATAAGGGCATTATTATTAAAGTATTTGTAGTCCATCTTTATTTCAAAGTGGGATAACATTAAATAATTAATATTATTATGTAGATAGACTGATGATCACATCTCATGGATCATAGATAAGGAGGTATTAAGTCTTCACATAGGTATGAATATTAGGAGTAATATTTATACTGGATTGACCCGCTATGAGAATACTACATAGAATGTTATGCAAAGTGTCATAATTTATTCTCATGGTGATAATGATGTATACCCCCTTCGACCTGAAACTACTATGGATCCTAGATGTAGATTCAAGTACTTTATTGCTGATCAAACGTTATCTGTAAATGGATGACCATAAAGATAATTGATGGGTACTTCACAAATCATGCTGAGGGACATGAGTGAACTAGATGGAATTTTCCCATCCTGTATAACAGGATAAATGCTTAAGGGCCCAATATTGAACTGGACAAGAATGACATGATATATGCCATGTGTTCAATATAGACATAAGGTCAAAAGAGTAATTGTACACAAATATTATCACATAAAGGTTTTGTCAGATCACATGACATTTTTGTGACTTGGATAGCAATGATGTATTGCTAGATACTGTTTACTGTTTATTATGTTAAATGTGTGATTTAATATAGTTGCCAACATCGTAAAAACCTACATGGTCACACACATAAGGACAGGTTGATGAGAGATAGAGTAAATAAGGAACACCATAAGGTACGGTGCACTTAAGAGAGTTGTAGAACACCGTAAGGTACGATACACTTAAGAGAGTTGTAGAACACCGTAAGGTACGATACACTTAAGTGGAATACATACTATGATAAGGTACCACGCGCTTAAGTGATATACGGTACATCATAAGGTATGATGCCCATATGCTTAATTGGGCTTTTAGCTTGCAGCCTTAATTGGGATTTTAGCTTGCATACCATACAAGTGGTTCTATAAATAGAACCCTTGTGCTGAAGCATTTTCACTTGATGAAAAATTAGGTCTTGAAACCCTAACTGTATTTTCTCTCACTCTCTCACTCAAAGTTTTCGTTCATAAGCAACCAACACTATGAACAGAAGCGATCAATTAATGTGGACTAAGTAGAGGCGTTGTTCTTCATCAACGCTCATGATTGCAACATTAAAGATATGAATCACCACAAGAGGTAATAATTGTTATCACTGACCATGCCCTTCGTAATAATCCCTAAAGGAAAACTTTAATTTTCACTGCATTTTGAATCACGATTTTCCTTCAGGCTTCCAATAGCACCAAATAGTCTACTAAACCTCAAACAAAGGATTGAGATCAGTTATTAGATAAAGTTTTGAATGTCGTTCCTCTTAAGGTTGTTTTCCTAGGAAAAGAGAAAAGTAAGTTTTCTAAATCTACTAAAACCTGTAAATTTGTTGTACTCTCTAATGTGTTTGAAATTTTGGAACTTGCAATACAAAGGTCAAAACTAAGGTCTTAAAATAGACACACGATGTCAGGACGGATCTTATGACACCTATTTACAGAAAAACTGTTGTAGAGCAAAGGGAAGCATTTCATGCCAATCTTTGTATGGATTCACCATTTTCTGAATTATTTTCTTGATATTTTTATTGGCTGCCTCGATGGCTCCGTTCATCTTGGGTCTGTATGGTGAGGAGTTATGATGTTCAATTTTGAAATTGTCGCACAGTTCCTTCATCATCTTGTTGTTCAAATTGGAACTGTTATCTGTGATAATCCTGCTTGGAACCCCGTATATGCATACGAGATTCTGCTTGATAAAACGTGTAACCACATGGCTTGTCACATTGGCATAGGATGTTGCTTCTACCCATTTAGAGAAGTAATCGATGGCTACTAGTATGAAACTGTGTTTATTGGATTCCTTCGGCTCAATCATGCCAATCATATCAATTCTCCACATTGAAAATGGCCAAGGGGAGCTCATGACATTTATAGGAGTTGGTGGCACATTTATCTTATTGGTGTAGATCTGGCATTTTTGACATGTTTTCGTATAGTGATAACAATCGGCTTCCATTGTTAACCAATAGTACCCTGCTCACAGAATCTTTCTAGCCATGGCGTGCCCATTTGTATGGGTTCCAAAAGTTCCCTCGTGGATTTCTCTCATGAGCGTATCTGCTTCCTGTTTCTCCATACACTGGAGTAGTACCATGTCGTAGTTTCTCAGAAAGAATTTCGAGGCTAACTTCCGTAGAGTTTGTTTGTCAATGATAGAGGCATTTTTTAGATATTCTTGCTTTTCCAATACTTCTTGATGTCGTAAAACCAAGGCTTGTCATCCGGCCCTTTTTCAATAGCAATGCAATATGCGGGCTCTTCAAAGTGTCTGATTATGATGCGTGGTTCATAGTTTTGCCAAGTTACTTTGAACATAGCTGATAGAGTTTCCAAAGCGTCCTCCATTTTATTTTATTCTCGTGGAATGTGACTGAAAATGATCTTTGTGAATCTTGCAGTCAACTTTAAAACATGATCCCGATATGGAATCAATTTTGGATGTTTGGTATCCCATTCGCTGTTGACTTGGTATATGACTAATGCAAAATCCCCAAATACTTCGAGGTTATTTATTCTCAGGTAAATGGAAGCTTCCAGTCCTAGTATACAAGCTTCGTACTCGGCGATGTTGTTGGTACAGTCAAAACACAACCTTGTAGTGTAGGGCTTGTGATAATTCTTTGGAGAAATCAAATCTTCCCCTATACCGTGCCCCAGCGCATTTGAGGCCCCATCGAATATGAGTGTCCAATGTGCCCCTGGTTTGGGTCCTTCGTTAGGTCTTGGTATTTCATAGTCACCTATAACCATGACATCTTCGTCTAGAAAGTCGAACTTCATAGGTTGATATTCTGGCAGTGGTTGGTGAGCTAGTTGGTGAGCTAGTATACTAACTTTGATGGCCTTTTGAGTAACATATTGGATGTCATATTCTGATAATAGCATCGGCCATCGGGCGATTCTCCCTATAAGAGCTGGTTTTTCGAAGACGTACTTTAAAGGATCCATTCTTGCTATTAACCATGTGGTGTGGGTTAACATATATTACCTCAAACTCTTAGTAGCCCAAGCCAAAGCATAACAAGTTTTCTCGAGGAGCGAATACTTGGTTTCGCAGTCAGTAAATTTCTTGTTGAGGTAGTAAATTGCATGCTCTTTTCTTCCTGTTTCATCCTGCTGTCCCAAAACACAGCCCATTGATCCTTCGAGCATTGTCAGATACATGATGAGTGGTCTTCCAAGAACAGGTGACATTATGATCGGTGGCTCTTGCAGATATTGCTTTATTGTCTCGAAGGCCGTTTCGCAATTGTCATTCCATACTACCGTTTGATCTTTTCATAATAGTTTGAATATAGGCTCACATGTAGCTCTTAGATGTGATATGAACCTTGAGATGTAATTCAATCATCCTAAGAAACCATGAACTTCTTTTTCTGTCCTCGGTGTTGGAATCCATTGTATAGATTTTACTTTGTCGGGGTCTACCTCGATACCATGTTGACTTACAATTAAACCCAGCAACTTTCCTAATCCGACGCCAAATGTACATTTATTCAGATTTAACCTCAGTTTGAACTTGCGCAGTCGATCGAATAAATTTTGTAAATGTATGATGTGTTCCTCCTCCGTATGGGATTTGGTGATCATATCATCTACGTACACTTTAACCTCTTTGTGAATCATATCATGGAATAGTGTGACCATGACCCTTTGATAAGTTGCCCCTGCAATTTTGAGATCGAACAACATTACTTTGTAGCAGAAGGTTCCCCAAGGTGTCATGAAAGTAGTCTTTTCCATGTCTTCGGGTGCCATTTTGATTTGATTATATCCTGAGAAATTGTCCATGAATGATAATACTGAGGCTTGAGTCGTGTTGTCTACCAAAACATCTATGTGTGGTAACAGGAAGTCATCCTTGGGACTTGCTTTCTTCAGATCTCGATAGTCCAAACACATGCGTACCTTGACATATTTCTTAGGTACTGGAACAATGTTAGCTATCCATGGCGGATAATCTACCACTACTAAGAACCCTGTGTCGAACTGTTTAAGAATCTCTTCTCTAATCTTGCTAGACATATCTGGACGAGTTCTTCTGAGTTGTTTCCTAACTGGAGAACAACCTTCTTTGAGAGGTATTATGTGTACCACAATGTTGGTATCTAACCCTGGCATGTCCCTGTAGGACCAGGCAAATATATCCACATACTCATGCAATAGCTTGATCATCCTTTCTTTGAAGCTCTGCTCTAACATTGTCCCTAGCTTGATTTCTTTTAGATCTTCCTCTATGCCTAAATTAATGGTCTCAATAGCCTCTTGTTATGGTTTTATGTTGTCGGCCTTCTGCTCTATTTCCTTTGCCATTTCTTCAGAAAGTTCAAGATCTTCATCACCTTCCCCTTCGGCTTGGTTGATGGGAGCATCAAAATTATATCGGATCGCAGCAGTAACATTATCGGTGGTTTTGGGCATGGATCTGCATGTTTATCATGTCTTGGTGTAGATTTTAGTATATGAACTTTGAAAATGCATATGAAGAGAAAGTATTACCATTTTTGAATTTCAGAGATAAATGCAAGAGAAAGACAAGGATCTTAATTGAAAACAAAATATAACTTTTATTAATTATAAATATTGTCTGGAACAAAACTAGGGGACCCTTACAAGCAACCCCTATGCCTCGGGCTTGACATATGTTCTTTCAAAACAAGAAAAATTACTTAGGAAAGAAAAATATCTCGGGAATCTCCACGGTGGTCAAGTTTATGAGTTCTTCTCCTGGGGCGCATTCTCGGATGAAGTCAATTGCCCTTTTGGTGTTGACTTTGTTACATATCATCACCACATATCCGCCATGCTCTATTCCCCTATTGAAAAAGGTCTCTTGGATTGGAGGAAACTGTGCTTTACCCTTTAGAGTAGCTTTTGATAGTTTATAGCCCAATGTTATACCCCAAAATTTTCACTCTCTTTTCTCAAGACATTTCTCACAAAGATTTTCAAAAGCTCAAGTTTGCACAAGTACAAAGTAGACAAAAAGGGTGTGCAGATGCAGGTAACTATGTTGAATTCAAAATCTTGTTCAGGCTACATGACTGATCGAAAGGAGTGGTTGGCAGATTTGGACAAAATGGAGAAGAAGCTTTGATCCACAAGCTTCGACTGAGCAGTGGCTTCCTTCATGCTTGCTTCAATCCACAAGGAAATGACTTCCTTCATGCTTTCTTCGATCCACAAAGCAGTGGCTTCCTTCAGGCTTGCTTTGATCCATAAAGCAGTGGCTTCCTTCATGCTTGCTTCGATCAACAAGGCAATGGCTTCCTTCATGCTTGCTTCGATCCACAAGGAAATGGTTCCTTTCAAAACAACCTGCTTCGATTCCACCTCTAAACCCTTCGACACACATATTTTCTACACTATGAATTACAATTTTAGGTTTGGACATTTGAACTTTAGACCACCTAATCAACTGATGGTTAGTGGTAGGAAAGCAATCCAAAAATTCTTTTGTTTTGACTATGCCAATGAGATCATCTTGCATGCTCAATATTTGAGACCATTCGAAGGACACACATTTGGTGGAAACAAGTATTACTTTGTCTGTTGTTGTGTCTGGTCGAAGATTATGTGGTCCATTCGAAGGTCACACATTTGGTGGAAACAAGTATTGCTTCATCTGTTATTGAGTTTGGTCGAAGGTTGTGTGGTCCATTCGAAGGACACACATTTGGTGGAAACAAATATTGTTTCGTCTGTTATTGAGTCTGGTCTAAGGTTGTGTGGTCCATTTGAAGGACACACATTTGGTGGAAACAAATATTGTTTCGTCTGTTTTTTTGAGTCTGGTCGAAGGTTGTGTGTTCCATTCAAAGGACCCACATTTATTGGAAACAAATATTTTTTCGTTTGTTGATCATTTTGGTCGAAGGTTGTGGATCTATGTAATTAAAACAAAAGGGTGAATTATTCAAGATGCTTGCTGAACAAAGTCCTATATGCTTCCAAGCCCAAGCTTGTTGTACTATCCATATAAAATCCTAAAACCATGTCAAAAACAGTCAGTTGTACTGCTATGAAACAACCCTGCACAAAGCTGCCACAACACTCCAAAACCGCTGCAAAACAGTCCTGCTATGCTACTCATAAACCAGTCCCATATTTGCACCAAACTAGCACATAATAGCTGCATCTCAAAAGCTATGAAAAGAACATTACCCAAACTGTTCAAATTTCATTTGTTTTCCCCCCAAAACCTCAGCAAAACTCTTCTATAAATAAGTTGTTTCACAACACATCTAGAGAGGCTTTTGGGGAGAAGGAACAAGGAGAAGAAAAAAGAGAGAGGAGAGAACACAAAGGCTGAAGCCTTAAAGCATTCTTAAACCCAGAATCAAAAAAAGACAACACCTTTGTTCTTGTCTTTCGAACCCAGAACCAAAAAGCACAATACCTCTTTTCTTTTCTTTCGAACCCAAGAGCATTCAAGGCAACAACTCAAGTTCCAGGCACACATTCCAGCTTCAAGGTAAGTCTTCTTGACTTTAAACCTTTTGTTTCAAACATCATTAATCATTGCTTTCGAGCTACTCTTTTTTTTTCCTTTCTTGTCAAGAACTAACCTGTACAGACCATAAAACAATGTTGGAGTGAGAAATTACAGCATGCTTTGACACAAAGCCTTAGGCTTCGACACACACTGCTTTATAGGCCCAAACAGAAGAAAAAAAAGAATGTGTGAATCGAAGGGTGCATACTGCATGAATCGAAAGATTTTTCTTTTCTCTGTGAATCGAAGGGTGCATGCTTCTGCATGAATCGAAAGATTTGTTTTTTCTCTCCTTTGCGTTGTTTTTTTTTTATATTTTCTATATATTTTCTCTCATTTCTATTCAATATGGTTGTAATAATTAGGACTTGTATTGCTTTCCACCCCTATTTATACATTTGTACCCCCCCCCCCCCCCCCTCCCCTAAAGTGATGTAATAGCTTAGGATTTTAATTTCCGCAATCTACCTCTTTAATATAAATTGTTAGTAATAAGGGTGGGTATGGCAAGTTAAAATCAACTGTTAGAAAACCCTAATTTCAAAGTAAAAAATGCATGCAATCAAATACATTATTTACACACGTGCACCTCTAGGGTAACCTCGCTTGTTGCCTTGGAAAATAGTCATGTCCCTCGAATATGGGCGTTTTAGCAAAGACCCTCAATAAAAAAGATCGTAGTCCCTCGATGTCCCTCGATGTTGCCTCCGGTAAACGATCTAGTCCCTTACAAAAATTGCTAAAACGTCTCATAAGTTGCCTTTTATGACTATACAATTGACCCATGCCCATCCCTTCATATCCAATGATGGGGATTCTTACCAATCAATGGTAAGATAGAAACATCTAAAGGAGGAGGAAAAGAACAAAGACCTTTTGAGTAGGTAGGACTCTCGTAGTTTCTTGCTCACAAACTAAAACCATTTCACACTTACACTTTCAAAAAAACATCTTCAAAAACAAACATCTCTTTGAACTATTTTCAAAACCAAACACTTTGTATACATTCTTATAGAGACGAGAATCATTACAAAGTTTGCCGAAACAAAGGCGTTTCCAAAATATTTTCAAACTTACACCCACCACAAAACACATTTTCAAACAAAGCAAAAGTGATCTAGCAAGCAACTAATAGCCCGTAGATAACTACGGATGAAAAGGGTGATAATACCTTCTCTTTTTCATAACCTATCCCCTGAACTCAAGAAAACATCTTTAAAGGTGTTTCCTGTTCTTTTCACCCTTTTTTTCATTGGATAAAAGAAAAGCCAGTGACAACTCTTGCTATCCGCAACAATTGCGATCAAACGTAAAACACCCAAGTCAGTTCTCCCACCGTATCACAGAATTGGTGACTCTACTGGGGAGTTATCTCAAAAAAGTGGGGTTACCTTAGAGTTAGATCATTTTAAATTTGCTTTACATTGTGTGTTTTGTATTCTTTATTTTTTAGGGCTTGTTTGGGTTGTTACTAAAAGATCCTACACCCGGATCTAGGGCACCTTTTTAGGTAAGTAGCAATAAATCATGGAGGATGTATGGTGTAGACCGATATGGACGAAGTGATAGCTATGTTAGAGTGATACTCTGGCTTGTACTAATGTTCCTTGAGTCAGTCAAGGATAATATTAGGCTTCCTTATAGTGTCATTAAGCGCTAACTGACCTTTAGAATCTTTAATTGACTCATCCTAAGCCATTAGAAAGTAGTGAGATGTCCGGCTTTGGTTCCGATCGAATATTGGTTGATACTCGATGCTACACTCATTGCGATTGGACTTTTGGGATATTTTGGCCGCAATACTTTGGTGCTTGAGCTAAAATAATCCCTAAAATAAAGATCAGTGATATGAGACTCCTTAGAACCCGGTTACTATTAATAGGACAGGTTGAGCCAACCGAAACTTCAAGACGGTACTTACCTTTAAAACTCATGCAAGCCTTTAAACCTAAGGTCTTTGTGTGACTTGTTTGTGTTTGACATATATGTGATTTTAAAGCATAATAATAACATCATAAACATCATAACATGACATGTACACTAGCCATTTCAAAGTCCTGTGGATTCATCTCTGTTTTGTAGGTCATGGATTCAGCTCGCAGAAAAACCATACGAATCAATTTTGTAGAGATCCCTCCAAAACTCAAGGAAATGGTCTTAAAAGTTCCTGAGAGCTCATCATTCAAAAAGAGATATGGTCACTTGCTCAGTTTGGTTACTACCAATTTTGACAAAGGTCTTATGAGTGTCCTATTCCAGTTCTTCGATCCTAAGCACCATTGCTTCACATTTCCAGACTATCAGTGGGTGCCTACGCTGGAAGAATTCTCTAAGATACTTGGTTTACCTATATTGGAGCAAGTACCTCTCACTGGTTTAGAAAAAGATCCAGCTTCTGAAAATATTGTCATAGCTTTGCATTTGAAGCCATCTGACATTGAGTCTAATTGGGAAAGAAGAAGTGGAGTTAAGGGCCTCCTTGCAAATTTTCTAATGAAGAAGCCTCAGGTATTCTTGGACGTTATAAGTTACCATGCCTTTGAAGATGCCTTGGCTCTCTTGATCTATGGGTTGGTTATGTTCCCTAATTTAGACCAGTTTATAGATGTCAGTGCCATCAACATTTTCCTGGCTCATAATCCAGTGCCTACATTGCTCGGGGATGTTCCACATTTACTCCACACCCATACTATGAAGAAACGAGGAATTCTTATGTGTTTTGTGCCTTTTCTTTATAGGTGGTTTATTTCGCACCTTCCACGGTCAGTAATGAAGAATGAGTTAGGCTTAAGGTAGAACCAAAGGTTAATGTCTCTCTCTCACTCTGATATCTATTGGTGCCCTCGCTCTCAAGAATATATCACTTTTATTGATCACTACGGAGAATTTTCTAATGTGCCACTCCTTGGCATTAGAGGAGGCATCACCTATAACCCCTCTTTAGCCATACGTCAGTTTGGTTACGCCCGGAGGGATGGTCCTCATGATATGCTCATCCAAGGTATTGTGTTCTATTATTCGAATGATCTTCAAGGTTATCACCAGAGGTTCATCTGTGCTTGGGGCATGGTTAAGAAGACTGTTAGCAAGACCTTAGGGCACAAGAACTCCATCCCTTTGGAGCCATATCTCAAATGGGTGCGAGATCGTGCTCAAAGTCTTATGATGCCATACGCTGCTATCCTACCGATGATTTCAGAGCCTATTGTTCAAGGGGATGAGTCTCGCATCATTTTTCATGTTGATATGCCGACAAACTTCAAAGAATTGCAAAAGTCTTGGATCCAGCTCAAGGAAGAACGTGATACCTTTGAGACCTAATTCTATGCCAATGAGAAGAAGGTTCTGTAGTTGGCGAGACAACTCCATGAGGAGCATAGTTTGAATGCCTACATTGCAGCAAAGATGATGCGCTTGTGGGAAGCTTGATTTCTTTTTGTTTTAGAAAGTTTATTTTGTATTATTTTTGTTTCTTCCATTGTAAGCCCAAGAGGCATGTTGTAAGAAATTTTGACTTATTAATACAATTAATGTTTATTCCTTTTTGTCTAAACAATTTTAAATCTTCTGAGCCCTTGAAGTCATTTGCATATGCATGTTCATGCATCATAACATAAACAGGTTTTCCACAACAGGTTTCCTTATCTTTCTACTGTTCATTTCAGTAAAATGGACATCGAACAAATAGTGGGGGATCTTCAAGCACTGAATGCTCAATTCAAACAGATGTTCCTGGCTCTGCTAAAGGACAAGAGGACCTGAAGGCTCTCATGATCAAAGACAAGAAGAAAAAGACAAAGAAAATAGTCGGTGTCCTGAATATGGGAAGGAGATTCAGAGAACCAGCAAAGCGAGTTCTAGAATTCGCAACCCCGTCAAATAAGGGGGAAAATCAAGAAGATAAGACAAAAGAAAGGGACCACAGTCTGGGGTCTGATGAAGAAGAGGTTGACTATGCTGAAGAACAATATCCTCCTGTTAATGACAAATATAAACAACCGGAGAATCGTCTAAACACCATGGAAATTCAGAAAGTACCTGGTCTGGATTTTGAAGAATTAGGGTTGGTTTCTGGAGTGATCATTCCCCCGAAGTTCAAAGTTTCCGCATTTGCTAAATATGACGGGGTTTCATGTCCTAAGTTGCATCTGAGGTCCTATGTCAGGAAGATCCAACCTCACACCGCTGATAGAATTTTGTGGGTGCATTTATTCAAGGAAAGTTTATCGAGGACTCAATTGGAATGGTTCTATCAACTGGAGGGAACCAACATCCACAATTGGGAGGATCTGGCTGCTGCTTTCTACAAGAAGTACCAATACAATGCTGACCTCGCTCCAACCGGTACACAACTTCAAAGCATGTCTATGGGTTCCAGTGAGGCCTTCGAAGATTATGCCCAGAAGTGGAGAGATCTTACAGGAAGAGTCCAGCCTCCTTTGTCTGATAGAGAGCTGGTAGATATGTTCTTGGGTACTTTGTCAGGCCCATTTTTCAACCATCTGATCGGAAGCTCTTCAGCTGGGTTCATCGAGCTGATATTGACAAGTGAAAGAGTAAAAGCTGGTATCAAGAGTGGTAAGATTCAAAGGATGCATATTTAGTTACAATGAAGAAACCTTTCACTGGGAAGAAAGAGGTCAATGCTGCTTATGACCAGAGAAACCAGGGTAAGACTGAACATCGTCCAACAGTGGGAGCGATGTTAATTTCTAATCCTACACCTGTTCAACAACAACAGGGAAATAGGCATAGGATAAAGTTTAAAAAAAGGCAGTACAATAAGATTAATATGCCATTTTCTCAAGCGTTACAACATTTTCTAAAAGCGGAATTGATCACACTAAGGGATCCTCCTAAAAATCCTGATACCTCCTCTCCTAAGCACAATCCGAATGCGAAATGTGCCTACCATTCTAATAGTCCTAGGCATGACATCGACAGCTGTTGGTCTTTGAAAAAAAAATTCAAGATTTGATTGACAACAAGGAGATTGAATTTGACCCTCCTAAGGCTCCCAATGTGATCACTGCTCCCATGTCGAATCATGGCCAAGATTGAGAGCATTTATTTCATTTGAATTCTCAAATTGTAATTTCTTTTTATTGTTTGAACACTTATTTCATGTCAAAATTTATTATTCCATTAATGAATTGCATATGTTTGTCTTGGATTAATCCATTTGTTTTCAGTATATTTAAATTTTTCTTTTATTCCCTTGTTTTCGTGATATTCAACTCTCGTTAAAAGTTGTAAGCCTTTAGAGGGAGGATGACGAAAACAATACCATAATCTTATACAATATACTTTTGGATAGACCTTGATGACGATGTACACATGTTCTTTCAATCCCTAAACACTGGAGTTATAAGGAAGATGATCCCTAGTCAACCCCTTTGAGCCAAAGAAGTAGGATTTTTTTATTACACAAATTGAAACCTTTAATCAGAACCTGGGGCAGGGTAGTTTTCTCAGCTAATTCAAATGCGCGTTCAGTCGCAAGCTTTCACTTGATACACAAACATCCTTCTGAATCAAAAGACCGTGATGGTTCCCCGTGAAATAAGAAGTCATTATCTCTCAAAAGAAAAGCCCACTGAGTCAAAACCTATGAAGGAGACTTAAGAAAAACTGGGGCATCCCGCTGGCTGTAATCTCAAAACAAGAACAGTCAGGCAAAAATTAGGGACAATAAGTCATAAAAAAAAAGGGTTGTTACAAATCCTCAACAACAGAAAAATGTTGCAAAATGACTGCCTTTTCCAACAAACTTAACTTGTCTGAATCATCACCAAAATGTCATTCCAGACTCAATTGGAATTTAAACGCACAATTAACTGAGTTTAGGACTGGATAACATCATGAAGGAACGGGCGGGTACACATAAACTTTGAGCCTTATCCTTTGTTTCTTGAAACCATGAACCAGACCACGCTACAACCCCTTAAAAGTCCTAATTGAAGCATGGTTTGGTTCGAAAGCATACTGTTACAAAAGGTATCCTGACTCCTGTAAGGCTTACTGTAAATCCTGAGTTGAATTCATATTCTTACAAAACTCTTTTACTTGTTAAAACTTCATTTTCAAAACTTCAAGACAAACATAAACTTTGCATTATTTTGAATACCGTTGTTTGCATATAGCTATTTGTTTGACAACAGAGAAATTCGCACGATGAATATCCAATGAACGGAAATTCTCAATCAACAAAACCACTTCCATTGACAAATCTTCCATAATCAAGGGGCATAACATGATTGTTGTCCAACCCATCTGGGGCAGTCAAGCCAATATTCCAAGAAATCTCTCAAAGCCAGGGGTTGGTCTCCATTCGAATCACTTGGGGCATGAATTCCATCAATGGGGAACATACAATCAAGAAAAAAATTCTGGCAGTAACTAGAACACTTACTGCTGTGGACAATGACAAATCCTCACAAATTCCCTTTCACAAGGTGATCCCCGGTAAAGTCGCCAGAGCCACCTCTATAAGGTTATCCCCACAGAATAATCTTCATAGATAAGGATCAAAACCCCACAAGGCCAAATTCATGGATATCTCCATAAAATTATCCCTACAGAGTTGGATTCATTAAATCCCCAGCCAGAGTTTCAATCTCAAGAAAGTCCTCTCCCCAGCTGAGTTGGTCATAAAAGGAAGCCTTGTGGAATTCTTCCTAAAGAAAATCCTCCACGGCAGTTCATCCAATATCCTTTTCAACGGGGTTTATTTCCCCAACAGACTACAGATTCCCCAGCTTGAGTTTGCCTCTCAGACCAATACAAATTAACAGACAAAACCCTTTAACCCTCGGTAGGTTCATTGATATCCCCAATGGATTCGTTACTATCCCCAAAAGTTACTAAAGCCTGGACCCAACCAGATAATAGTTTAACTTCTTCATCACTAACAAAACTCCTCTTCCCCAAAAAGTTTGCCATTATCCCCAGTGAGTTGTTGCAAAGCCTGGAAGTTGACCAGATAACAGTTAACTTCTTTATCCCCAACAATTGTTAACTTCCATTCTCTCCAATCAAGAGATAACTCCCTAACAGTAGTCAGGGATTTATTTTCCCAGACAAAGCTGCACTTTAATAACATTTCACATTCATACATCATAGCATATGTGTTGTACCCCAAACTTTTCCCTCTCATGTTTCCCAAGTTTTTCCCTTACATGGGTAGTTACAAACACTTGCCTAAAAAAAATGAATTTTTTGAATGATGGTCAAGTGTCTTTTGATTGGCATTTCAACAGTGTCCTTCAATGGGTATCTAAACGGTGTCCTTCGATTGGCATATCAGCAATATCCTTCGATTGGCATCTGGATAAGGAGTTTCAACTAGGCTTTTAAAACCCTTCGAGCGATGTTTGTCTCACAAGCTTCGATTGGGCATCTAAAACCCTTCAATCAAGCATTGGCCCATCAGCTTCGATTGTGCGTTGTTTCCCCTTCGAGCAAGCCTTGGTCCAAGTTTCACAAGGCCAACGGCCTCTACAAGTTCCCTTCGATTCACTAGGATAAAGGCCTCTTTATGCAACCTTTGACTCAATAGGCCAAAGGCCTCTTCATGCAACCTTCGACTCACTAGGCCAAATTCCCCTTCATGCTTGCCTTGGATTCACTAAGTCAATGGCTCATTTTAACTTGCCTTCAATGCATAAGGCAAAGACTTCCTTTGTGCTTGCCTTCAATTCGCAAGGCCAAGACTCCTCAACACAGTTTTTGAACTATGGCACACAATATGACCCCTTCGAAAGAGAATTCCAAAGGTCCAGTCGAAGGACACATATTGGTGGTCCATTCGAAGAAGGCACAAGGCATGCATATGGACTATCCGAAAGACACACAAAAAGTTCATTCAAAGGATATATAGGTGGTCCATTCGAAGGAGACACATAATTATTGAAAGCAAGTTTGTCTTATGATGATTCTTGGTCCTACATGTTGCCAGGCCCAATCCTTATGTGCAATGGCATTTGAAGGAAGTGACAAAGGTGGCTTCGACTGGCCAAAATGAAGTTATCGTTTGGGCTATTTGAGTTTTCCATAATCAAGCAACTAAGGCAAATAGATGGGTCCAATTGAAGGAGCCATGAGTAGCAAGTCATAGCCAATCGAATAGAAAAGATAATGTGTACTTTAAAGGCATATCAACAAAGTGTCCGTTGAGTGGCATATCAGAACAAGATTTCTTTTGATAAGCATATCAATAAGTTGACATTTCGATTGGCCCAAATTGAGGGAAATCGAAGAAGGAGGAATGAAGCTACGACTAGCCCTAGAGTCACTTTGAATGGCTACCTAAAAGAGCGAAGGCATCCCAAGCTTTCGATTCCCATCTAGTTGGAGGCCCAAAACAACTCATAGAAAGTTGGCAGAAACGCGTGATTGGATCAAATATTACAAGTTTTCTTGCAAAAATAAAATCAAATATCTCCCTCATGATGAACAAAGATTTGGTACATAAATGTTGACCTAAATATTTGCCTATATAAACCCAACAATCTCAGATTTAAGGGGACGGACATACTGCCTCATACACGCATATACACTACCTAGAGAGCCACGGAAAATTGCCAAAAATCCAACAAAGTTGTGAAATTCGAAAAACCAATTCCAGCCACACTCAGTCCATTCCAGGCGTTCCATCATCATCTTGAGGATCCTAGGAGTTCATACCAGCCCTCCTTGACGCTTAAAGCATCTTGAAACAAGAAGATCTTGTTGCTCTGGTAGGGTAAAATTCTCATGCTTTAATCTTTTAGATCATGCCATTTAAATGGATTTGATGCACAAATCCATAATCATGTTGTTGTTTAGATTTGTTTTGATGTATCACATGCCAAGTTTAAGGCAGGAATCAAGAAACACCATTATTAGGGAAGCCTGTGATGTTTTGGTCATATCTCCCTGTACAAACACCTTCAGTCCAAACCAATGCCATGGTTTTAACACCTCAATATTTTATGATGTTTCAAATATTTTTTTTCTTCTTGTTATTTGTATTAATGACTGAACAGATGGCCTGGTGGTGAAGGATGTGTATGTAAGATTGGAGAGCCTGGGATCGACAAGAGGCCTAGATCTAAAATCACTTCCTCCCCCAGATCGAAAGGAATAGCTTCCTTCCCTGGATCGAAGAAGACAGATTCCTTCCCTGGATCGAAGAAGACAGTTCCTACCCTGGATCGAAGAAGACAGTTCCTTCCTGGATCGAAGAAGACAGTTCCTACCCTGGATCGAAGAAGACAGTTCCTTCCCTAGATCGAATAATACAGTTCCTCCCCTAAATCGAAAGACCTCTATTCATTTTCTTATTTTTGTTTTTGTTTATTCTTTTATTTCTTGCCTCCCTTTTTTATTAACATTAAAACAAAATCACAAAAATAGGTCTAGTCTTTTTTTTAATTAAAATAATTTTTGTTAACTAATTAATTTAATTACTATAACATCTTTCTTAAAATTAAAATTAAATAGACTTATACTTTATTTTCTTAAAGTAAATAAAAACAAACAAAATATTTCCCTTTCCCTAGGATTTTTAGTTGTTTTTCTCAATTCGCGTGCATTTATTTATTTTCGCACTTTTCCTATTACTGTAACTGATGATGGGATGTAATAGATAACTAACTAGGGCTTTACTATTTTCTTTATTTTCTTTCTCTGAAGTTTTGGATATGTAAATTCCCTCTCCCTGAAACCATGTAATAGCTAGGTTTTAATTTCCACACTTTAATTTTCTGCACTGATATTGAACTGTTAGATGTATGCCTAATACGATTGTATGGCAAGAATAAAACCAAACGCTAGCAAAACTAATGCAAAGATTAAAATAATTGAAAACAACATAATTGCACATGTGCACCTCTAGGGTATCCCACTTCGGTTGCCTTCGGAAAGACAGTCATGTCCCTCGAAACGGAGACGCTTTAGCAAAGACCCATAAATAAAAAAGATCATAGTCCCTCGATGACCCTACAACAATGCCATTCGGTAAATGATCTCGTACCTTGAACAAAATTGCTAAAGCGTCTCCATATGTTGCCTTTATGACTGTATGTCCCTTCGAATGTCCCTTATACATCCAACGATAGGGCTACCTACTCACTAATAGTAGGATAGCATTGTCTAAAGGATAGGAGTAAAAGAACAAACTTTTCGAGTACAAGTAGATAGTTATTAGATGATATGCTTAAAACAAACTTTTACACTTACACATTTCAAAAAAAAATTTCAAAAACATTTGCTTTGTCAACACTCTTGAGGACTGATACAAGAGTTATCACAAAGTGGATCGCCGCACTAAGGCTTTCAAAAATGTTTTTTTTTTTCAAAACACACAAAGCATAAGGTATTTCAAATGAGCTAAGCATCTAAGAGCTCGTAGAAAACTACGGATGGAAAGGGTTCTAACACCTTTCTTTTCCATAATCTACCCCCCTTACTCAGAAAATTATCGAAAAGGTCTTTTTCTGTTATTTTCACCCTTTCCTTTGTTGGATAAAAGAAAAGTCGGTGGCGACTCTTGCTTACTACAACATTTGCAAACACAAACGTAAAACCAGTATAACATTCGTTTCTGCCACCATATCACAGAACTGGAAACTCTGCTGGGGATCTTTTAAAAGTGGGGTTACCTTAGAGCTTAGGTCATATGTAAATTTCTTTCCCTGCTTTATCTTTGAGGGTTTTTCTTGGGTTTACTTGTAAAGATCCTACACCCGGATCTAGGGCACCTTTTAGGTAAGTAGCAATAGATCGTGAGGATTGTGTGGGGTATACCAACAAGGTCGAAATGATAGGTACATTGATGTGGCATATTTATTGGTATCGGTAGCCCTTGAGTAGTCAAGGAGAATACGGGGTTGTTGTGTGGTGTCATGAAGCATTAATTGACCTTAGAACCTTTAATTGAACCAACTTGGCTATTAGGAAGTAGTGAGATAGCCGAATTTGGTACAGTCCGAAGTTGGTTGATACTCGATACTACACTCATTGAGATCTGACTTCCGGGATATTTCGGTCGCCAATAAAGAAGCTTGCACTGAAACAATGCCCGGTGAAGAAAGATCAGTCATATTGAGATTCCCTAGAACCTGATTACTATTGATAGGACAGGTTGAACCAACTATACTTCAAGAGGGTACTTACGTATGGAATCCATGCAAGCCTAAACCTAAGGATCTGTTTGTGTGATTGTATATGTTTGTTTGTACATAACATCATAACATCATAACATGGCATATTACACTAACCATTTCAAGGACTTTTAGGACTTATCTTTGTGTCTGTTTTGTAGGACATGGCTCCCATTCGCGGATATACTATCCAAGTCAGCCTTCTAAGGGTACCTCCTCAACTAAAAGAGTTAGAATCAAGGGTTCCTGAGAATTCCCTATTCACTAAAAGACATGGTTGACTCATCAGTTTGGTCACCTCAAGCCCTGATGAAGATATGGTGAAATTTCTCTTCCAGTTCTTTGACCCGTTACATCACTGCTTTACATTTCCTGACTACCAGTTAGGGCCTACCATGGAAGAGTTTTCTCATTTATTGGGTGTGCATGTCCTAAATCAGTTACCCTTCAACGGTATGGAAAGAGAAATCATGAAGAAATTGCTCAAGCCCTGTATTTACAACGGCCTGACATTATGGCAAATTGGGAAACAAGAAGCGGTATCAAAGGGTTTCTAGCCAAGTTATTGTTTGAAGAAGCTCGCTATTTTTGGGATACTTTGGACTTACAATCCTTTTAAGAGGTATTGGCCCTTCTCATCTATGGAATGGTACTGTTTCACTAATCCGGACCAACTCATAGACATGAATGCGGTCAAAATCTTCTTGTCTCATAATCTGATGCCTACTTTGCTTTGAGACATTTTGCACTCTTTTCACACTCGCACTGTAAAGAGAAAGGGACCCTTATATGTTGCACTCCTATATTGGATAGGTGGTTTATTTCACACCTACCCCAGTCTGTCGTGAAGAACGAACAAGGCTTTAGATGGTCTAGCAGGATGATGTCTCTCACACATTCAGATATTCACTGGTGTCCTTGATCTGTGGAAGATGTTACCATCATTGATCGCTGTGGGGAATTCCCTAATGTCCCTCTCCTAGGAATTATGGTAGGAATCACTTATAACCCTCGTTTGGCGTTGCGACAGTTTGGGTATGCTAGGAGGGATGGCCCTCATGATGTATTGGTTCAAGGTATTATATTCAACTACGAGGATGATGTTCAAGGGTACCGTCAGAGGTTCATCCAAGCATGGGGTATGATAAACAAAGTGGATAGTAAGACACTGGGGCATAAGAACTCTATCCCTTTGGAGCCTTATCTTAAGTGGGCGCGAGCTCGCGCTCAAAATCTCATGATGCCTTACCCCGCCATCCTGCCCATTATCATGGAACCCGTTGCAGATACAAATGTACCTCATACCATTCTTCATCCTGACATGCCAACAACTCTCGAGGAATTGCAAAGGTCTTGCGTTCAACTTAAAGAGGAACGAGATACCTTTGAAGCCCAGTTCTATGCAAGTGAGAAAAAGGTTTTGGAGCTTACAAGACAACTGCATGAAGAAGAAAGTTTGAATGCCTATATTGCACCAAAGAGGATGCACTCATGGGAAGCTTGAGTCCTGTTTGATTTTGGAGTTTTGTTTAATTTTTTCTCTTCCATTGTAATCCCAAGGGGAATCATTGTAATCATTTAAACTTATGAATGCAATTAATGTTTGTTCTTCTCTTTGATTAAGCAAATTTAAGATCTCAAAAGTCCTTGAAAGCATTGCATAAACATTATCATGCACTTCATTTCATAAACATGTATTTCAAGACAGGTTTCTTATTCTTTTCGCTGTTTATTTCAGCAAAAGAAATGGCTCTCGAACAAACAGTGAAATACCTCCAAGCTCAGAACGCTTAGTTTCAACAAATTTTCCTGGCATTGGCCCAGGGGCAAGAAGATCTGAAAGCTTTAATCATCAAAGAGAATACCAAGAAGCCGTAGAAACCAACTGGTGTATTGAATTTAGGAAGAAGGATCAGAGGACCGGTTAAGCGAGCTATAGATTTTGTAACCCCGTCAAATGAGGGGGAAAATTAAGAAGAGAATCCAGTGGAAAAAAACAACAATCCAGGGTCTGAGGAAGATAAACCTGACTATTCTGAGGAGCAGTATCCTTCTTCTGATGATAAATACAAACAGCTAGAGGATCGACTCAATGCTATGGAGATCCAAAGGATACCCGGGCTGGATTTTGAGGATCTAGGACTGATTTCAGGGGTGGTCATCCCACAAAAATTCAAGGTCCCTACATTTTCTAAGTACGACGGTGTCTCCTATCCTAAGCTTCATTTAAGGTCGTATGTCAGGAAGATTCAACCCCACACTACTGACAGGAATCTGTGGGTACATTTCTTCAAGGAGAGTTTGGCAGGGACTCAGTTGGAATGGTTATATCAACTGGAGAGAACCAACATTCATAATTGGGAAGATCTGGTTGCTGCTTTCTATAAGCAGTATCAATATAATGCTGACCTCGCCCCGACTCGTACACAATTGCAAAGTATGTCTATGGATTTCGGTGAAGGTTTTAAAGATTATGCCAAAAAATGGAGAGACCTTGCGGGAAGAGTCTAGCACACGTTGTCTGATAGGGAGCTCATGGACATGTTCTTGGGCACGTTATCTGGGCCGTTCTTTAACCATTTAATTGGAAGTTCTTATGATGGGCTTACTAAATTGATCCTGACTGGTGAACGGGTAGAAGCTGGCATTAAAAGTGGTAAGATACAGAGAGATGCATCCTCCAGTGCTACAAAGAAACCTTTCATGGGAAAGAAGGAGGTCAGTGCTGCTTATGGCCAAAGAAATCACAACAAAACCGAGCATCATCTGACGGTAGGGGATGTAATGATTTCCAATCCTGCCTCAAACCAACAACAAAACAATCAGCGCAGACCAGATGTGCCCAGAAGACAGTTTACCCGGATCAACATTACCCTATCCCAGGTTTTACCACACCTGCTGAAGTCTAACCTGGTGACCCTGAAGGAGGCCCCGAAGAATCCTAATATTGTCTCTCCCCGCTACAACCCGAATGATAGATGTGCCTACCATTCTGAAACTCCGAGGCGTGATACAAATGACTGTTGGGCTTTAAAGAATAAGGTACAGGATCTCATTGAGGCGAAGGAGATTGAGTTTGACCTTCCCGAGACACCTAACATGATAACTGCACCTATGCCCAAGCATGGCTCGGGAGTCAATGCTATTGATGTTGTCTCCGCCACAGTAGATGCTGACAGTAGCTATGACTTGGACAAGTGGATCATCCCAACTATCAGCGGTGGACTCAGTAATTGGGAGGTCAAAGACTTTGTGCCCATTAATTTTGTTCAAGAGTAATTTGTCTTTTTGTTTTTGAGGATATGTAATATTTGAACAATTGAAACTTTAAGGCCTTGTGTCTTACCCAAGGCACAATGGTCTATTTGTAAGGGTTATTGCTTCATTTTCATATGTCATCAATAAAACATTGGACGTTTTCCATGCAAATTTTGTGCTCTTTGTGTTTCTTTTATGCCTTTTTACTTTATCAAAAATATACAGCTAAGCTCTTACACACACCCACATATCAAACTGCAGATCCATATCCACTCTGGATCCTATTGATAACGATTTTGCTATTGCTTATCATGACTTTGAAAATATGATCTACCAAGCCAAGGACGAAGGTGAGGAAGATTGCGAAGTACCAGGAGAACTTGCCAGACTGTTACAATAGGAAGAAAAGGCAGTATAGCCTCATGAAGAGTCGGTTGAGACAGTTAACTTGGGTACTGAAGAGGAAAAGAAAGAAGTCAAGATAGGTGCCGATCTGGAGCGTAGTTTCAAAAAGCGGTAAATTCAGATGCTACATGACTATGTTGAGGTTTTTTCCTTGTCATACAAAGACATGCCGGGACTTGACACTGATATTGTGGTTCATCGCCTACCTACAAAAGAGGATTTCCCTCCAGTGAAACATAAGGTTCGTCGTATGTGGCCAGAGATGTCAGAAAAGATCAAGGCCGAAGTCATGAAACAATTCAACGCTAGTTTCTTAGCTGTCACCTCTTATCCATAATGGGTTGCTAATGTTGTTCTGATACCTAATAAGGACGGTAATATACGTATGTGTGTGGATTAGAGACTTGAATAGGGAAAGCCCCAAGGATGACTTCCCGCTTCCCCACATCGATGTTCTGGTTAACAACACCGCACAACATAAGGTATTCTCCTTCATGGATGGCTTTTTGGGTATAACCAGATCAAAATGGCACCTGAGGACATGGAGAAAACGACCTTTGTCACACAGTGGGGCAATTTTTGTTACAAAGTTATGCCATTTGGGCTAAAGAACACCGGGGCAACCTATCAACGTGCCATGGTCGCTTTGTTTCATGATATGATCCATCACGAGATAGAGGTCTATGTTGATGATATGATAGCCAGGTCTCAAACTGAAGAAGAGAACCTCGATCACCTACAAAAGCTATTTGAAAGGTTGAAAAAATACAAATTGAGGTTGAACCCGAATAAGTGCACCTTTGGTGTAAGATCCGGTAAGCTCTTAGGTTTCGTTGTCAGCGGAAAAGGCATTAAAATAGACCCCGCAAAGGTTAAAGCTATACAATAAATGCCAACTCCTCACACAGATAAGGAGGTTAGCAGATTCTTGGGACGTCTAAACTACATTTCCAGATTCATTTCACATTTGACCGCTACTTGTGAGCCAATCTTCAAATTACCGAAGAAAGATCAAGCAGTGAAGTGGAATGACGACTTCCAAAACGCCTTTGACAAAATTAAGGAATATCTTCAAGAGCCTCCAATTTTAATGTCGCCAGTTGAAGGAAGACCTATGATCATATACTTAACGGTATTAGAGAATTCAATGGGGTGTGTGATGGGGCAGCATGACGAGTCTGGTAGAAAAGAGCATGCAATATACTACCTTAGCAAAAAATTTACCGACTGTGAAACAAGATACTCACTGCTCGAGAAAACTTGTTGCGCTTTGGCATGGGTTGCTCGCCGACTAAGGCAGTATATGTTGACTCACACTACCTTGTTAATATCTAAAATGGATCCTATCAAATACATCTTTGAGAAGCCTGCTCTCTCTGGGAGAATAGCAAGATGAAAAATGATCCTGACCGAATACGACATTCAGTATACGACCCAGAAAGAAATTAAGGGAAGCGTACTAGCTGATCATTTGGCTCATCAGGTTGTGGATGACTACCAATCCATGAATTTTGAGTTCCCGGACGAGAACATCATGTTAGTAACTGATTATGAAGAACCTGGACCGGATGAAGGACCCGAAAAAGGATCCCAATGGATTATGGTTTTTGATAGAGCTTCCAACGCTCTTGGTAATGGCATCGACACTGTGATCATATATCCTGAAGGCTGTCATACTCCCTTCACTGCCAGATTATATTCCAATTGCACCAACAATATGGTTGAGTATGAAGCGTGTATCATGGGTCTCAAAGCCACTATCAACTTGAGGATCAAATTCTTGAGTGTATTTGGAGACTCAGCTTTAGTAATCAGTCAAATCAAAGGAGAATGAGACACAAAGCATCCTAATCTCATTCCTTACAAGAGAATGTGTTTACACTGATTCAGCATTTTGATGAAATTACCTTTGAGCATTTTCCACGAGAGGAAAATCAACTAGCAGATGCGCTAGCTACAATGTCATCTATGTCAAGGTCAGGTGGGATAATGAGGCTCCTCATGTCACTATTGAGAGGATGGATGAACCAGCATACTGTCATGAGATTGGTGTTGAAGAAATAATGGACAAGCCTTGATACCATGAAGTCAAAAGGTATATCAAAGCCCAAGAGTATCCTGAGGGAGCTTCAGTCAATTATAAGAAATTCCTAAGAAGGTTCTCTGCTAAGTTCTTCCTCAGTAATGGGATCCTCTACAAGCGCAACCACAACTCGACCTTGTTGTGCTGTGTAGACAAGAGTGAAGCAGAGAAGATTATGGCTGATTTACACGAAGGTACCTTTGGCACCCATTCTAGTGGGCACACGATGGATAAAAAGACCCTACGGGTAGAATACTACTGGTCCACTTTGGAAGCAGACTGTTATCAGCATTCGCAGACTTGTCACAAATGCCAGATCTATGCTGATAAGGTGCATTTGCCTCCGGTTCCTCTAAACATCTTGACTGCTCCTTGGTCGTTTGCAATGTGGGGCATCGACAAGATCGGAGAAATCAGACCTACAGCTTCTAATGGGCACCACTTCATCCTCGTCTCCATTGATTACTTCACAAAGTGGTTCGAAGCAGCTTCATTTTCTTTTGTTACCAAGAACGTTGTGGCCCGTTTCATCAGACATAACCTTATCTGTCGGTACGGTATTCTAGAAAGAATCATTACGAATAATGGTACCAATCTCAATAACACTATGATCACCGAGCTCTGCACGCAATTCAAGATCCAGCATCATAACTCTTCTCCTTACCGGCCGAAGATGAATGGCATTGTAGAAGCTGCGAATAAAAACATCAAGAAAATCATACAGAAGATGACAATGACATACAAAGACTGGCATGAGATGTTACCATTTGCTCTCCATGGTTACCGTACCATGGTGCACACATCAACAGGAGAAACTCATTTCTCTCTGGTGTACGGTATGGAGGATGTCCTACCCATTGAAGTCCAGATCCCTTCTTTAAGAATCATGAAGGATACATGTTTAAGAGAATATGAATGGGTTCATAATCGACTTGACCAATTAAACCTGATTGACAAAAAGAGGCTCGCAGCTGTCTGCCATGGTTGGATGTACCAAAAACGTATGATCAAAGCTTTTAATAAGAAGGTCATACGTCAAGCATATCGGGTTGGTGACCTGTTAATCAAGCGCATCATACTGCCACGAGGTGATCCCAGGGGAAAATGGACTCCCATATACAAAGGACCATTTGTAATCAAGAACATATTTTCTGGTGGGGCCATGATCTTAACTACTATGGACGGTGACGACCTTCTGCACCCCGTAAACACAGACATAGCTAAAAGATACTACGCATCAATAAAGACCTGCTAGGTCAATTGGCCTAGGAAAAAATTAGGGCATCCCCGCGAACCAAAAGGGTTCGAGCAAAAATTAGGGATATACAAAAAAAAATTGTACACCCGGCAAGTCGAAAACCTGAAAAGGAAGCTTGGGCAAAAAAGGGTATCCCAGTGGACTTAAAACCCGAAAGGGTGGTCTAGGAAAAAGTTAGGGATTTTAAGCGTATAACTATTTCCTGTTGGATCACCTTACAGCCAAGCTTTAGTATTAACTATCAAGCTCAAGTGGTACTAATCAATCCAGTCAGCTTCGAACAAGCAGCGAAAGAGATGAGACGCTCAAAGACATAAAGGAAATAGTAGGATGGGAACCCAATAGGATTATTTCACATAGTTGTCTTTCTTTGAATACTATTTTTGTATAGTTTCCATTCTTACAACAACATTCTCTTACTAGGATATTTGTCTCCTTGTACAGAAACACTTCTTTAAATTAATACAAAGTTATCTCTTTGAAAATTTCAAAACTATTTGTTTTTACTTTTCTGTTTTGTTTGCAAAAACTTCCAGTGATTATTTTTGAACATATGCATTTGAATGTGATTACTGTTTACAAATATACACATAAAAAACAGAAAGACATTTACTAATGACTTTAGGAAATGGTACAATATCTAAGGGTCGTCCACAAAATCTACGTAGATATTTTCTTCAGCAGATACCTTCTCTAGCAGATAGAGGCAAAGACATCCTACTACAAGGTCACTGCCATATTCTCAGTATGCAACCTAATGGTGTCAGGTTCTCATATCCCCAACGGAGCAAGAATCTCCAAATTACTGCTCCAACTAAAAATTCCCCAGTGAAGTCGCCAAAGATTCTCAGGATTCCCCAATAGTATTTTAACAAAATCCCCAAGCAGTTCACGAAGTTTTCCTTCCCCAACAGAGTTTATTTCTCTGTTAACAAAAATCCGTCTCCCAGCATTTCAACTTCAGCAAATTTGAAGACCTACATTCTTCATCCCCAGTAACAATTAGGGATTTACTTTCCCTAATTCAACAACACTGCAATGGAATAACTGACACGTTCATACATTAAATTCATACATCATTTCTGGAAACATCATAGCATATGCAGCACAAATGCGCATATCACAATCTCATTTATTTTGAGAGCGTCATGTAATTCATACATCATGACATCACATGAAACTGACTTTACCTTTCCAGTTTAAGTTAGTAGAAAGACAAACACTATCAACCTATACAACAGGTCAAAGACTAATGCCCAAAACCAAACGGGGAAACTATTTACACGACCAAGTGGTATGAACTCCCAGAATAAGACGGGTTTGCCAATAAATACAGTAGGCCACGGATTAATGCCCGAAACTAGATGGGGGGAACTATCTATGTGACCAATGTTGCCAAGTTCCAGATTAATACCTGTAATAAGCCAGGGCAACTATCTGTGGACGACCGATTGTAGATTAATACCTGTAACAAGCCAGGAAAATTATCTACATGAGGAGTCTGAAGATTAATACCTGTAACAAGCCAGGAAAGCTATCTTTCTTTCTTAGGTCAGAGATTAATACCTGTAACAAGCCAGGAAAACTATCTCAACGACACACAAAAACAAGTTCCAGATTAATACCTATAAAACCCAGGAGAACTATCTGTGGATGACCGATTCTATATAAATACCTGTAACAAGCCAGGAAAACTATCTACATGAGGAGACTGAAGATTAATACCTATAACCAGATGGTAAAACTATCTCAACGACCGACAATTTTCAAGTTTCAGATTAATACCTGAAACCAGACAGGACAACTATCTGTGAACAACTGATTTGTATATTAACACCTGGAACCAGACAGGAAAACTATCTACATGACCAGACGAAGAAATCTTACATGGGTTCCTTCTTATCATCCTGATGCAGTCTAACACCGACTCATCCTGAAACAGCCCCACACAGGCTCTTTCTCATATATCTCCGGATGCATACTAACACGGGCTAATTCTAGAACAGCCCTACACAGGTTCTTTCTAATACATTTTCAGGTAACTGTTAATTTCATTATCCCCAGCAAGTTACTGCGAAACTTGGATTTTAAATAGAAAGCAACAAACTTTCATCTCTCTAGTACAGAGATAACTCCTCGGTAGAGCCTTAGACAACTAAAGTTCCTAGATTCTATTCCCCAGAGTTTTCCTCAAGTGGTAGAACAACAGAAACCCATATTCCCCAGTGGAGTCCTCCTTAGACAGCAGGAACAGAAACCCCCACAAATAGACCTCTTAGGAAACCAGCATCTACTTTGGATGGTATCTTTAAGCCAATCTCCGATAACTCTCAGTCATCTTCTCAAAATGGCATCTGTAAGCCCATTCCCGCCATTATCAACCATCAGTGTTACTTCATGCGAGTGCAAATTTCTGGGTACTGTAGTGTTCAATCCTCTTCCACCTTCAAGTCACGAATAGCGGACTCGCCAATCTAACTCTTCAGGTTTAAGAAGATTGAACAGGGGTAGCTGTTGTACCCCAAACTTTTCCCTCTCTTTTCTCAAGACATTTCTCACAAAGATTTTCTAAAGCCCAAGTTTGCATAAGTACAAAGTAGACAAAAAGGGTGTGCAAATGCAGGTAACTATGTTGAATTCAAAATCTGGTTCAGGCTACATGACTGATCGAAAGGAGTGGTTGGCAGATTTTGAAAAATTGAAGAAGAAGCTTTGATCCACAAGCTTCGACTGAGCAGTGGCTTCCTTCATGCTTGCATCAATCCATAAGGCAATGGCTTCCTTCATGCTTGCTTCGATCCATAAAGCAGTGGCTTCCTTCAGGCTTGCTTCGATCAACAAAGCAATGGCTTCCTTCATGCTTGCTTTGATCCACGAGGAAATGGCTTCCTTCATGCTTGCTTCGATCCACAAGGCAATGGTTACTTTTGAAACAACCTGATTCAATTCCACCTCTAAACCCTTCGACGCACATAGTTTCTACACTATAAATTACAATTTGAGGTTTGGACATTTGAACTTTAGACCACTTAATCAACTGATGGTTACTGGTAGAAAAGTAATCCAAAAATTCTTTCATTTTGACTATGCCAACGAGATCATCTAGCATGTTCAATATTTGAGACCATTCGAAGGACACAAATTTGGTGGAAACAAGTATTGCTTCGTCTGCTGTTAAGTCTGGTCGAAGTTATTATGGTCCATTCAAAGGTTACACATTTGGTGGAAACAAGTATTGCTTCGTCTGTAGTTGAGTCTGGTCGAAGGTTGTGTGGTCCATTCGAAGGACACACATTTGGTGGAAACAAATATTGTTTCGTCTGTTGTTGAGTCTGGTCGAAGGTTGTGTGGTCCATTCGAAGTACACACATTTGGTGGAAAAAAATATTGTTTTGTCTGTTTGTTTGAGTCTGGTCGAAGGTTTTTTGGTTTATTCGAAGGACACACATTTGCTGGAAACAAATATTGTTTCGTCTGTTGATCAGTTTAGTCGAAGGTTGTAGATCTATGTGATCAAAACGAAAGGGTGAAGTATTCAAGATGCTTGTTGAACAAATTCCTATATGATGCAAGCCCAAGCATGTTGTACTATCCACATAACAGTCTAAAACCATGTCAAAAATAGTTTGTTGTACTGCTATGAAACAACCCTGCACCAAGCTGCCACAACACTCTAAAGCTGCTGCAAAACAATCCTGTTATGCTGCTCCTAAACCAGTCCCATATTTGCACCAAACTAGCACATAAGAGTTGCACCTCGAAATCTATGAAAAGAACATTACCCAAACTGTTCAAATTTCGTTTGTTTCCCCCCCAAAACCTCAGCAAAACTCTTCTATAAATAAGTTGTTTCACAACACATCTAGAGAGGATTTTGGGGAGAAGGAAGAAGGAAAAGAAAAAAGAGAAAGGAGAGAACACAAAGGCTGAAGCCTTAAAGCATTCTTAAACCTAGAATAAAAAAACACAACACCTTTGTTCTTGTCTTTCGAACCCAGAACCAAAAAACACAATACCTCTTTTCTTTCGAACCCAAGAGCATTCAAGGAAGCAACTCAAGTTTAAAGTACACATTCCAGCTTCAAGGTAATTCTTCTTGACTTTAAACCTTCCGTTTCAAACATCATTAGTCATTTCCTTCGAATCTACTCTTTTTGTTTGTTTTCCTTTCTTGTCAATAACTAACCTGTACAGACCATAAAATAATGTTGGAGTGAGAAATTACAGCATGCTTCGACACAAAGCCTTAGGCTTCGACACACACTTTACAGGCCCAAACAGAAGAAAAAAAGGGTGTGTGAATCGAAGGGTGCATACTGCATGAATCGAAAGATTCATCTTTTCTCTGTGAGTCGAAGGGTGCATGCTTCTACATGAATCAAAAGATTTGTTTTTTCTCTCCTTTGTGTTGTTTTTTTTTATATTTTCTATACATTTTCTCTCATTTCTATTCAATATGGTTGTAATAATTAGGACTTTTATTTCTTTCCACCCCCATTTGTACATTTGTATCCCCTATCCCCTAAAGTGATGTAATAGCTTAGGATTTTAATTTCCGCAATTTACCGCATTAATATTAATTGTTAGTAATTAGGGTGTGTATGGAAAGATAAAATCAACTGTTAGAAAACCCTAATTTCAAAGATAAAAATGCATGCAATCAAACACATTATTCACACACGTGCACCTCTAGGGTAACTTCGCTTGTTGCCTTGGAAAATAGTCATGTCTCTCGAATATGGGCGTTTTAGCAAAGACCCTCGATAAAAATGATCGTAGTCCCTCGATGTCCCTCGATGTTGCCTCCAGTAAACGATCTAGTCCCTTACTAAAATTGCTAAAACGTCTCATAAGTTGCCTTTTATGACTATACGATTGACCCACGCCCGTCCCTTGACATCCAATGATGGGCTTATTACCAATCAATAGTAAGATAGAAACACCTAAAAGAGGAGGAAAAGAACAAATACCTTTTGAGTAGGTAGGACGCTCGTAGTTTCTTGCTCAAAAAATAAAACCATTTCACACTTACACTTTCAAAAAAACATCTTTAAAAACAAATATCTCTTTGAACTATTTTCAAAACCAAACACATTGCATACATTCTCATAGAGACGAGAATCATTACAAAGTTTGCCACAACAAAGGAGTTTTCAAAATATGTTTGAACTTACACCCACCACAAAACACATTTTCAAACATAGCAAAAGTGATCTAGCAAGCAACTAAGAGCCTGTAGATAATTAAGGGTGAAAAGGGTGCTAATAACTTCCCTTTTCATAACCTATCCCCCAAACTCAAGAAAACATCTCTAAAGGTCTTTCATATTCTTTTCACCCTTTCCTTTATTGGATAAAAGAAAAGTCGGTGGCGACTCTTGCTATCTGCAACAATTGCGATCAAACGCAAAACACCCAAGTCAGTTCTCCCACTGTATCACAGAACTGACGACTCTGCTAGGGAGTTATCTCTAAAAAGTGGGGTTACCTTAGAGTTAAATCATTTTAAATTTTCTTTACATTATATGTTTTGTATGCTTTATTTTTTAGGGCTTATTTGGGTTGTTACTAAAAGATCCTACACCCGAATCTGGGGTACCTTTTTAGGTAAGTAGCAATAAATCATGGAGGTTGTACGGCGTAGACCGATATGGATGAAGTGATAGCTACGTTAGCGTGATACTCTGGCCTGTACTAATGTTCCTTAAGTCAGTCAAGGATTACATTAGGCTTCCTATAGTGTCATTAAGCGCTAACTGACTTTTAGAACCTTTAATTGACTCATCCTAAGCCATTAGAAAGTAGTGAGATGGCCGACTTTGGTTCCGACCGAAGATTGGTTGATACTCGATGCTACACTCATTGAGATTGGACTTTTGGGATATTTTTGCCGCAATACTTCGGTGCTTGAGCTAAAACAATGCCTAAAAGAAAGGTCAGTAATATGAGACTCCTTAGAACCCGATTACTATTAATAGGACAATTAAGAAGAGAATCCAGTGGAAGAAAACAACAATTCAGGGTCTGAGGAAGATGAACCTGACTATTCTAAGGAGCAGTATCCTCCTGCTGATGATAAATACAAATAGCTAGAGGATCGACTAAATTCTATAGAGATCTAAAGGATACCTGGGCTGGATTTTAAGGAGCTAGGACTGATTTCAGAGGTGGTTATCCCAAAAAAATTCAAGGTCCCTACATTTTCTAAGTACGACGGTGTCTCCTATCTTAAGCTTCATTTAAGGTCGTATGTCAGGAAGATTCAACCCCACACTACTGACAGGAATCTGTGGGTACATTTCTTCCAGGAGAGTTTGGCGGAGACTCAGCTGGAATGGTTCTATCAACTGGAGAGAACCAACATTCACAATTGGGAAGATCTAGATGCTGCTTTCTACAAGCAGTATCAATATAATGTTGACCTCGCCCCGACTCGTACATAGTTGCAAAGTATATCTATGGATTTCGGTGAAGGTTTTAAAGATTATGCCCAAAAATGGAGAGACCTTGCGGGAAGAGTCCAGTACCCGTTGTCTGATAGGGAGCTCGTGGGCATGTTCTTGGGCACGTTATCCAGGGCAATCTTTAACCATTTGATTGGAAGTTCTTATGCTGGGCTAACTGAATGATCTTGACTAGTGAACGGGTAGAAGCTAGAATTAAAAGTGGTAAGATACAGAGAGATGCATCCTCCAATGCTGTAAAGAAGCCTTTCACGGGAAAGAAGGAGGTCAGTGCTTCTTATGGCCAAAGAAATCACAACAAAATTGAGCATCATCTGACGGTAGGGGGTGTTATGATTTCCAATCCTGCCTCAAACCAACAATGAAACAATCAGCACAGACCAGATGTGCCCAGAAGACAGTTTACCCGGATTAACATGACCTTATCCCTGGTTTTACCACACCTACTGAAGTCTAACCTAGTGACCCTAAAGGAGGCCCCGAAGAATCCTAATATTGTCTCTCCCTGCTACAACCCGAATGCTCAATGTGCCTACCATTCTGAAACTACGAGGCATGATACAAATGACTGTTAGGCTTTAAAGAATAAGGTACGGGATCTCATTGAGGCGAAGGAGATTGAGTTTGACCTTTTAGTGAAATAGAAGGTTCTTCGTATGTGACCAGAGATGTCAAAAAAGATCAAGGTCGAAGTCATGAAACAATTCAACGCTAGTTTCTTAGCTGTCACCTCTTATCCATAATGGGTTGCTAATGTTGTTCCGGTACCTAATAAGGACGGTAAGGTACGTATGTGTATGGATTACAGAGACTTGAATAGGGCAAGCCCCAAGGATGACTTCCCGCTTCCCCATATTGATGTTCTGGTTAACAACCCCGCACAACATAAGGTATTCTCCTTCATGGATTGATTTTTGGGTATAACCAGATCAAAATTGCACCTGAGGACATGGAGAAAACAACCTTTGTCACACAGTGGGGCAATTTCTGTTACAAAGTTATGCCATTTGGGCTAAAGAACACCGGGGAAACCTATCAACGTGCCATGGTCGCTTTGTTTCATGATATGATCCATCACGAGATAGAGGTCTATGTTGATGATATTATGTCCAGGTCTCAGACTAAAGAAGAGCACCTCGATCACCTACAGAAGCTATTTGAAAGGTTGAAAAAATACAAATTGAGGTTGAACCCGAATAAGTGCACCTTTGGTGTAAGATCTGGTAAGCTCTTAGGTTTCGTTGTCAGCGGCAAAGGCATTAAAGTACACCATGCAAAGGTTAAAGCTATACAAGAAATGGCAACTCCTCGCACTGAGAAGGAGGTTAGGGGATTCTTGGTACATCTAAACTACATTTCCAGATTCATTTCACATCTGACCGCTACTTGTGAGCCAATCTTCAAATTACTGAAGAAAGATCAAGCAGTGAAGTGGAATAACGACTGCCAGAATGCCTTTGACAAAATTAAGAAATATCTTCAAGAGCCTCCAATTTTAATGTCGCCAGTTGAAGGAAGACCTCTGATCATATACTTAACGGTATTAGAGAACTCAATGGGGTGTATGTTGGGGCAACATGACGGTCTGGTCAAAAAGAGCATGCAATATACTACCTTAGCAAAAAATTTACCGACTGTGAAACAAGATACTCACTGCTCGAGAAAATTTGTTGCGCTTTGGCATGGGCTGCTCGCCGACTAAGATAGAATATGTTGACTAACACTACCTTGTTAATATCTAAAATGGATCCTATCAAATACTTCTTTGAGAAGCCCGCTCTCTCTGGGAGAATAACTATAACGCCTGTAATTTAATTAATTATTTAATTAAATTATTTTTAGAATATTTGTGAAGAAGTGTTATTAAATTAGAATTATTTTATTAAATGGAGAAATAATAATATATTTGAGGTATTATATTATTATGTGAAATGATGTTAGAAGCTAATATTATTTAATGTGGGCCAATATGGTGTGAGTGGAAGTAATAAGGGGGTGTAAGTTTGGAGCCCAATAAGGAATAATATAATAATATTAGGTTATTTTATTATTTGTTGTTAGAATAGAAGGAAGAAGCAGTAAGAAGAGAAATAAGGAATGTGGAGAACGTGAAGCTGCTGGATTTTGAAGGAAACGGCAAGAACAAAGATTCAACCCGAAAATTGTAGAGCGACATTCAATCCAAGTTAAGGGTGGGGTTCTGGCTTTATAATTGGGTTTATGATGTTTGATATGTGGGATTAGAGGATTGTTGTTTTTGTTATTGAATTGAATGATGTATGGTGAATATGATGAATTCTCGATGGATAAATGATGTTATGATGCTGTGTGATCGATGTTGTATTATAAGTTAATGTTAAGTGATGAATTATCATGGTTATGATGAGGTTTGTAGGACTGTAATTAGATTCCAGTAGTGAAAATACAGTAGAAAACGCAGAAAATTATGCAGAAAATCGCAGGATGCGTCGACCTCAAACTGGATGAGTCGTTGCAAGGAGGCTGCTGGACTCATGATGAGTCGATCCATGTAGAGGATGTGTCGATACATGAGTGTGTGAGACTCAGTATGAGTCGACTGGTGCGATACATGTGTCGATACATGCTGCGTTTTGAAGTCAGGATGAGTCGATCGGTAAGTGCATGTGTCGATACATGCTTTGATTTGAAGCAGGATGAGTCGATCCATAAGGAGGATGCGTCGACTCATAGTATGCATATGAAGCAGGATGTGTCGATCGAAGGAGTTTTGTGTCGATACATAATGCTGGATTTTTGACAGAATTGACTTTTAATTGTTGTAACTTGAGTTGTAGGATGTTGTTTGAGATGCCGTTCGAAGCGTTGATTAGCTAACGCGATGAACATTATTCTAGATGATTTAAATGATGATTAAGAGGTGTAATCTCAGTAATTAATTTAGGATTTAGAATTAATTCCCGTATATGACCGTTGTGCTGTTTTTAGGACAGATTGATGAATACGAGATGTTAGAGGCTACTGTTAGAATTATGACAGTAGGATTTAGTGACAATAATAATGTACAGTAGCAGAATATTAGTAGGGATTACTGTATTATTGATATACAGCTGAGTTATTAGTAAGATGTGGTTAATCAAATGATGTTTGATAAATAAGTGATGTTTACTAAATTATTTTGAGATGTTTACGAGATGCTGTTCTGAGATTTTTATGAGATATTGTTGTTTGAGATGACTGAAATGTTGTCATTTTGATGATTGAGATGTTGTTGTTTGAGATGACTTAAATGTTGTCATTTTGATGATTGAGATGTTGTTGTTTTGAGATGTGTTTTGAGATGTGTTTTGAGATGTTGTTAACTGAGTGTCTTATTACATTCATGTTGAGTCGCATACATTGCATTTTTTTGAGATGGAGCTTATGCTCGTTGAGATGGCCTGGATTGGAAAATTTTGAGATGAAGGCTATGCCTTGTTGATGCCTCTATTAATTGGCAGATTAGATTTTTGAGATGGGAGTTCTGCTCCAATTACCACATGCATTTGCATAGTTTTGAGTCGCATTTTATTATTGAATAATGAAGTGTATTTGATGTTGATGAATGAGTATATATGCTGTAATTGTTGTTGATCATGAGATGAGAAGTGGTAATATTATTGATCTAATTTAATATATTAATTATCATGTGCTTTATTATATTGTTAGATATCTCACCCCTTCTGTTTGAATGTTGCCCTTATGTTGGTAACGTGCATGTAATCGAGAGTGAAGGCCGTATACCTTCAATAGATCGAGTCGGTGTCATTGCTCTGATATGTAACACTCGGGGGGATGAACGCTTTCTGATTTTTGATTGGTGATTTTTAGTTGTTAAACTTTAAATTGTTTATTTACTAAATATGAGATGTTTCAAAGTTGTTGCTGTTTTATTTAAAGATGTTATTGAAGATTTCCGCTGCGTAGTTGTTGAATATTTAATGAATGATGTTATGTTGTTAATTCATCCGATGTTTTGAAAAAGTGTTATATATCCATGATGAAAGCAATGATTTTGTTAGAAGAATTTGTGACGTCCTGATTCGTTTGTATGAATGAAATTTTATAACTCTAATATATTTTGCATAAATTGCTTGGGGTAGAATTGGGGTGTTACAAAGTTGGTATCAGAGCAATAGGTTGGTCCGACCTTGTCGTCGAGTCTTAGTTGTCTAACAATCGAGTATTGTTATTTTGATGTTCTAACAGTTGTTTGGGTTGTAGTGAGAAGTTGAGATGGCTGGAAGGAATGATGTTGCTCTTGCTGCTGCTCTAGAAGCAATGGCTCAGGCGATGGAAAATCAGCCGAATGATAACGGGAATGCTGGGTCTCGTAGCTTGGCGACTTTCTAGAGAGAGAATCCACCTACGTTCAAGGGAAAATATGATCCTGACGGAGCATTGGAATGGTTGAAAGAGATTGAGAGGATCTTTCGCGTGATGGACTGCACTCCAGCACAGAAGGTTCGTTATGGGACTCATATGCTAGCAGTCGAGGCTGATGACTGGTGGCTAGAGACTTGCCAGAAGTTGGAAGCTGCAGGTGAGAATGTCACTTGGGCTGTGTTCCGTAGGGAATTCCTGAGAAAGTATTTTCCTGAAGATGTCCGTGGAAAGAAGGAAATTGAGTTCCTTGAGCTGGAGCAAGGGAATCTGTCAGTTGTTGAGTATACTGCCAAGTTTGCTGAGTTGGCCAAGTTTTATCTGCATTACGCTGAGGAAAATGCTGAGTTTTTGAAGTATATTAAGTTTGAGAATGGGTTGCGCCCGGAGATTAAGAAGGCAGTTGGATACCAGAAGATCTGTGTCTTTGCTGATTTGGTTGATAGATGTAGAATTTATGAGGAAGATAACAATGCACATTACAATATTATTAGTTAGAAGAGGGGTAAGCATCCGCAGAGTCGTGGTAAGCCTTATGATGCCCCAGCTGGTAAGGGTAAGCATAGAGTTGCTCATGGTCAGAGGACTAGTGGGGGAGATGCTCCTGCTGGTGTGATTTGTTTTAAGTGTGGAAAACCTGGACATAAGAGTAATGTGTGCACTGCTGAAGTGAAGAGATGTCACCGTTGTGGTAAGAACGGACATATTGTATCTGAGTGCGAGCACAAGAATGTGGTTTGTTTCAATTGTAAGGAAGAAGGGCACATTGGTAGCCAGTGTCTGAAACCGAAGAAGGCTCAGTCTAGTGGTAAAGTGTTTGCTTTGGTGGAGGATCAGACAGCTTCCAAGGACAGACTTATTAGAGGTACATTTTTCATTAATAATACTCCTTTAATTACTATTATTGATACTGGTGCTACACATTGTTTTATTGTTGCTGATTATGTTGAAAGATTGGGTCTTGTGTTGTCTTCTTTGAATGGAGAAATGGTCGTCGATACTCCAGCCAAAGGATCGGTGACTACTTCTTTTGTGTGTGCTAAGTGTCCCTTGTCGATCTTCGACAGAGACTTTTTTGTTGATTTGATTTGTTTGCCGTTAAGAGGTTTGGATGTGATTTTGGGTATGAACTGGTTAGAGCATAAATGTGTTTATATTAACTGTTATGACAAGTCAGTGAAGTTTTCTACTCCTGAAGAAGAGGAAGATGGTTTGTTGTCTGCTAGACAGTTGAGAAAGTTGATGCAAGAGGAAGCACAGATGTTTTCGTTGATGGTGTCGCTAACTGTAGTGACTCAAGATATAATTGAGGAATTGCAGGTGGTGTGTGAATTTCCTGAAGTTTTCCCTGGTGAGATTCCTGATGTACCGCCAGAGAGGGAAGTTGAATTTGCAATTGATCTTATACCTGGTACCAGACATGTGTCTATGGCACCATACAGGATGTCTGCATCTGAATTGTCAGAGTTGAAGAAGCAATTGGAAGAGTTACTTGAGAAGAGGTTTGTAAGACCAAGTGTATCACCGTGGGGAGCTCCAGTGTTCTTAGTAAAGAAGAAATATGGAAGTATGAGGCTTTGTGTTGATTATAGACAGTTGAACAAGGTGACAATTAAGAACAAGTATCCGCTTCCAAGAATAGATGACTTGATGGACCAATTGGTAGATGCCCGTGTGTTTAGAAAGATTGATTTGAGGTCGGGTTACCATTAGATTAAAGTGAAGGATGAAGATATTCAGAAGACGGCTTTCAGAACACGTTATGGACATTACGAGTATTCGGTGATGCCTTTCGGTGTTACTAATGCGCCGGGAGTATTCATGGAATATATGAATCGTATCTTTCATACTTATTTGGATCGGTTCGTAGTAGTGTTCATCGATGATATTTTGATTTACTCTAAGTCAGAAGAAGAGCATGCTGAACATTTAAGAGTAGTATTGCAGATTTTGAAAGAGAAGAAGTTGTATGCAAAGCTGTCCAAGTGTGAATTTTGGCTTAAAGAGGTTAGTTTTCTTGGTCATGTGATTTCAGGTAGTGGCATTGTTGTAGATCCATTGATGGTTGATGCTGTGTTGCAATGGGAAACTCCAAAGTCAGCTACTGAGATTAGAAGCTTCTTGGTATTAGCTGGTTATTATAGAAGGTTTATCCAAGGGTTTTCTAAGTTGTCACTTTCGTTGACTAAGTTGACTTGTAAAGGTAGAGCTTTTGTTTAGGATGTTCAGTGCGAAGAAAGTTTTACAGAATTGAAGAAGAGGTTGACGTCGGCTCCGATTTTGACATTTCCTAATCCAGGAGAGTCTTTTGTGGTGTATTGTGATGCTTCCAAGATGGGTTTAGGAGGTGTGCTTATGTAGAATGGTAAGGTAGTTTCTTATGCGTCGAGGCAGTTAAGGACTCATGAGAAGAACTATCCTACGCATGATTTAGAACTTACTGTTGTTGTCTTTGTATTGAAGATTGGAGGCATTATCTTTATGGTTCTAGATTTGAAGTGTTTAGTGACCATAAGAGCTTGAAGTATTTATTTGATCAGAAGGAGTTGAATATGAGGCAACAAAGATGGTTGGAATTGTTAAAGGATTATGATTTCAGTTTGAATTATCATCTAGGAAAGGTGAATGTGGTAGCTGATGCGTTGAGTCGAAATACTTTACATATGTCAGCAATGATGATTAAAGAGTTGGAATTGATCGAGCAGTTCAGAGATATGAGCTTATTTGCGAGGTTACTCCGCAGAGTGTTATGTTGTGTATGTTGAAGATTAATAATGAATTTTTAGACAGTATCAGAGAAGCTCAGAAGTTGGATGTGAAACTGGTAGATTTGATGGTTGGGATTGATCAATCTGAGAATAGTGATTTCAAGTTAGATGTGCAAGGTGTGTTGAGATTTCGTAATCGGATTTGTAATCCTGATGATGCTGAGATGAAGAAAGTGATACTTGAAGAGAGTCATTGAAGTAAGTTGATTATTCATCCAGGAGCTACAAAGATGTATCAAGATTTGAAAGGTTTGTTTTGGTGGCCTGGGATGAAGAGTGATGTGGCTCGATTTGTGTATGCATGTTTGACTTATCAGAAGTCGAAAGTTGAACATCAGAAGCCTGCAGGATTGATGCAACCGTTGGAATTCCAGAATGGAAATGGGATAGCATTTCAATGGACTTTGTGACGGGGTTGCCTAGTACTTCAAGAGGACATGATTCGATTTGGGTGATTGTTGATATGCTTATGAAGTCAGCTCATTTTATTCCTATTAACATCAGTTTTCCAGTGTCGAAGTTAGCTGAGATTTATGTTAGTGTGATTGTGAAACTGCATGGTGTTCCTTTGTGCATTGTGTCAGATAGAGATCCAAGATTTACTTTTGATTTTTGGAAGAGTTCGCAAGAAGCGTTGGGTTCTAAGTTGAGGTTGAGTTCAACGTATCATCCTCAGATAGATGGTCAGACTGAACAGACGATTCAATCGTTGGAAGACTTGTTGAGGGCATGTGTTCTCGAGCAGGGAGGTTCGTGGGATACTTATCTTTCGTTGATAGAGTTCACTTATAATAACAGTTACCATTCTAGTATTGGGATGGCACCTTTTGAAGCGTTGTATGGTCGAAGATGTAGAACTCTGTTATGTTGTCATGAATCTGGTGAAAGTGTAGTACTTGGACCTGAACTTGTTCGTGAGACTACTGAGAAGGTGAAGTTGATTCGAGAAAATATGAAAGCTTCACAAAGTAGACAGAAGAGTTATCATGACAAGCGAAGGAAAGATTTAGAATTTCAAGCCGGTGATCATGTGTTTTTAAGAGTTACACCTGTGACTGGTGTTGGGCGAGCGTTGAAGTATAAGAAGCTCACTTCTCGTTTTATTGGACCGTATCAGATTTCAGAGAGAGTGGGGAATGTTGCTTATAGAGTGGCTTTACCGCCTAATCTTTCGAATTTGCATGATGTGTTTCATGTGTCACAACTTTGAAAGTATATTTCAGAACCATCTCATGTGATTCATATGGACGATGTGTAAGTACGGGATAATCTTACAGTGGAGACGATGCTTGTACGGATCACGGATCGTGAAATGAAGACTTTGAGGGGCAAAGAGATTGCATTGGCTAAAGTGGTTTGGCAAGGAGCTGCTGGTGAAAGCATGACTTGGGAATTGGAGAGCAAGATCTGAGACTCCTATCCAGAATTGTTTGATTGAGGTAAATTTTCGAGGACGAAAATATTCTAAGTGGAGGAGAGTTGTAACGCCCGTAATTTAATTAATTATTTAATTAAATTATTTTTATAATATTTGTGAAGAAGTGTTATTAAATTGGATTTATTTTATTAAATGGAGAAATACTAATATATTTGAGGTATTATATTATTATGTGAAATGATGTTAGAAGCTAATATTATTTAATGTGGGCCTATATGGTGTGAATGGAAGTAATAAGGGGGAGTAAGTTTGGAGCCCAATAAGGAATAATATAATAATATTAGGTTATTTTATTATTTGTTGTTAGAATAGAAGGAAGAAGCAGTAAGAAGATAAATAAGGATTGTGGAGAACGTGAAGCTGCTGGATTTTGAAGGAAACGGCAAGAACAAAGATTCAACCCGGAAATTGTAGAGCGACCTTCAATCCAAGGTAAGGGTGGGGTTCTGGCTTTATAATTGGGTTCATAATGTTTGATATGTGGGATTAGAGGATTGTTGTTTTTGTTATTGAATTGAATGATGTATGATGAATATTGATGAATTGTCGATGGATAAATGATGTTATGATGCTGTGTAATCGATGTTGTATTATAAGTTAATGTTAAGTGATGAATTATCATGGTTATGTTGAGGTTTGTAGGACTGTAATTAGATTCCAGTAGTGAAAATACAGTAGAAAACGCAGAAAATTATGCAGAAAATCGCAGGATGCGTCGACCTCAAACTGGATGAGTCGATGCAAGGAGGCTGCTGGACTCAGGATGAGTTGATGCATGCAGAGGATGTGTCGATACATGAGTGTGTGAGACTCAGGATGAGTCGACTGGTGCGATACATGTGTCAAAACATGCTGCATTTTGAAGTCAGGATGAGTCGATCGGTAAGTGCACGTGTCGATACATGCTGTGATTTGAAGCAGGATGAGTCGATCCATAAGGAGGATGCGTCGACTCATAGTATGCATATGAAGCAGGATGTGTCGATCCAAGGAGTTTTGTGTCGATACATAATGCTGGATTTTTGACAGAATTGACTTTTAATTGTTGTAACTTGAGTTGTAGGATGTTGTTTGAGATGTCGTTCGAAGCGTTGATTAGCTAACGCGATGAACATTATTCTAGATGATTTAAATGATGATTAAGAGGTGTAATACCAGTAACTAATTTAGGATTTAGAATTAATTCCCGTAGATGACCGTTGTGCTGTTTTTAGGATAGATTGATGAATAAGAGATGTTAGAGGCTGCTGTTAGAATTATGACAGTAGGATTTAGTGACAATAATGATGTACAGTAGCAGAATAACAGTAGGGATTACTTTATTATTGATATACAGATGAGTTATTAGTAAGATGTGGTTAATCAAATGATGTTTTATAAATAAGTAATGTTTACTAAATTATTTTGAGATGTTTACGAGATGCTGTTCTGAGATGTTTATGAGATATCGTTGTTTGAGATGACTGAAATGTTGTCGTTTTGATGTTTGAGATGTTGTTGTTTGAGATGACTGAAATATTGTCGTTTTGATGATTGAGATGTTGTTGTTTTGAGATGTGTTTTGAGATGTTGTTAACTGAGTGTGTTATTACATTCATGTTGAGTCGCATACATTGCATTTTTTTGAGATGGAGCTTATGCTCGTTGAGATGGCCTGGATTGGCAAATTTTGAGATGAAGGCTATGCCTTGTTGTTGCCTCTATTAATTGGCAGATTAGATTTTTGAGATGGGAGTTCTGCTCCAATGGTACCACATGCATTTGCATAGTTTTGAGTCGCATTTTATGATTGAATAATGAAGTGTATTTGATGTTGATGAATGAGTATATATGCTGTAATTGTTGTTTATTATGAGATGAGAAGTGGTGATATTATTGATCTAATTTAATATATTAATTATCATGCGCTTTATTATATTGTTAGATATCTCACCCCTTCTGTTTGAATGTTGCCCTTATGTTGGTAACGTGCAGGTAATCGAGAGAGAAGGCCGTATACCTTCAATATATCGAGTCGATGTCATTGCTCTGATATGTAACACTCGGGGAGATGAACACTTGCTGATTTTTGATTGCTGATTTTTAGTTGTTAAACTTTAAATTGTTTATTTACTAAATATGAGATGTTTCGAAGTTGTTGTTGTTTTATTTAAAGATGTTATTGAAGATTTCTGCTGCGTAGTTGTTGAATATTTAATGAAAGATGTTATGTTGTTAGCTCATCCGATGTTTTGAAAAAGTGTTATATATCCATGATGAATGCAATGATTTTGTTAGAAGAATTTGTGACATCCCGATTCGTTTGTATGAATGAAATTTTATAACTCTGATCTATTTTGCATAAATCGCTTGGGGTAGAATTGGGGTGTTACAAAGTTGGTATCAGAGCAATAGGTTGGTCCGACCTTGTCGTTGAGTCTTAGTTGTCTAACAATCAAGTATTGTTATTTTGATGTTCTAACATTTGTTTGGGTTGTAGTGAGAAGTTGAGATGGCTGGAAGGAATGATGTTGCTCTTGTTGCTGCTCTAGAAGAAATGGCTTATGCGATGGAAAATCAGCCGAATGCTTACGGGAATGCTGGATCTCGTAGCTTGGCGACTTTCCAGAGAGAGAATCCACCTACGTTCAAGGGAAAATATGATCCTGACGGAGCATTGGAATGGTTGAAAGAGATTGAGAGGATATTTCGCGTGATAGACTGCACTCCAGCGTAAAAGGTTCGTTATGGGACTCATATGCTAGCAGTCGAGGCTGATGACTGGTGGCTAGAGACTTGCCAGAAGTTGGAAGCTGCAGGTGAGAATGTCACTTGGGCTGTGTTCCGTAGGGAATTCCTGAGAAAGTATTTTCCTGAAGATGTCCTTGGAAAGAAGGAAATTGAGTTCCTTGAGCTGAAGCAAGGGAATCTGTCAGTTGTTGAGTATGTTACCAAGTTTGCTGAGTTGGCCAAGTTTTATCCGCATTACGCTGAGGAAAATGCTGAGTTTTTGAAGTGTATTATGTTTGAGAATGGGTTGCGCCCAGAGATTAAGAAGGCAGTTGGATACCAGAAGATCTGTATATTTGCTGATTTGGTTGATAGCTGTAGAATTTATGAGGAAGATAACAATGCACATTACAAGATTATTAGTGAGAAGAGGGGTAAGCACCCGCAGAGTCGTGGTAAGTCTTATGATGCCCCAGCTGGTAAGGGTAACCAGAGAGTTTCTCATGGTCAGAGGACTAGTGGGGGAGATGCTCCTGCTGGTGTGATTTGTTTTAAGTGTGGAAAACCTGAACACAAGAGTAATGTGTGCACTGCTGAAGTGAAGAGATGTCACCGTTGTGGTAAGAACAGACATATTGTATCTGAGTGCGAGCACAAGAATATGGTTTGTTTCAATTGTAAGGAAGAAGAGCACATTGGTAGCCAGTGTCCGAAACCGAAGAAGGCTCAGTCTAGTGGTAAAGTGTTTGCTTTGGTGGAGGATCAGACAGCTTCCGAGGACAGTCTTATTAGAGGTACATGTTTCATTAATAGTACTCCTTTAATTACTATTATTGATACTGGTGTTACGCATTGTTTTATTACTTCTGATTGTGTTGAAAGATTGGGTCTTGTGTTGTCTTCTTTGAATGGAGAAATGGTCGTCGATACTCCAGCCAAGGGATCAGTGACTACTTCTTTTGTGTGTGCTAAGTGTCCCTTGTCGATCTTCGATAGAGACTTTGTTGTTGATTTGATTTGTTTGCTGTTACGAGTTTTGGATGTGATTTTGGGTATGAACTGGTTAGAGCATAATTGTGTTCATATTAACTGTTATGACAATTCGGTGACGTTTTCTACTCCTGAAGAAGAGGAAGATGGTTTGTTGTTTGCTAGACAGTTGAGAAAGTTGATGCAAGAGGAAACACATATGTTTTCATTAATGGCGTCGCTATCTGTAGAGACTCAAGCTATAATTGAGGTATTGTAGGTGGTGTGTGAATTTCCTAAAGTTTTCCCTGATGAGATTCCTGATGTACCGCCAGAGAGGGAAGTTGAATTTGCAATTGATCTTGTACCTGGTACCAGACTTATGTCTATGGCACCATACAGGATGTCTGCATCTGAATTGTCAGAGTTGAAGAAGCAATTGGAAGAGTTACTTGAGAAGAGGTTTGTAAGACCAAGTGTATCGTCGTGGGGAGCTCCAGTGTTGTTAGTAAAGAAGAAAGATGGAAGTATGAGGCTTTGTGTTGATTATAGACAGTTGAACAAGGTGACAATTAAGAACAAGTATTTGCTTCCAAGAATAGATGACTTGATGGACCAATTGGTGGATGCCTGTGTGTTTAGCAAGATTTATTTGAGGTTGGGTTACCATCAGATTAAAGTGAAGGATGAAGATATTCAGAAGACGACTTTCAGAACACGTTATGGACATTACGAGTATTTGGTGATGCCTTTCGGTGTTACTAATGCACCGGGAGTATTCATGGAATATATGAATCGTATCTTTCATACTTATTTGGGTCGGTTTGTAGTAGTGTTCATCGATGATATTTTGATTTACTCTAAGTCAGAAGAAGAGCATGCTGAACATTTAAGAGTAGTATTGCAGATTTTGAAAGAGAAGAAGTTGTATGCAAAGTTGTCCAAGTGTGAATTTTGGATGAAAGAGGTTAGTTTTCTTAGTCATGTGATTTCAGGTAGTGGCATTGTTGTAGATCCATCGAAGGTTGATGCTGTGTTGCAATGGGAAACTCCAAAGTCAGCTACTGAGATTAGAAGCTTCTTGGGATTAGCTGGTTATTATAGAAGGTTTATCCAAGGGTTTTCTAAGTTGTCACTTCCGTTAACTAAGTTGACTTGTAAAGGTAGAGCTTTTGTTTGGGATGTTCAGTGCGAAGAAAGTTTTACAGAATTAAAGAAGAGGTTGACGTCGGCTCCGATTTTGACGTTGCCTAATCCAGGAGTGTCTTTTGTGGTGTATTGTGATGCTTACAATATGGGTTTAGGAGGTGTGCTTATGCAGAATGGTAAGGTAGTTGCTTATGCATCGAGGCAGTTAAGGACTCATGAGAAGAACTATCCTACGCATGATTTAGAACTTACTGTTGTTGTCTTTGTACTGAAGATTTGGAGGCATTATCTTTATGGTTCTAGATTTGAAGTGTTTAGTGGACATAAGAGCTTGAAGTATTTATTTGATCAGAAGGAGTTGAATATGAGGCAACAAAGATGGTTGGAATTGTTAAAGGATTATGATTTCAGTTTGAATTATCATCCAGGAAAGGCGAATGTGGTAGCTGATGCGTTGAGTCGAAAGACTTTACATATGTCAGCAATGATGATTAAAGAGTTGGAATTGATCGAGCAGTTCAGAGATATGAGTTTAGTTTGTGAGTTTACTCCGCAGAGTGTTATGTTGGGTATGTTGAAGATTAATAATGAATTTTTAGACAGTATCAGAGAAGCTCAGAAGTTGGATGTGAAACTGGTAGATTTGATGGTTGGGATTGATCAACTGAGAATAGTGATTACAAGTTAGATGCGCAAGGTGTGTTGAGATTTCGTAATCGGATTTGTATTCCTGATGATGCTGAGATGAAGAAAGTGATACTTGAAGAGAGTCATCGAAGTAAGTTGAGTATTCATCCAGGAGCTACAAAGATGTATCAAGATTTGAAAGGTTTGTTTTGGTGGCCTGGGATGAAGAGTGATGTGGCTCGATTTGTGTATGCATGTTTGAGTTGTCAGAAGTCGAAAGTTGAACATCAGAAGCCTGCAGGATTGATGATACCGTTGGAAGTTCCAGAATGGAAATGGGATAGCATTTCAATGGACTTTGTGACGGGGATGCCTAGTACTTCAAGAGGACATGATTCGATTTGGGTGATTGTTGATAGGCTTACGAAGTTAGCTCATTTTATTCCTATTAACATCAGTTTTCCAGTGTCGAAGTTAGCTGAGATTTATGTTAGTGTGATTGTGAAACTGCATGGTGTTCCTTTGTGCATTGTGTCAGATAGAGATCCAAGATTTACTTCTGATTTTTGGAAGAGTTTGCAAGAAGCGTTGGGTTCTAAGTTGAGGTTGAGTTCAGCGTATCATCCTCAGACAGATGGTCAGACTGAACGGACGATTCAATCGTTGGAAGACTTGTTGAGGGCATGTGTTCTCGAGCAGGGAGGTTCGTGGGATATTTATCTTCCGTTGATAGAGTTCACTTATAATAACAGTTACCATTCTAGTATTGGGATGGCACCTTTTGAAGCGTTGTATGGTCGAAGATGTAGAACTCCGTTATGTTGTCATGAATCTGGTGAAAGTGTAGTACTTGGACCTGAACTTGTTCGTGAGACTACTGAGAAGGTGAAGTTGATTCGAGAAAAGATGAAAGCTTCACAAAGTAGACAGAAGAGTTATCATGACAAGCGAAGGAAAGATTTAGAATTTCAAGCCGGTGATCATGTGTTTTTAAGAGTTACACCTATGACTGGTGTTGGGCGAGCGTTGAAGTATAAGAAGCTCACTTCTCGTTTTATTGGACCGTATCAGATTTCAGAGAGAGTGGGGAATGTTGCTTATAGAGTGGATTTAACGCCTAATCTTTCGAATTTGCATGATGTGTTTCATGTGTCACAACTTCGGAAGTATATTTCAGATCCATCTCATGTGATTCATATGGACGATGTGCAAGTACGGGATAATCTTACGGTGGAGACGATGCCTGTACGGATCGCGGATCGTGAAATGAAGACTCTGAGGGGCAAAGAGATTGCATTGGTTAAAGTGGTTTGGCTAGGAGCTGCTGGTGAAAGCATGACTTGGGAATTGGAGAGCAAGATCCGAGATTCCTATCCAGAATTGTTTTATTGAGGTAAATTTTCGAGGACAAAAATATTCTAAGTGGGGGAGAGTTGTAACACCCGTAATTTAATTAATTATTTAATTAAATTATTTTTAGAATATTTGTGAAGAAGTGTTATTAAATTGGATTTATTTTATTAAATGGAGAAAAAATAATATATTTGAGGTATTATATTATTATGTGAAATGATGTTAGAAGCTAATATTATTTAATGTGGACCTATATGGTGTGCGTGGAAGTAATAAGGGGGTGTAAGTTTGGAGCCCAATAAAGAATAATAGAATAATATTAGGTTATTTTATTATTTGTTGTTAGAATAGAAGGAAGAAGCAATAACAAGAGAAATAAGGATTGTGGAGAATGTGAAGCTGCTGGATTTTGAAGGAAACGGCAAGAACAAAGATTCAATCCGGAAATTGTAGAGCGACCTTCGATCCAAGGTAAGGGTGGGATTCTGGATTTATAATTGGGTTCATGATGTTTGATATGTGGGATTAGAGGATTGCTGTTTTTGTTATTGAATTGAATGATGTATGGTGAATATTGATGAATTCTCGATGGATAAATGATGTTATGATGATGTGTAATCAATGTTGTATTATAAGCTAATGTTAAGTGATGAATTATCATGGTTATGATGAGGTTTATACGACCCAGAAAGAAATTAAGGGAAGTGTACTAGCTGATCATTTGGCTCATCAGGTTGTGGATGACTACCAATCCATGAATTTTGAGTTCCCGGACGAGAACATCATGTTAGTAACTGATTATGAAGAACCTGGACCGGATGAAGGACCCGAAAAAGGATCCCGATGGACTATGGTTTTTGACGGAGCTTCTAACGTTCTTGGTAATGGCATCGGAACTGTGATCATATCTCCTGAAGGTTGTCATACTCCCTTCACTGCCAGATTATGTTTCAATTGCACCAACAATATGGCTGAGTATGAAGCATGTATCATGGGTCTCAAAGCCGCTATCAACTTGAGGATCAAATTCTTGAGTGTATTTGGAGACTCAGCTTTAGTAATCAGTTAAATCAAAGGAGAATGAGACACAAAGCATCCTAATCTCATTCCTTACAAGAGCATGTGTTGACACAGATTCAGCATTTTGATGAAATTAACTTTGAACATTTTCCACAAAAGGAAAATCAACTAGAGGACGTGCTAGCTACAATGTCATCCATGTCAAGGTCAGGTGGGATAATGAGGCTCCTCATGTCACTATTGAGAGGATGGATGAACCAGCATACTGTCATGAGATTGGTGCTGAAGAAGTAATGGACAAGCCTTGGTACCATGAAGTCAAAAGGTATATCGAAGCACAAGAGTATCCTGAGAGAGCTTCAGTCAATTATAAGAAGTTCCTAAGAAGGTTCTCTGCTAAGTTCTTCCTCAGTAATGGGATCCTCTACAAGCGCAACCACGACTCGACCTTGCTGTGGTGTGTAGACAAGAGTGAAGCAGAGAAGATTATGGCTGATTTACATGAAGGTACCTTTGGCACCCATTCTAGTGGGCACACGATGGCTAAAAAGATCCTACGGGCAGGATACTACTGGTCCACTATGGAAGCAAACTGTTATCAGCATTCGCAGACTTTGTCACAAATGCCATATCTATGCTGATAAGGTGCATGTGCCTCCGGTTCCTCTAAACGTCTTGACTGCTCCTTGGTCGTTCGAAATGTGGGGCATCGACATGATCGGAGAAATCAGACCTACAGCTTCTAATGGGCACCACTTCATCCTCGTCGCCATTGATTACTTCACAAAGTGGGTCGAAGCAGCTTCATTTGCTTCTGTTACCAAGAACATTGTGGCCTGTTTCATCAGACATAACCTTATTTATCGATACGGTATTCTAGAAAGAATCATTATGAATAATGGTACCAATCTCAATAACACTATGATCACCGAGCTCTGCATGCAATTCAAGATCCAGCATCATAACTCTTCTCCTTACCGGCCGAAGATGAATGGCATTGTAGAAGCTGCGAATAAAAACATCAAGAAAATCATACAGAAGATGACGGTGACATACAAAGACTGGCATGAGATGTTACCATTTGCTCCCCATGTTATCGTACCATGGTACACACATCAACAGGAGCAACTCATTTCTCTCTAGTGTACGGTATGGAGGTTGTCCTACCCATTGAAGTCCAGATCCCTTCTTTGAGAATCATGAAGGATGCAGGTTTAAGCGAATACGAATGGGTTCATAATCGACTTGACCAATTAAACTTAATTGACGAAAAGAGGCTCGCGGCTGTCTGCCATGGTCAGATGTACCAAAATCGTATGATCAAAGCTTTTAATAAGAAGGTCAGACGTCAAGTATATCGGGTTGGTGTCCTGGTAATGAAGCGCATCATACTGCCACGAGGTGATCCCAGAGGGAAATGGACTCCCACATACAAAGGACCATTTGTAATCAAGAACATATTTTATGGTGGGGCCATGATCTTAACTACTATGGACGGTGACGACCTTCTGCACCCCGTAAGCACATACATAGTTAAAAGATACTATGCATCAACAAAGACCCGCTAGGTCAATTGGCCTAGGAAAAAATTAGGGCATCTCGGCGAGCCAAAAGGGTTCGGGCAAAAATTAGGGATATACATAAAACATTTGTACACCCGGCAAGTCGAAAACCTGAAAAGGCAGCTTGGGCAAAAAAGGGTATCCCGGTGGACTGAAAACCTGAAAGGGAGGTCCAGGAAAAAGTTAGGGATTTAAAGCGTATAACTATGTCTTGTTGGATTACCTTATATCCAAGCTTCAGTATTAACTATCAAGCTCAAGTGGTACTAATCATTCCAGTCAGCTTCGGATAAGCAGCGAAAGAGATGAGACGCTCAAAGACATAAAGGAAATAGTAGGATGGGAACCCAATAGGATTATTTCACATAGATGTCTTTCTTTGTATACTATTTTTTTTAAAGTTTCCATTCTTATGACGGTATTCTCTTACTAGGATATCTGTCTCCTTATACATAAACACTTCTTTAAATTAATACAAAGTTATCTCTTTAAAAATGCAAAACTATTTGTTTTTACTTTTCTGTTTTGTTTGCGAAAACTTCCAATGATTATTTTTGAACATATGCATTTGAATGTGATTACTGTTTATAAATATACACATAAAAACAGAAAGACATTTACTAATGAATTTAAGAAATGGTACAATATCTAAGGCCCGTCCACAAAATCTACGTAGATATTTTCTTCAGCAGATACCTTCTCCGGCAGATAGAGGCAGAGACATCCTACTACAAGGTCACTGCCATATTCTCAGTATGCAACCTAATGGTGTCAGGTTCTCATATCCCCAGCGGAGCAAGAATCTCCAAATTACTGCTCCAACTAAAAAGTCCCCAGTGAAGTCGCCAAAGATTCTCAGGATTCCCCAATAGTATTTCAACAAAATCCCCAAGCAGTTCACAGAGTTTTCCTTCCCCAACAGAGTTTATTTCTCTGTTAACAAAAATCCGTCTCCCAGCGTTTCAACTTCAGCAAATTTGAAGAGCTACATTCTTCATCCCCAACAACAATCCGGGATTTGCTTTCCCTAATTCAACAACACTGCAAGGGAACAACTGACACATTCATACATTGAATTCATACATCATTTCTACAAACATCATAGCATATGCAGCAAAAATGCGCATATCACAATCTCATTTATTTTGAGAGCGTCATGTAATTCATACATCATGACATCACATCAAACTGACTTTACCTTTCCAGGTTAAGTTCGTAGAAAGACAAACACTATCAACCTATACAACAAGTCAAATACTAATGCCCAAAACTAGACGGGGAAACTATCTACACGACCAAGTGGTATGAACTCCCAGAATAAGACGGGTTTGCCAATAAATACAGTAGGCCACGGATTAATGCCCAAAACAAGATGGGGGGAACTATCTATGTGACCAATGTTGCCAAGTTCCAGATTAATACTTGTAACAAGCCAGGGAAACTATCTGTGGATGACCAATTGTATATTAATACCTGTAACAAGCCAGGAAAACTATCTACATGAGAAGATTGAAGATTAATACCTGTAACAAGCTAGGAAAGCTATCTTTCTTTCTTAGGTCAGAGATTAATACCTATAACAAGCCAGGAAAACTATCTCAACGACCAACAAAAACAAGTTCCAGATTAATACCTGTAAAAAGCCAGGAGAACTATATGTGGATGACCGATTGTAGATTAATACATGTAACAAGCCAGGAAAACTATCTACATGAGGAGACTGAACATTAATACCTATAACCAGATGGGAAAACTATCTCAACGACTGACAATTTTCAAGTTCCAGATTAATACCTGAAACCAGACAGGACAATTATCTGTGAACAACTAATTTGTATATTAACACCTGGAACCAGACAAGAAAACTATCTACACGACCAGACGGAGAAATCTTACATGGGTTCCTTCTTATCATCCTGATGCAGTCTAACACGGACTCATCCTGAAACATCCCCACACAGGATCTTTCTCATATATCTCCGAATGCATACTAACACGGGCTAATCCTAGAACAACCCTACACAGGCTCTTTCTAATACATTTTCAGGTAACGGTTAATTCCATTATCCCCAGCAAGTTACTGTGAAACCTGTATTTCAACTAGAAAGCAGAAAACTTTCATCTCTCTAGTACAGAGATAACTCCTCGGTAGAGCCTTAGACAACTGAAGTTCCTAGATTTTATCCCCCATAGTTTTCCTCAAGCGGAAGAACAACAGAAACCCACATTCCCCAGTGGAGTCCTCCTTAGACAGCAAGAACAGAAACCCCCACAAATAGACCTCTTAGGAAATCAGCATCTACTTTGGATGGCATCTTTAAGCCAATCTCCGATGACTCTCAGTCATCTTCTCAAAATTGCATCTGTAAGCCCATTCCCGCCATCATCAACCATCAGTGTTACTTCATGCGAGTGAAAATTTCTGGGTACTGTAGTGTTCAATCCTCTTCCACCTTCAAGTCACGAATAACGGACTCGCCAATCTAACTCTTCAGGTTTAAGAAGATTGAACAGGGGCAGCTGTTGTACCCCAAATTTTCCCTCTCTTTTCTCAAGACATTTCTCACAAAGATTTTCAAAAGCTTAAGTTTGCATAAGTACAAAGCAGACAAAAAGGGTGTGCAGATGTAGGTAACTATGTTGAATTCAAAATCTGGTTCTGGCTACATGACTGATCTAAAGGAGTGGTTGGCAGATTTGGACAAATCGAAGAAGAAGCTTCGATCCACAAGCTTCGACTGAGTAGTGGCTTCCTTCATGCTTGCATCAATCCACAAGGCAATGGCTTCCTTCATGCTTGCTTCGATCCATAAAGCAGTGGCTTCCTTCAGGCTTGCTTCGATCCACAAAGCAGTGGCTTCCTTCATGCTTACTATGATCCACAAGGCAATGGCTTCCTTCATGCTTGATTCGATCCACAAGCCAATGGTTCCTTTCGTATCAACCTGATTCGATTCCACCTCTAAACCCTTCGACGCACATAGTTTCTACACTATAAATTATAATTTGAGGTTTGGACATTTGAACTTTAGACCACTTAATCAACGGATGGTTACTGGTAGGAAAGCAATCCAGAAATTCTTTCGTTTTGACTATGCCAATGAGATCATCTAGCGTGTTCAACATTTGAGACCATTCGAAGGAGACACATATGGTGGAAACAAGTATTGCTTCGTCTGTTGTTGAGTCTGGTCGAAGGTATTGTGGTCCATTCGAAGGTTACACATTTGGTGGAAACAAGTATTGCTTCGTCTGTAGTTGAGTCTGGTCGAAGGTTGTGCGGTCCATTCGAAGGACACACATTTGGTGGAAAGAAATATTGTTTCATCTGTTGTTGAGTCTTGTCGAAGGTTGTGCGGTCCATTCGAAGGACACACATTTGGTGGAAACAAATATTGTTTCGTCTGTTGTTGAGTCTGGTCGAAGGTTGTGTGGTCCATTTGAAGGACACACATTTGGTGGAAAAAAATATTGTTTTGTCTGTTTGTTTGAGTTTGGTCGAAGTTTTTGTGGTCCATTCGAAGGACATACATTTGTTGGAAACAAATATTGTTTCGTCTGTTGATAAGTTTAGTCGAAGGTTGTGGATCTATGTGATCGAAACGAAAGGGTGAAGTATTCAAGATTCTTGTTGAACAAATTCCTATATGCTGCAAGCCCAAGCATGTTGAATTGTCCACATAAGAGTCTAAAACCATGTCAAAAACAATTTGTTGTACTGCTATGAAACAGCCCTGCACCAAGCTGCCACAACCCTCTAAAGCTGCTACAAAACAATCTTATTATGCTGCTCCTAAACCAGCCCCATATTTGCATCAAACTAGCACATAAGAGTTGCACCTCAAAAGCTATGAAAAGAACATTACCCAAACTGTTCAAATTTCATTTGTTTCCCCTTCAAAACCTCGGCAAAACACTTCTATAAATAAGTTGTTTCATAACACATCTAGAGAGGATTTTGGGGAGAAGGAAGAAGGAGAAGAAAAAAGAGAGAGGAGAGAACACAAAGGCTGAAGCCTTAAAGCAATCTTAAACCCAGAATCAAAAAAACACAACACCTTTGTTCTTGTCTTTCGAACCCAGAACCAAAAAACACAATACCTCTTTTATTTTCTTTCGAACCCAAGAGCATTCAAGGCAGCTAATCAAGTTTAAAGCACACATTCTAGCTTCAAGGTAAGTCTTCTTGACTTTAAACCTTTCGTTTCAAACATCATTAGTCATTTCCTTCGAAGCTACTATTTTTGTTTTTTTTTCCTTTCTTGTCAATAACTAACCTGTACAGACCATAAAATAATGTTGGAGTGAGAAATTACAGCATGCTTCGACACAAAGCCTTAGGCTTCAACACACACTTTACAGGCCTAAACAGAAGAAAAAAAGGGTGTGTGAATCGAAGGGTGCATACTGCATGAATCGAAAGATTTGTCTTTTCTCTGTGAGTCGAAGGGTGTATGCTTCTACATGAATCAAAAGATTTGTTTTTTCTCTCCTTTGTGTTGTTTTTGTTTTTTTATATTTTCTATATATTTTCTCTCATTTTTATTCAATATGGTTGTAATAATTAGGACTTTTATTTCTTTCCACCCCCATTTGTACATTTGTACCCCCCATCCCCTAAAGTGATGTAATAGCTTAGGATTTTAATTTCCGCAATTTACCGCATTAATATTAATTGTTAGTAATTAGGGTGTGTATGGCAAGATAAAATCAACCGTTAGAAAACCCTAATTTCAAAGACAAAAATGCATGCAATCAAACACATTATTCACACACGTGCACCTCTAGGGTAACCTCGCTTGTTGCCTTGGAAAATAGTCATGTCCCTCGAATATGGGTGTTTTAGCAAAGACCCTCGATAAAAAAGATCGTAGTCCCTCGATGTCCCTCGATGTTGCCTCCAGTAAACGATCTAGTCCCTTATGAAAATTGCTAAAACGTCTCATAAGTTCCCTTTTATGACTATACGATTGACCCACGCCCGTCCTTTCACATCCAATGATGGGGCTTCTTACCAATCAATGGTAAGATAGAAACACCTAAAGGAGGAGGAAAAGAACAAAGACCTTTTGAGTAGGTAGGACGCTCGTAGTTGCTTGCTCAAAAACTAAAACCATTTCACACTTACACTTTCAAAAAAACATCTTTAAAAACAAATATCTCTTTGAACTATTTTCAAAACCAAGCACATTGTATACATTCTTATAGAGACGAGAATCATTACAAAGTTTTCCGCAACAAAGGCGTTTTCAAAATATTTTCAAACTTACACCCACCACAAAACACATTTTCAAACATAAAAAAAAGTGATCTAGCAAGCAACTAAGATCCCGTAGATAACTACAGGTGAAAAGGGTGCTAATAACTTCCCTTTTCATAACTTATCCCCCAAACTCAAGAAAACATCTATAAAGGTCTTTCATGTTCTTTTCACCCTTTCCTTTTTTGGATAAAAGAAAAGTCAGTGGAGACTCTTGTTATCCGCAACAATTGCGATCAAACGCAAAACACCCAAGTCAAGTCTCCCACCGTATCACAGAACTGACGACTCTTCTAGGGAGTTATCTCTAAAAAGTGGGGTTACCTTAGAGTTAGATAATTTTAAATTTTCTTTACATTGTGTGTTTTGTATGCTTTATTTTTTAGGCTTATTTGGGTTGTTACTAAAATATCCTACACCAGGATTTGGGGCACCTTTTTAGGTAAGTAGCAATAAATCATGGAGGTTGTACGGCGTAGACCGATATGGATGAAGTGATAGCTATGTTAGCGTGATACTCTGGCTTGTACTAATGTTCCTTAAGTCAGTCAAGGATAACATTAGGCTTCCTTATAGTGTCATTAAGCGCTAACTGACTTTTAGAACCTTTAATTGACTCATCCTAAGCCATTAGAAAGTAGTAAGATGGCCGACTTTGGTTCCGACCGAAGATTGGTTGATACTCGATGCTACACTCATTGAGATTGGACTTTTGGGATATTTTGGCCGCAATACTTCGGTGCTTGAGCTAAAATAATGCCTAAAAGAAAGGTCAGTGATATGAGACTCCTTAGAACCCGATTACTATTAATAGGACAAGTTGCGCCAACCGAAACTTCAAGAGGGTACTTACCTTTAAAACTCATGCAAGCCTTTAAATCTAAGGTCTTTGTGTGACTTGTTTGTGTTTGACATATCTTTCATTTTAAAGCATAATCATAACATCATAAACATCATAAAATGACATGTATACTAACCATTTCAAGGGCCTGTGGATTTATCTTTGTTTTGTAGGTCATGGATTCAGATCGCAGAAAAACCATCTGAATCAATTTTGTAGAGATCCCTCCCAAACTCAAGGAAATGGTCTTAAAAGTTCCTGAGAGATCATCATTCAACAAGAGATATGGTCACTTTCTCAGTTTGGTTACTATTGGTTTTGACGAATGTCTGATGAGTGTCATATTCTAGTTCTTCGATCCTAAGCACCATTGCATCACATTTTCAGACTATCAGTTGGTGCCTACGCTGGAAGAGTTCTCCAAGATACTTGGTTTGCCTATATTGGAGCAATTACCTTTCACTAGTTTAGAACAAGATCCAGCTTCTTAAAATGTTTTCGTAGCTTTGCATTTGAAGCCATATGACATTGAGTCCAATTGGGAAAGAAGAAGTGGAGTTAAGGGCCTCCTTGCATTTTTAGGGCTTTATTTTTAAGGGCTTGTTTGGTTTGTTACTAAAATATCCTACACCCGAATAAGGACCTGGTGGTACCTATATGAATGGAGATATGTAGTACCTTGTTGTAAGCTCAACCTTCTGGCGGCAATTCACCGTTATTGAAACTCAAATATGATCTAGTTGTTAGATTTTCTACGACATTGTCAAATTGATTCACGATAATTTCCTATGCCACGTGGGCTGAACTCAGTACCTTCATTAGAGAGTCTCGGTGCGCTTCAGAGTTGATGAGCAACAAGAGTGTGGAGATTTTAGTTGGGGTTTGTGAAGCTTATCCACAACCCCATAATAACTTCTTTTGATTATTTTCATAAACTCTTCTTCCTCTTGATCAGTAAAGTTTTTGCTTGGAGGTTATTTCTCTTGACTCGTTTCCACCACTTATTTTTCCTTGTCCTTTATTGAGGTCTTATCTTTCTTCTTCGATGGTTCATATCCAAAGACTTCACCATTTCGGGTCATACCCCATGTCCCTGCTATATTTGAAATTTCAAGTCCTTGACTTGAAGATGGCTCATCTTCTTGTTTCACTCTGTTAATGTACACGGTTGATTCATAACTCCATGGTATTGCTTTGTTACTTTCATAGGGGGTAGGTGACGTTCCCTTAATCATCATCGTGGCCTTTGGAACTGTTGATATTTGGAGAGCCTTCTTTGGTGCTATCCCTGGGGCTTCTACCGATTCTTCCAACAGGATTACCAGAGTCTTCTTGTTAAAATTTGGGCCTTAGAAAGGGATTACCAATGGCTTCTTTCCTTCAATCGCTGCTACATATTTTTATTCTGGGTATGGTCTGAATTGGACTATCCCCTGGTCCAATAGCTTCTGCAGAGTTCTTTCGAATGCGTCATTATGTTCCAACAGGAATCCATATTCAAACAGGTATTCCTTCAACAAGTTTATCGAGACTTTTGCTTGTATGATTGCCCCAAAGTTAGTGACTACTTCATTGCATTTATTGTAGGCCTACCATAAGGAGGCATGGGGTTTTATTTGATGTTAGGTTTCTCAAAAGTGATATCTTGATATTCTAACAAGTCTTGCACTTTATGCTTGAAGGCCCAACATTGTTATATGGTGTGTCCAGGAGAGTTAGCATGGTATTCGCATCTGGAGTCGGCATTGTACTTTCACGGGAGTGGCCCGACTAGTGGAGCTAGAGGTTTTAATTCCACCAAGGATTCCTTAACCAAGTGTTATAATAACTATCTAAGTGGCACGGGGAGTGGATCAAAATTTCTTTGTGGCCTTCCAAATCTGCCTTGTTGCTGTCCTTGTGGGATTATTAATGGTTGTTGTGCTCTTGGTTGTGAGGCTACAACATTAAGTTATCCTTCTTTTTGTTTTGGGAAGTTCGGAGCATGTCTTTTTGAATTATATGGGGCATTTGGTGGTCACCATGGTATTTTCCCACTCTTTATTCCAGTCTCAATTATTTCTCCGATAGTCACCAGGTCTGAGAATCCAGAAGAGATACTTCCTACCATCTTCTCATAATATAAACCTTGCAAGGTTCCCATAAACATATTTATTAACTCCTTTTCCAACAGCGGTGGTTGCACACGGGATGCCATCTCCCTCAATCTTTGAGCATATTCTTTGAAGGACTCTTCTTTCTTCTAGGAAAAATTCTGGAGTTGCGTGCAGGTAGGCGCTGTGTCCAAGTTATATTTGTAATGCTTTAAGAAGTCATTAGCAAGATCTTCCCATGTTCGAATATGAACTCGTTCTAGCTGCATATACCAGTCTAGAGATGCCCCGCTTAAGCTATCTTGAAAATAGTGAATCATCAGCTTCTAATCGTGGGCATGTGCATGCATCTTCTTGCAATACATACGCAGATGATTTCTTGGACAAGTGAGCCCTTTGTATTTTCCAAAGTCAGACACTTTGAACTTCGGAGGAATTACCATATCAGGAACTAAGCCCATCTCGAGAGCATCTATTTCGAAGGCGTCAAAACCCTCCACAACTTTTAACCTTTCCTCCATAGATTTATACTGATTCACTACTAGTGGGTTATCAATAGCATGAGTACCGATCATTTTTAAGGGTTCATGGTTGGCATCCTCTAGGTCATGGTCTCCGTACTGCAAATCCAAGTAGTTGTCTGTATTGTTGATTGGAATTTATAGGGTATGTGATGCCCCTGATTTTGATGGTGGTGGGATAAACCCTTCAGTTTCAGATTCTCTTGTATCTTGTTGGGCCAACATGCACTTTTGGGGTTCTGTCTCTGGCTCTTTTCTTAGTTGGTGACCGCTTGATGCACCAATCGTTTGAGCTACTTCTTCGAAAGCTACCCTGGAAATCTGATCTTATATGTCAATGATGTTCTTCAAAGCTAGGAGAACTTGACTCAGATCTCCTTTCATTGAACTGACATCACCCTTGACTTGGTCGAGATCCTCCTTGAATGCAACCTGATTCTCCTCGATTTTTTCCATTTCTTTTTGTTGGTAGGCCCTTGTCAGATATGGAGGCCAAGGAGGTGGTGATCTTCTTCTACCAATGGTTTAATTGGAGAGATTTTGAAAAATATGAGATTTAGTATGAAATGCGAGTGTTTGTGAATGGATGCATGCGTATGACTATGTATGACATGTAGGTTTTCTTCTTTTAAATGTCTTATTCGCTTGGGTATGTATTTATCTTTTGCTTCTTTTATCTTTTTTTATTTGGTGAATATCTTAAAAATAGATTCACAAACGAGATATGGAAACAAAATGCCTTTATTGACAGTGTTGTACCCCAAAATTTTCCCTCTCGTTTCTCAAGGCATTTCCTTACAAGGATTCTCAAAAGTTCAAATTAGCACAAGTACAAGTGGGCTTTCAAGCATCAAATCAAAGAGGAGCATGCTGGCTTCAATTTCACATCCTTCGATTGGGTTTTTTGCCTCTTTCGATGCAAGCTTGGCTTACATCCTTTGATTGGGCATTGGCCCCTGACATGCTTGTTTGATTCACACAGCATTAGTTATCTACACGCAGCCTTCGATTGAGCAATTACATCTTTCATGCATGCTTCGATTCACAAAGCATTAGCTATCTGCACACAGCTTTTGATTGAGCAATTACATCTTTCTTGCATGCTTTGATTCACAAACCAAGGGGTTCCCACCATGTTAGCATACACAAGGCAGAAGCTTCACTATGGCTAGCGTTTATATTAACACCCACAGGGCATTGGTTATCTTCATGCTAACTCTAACTGGGCAAAGTCACCCTTGAAACAATTGGCTTTCGACTCATAAGAATAATACCTATCTTCATACAAGCCTCGACTATACATTTTATTACCTTTGAAACAACCTCATTCGATTCAAATGGGAAGGACCTCCTGTTAATGTCCTTCGATTCAGAAAGTAGTAGCTTCATACTGGTTCCCCTTCGATTTAGAGTAAAATGACCTTCTGAAAGCTTCCTTCAATTCAGAAGGAAATGGCCTTCTGAAAGTTTCCTTTGATTCACAAAGCAGGGATCTCCTGCATGCATCTTTCGTTTGGGTTTGTGGTTTCCTTCGAATGTAAGTTTGGGTTACATCTTTCGTTTGGCCATATGACCTCTTGCAGACAAGTTTTGAGTGGACAGTGGTTCTTCATGCAAGCTTCCGTTTGAGAAAAGTCCTCTTGCATGTTTGCTTGGAGTCACAAAGCAATGGCCTCCTGTAGCTTTCCTTCGACTCAGAAGCCAATGTTTTACATGATTTTCCAAATTCACAAGGCATAAATTCCTCTTCATGCTAGTGCCCCAAAGCAAGTGGCCTATGCATGTAAGCTTCGATTGAAGCAATGGCCCCTTACAGTGTTTGTTTCGATTCAGGAAACAAAGGTTTCTTTCCTTCTTTGTTTCAAGTCACAAAGCAGGAACTTCCCTTACGCATTAGCCATTTTTATACTAGTTTTTTAATAGACAATATCTCCCTTTGAAATAGCTTGTTTCGATTCCACCTTGTAAAATCTTTAACACACAATTTCTACACTATGACACATAATTAGTGTCCCGTTCGAAAGACATACTGTGGTGGCACATTCGAAGGACCTGCCAGACGTACCTGGATGTCCCTATCGAATGACATATTTTGTTGCCCATCCAAGGGGCATACATTTGGCCTCTTTGAAGGATGCATAAAAAGGGCCCATTCAAAAGACACTTATTGGGTGAAAATCAAATAGTATTGTCTGAAGAAGAATCTGGTTGAAGGTTGGACCTAGGTGGTCAAAATGAAAGGTTGATATATCAAAAGATGCTTTTTGGCCAGAGTCATATGTGCTTCCAAGTACAAGCCTGCTGCACTGGCCACAACACTCCAACACTACTATAAAGCAGTCCTGCAATGCTGACCCTATTCTTGCACCAAAATGACATACAAGCCTGCAGCTTTAAGACTACAAGAACATCATACCCAATTTATTCAAGTTTCTTTTGTTTTCCCTCCCAAACATCAGCCAAAATCATCTATAAATAAGAGCCTCCACCACACATGTTAGGGGCCCCTGGATAGTGAAAAAAACTCTGGTTGTGAGAAAAGTTATCAATCACTCAAAATCCTCCAACACTATCAAACGTTCTCAAAACACTTCAATTCTAAAAAGTTCAGATCCTTTCATACACTAAGTGAACCTTTCGATTCACTACTCAACAACCAGATAACTAACCTTCGACCCATTCCCCAACTACAGCATAATAGTCTTTTGATTCACTCCCTAGACTGTTATATAATAACCTTCGATTCACTCACCACCATCATATACTCTCCTTCGATTCAGTGACTGCCCAAACAAAGCAGTAACTGAACTAGCTTCAGGAAGATTCTAGAGAAGTTCCATTCACCACCAAGGAAGTCACTTGTAGTTCCTTCAATCAAGCACTTCAGGAGGTAAGTTTTTCCTCCAAACTTGGAACTTGTTCATTTAAATACCATTTGCACAAATAAATAAAAAGAAAATGTAGATATCCCATCTAGGAAGTTGACCATGATTTAACTTTCGATCCTCACTGCATGTATGTTGAAAACCTCAACCCTGACTAGTTAGACTTTGGATTTTGGTGCCCAATGACCTTGTGCTAACCCCTGTCTTGTAGCTTTTGAAAGTTGCACTTGTTAGTTTCATTTTCAAGTTTAAGACAGGTTTGTTGTATCCTTCGATTGGCTAAACATTGAAGCCTTTCGAATCTCAAATTGAGAGATTTGCATTCCTGCAATCGAAGGAGGTAGCAAAGAGTTTGAAATGAAAGTGTGCCTCATGTTGGTTCCAGGCCTAATCAAAAGAAGCAACCAGAAGGATGAATCGAAAGCTGCCTGCACATGCTAACTTCCAGGACAAATCGAAATAAGCTGGGAAGAGCAAAATCAAAGGGTGTTGCTGCCTAAATCGAAAAGCTTATTTTTCCTTCTTTTATTTTGTTTTGTATTTACATTTTCTTGATATTCAATAAGGTTTTAATAGTGTAGGATATTTATTTTCTTCATTTTTATTGCTTTATACAAATGTTAGTAATTAGGATGTATGGCAAGTGTGATACGGTGGCAGAATCGACTGTTATATATTGGTTTTGCATTTATTGTTTGAAAATGTGCGGTAAGCAAGAGTCGCCACCATCTTTTCTTTTATCCAACAAAGGAAAGGGTGAAAAGAACAGAAAAGACCTTTTCGAGAGTTTTCTAAGTAAGGGGGTAGATTATGGAAAGGGAAGGTGTTAGCACCCTTTCCATCCGTGGTTATCCACGGGCTCTTAGTGGTTTGCTCATTTTTCAAGATGCTTTTGTGCTTTATGTGTTTGAAAATGTTTTAAAAATGCATTAGTATGGTGAACTTTGTAATGTTTCTCAGGATAGTAGAGAACGTATACAAAGTGTTTGAAAATGTCTTTTGAAAAAGTAGTATTTGTGTGTAAGTGTAAAAAAGATAGTTTGAGCAAACTTCTAACAGTTATCTACTTTGTTACTCGAAAAGGGTCATTCTTTTCCTACTATCCTTTAGACAGTGATATCCTACTATTAGTGAGTAGGTAGCCCTATCGTTGGATGTTGAGGGACAATCGAAGGGACGTTACAGTCACGAAGGCAATTTATGGAGATGCTTTAGCAATTATGTTTTAGGGACTAGATCATTTACCAAGAAGGCAACTGTAGGGTCATCGAGGCACTATGATCTTTTGATTTTACGGGTCTTTGCTAAAGCATTCCTGTCTCATGACTGTTTTATTGAAGGCAACCAAAGTGGGCGTGCCTTAGAGGTGTTGGTGTGTAATTGTGTTCAATTCAGTTATTTTATCTTTAAACATTTAGGTGTTCTACTGTTTGTTTTCAGATCTTGTCATATAATCCTAGTTAGCATACATCTAAGCAGTTAATATATGTACAGGAATTTAAAGTGTAGGAACTGTAAATCCTACGCTATTACAAGGCTTTGGGGAGGGGATTTACATTATAAAAGGATAATGGGGGATAAAGCAGTAAATATCCTAATTTTAATATATTACATCCGGTAGGCAGATACAATAATAGTATAAAAAACACAGAATTAAATAAATGTGCATGAAATAGAAAAGAAGTCTAAAATTCCTAAAGAAAAGAAAATTGTTTTTGTTGTTTTTGGTATAAAAGAAAACAAGGCCTAAGTCTATTTAATTTTAATTTTAAGAAAAAAAGTTAAAATAATTAATTTATTTATTTACAAAATTAATTTAGTTGGAAAAATAAATAGCCTAATTTTTTTGTGATTTTGATTTTAATGTAATTTAAATAAAAAAGGTCAATAAAGAAATGAAAATAAAAATACAAAGGGTCCTTCGATCCGGGGAAGGGGATTGCCCTTCAACCCTGGGAAAGGGAACGTCTTTCGATCCAGGGGGAGATGCCTTATTTTGATTGGTCCAGGGAGTGGGTGTGAATAGCCTTCGATCTAGGGAAGGGGATTGCCCTTCGATCCTGGGAAAGGGAACGTCTTTCAATCCAGAGGAGATACCTTCTTTCGATTGGGTCAGGGAGTGGGCGTGAACAGCCTTCGATCCAGGGAAGGGGATTTCCCTTCGATCCTGGGAAAGGGAACATCTTTCGATCCAGGGGGAGATGCCTTCTTCGATCCATGAGACTATGGCTTCGATCCATAGAAGGTATCTCCTTCGATCTGGGATGATATACCTGCAAAAGTATGTTAGCGAAATAAAATGCAGGACCTGGGTATCGAAACCTAGGTCCTTCGATCCTTCACGCGCTGGGTCTTTTTAGGCTAAATCTACAGCAAGTGTTAGCAAATGAAGAACATGACCTGGGTGCCAAACCCAAGCCCTTTGGTTCTGTCTAGGATGACAAATCGAATGTAATAACAAGTATGGATGTGTTATGCAAATACAAGGTTGGACAATTTACCCTCTCTTACCAGTAGATTGAACCTTCGATTTGGGAACTTCCTGGATATGAGCACCTTCGATCTGGAACTTCTGGGCTTGGATACTTTTGTTGAAGGGTGGCTTTGGCTTGGAAAATTATGACAACCTTTGATGGATTTTGTGGGCAGCATCTCCCCAATCTTTTTTGTTCCTCCCCCTTTTTTGCAACACTTGTGATCTCTTTATATAGAGAGGGTAGAGGGGACAAGAAGGAAAAGGTTTAAACAGACTTGATTGTGTTTGAAAGCCATGAATAAGAATTTGTAACGTTGGCCAAACACATGGGATCTTGTCCTTTTTCTTTTGAATTTGGAATGATATCTAACTGGCCTTCGAATGCTCCCTTTCGAAGGGGATGATGGCTTCTTCGAATTGACCTTTACATATTCTTCGAATGGACCCTTTGAAAGATTCTTCGAATGGACCTTTGCATGTTCTTCAAATGGACCCTTTAAAAGCTTCTTCACATGGACCTTTTGGAATGCCAGTCGAAGGGCCTTTGTCCATATCAATCGAAGGCCTTGTTGAAATGCCAATCGAAGGACACTGTTGCCATGCTAGTCGAAAGGTACTTGTTAAAATGCCAATCGAAAGACCTTATTAACAGGTCAATTGAAGGACCTTTGTCCATGCCAATCGAAGGGCACTATGTAGATGCCAATTGAAATGCATTTTGGGGATGCCAATTGAAAGGCATTTTGGGGATGCCAATCGAAAGGCATTTTGTAAATGCCAATTGAAAGGCATTTTGGAGATGCCAATCGAATGGCATTTTGTAGATTCCAATTGAAGGAAACTTAAGAACCTCACTCACAAATTTTCCTTTTATTTAGGCAAGGGTTTGTGACCAACCATGTAGGGGAAGACCTCGGGAAAATATGAGAGGGCAAATTTTGGGGTACAACAGTTGCCCCTGTTCAATCTTCTTAAACCTAAGGATGTAGATTGTCTTGTCTGCCTTCCGTGATCTAAAGGTGGAAGATGATTGAACACTAGAGTGCCAAGAAATTTGCACTCGTATGAAGTGATACTATTGGTGAATAATATCGGGAATGGGCTTACAGATGCCATTTGCAAAAGGTGACAGGAGACTGTCGGAGATAGGCTTAAAGATGCCATCCATAGAACCGGATGGAGAGTCGTCAGAGATGGGCTTAAAGATGCCATCTAGGTGAAGGTTGATTTCATGGGATATTCCTTTGTGTGAATTTATGCTTTTGCTTTCAGAGAAGACTTTGTTGAGGAATGTTGGTCTTTGTCTTGGATCATAGAGTTTTAGGAGCTTTAGTTATCCGTTGCTCTACTGGGGAGTCATCATTTGATTGAAGAGACGGAAGTGAACTGCTATCTGGTCAGGATCCAAGCTTTACAGTGTCTTACTGAGGATAATAAGGCTAACTATTATCTGGTTGTGCTCTAGGCTTCATAGTGACTTACTGGTGAAATGAGATTAAACTGTTATCTGGTCACACCCAGGCTTTATAGTTTGAAATTAAGCTGTTATCTGGTCAGGTCCAGGCTTCAACTTGAATCTGAGATGTACCATTATCTGGTCGTATCCAGGCTTCGGGAATTTGAAGAAATTAAGCTGTTATCTGGTTGGGTCCAGGCTTCAACTTAAATCTGAGGTATACTACTATCTGGTCGAATCCAGGCTTTATAGTGACTGACAGAGTAAACTGCTATCTGGTCGGATTGTAGGCTTCGTAGCACTTTATACTGTTATCTGGTCGAAATCCAGGCTTCACAGTGTCTTTGAAGAAGTGAACTACTATCTGGTCGGATTCCAGGCTTCGCAACACCTTATACTATTATCTGGTTGAAATACAGGCTTCACAGTGTTTTAAATTGGAATGGAAATCAGAGAGATCTTAGTGTCGATCTGACTGAGCCATAGAAAGTCTTGGGAGGACATCTTTCTGAGGAAATTGCTGAAATAGCCCTTCATCAGACGTAGCTTTTGAGAAGACTACCAAGTCAAATAAGTAGTGGTGTTTGTTGATTTGATCTTTCCCTGAAAAAGGTAAAGAGTTAGTAATATGCAATGTTATGATGTATGAAATGCATTGTGACGATGTTCTCAAAATAAATATGATTATGCTGTATGCGATGTGTATACACATGCCATGATGTATGAATATAGGATGTTATTGAGATGTTTCCCAATCTAGGAAAATAAATCTCGGACTACTGCTGAAGAGTATTGGGAAGCTGAATCCTTCATTTCCGCTGGGGATGATGAATAGAGATGATTTGCTGGGGATTGACTCTGCTTAAGAATAAATTTATGGAGAAATGATGCTTTATTGGAAGCTTTTGCGGCTGTAGATAAATAAACTCTGTTGGGAAACGAACTTTTGCAGTTTGAGAAATAAACTCTACCCAGGAGGAGGTTTTATAACTGTTTGAACTGGGCTGGGGAAAATAGACTTCAGTTGGAGAAGGTGATCCCTGCTTGGGGAAGAAGAGGGTAAAACTCTGGTTGTTTCTGCTCTATGGGGAACATAGATGTCCCGAGGTCATATGTAGTGGATACAGCGATGACCTCGCATCAGGACGCTGCTGCCCTTGTGCTTGCTGGAGATTTCGTGGGTGGATCTATGTCGTGATTGTACTTGAACATGTATTGAATGAGTGTCAGAATGATATATGTCTCTGGATCGTATTTGCACTGTTCTTGAAACATGTGTTGAATGAGTGTCAGAATGACATTCGTCCCTGGATCGTATCTGAATTGTACTTGAAACATGTGTTGATTGAGTGTCAGAATGACATCTGTCTCTGGATCGTATCTGCACTGTACTTGAGACATGTGTTGAATGAGTGTCAAAATGACATTCGTCTCTGGATTGTATCTTCAATGTACTAGAAACATGTGTTGAATGAGTGTCAGAATGACATCCGTCTCTTGATCGTATATGAATTGTACTAGGAGCGAATCTGGAGTAAGTGTCAGGATGACATCCGTCTTTGGATCGTACCTGAACTGTTGCTAGAAGATAATCTGAATAAGTATCAGGAAGATATCTGTATTTGGATCGTACCTGCACCGTTTCTAGATGAGAATCTGGAGTAAGTGTCAGGATGACATCCGTCTTTGGATCGTACCTGAATTGTTTCTAGGTGATATGTTGAAATAAGTGTCAGAATGACATCCGTCTCTGGATTGTATCTGCACTGTAATAGGAGAGAATCTGGAGTAGGTGTCAGGATGACATCCGCTTCTGGATCATACCTGAACCGTTTCTAGATGAGAATTTGGAGTAAGTGTCAGGATGACATCCGTCTTTGGATCGTACCTGAACCGTTTCTAGGTGATGTGTTGAAATAAGTGTCAGAATGACATCCGTCTCTGGATCGTATCTGCACTGTACTAGGAGAGAATCTAGAGTAGGTGTCAGGATGACATCTGCTTTTGGATCGGACCTGAATCGTTTCTATATGAGAATCTAGAGTAAGTGTCAGGATGACATCTGCTTCTGGATCGTACCTGAACCATTTCTAGATGAGATTCTGCTTTATTCAGAATGTTTTCATTGGGAATTCTTGTTTTGTGGTTTTGAGAAGAAGTCCGTTGAGGAACATTGATTTTGCTTGATTGTACGTGATTCATTGTTGGAATTCATGTCTAATGCCCCAAGTGATCCAGATGGAGATCTGCCCCTGGCTATTTGGCATCTTTGATAGATTCCTTGAATCTTGACTTGACTGCCCCAGATGATGGACAATGATCATGTTGTGCCCCTTGGTCAGACGTGTTTTTCCACTTGAGGTGAACCTTTTCATTAAGAAAGCTTTTATTCACTAGATATTCGTTATGTGAATTTCTCTGTTGTTGAACAAATAGTCATATGCAAACAATGGTATTTTTAAGAATGCAAAGCTTATGTCTGTCTTGAAGTTTGAAAATTCATTTTTTTAGTAAAACAAATTTTGCAAGAGAGTGATATCAACTCAGGATTTATAGCAAACCTTACAGGAGTCAGGATATCTTTTGTAACAGTATGCTTCCGAACTAACCTATGCTTCAGTTAGGACTTTTAAGGGTTGTAGCATGGCCTGGTTCACGGTTCAATAATCAAAGGATAAATGCTCAAAGTTTATTTGTACCCACCCGTTCTTCGTGATGTTCTTCGGTCCTGTGCTCAGTTAATTATGCATTCAGATCCCAACTGAGTTCTGGAATGTTGGCCCTGATATTCTGGCGATGGTTCATAGATTGAACGTTTGTTTGAGAAGGCAATCATTTTTGTGACCTTTTCTTTTTGTTGAGGATTTGTAGGACCTCTTTATTTTTTGATTTTGTAATCCATGTCTTTTTCCTGAACTGTTTCTTTTGTGATTACAGTAAGCGGGATGCCCCAGTTTTTCTAAAGTCTCCTTCATAGGTTTTGACTTAACGAGCTTTTATTGTGAGAGATAATGACTGTTTGTCTTGACGATTATGTGAAACCATCACCGTATTTTAATTTGGAAGGACGTATTCGATGCCATTCATTATGTACGAAGCGGAAGATTTGCGACTGAATGCGCGTCTAAATTAACTGAGAAAACTACCCTACCCCGGGTTATTATTAAGGGTTTTAATTTGTGTGAAAATAAAAACTCCTACTTCTTTGGCTCAAAGGGGTTGACTAGGGATTATCTTCCTTATAACTCCACTGTTTGGGATTTGAAACAATGCGTGTACATCGTCAACAAGGTCTGTTCAAAACCACAATGTATGGATTATGGTATTGTTTTCGTCATCCTCCCTCTAAAGGCTTGGAGCTTTTGATCAAGAGTTGAATATCACGTGAGGAAGCAAGAAAACAGTTTAAATAAAATGACAATGAAATCATTCAAGACAAACATATGCGATGCATTAATGGGAAAACCAAAGTTTTGCATAACATTAATTGTTTGAACAATAAATGAAATTACAAATGAAAAATAAAAAAGTGAACGGACGTTCTCAATGATTTGGCCTAGGAGCAGTGATCACATTGTGAGTCTTTGGAGGGTCGAACTCAATCTCTTTGGCATCAATCATATCCTGAATTTTGTTCTTCAGAGCCCAGCAGCCATTTGTATCATGTCCAGGACTATCATAATGGTATGCACACCTTTCGTCGGGGTGGTAACTAGGAGAAAAAGTATTGGGATTTCACAGAGGAGCCTTTAATGTAATCAAACCTGTTTTTAACATGTGTTGTAGCGCTTGGGCTAGTGACATGTTGATTCTGGTGAACTGTCTCTTAGGCGTGACCTCTTTATGTTGGTTCCCCTGTTGGTGTCGTTGCATAGGTGTAAAGTTAGAGACCAGTATTGCCCCTGCTGATTGATTGTGGTCGTCGGCCTTATTGAGACCCTTCTGGCCATACACAACATAAGCTTCCCTCTTACCAGAAAATGGCTTCTTCTCAGAATTAGAAGATGTAGCCATCAGGATCTTCCCACTCTTGATACCACCTTCGATCCTTTCTCCAGTTAGAACCATTTCTGTGAACCCGGATGAGAAACTCCCAATCAGCAAATTGAAGAATGGGACTATCAGAGTGCCCATGAACATGTCTACCAATTGACGGTCATTCAGAGGAGGTTACACCCTTCCAGCTAGATCCTTCCATTTTTCTACATATTCCTTGAAGTCTTCTCTTGAGCTCATGGACATATTCTGCAGTTGCACTCGAGTTGGTGCCAGGTCAGCATTGTATTGGTACTGCTTGTAGAAAGCAGCAGCCAAGTCTTCCTAGGTATGGATGTCAGTTCCTTCTAGTTGATAGAACCAATCTATCTGAGTGCCAACTAAACTTTCTTGGAAGAAATGGACCCATAACTTTCGGTCAGCAGTGTGAGGCTAGATCTTTCTGACGTACGACCTCAAGTGAAGCTTGGGACAGGAAACACCGTCATATTTTGCGAAGATAGGGACCTTGAACTTAGGTGGGATGACCACCACTAGAACCAAACCTAATTCTTCGAAATCTAGACCGGGCACCCTTTGAATCTCCATGGCATTGAGCCGATCCTCCAGTCGTTTGTATTTATCGTCCGCAGGAGGATATTTCTCCTCAGAATAGTCAGGTTCATCTTCTTCAAACGTTGTATTTTTATCTCCTTCATCTGATTCCTCGTCTTCTTCCTCTTGATTACCTCCTCCCTTTGATGGGGTTGCGAAATCTAGAGCTTGATCAGCTGGTCTTCTTCTTCCTACACTCAAAACACGAACTGATTTATTTTCCCTCTTAGCCGTCTTTTTGATGATCAGAGCTTTCAGGTCTTCTTGCCCCTGGGTCAGAGTCAGGAACATTTGTTGGAACTGAGCATTTTGAGCCTGAAGGTCTTTGATTGTTTATTCAAGAGCCATTTCTTTGTTTGCTGAAATAAACAGCGAATAAGATGAGGATCTTGCTTTGAAACTTGTTTATGCAATAACATGTATGATATGCGTATGCAATGTTTTCAAGGACTCGCGGGGTAAACAAGAAAATGTCAGTTGTTGAAATTTGTAGCTTTGATTGAAGAACTTCGTATTGTTGAAGGTCCTTCTACAAGAGTCAATCTCACCATATCGAGTGGGTCATAGCCCCTGACTCAAATCGTTGAGTTTTGATCTTTTGACGGAATTGGCTAGAGGAAAATAAATCCCCTTGCCCCTTGCTAGATGTCTGATTTATCATAACCTGCATCATAAACCCTTGAAATCCTTGAAATGGTTAAGGAAATGTTGTGGCATGATGTTATGATGTGTATGCTACGCGTTAAGCAAAAGTGTAAGGTTATGTAAGCAAGTAAACCCTGTAAGAAATCCAAGTTATTGGATAATGACTGTAAACAAATCCTGCAAGGAAATCATGTTGTCAGATGATAAAAACCTGTAAGTAGTTCAAGTTGAAAGCAAACAAGTCACACAAGCAGCCTTAGGTTTAGGCTTGCATGGGTTTTAAGGTAGTACCCTCTTGAAGTTGGATTGGTCCAACCTATCTATAAAAGTAATCGGGTTCTAAGGGATCTCAATATCACTGACCCTTCCCACAAGCTCCGTTCGATAGGAGATTGACTCGCAACCAAACAAAACTCAGGAGTCAAGTCTCAATGAGTGTAGTATCGAGTATCTTCCGACTTTGGGAATACACCAAATACGGCCATCTCGTTACGTCCTAATGGCCAAGTTGTTCATTTAAAGGTTCTAAGGTCAGTTGACGCTTTATGACACCACGCAGTGGCCCCGTATTCTCCTTGATTAACTCAAGGGCTACCGATACCAACCAAAGTGTTGCATCAACATAGCCATCGCTTCAATCGTGTCGGTATACCCCGCACAGTTTCCACGGTCTATTGCTACTTACCTAAAAGGTTCCCCAGATCCGAGTTTAGGATCTATACTAACCCAAACAAAGCCCTCAAAAGTAAATAAATCTAAGCACACAAAGCAGTTAAATAATGAATTAACTCTAAGGTAACCCCACTTTTTGTATTTCCCCAGCAGAGTCGCTAGTTCTGTTATACGGTGGCAGAACTAACTGTTATATACTGGTTTTTCGTTTTTTGTTCGCAAATATGCGGTAAGCAAGAGTCGCCACCGTCTTTTCTTTTATCCAACAAAGGAAAGGGTGAAAAGAACAGAAAAAGACCTTTTCGAGAGTTTTTTGAGTAAGGGGGTAGATTATGGAAAGGGAAGGTGTTAGCACCCTTTCCATTCGTGGTTATCCCCGGGCTCTTAGAGGTTTGCTCATTTTTCAAGATGCTTTTGTATTTTGTGTGTTTGAAAACATTTTGAAAACACATTAGTATGTCGAACTTTGTAATGTTTCTCGGGATATTATAGAACGTATACAAAGTGTTTGAAAATGTCTTTTGAAAAAGTAGTATTTGTGTGTAAGTGCAAAAAAGATAGTTTGAGCAAACTTCTAACAGCTATCTACTTTGTTACTCGAAAAGGGTCGTTCTTTTCCTCCTATCCATTAGACAGTGCTATCCTACTATTAGTGAGTAGGTAGCACTATCATTGAATGTTGAGGGACAATCGAAGAGACGTTACAGCCACGAAGGCAATTTATGGAGATGCTTTAGCAATTATGTTTTAGGGACTAGATCATTTACCGAGAAGGCAACGGTAGGGTCATAGAGGGACTATGATCTTTTGATTTTATGGGTCTTTACTAAAGCATTCCTGCCTCATGACTGTATAAAGGCAACCAAAGTGGGCGTACCTTAGAGGTGCAGGTGTGTAATTGTGTTTAGTTCAGTTATTTTATCTTTAAAGATTTAGGTGTTCTACCGTTTGTTTTCAGATCTTGTCATGTAATCCTAGTTAGCATACATCTAAGAAGTTAATATATGTATAGGAATTTAAAGTGTGAGAACTGTAAATCCTACGCTATTACAAGGCTTTGGGGAGGGGATTTACATTATACAAGGATAATGGGGGATAAAGCAGTAAATATCCTAATTTTAATCTATTACATCCGGTAGGCAGATACAATAATAGTAAAAAAATACGTAATTAAATAAACGTGCATGAAGTAGAAAAGACGTCTAAAAATCCTAAAGAAAAGAAATCATTTTTGTTGTTTTTGGTATAAAAGAAAACAAGGCCTAAGTCTATTTAATTTTAATTTTAAGAAAAAAAATGTTAAAATAATTAATTAATTTATTTACAAAATTAATTTAGTTGGAAAAATAAGTAGCCTAATATTTTTGTGATTTTGATTTTAATGTAATTTAAATAAAAAAGTCAATAAAGAAATGAAAAGAAAAATACAAAGGGTCCTTCGATCCAGGGAAGGGGATTACCCTTCGATCCTGGAAAAGGGAACGTCTTTCGATCCAGGGGGAGATGCCTTCTTTCAATTGGGCCAGAGAGTGGGCGTTAATAGCCTTCGATCCAGGGAAGGGGATTGCCCTTCGATCTTGGGAAAGGGAACGTCTTTCGATCCAGGGGAGATGCCTTCTTTCGATTGGGCCAGAGAGTGGGCATGAATATCCTTCGATCTAGGGAAGGGGATTGCCCTTCGATCTTGGGAAAGGGAACGTCTTTCTATCCAAGGGGAGGTTCCTTCTTCGATCTAGGAGACTATGGCTTCGATCCAGAGAAGGTATCTCCTTCGATGTGGGATGTTATACCTGCAAAAGTACGTTAGCGAAATAAAATGCAGGACCTGGGTATCGAAACCCAGGTCCTTCGGTCCTAAGCGTGCTGGATCTTTTCAGGCTAAATCTGCAGCAAGTGTTAGTAAACAAAGAACATGACCTGGGTGCCAAACCCAAGCTCTTTGATCCTGTCTAGGATGACAAATCGAATGTAATAACAAGTATGGATGTGCTATGCAAATACAAGGTTGGACAATTTACCCTCTCTTACCAGTAGATTGAACATTCGATTTGGGCACTTCTTAGATGTGAGCACCTTCGATCTGGAACTTCTGGGCTTGGATACTTTTGTTGAAGGGTAGCTTTGGCTTGGAAAATTATGACAACCTATGATGGATTTTATGGGCAGCGTCTCCCCAATATTTTTCGTTCCTCCCCCCTTTTTTGCAACACTTGTGATCTCTTTATATAGAGGGGGTAGAGGGGACAAGAAGGCAAAAGTTTAAACAGCCTTGATTTTGTTTGAAATCCATGAATTAGAATTTGTAATGTTGGCCAAACACATGGGATCTTGTCCTTTTTTTTGAATTTTGAATGATATATAACTGGCCTTCGAATGCTCCCTTTCGAAGGGGCTGATGGCTTCTTCGAATGGACCTTTACATATTCATCGAATGGACCCTTTGAAATATTCTTTGAATGGACCTTTGCATGTTCTTCAAATGGACCCTTTGAAAGCTTCTTCGAATGGACCTTTTGGAATGCCAATCGAAGGGCCTTTGTCCATACCAATCGAAGGCCTTGTTAAAATGCCCTTCGAAGGACACTGTTGCCATGCCAGTCGAAAGGTACTTGTTCAAATTCCAATCGAAAGACCTTATTAACAGGTCAGTTGAAGGACCTTTGTCCATGCCAATCGAAGGGTGCTATGTAGATGCCAATCGAAAGTCATTTTGGGGATGTCAATCGAAAGGCATTTTGGGGATGCCAATCGAAAAGAATATTGTAAATGCCAGTCGAAAGGAATTTTGGAGATGCCTATCGAAAGGAATTTTGTAGATGCCAATCGAAGGAACTTAAGAACCTCACTCACAAATTTTCCTTTTCTTTAGGCAAGGATTTGTGACCAACCATTTAGGGGAAGACCTAAGAAAAATATGAGAGGGAATATTTTGGGGTACAACAGCAAGATAAAATCAATAAGTAGACCACCCTAATAAAATACTAAATGCATGCAAATCAAACACATTATTCACACACATGCACCTCTAGGGTAATCCCACTCGTTGCCTCAGAAAATAGTCATGTCCCTCAAATACAAGCGTTTTAGCAAATACCCTCGATAAAAGATCATAGTCCCTCGATGACCCTTGATGTTGCCTTTGGTAAACGATCTAGTCCCTATAAAAAATTGCTAAAACGTCTCATAGGTTTCCTTCTATAATTATACAAATGACCCACACCCGTCCCTTCACATCCAACGATGAGGCTTCTTATCATTCAATGGTGAGATAGAAACACCTAAAGGAGGAGGAAAAGAACATAGACCTTTTGAGTAGGTAGGATGCTCATAGTTTCCCTCTTGCTCACAATAAAAAAAAATTTACACACCAACACTTTCATTTGAAACATTTTCAAAAGACAAAGCTCTTTTTACGCATTCTTATAGAGACGAGAATCATTAAAAAGACACTTGTTTAAAATCACTTTCAAAAACACAAACACCTCTTTCAACTATTTTCAAAACCAACACTTTGTACGCGTTCTTATAGAGACGAGAATCATTACAAAGACGTTTCTCAAAATATTTTCAAACCCATATCACAAAGCACATTTTCAAACAAAAGCAAGTGATCTAGCAAGCAACTAAGATCCCATAGATAACTATGGATGAAAAGGGTTCTAACACCTTCCCTTTCCATTTTTGATTGCCTCTGAAACCTGTGAATCTTTTAAATTCCAGGCTTTGGAACATATGCTTTCTTTCCTCCATGAGTAGAGAGCATCCAGAGTCCAGGTGTTAATGATGGTGTTTCAAACTTGCTGTTAAAAATATCTGTAACATAGATTATTTTGTCTTTTGGTACCTGTTGTACCCCAAAATTTGCCCTTTCATTTTACTCAGCACATGCCCATTGAGGTCCTCAATTGCTCAAGGATGACTAAGGATTGATCAGACAAATCTTCCTCCTAAGGCAACAAGCTTCAAACTAGGGTTTCTCTCCTCATCAGGATGGTTGAAGTCCAAGGGTCCCAAATTCTTTACATGGTCCCAATATGTTCTCAAGATCATCCATGTCAAGTTTCATGTCTTGCACAAGAAGTTTGCTCAATCAATTGCCCAGATGCCTGAAAATCAACTATACTAGGTCAAAAGTCAATTGTGGCCCACATACAGTCAAACTTCAATATTTTTGGTCAACATCAATATTTTGAAGAGATATCCATCATTTATCAAGGTTTTATCATGATTCCTCAAGAAATGCCCCAAATTCATCAAAACCCAAAAGTTGCTAAATTAGGGTTTCTTAGGAAAAGTCAACCAAACTTTGACCAGGCATAACTTCCTCATACTTTATCAGAAATTTTCCATAAAAGGCTCATTTTTAAGAGGATGCAATTTGTTAGAACATAGTTTGATTCTACAACCCTCAGTTAGAGTTTTGATGATAACAAAATACGAGATTAAATAAATTGTAAGATTTATAAGACATATATGCTACTTAAAATTATGTTGTGTATTTACAGAAACTCTGATGGAATCAGCATCAGAATCAACATCAGCATCAGAATCAACATCAACATCAGAAGATATATCAGCATCAGAAAATCAAATAACATGTGCTATACGCTGAAGCCTGATGAACAGAATCTGCGCATAACATACTCTGACTCTGATCAAGATCCTAACCATGTCATCAGCACTCAAAAGCGTCAGAATCAGCTAAAGCCAAGAACACTCTGATTATCATTAGCAGAACACTCTGAAGTGTCAACGTTACTATGCATTCAAGACAGATTAATTACCAACGGCTTTATTCCAAGACAAAGATCTTCTCAAAAAGGAAAGAACGTTATGAGCATTGAAATGGATTTATGGACAGCAACGTATCTATTCCTAGGCTACTTAAACAAGTCAGTGAGAAAAGAAATGGCTAATACTCTACACGCATATACACGCCTAAGCTAATCATCCTCACGCACGCTCTCATTTTTGCTAAAGCTTTCAACCACGCTTACTCTATAGCTCTAGCAATCTAGTTTCATCTAAGCTTAATATTGTGTATTATCACAGTTGTGATATATAGTTTTGTAAGAAAACATCAAACACACATCTGTTCATTTATCTATAAGAGAAATTCCTTGAGATAAACCAGTCTGTGGTTAGACTCAAGAAGGCTTTAACAATTGTTAAAGCAGTTGTGTATTCAGTTGAATATAGTGGATTAAGACCTCGTTGGAGAGAGGCGAAATCACCTTGACGGGTGGACTGGAGTAGTTTGAGATCAAACGAACCAGGATAAAAATAACGTGTTGTCTGCATTTGATTTTAGGTTTTACAATTCAACCCCCCTTCTTGTGTTTTTCACTTCTTCACAATTCCCTACAACTCATCTTCATCCCACAAGTTCAAAATATGCACTCATCAAAAGATATGAATTTCTACATTATAGGTCCTTTTGAAAAGTCAACAAAAACACCTTTTGGGTCAAAGCTTCTTACATGAACATGGAAGACCCAATTGAGATGAAACCAAAAGGGTTGTTTATGGGACATCCTAAGCTTTCTAAAAAGTCCAATAACACCTCTCTAGGGTTAAAATTGGAGGATATGCCTTGTCAAAGTTGACCATTTTTGCAAAATTACCAAAAGTCAAATATGCTCAAAAGTGTATTTTTTTGTCAAATGGGCCTAGCATTTCATGCTTGCATCTTGCTTGTGACATGGTCCACGACCCAAATAATCATCCATACATTATTTGCTTCATTGTTTATTTTATTTTTATTTTTTATTATTTAAAATTAAAATTAAATTAAATAAATTGCAAAAAATATAAAAAGATTGGTTTCGATCTGATTTTTGTAGGAATCACAATCTAATCAAGCTGGCATAGCATATCAAATTGTGCAAAAGAAAATTGAATCAAAGATGGCATGATTAGGCCTATTTTAGAAACATATCATACAAGAGGAAAATCAAATCAAATTTTCATGATTTTCCAAGATACAAAGCATTTTTGTTGACCTAATATGCTCTAGTATATATATTGAACAAGAACAATGTGCAGGGAGAAGGATTGGAGGTCGTGAGAGCTGGAAACAAAACTAAAAAAATTGATAAAAAGTGGTGAATCATTTTCCAACCTAGAGGGAAATTCAAAGCATTTCAACACTCCCAATCGTTTCCTGGACCTTCCCAGAAGCTAGCACGATCAATTACAAGCTTCCACAAGCCCAGAATCGTCACATAACACCCACGCAGTTTGCTTCCTTTTTCAAATTTGATTACAATAATTCTTGCATCATAAACATGTTCTAATGATATATTTGTGTTCATTGACATATTTGCAACATGTTTGAATGGTTTAATTAATGTTTTGATGCTTGTATTCATAATTTCCATTGCTAGGGTTTTCATGGCCATTTTAGAGTTTTTCGATACAGGTTAAATTGACCCAAGAAAGGGGTACCATGATGCTCATGGCATCAAGACGAATCAATCCATGTGCTTAGAATTAATTTATCATGCTTTCTTTTGATTTTTGAAATTTGCAGTGCTATAGCCATGGAGGATGTTTGTAGGTATAAGTCTCATACCTAAAACGACGGATAGGGGAAGAAGAAGATAACGTGGCTGATAACCATTGGCCTATTTGAATAATAGCGCGCGTGTTTTTATTTTTTCCAGCTACCCACTTTGTTTTACATAATATGTGTTGTTGTCATTATACTAACGATTAAACAATATGGCCTAGTGGTGAAGCGTGCGTTGAATAGTGGAGAGGACATGGGTTCGATCCCAGGTCCCAGCATATTCTTTATTTTTCCTAACACTCAATTGCAGATCCCATGCCTCACCTAGCCAAGCGTCTATCATGCACTCCAGCAATCCAACCACTGGATCATCAGTAATCCAAATCCAGCGCTCCATTAAAGGAGGACCATGGTACACCATCAGGAAGAGGCTACACAAGATCCAGCGCGTTGACTGGCCTTATCAGCATAATGGGCATAATCAATTCAGTGCTACACCCCCCATTCAGCTTATACATGCCCATTCTTTTCTTTTCTATTTTGATTTTTTAATTGTTTTACTAATTATTTTCCTTTATTAAAATAACACCAAAAATCATTATTTTTTTATTTAATCAAAAATCATCAAAAACATCAAAAATCATCAAAAACATCAAAAATCATATTTTCCCTAAAAATATTTTATTTCCTTAATTAATTAGATTAATTATTTAGGGATATTTAATCTTTTTTTCACAATTTAAATCAAATATAATTAGGGTTTAATTTGTACATAACCTAATTTTTTCTCAAAAAATAACCGAAATCTTTTTTCAATTAGATTTTTTAGGTTTTGCTAATTATTCTCGCATTTAATTTGCCGCGCGTATTTTTTCAATTTCCTTTTATTATTATTGTAACTGCTCCGAGTTTATAATAGTAATTAGGGTTTCAATTCCGCATTTTTATTTTCAGTCGAAATAATTATGTATCTATGAAAGCCTTGTAATAGCTAGGACTTTAACTTTCCCGCATTTTAATTTCCGCAAACTATAAACTACTTAGAGGAATGTTAATAGGATTGTATGGAAAGACAAAATGAAAATTAATACGGTAGAAAACCCTAAATGTGCAAAGATAAATTAACTGAAAATTACACTCGCACATGCTCACTCCTAGGGTTTACTCCACTCTGGTTGCCTTCGGTAAACGGTCATGAAGTATAAGGTTTGTTAGTGGTTGTCCTCTAGCCCCGGAAGATCTAAAATGACCCATTCGGATGTTGCCTCAGAAAAAGATCTTTAAGGCTTTAGGATGATTACTAACATTTCCTAACATTGCTTTTGTGATCGTATTTGTCCATTTGAATGTCCCTTAAAACTCCAACGACGATGCTACCTATTTTTCAATAATGGGATAGCATTGTCTAAAAGGAAAACAAACAGACCTTTTTCGAGTAGGTAGATTAGTTTCTAGGTACTTGCTCAAACAAACAAAAACTTTTTCACACCAACACTTTCCAAACAAAGTTTTCAAAAACAACTTCGTGACACTCTTGAGGACAGAAACAAGGGTTAATACGAAGTAAAACAAAAAATTTCAAAAACAAGCACACAAAACAAAAAGCAATTTCAAAATGAGAAAGTACCTAAGAGCCCGTGAAAAACCACGGATAGAAAGGGTGCTAACACCTTCCCTTTCTATAATCTACCCCCCCGTACTCAGAAACATCTCGAAAAAGGTTTTTTCTATTCTTTTTCCTTTTCCTGATTGGATAAAATAAAAGTCGGTGGTGACTCTTGCTTACCGCGACATTTGCGAACGAAAAATGCAAACCAGTATTAACAGTCGGTTCTGCCACCGTATCACAGAAATGGCGAATCTGCTGGGGAATCAAATATAAAGTGGGGTAAACCTTAGGATCTAGGTCATATTTAATTTCTTTCTCTTGATTGTCTTGCTTGATTTATATTTATGGGAACTGTTTGGGTTATTTGATCTTACACCCGGATCGGGAAACACCTATTAGGTAAGTAGCAATAAACTGTGAGGGAGTTGTGTTGGGGTATATCGACACGGTTGAAGCAGTAGCTAGGTTGATGTGGCACTTTGGTTGGTACATGTAACCCTTGAGTCAATCAGGGAGATGTACGGGGCTGCCGCATAGTGTCATAAAACATCAACTGACCTTAGAACCTTTAATTACACAACTTGGCCAGTAGGACGTAGCGAGATGGTCGGCTTTGGTGTATGCCCAAGGTCGACAGATACTCGATGCTACACTCATTGAGGTTTGACTTCTGAGTTTTGTTTGATTACGAGTCAATCGTCGATTGAACAAGGCTTGGGGGAAGATCGGTGATATTGAGATCCCTTTAGAACCTGGTTACATATTTATAGGACAGGTTAAACCAATCCAGCTTCAAGAGGGCGTGACCTTAAAACTCAAGCAGGCCTTAAACCTAAGGACTTGCTGTGATTTGTCTGTGTTTGCTATACCTGTGATTTATCATGACATCATAAAAATCATACCATAGCATATCATACTAACTGTTTCAAGGGTTTCTATGGCTCATCTTTGCTCTGTTTTGTAGGATATGGAATTCGCCCGCAGGAACACTATTCAGATTAACATAGTGAAAGTATCTCCCCAATTAAGGGACTTGGCAGTAAGGATTCCTGAAATCTCTCTTTTCACTGAAAAGCATGGTCGGTTGCTCAACTTGGTCACTGCAAAACCGGACGAAGAAATGTTGAAAGTGTTGTTTCAGTTCTTCGATCCTCTGCATCACTGTTTCACATTCCCGGATTACCAGTTAGTGCCTACTATGGAGGAATTTTCTCAGTTATTAGGGATACCCATTCTTGATCAGCTACCTTTTAGCGGTACGGAAAGACATCCCAAACCTGAAGAAATTGCTAAAGCTATATCGTTACAACGGTCCGACATAGTGACAAATTGGGAAACCAGAGGGAGTGTTCAAGGAATTCCGGTTAAATTTTTGTTCGAGAAGGATTACTATTTTTGGGATACCCTGGATCTACAAGCTTTTGAAGAGGTTTTGGCGCTCCTTGTCTACGGGATGGTACTGTTCCCTAATGCGGATCAACTCGTAGATGTGAGCATAATCCAGGTTTTTGTCTCGGAATCTGATACCTACATTACTCGGGGATATTCTACACTCTCTGCATGCTCGCACTCTAAAGATAAGGGGGACCCTCCAGTGTTGCACTCCTCTATCGGCTAGGTGGTTTATTTCGCACCTACCCAGATCTACTTTGAAGAATGAACAGGGTAAAAGATGGTCTCATCGACTGATGTCCCTTAAGCATTCAGACATTCATTGGTGTTCACGGTTCTCGGAAGATGTTACTATCATTGATCACTGTGGTGAATTCCCTAATGTCCCTCTTCTAGGCATTAGGGGAGGAATCACTTATACTCCTTGCTTAGCATTACGATAGTTTGGTTATGCGAGAAGGGATGGTCCTCATGATACACTTATTCAAGGAATCGCCTTCAACTATGATAATGATGTTCAGGGTTACCGCAAAAGGTTCATACAAGCTTGGAGTATGGTACATGGGGTTGACAGCAAGACACTTGGGCATAAGAATTCCATACCTCTCGAGCCTTATCTCAGATGGATACGAGCCCACGCTCAAACTCTTATGATGCCTTATCCCGCTATCCGACCTATGATTATGGAACCAGTTGCCGAGGGAGACACTCTTCATCTTGTTCTTCATCTAGACATGCCAACTGATCACGAAGAGTTACAAAAGTCCTGGGTTCAGCTTAAAGAGGAGCGGGATACGTTTGAAGCCCAATTCTACGCCAGCGAGAAGAAGGTCTTGGAACTCACTAGGCTACTTCATGAAGAGAGGAATATCAACGCCTACATCGCGCCAAAGAGGATGCGCCCATGGGAAACCTAGTCTTCTTTTTTTGTTTTATTTTGCTTATTTGTACTCTGTAGCGGTAGAAATGTTCAAGACTAAGCCATTGGATTGACTAGACTTTATACAAATCAAAATAAAAATCGCCACCGCGCTTTATTGTTTCCAAAGGAATGGGAAAAGAGCGAATAACCCAAAAAGGGGGGAAAGATTCAAGGTAAGGGGGTCGGTTATGCAAAGGGAAGGTATTAGCACCCTAAACATCTACGGTACTCTGTAGGAACCTCTTTGTAAAATCTGTATATTTTGGCTATAAAAGTGTGTTGTATAGAAAATGGATAGTTGAGGTAAGAAAAGAAATATATTTTTTATGATTTTTGCACCCGTCGCGGTTGCGAACCTTTAGTTCCTACGTACCACCTTTCGTGCAATAGGGGATCAGGGTACACGTAGTTCCTCTTTTAAAATTTTGAAACATAAGTGTGTTGGTTAATTTTATGAGATAAGATATCATCGTCATTGTCCGTGTGGAAAAACATACTTACTACCCACAATCATGAGAAAGGAGAATTTGCATCATCTCAAAGTGGAGGATATGGCTTGGATTTTAAAATCAACAATGCCTCACTCAACACCCAAGTGGAAAATATCTCACTTCACTACATATTATAGAAGTATAGTTGTTTGCATCACTACAAGGATTGACAAGAGTCTAACCTTTTGAGAAAAGTTTAAAGATAAAAACCAAAGTGGCAAAATAGTTTGAAATGAGATTATTTGACTTTTAGTCTTCTCACAAAAATGTCAAGGTATTATTAAATTGATTGGAGTTTATTTATGAAAATATTTTAAAAATGCATGGACCTAAGTCCAAGTTTATTATGAAACTGGTTTAAGTTTCAAAACAAGAAGAGTTTTCAAAAGGAGGGAGAAGATTTTTGAAATTAAAGAAGATGGGAGGAGAAGAAGAGACTATCCTAAAGCATAAGGTAAAAGCTAAGGATAAGAACCATCTAACCAACAAGAAGCCAAAACTTGATATTATGAGCCAAGATAGAAATCCAATTCTTAGGATTGAAACCAAGCAAGCAAAGATACTAGACCTCTTCAAATGTATTAAGTATTCACAAAAATTGGGCAGAGTAACGGCTATATACGGGTGAATTCCAGATTACAAATAAAGGATGTAATCACAAAAACCTGCACACAAAAACAAACAAGCAACCCAATGTCTTGAGGTAAACCTCAAGAGCTCCAGACAAAATAATCAGATAGGATCACAAGGTCTCCAAGATAGGCCAAGGTTTCTAATCCTAAGTCCAAGAAAAAGTCTCATGCTCCATAATGCCAAGGATAGTAACCAAATAGTCCAAGTACCATTAAGAGTTTTTTAGGGTTTATGTTTATTATTAAGTATCTTAGGAAAAGAAAAAGAAAAGCTCAAGTGAGCAAAGTAAAAATGACAAGAAAAATAAATGCTTAAATGAGCAAATATGAAAATGGCATGAAATGAAAAATGCTAAAGAAATAAATAGTACATAAAGCATAAAAGAATAAAAGCATAAAATAAACAAGTCAATAATTAGTGGTTAGTTGGATGACCATCTTGAAACTTACATTTGGAACTCATTAGAGGATTGGTAGAACCAAAGCCTTCACACAACAAGTTGCATTTGCTTTTTGTCAAGTATATCATCCATTTGGAATTCTCAAAAGTACCATTTAATGATCAACGATGTTTAAGTGATCCGCATTGACCAAAGGTGTTGTAGATTCATTAGAGGATTGGTAGAACCAAAGCCTCCACACAATGAATCTCAAGGTTATTAGATCAAAGAGATCAAATTAACATACTTGGGCTTGCAATCATAAGTTTGGGCCACGAATGATCATTTATTCGAATCGGGACAAAATTTAGCGCTATGTTAAGCAATAGTAAGTGGACTTATATAGAAGGCGCACCTATTTTTGAGGCCGGTCAATAGCAATCTATGCACCATTTGTTTTGAGACATGACATAGAGATCATGCTCCAATAACATTTAGTGCAATGAGAAGGGGATGATATGAAGAGGATCAGGGCAAAAGAGAAACCACATTTGAATTAATATTTAATCAAACTATTATTAAAATCATTCATCCATTTTTTATGGAGTTAAGCTCAACACCATGGATCCAATGATGTTAATAAAGCCATGATCAAAAAATCAACCCAAGACAGCCAAAAAATAGTCATAAAATAATATCATATTTAATATATACATTAAAAGGTTTAAAAATGTTTTAAAAAATGGAAAATAATGAGGAAAATATCAATTATATTCAAATTAATCAAGAAATGAAAAATAAGACCATAGAAAAATCAGAAAAGAGGCTAAGTAATTGTACAAAATTTTTGGTAATTTTTAAAAGTCAGAAACTATTTTTAAAAATTAAAATAAATGGGTAAAATAAACAAAAATAGTAAAAAAAAAAGTAAAGTCAGAAACAAAAATAAAATAAGGTCACCAATATTTGTCACAATATCATTGGATCATTCCATAATTTTTTCAGGATTTAAAAATGTATAAATATATTTTTAAACATTTTAAACAAATCAAATAAGTGTAAAATTCATAAAAAAATACCAAAACACAAAATTAAATTGTGAAAAAATAAAAATCAGAAAGAGAATAATCAAAAATATTTTCATAATTTTTCAGATTTTTTGGACTAAAAATGAATTTTCTATGATTTTTTGAAATTTAAAACAATTAAAATATAAAAATCAGAAAAAGAAAATAAAAGTAAAAGATGTGGACCATTGGATGAGAGTCAAAACGCGTTAGTAATCAAATCCAAGGGATCTAGCGCGTTGTGCATATCATGGTCATTAACGAATAATATACAGAATCAATAATAAATCAGATTTTTGAAAAACACAAATGGCACACCATCAATGGTTGGAAGATGACATGTAGGTCATCTTCAACCTCCAGCCAACGTGATTTACAGGTCTCTCAAACTGTAAAATCAGAAGCTCAAACCTATGCCAATCGCTTCGTCTCTTCAAGACGAAAACAACCACACCCTCGCGCCAAATTTATATAAACTGTAGCTCAAGCAATTTGGAAAGAAAGTTTTGAAAAGGGATTTGAAAATTCATGGTCAAAACGTGTTTCCAGTGAAATGTAAGTGTTGCGACTAGGACCAGGGCAATGAGAGCAACACAATGATATCAGAGTTTTAAAGAATTGGTGAAGGAATCTACCTATTGGAGTTGAGTTGTAGAGCTCTGAAACTGGACTTATATGAAGCAGTATAGAGCACGATTCTTGAATGTAATTATATGGTTAGCTTCAGGGAAGATCAAGGAAGGAGAATTGAGGGAAAACATGGATTGAAAAGGGCTTGAGAATAGATTTCGAAGTTGCTGAATTCTGGGTTGTGAAGCAAGTTTGGCAGGGTGATTCTGGCTATCTAAGCTTGGGAAATTGAATGGGGAATGACCCTCTATTTATAGGGAGGCAAATGGGATCAAAAGGAATAGCAAATGATGCGTTTTAGAGGGAATTCATGTGGGTTTGCATCATGAAGAAAGTGTGACTCAAACTTGATCAAAACTCAGCCAAATCGTGCGTTTCATGATGCTAATCACTTCTGGCAAGTTGCTAAACATGATTAGAAACAAAAACGCGTGGAAATCTTGTGATTAGAAGCCAAAACAAAGATTTCAAAATCCTGACTTTATGAAAAATTCAGTTTCAAACTACCAAATTCAAATGCATGGCATTTTCAACTCAAGGGGTCTTAGGGCATAATTCTTGATGCTTTGGAAAGATGAGGTTACAAGCTTTGAAATGGAAAAAGAATGGAATCAAATGGATGCTTGAGCTGAAAGTTACATGGAGTCAAAGTTAAAGAAAAAGAGTTGACTTTCCATACTTAGAAATATTTCAAATTCTTCTTTAAAAGTGACATGTAATCTTTTGTATCAAAACATGGCCTTCCACTTAGAATTTGCTCTTAACCAAAAAAGATGGAATGAAGTAGATCTCTTGAATGGCATTTTCAATTTGAACCACTCAAAATCTCCCAAACTTGAGAAAGTTATGACTTATTGAAGTTGGCCAAAAATCATGAAATGACCTATAATCTTTTGCATTCTTAAGGCAACTTCCATCCATTTTCTCACTTTGCATATAAAAGAAGGCATGAAGTACACACCTTTAATACCATAATGAAAAAAGAATGGGTTCAAGGTGATAATAATTTACCAAGTTATGACCATTTGAAGTCACATATGGAAAATTGGGGATTCATCTGGGTGACTTGTAATCTTTCTTCTTCACCAAGTTCCTTCCACATGAAAACTCCTTGGAACTTTTGAAGTGATTTGTTGGTAACTCTTTGAAGAGAAGGATGTTTTTGGAATCACTCAAAAATACCAAAATATGAGCAAGATATGCTCCTTTGAAGTCCAAAACCCTAGCCTCTAGATCAAGGGAATGCTTTGAGGAACTTTGCCAAGTTTGAACAAACTTTTTGTGCCAATATTCTTCTTTGTGAGTAGAAGTTGTTGAGGATGATAATGAGGACTCATAGCCACCAAAACCACTTCCATATCTTGAAATTATAAATAAATATGCCCTTGTGACCAATAGGAACAAGACCTTGTTCAATCATGACAACTTCTTCCCTTAACCCTTTGTATTTTTGAATCAATTTTGATAACTTTGAAATATGTTGAACCAAAATGAGCCTTGTCATACCATTTCTTCCAAAATCACTCCAATAGTGAGGTTTTGAATTTCTCAAGATTGACTAGGGCATGGAAATAAACTCACGAAGCCATGAAGAAAACTTTCTAAAACTCATTGCCTTTACCTACATTATTAACAAGTAAGGCAAACCAATATTGCATTTTATTAATTAGAGAGAAAATCAAAGCAAAAATATCCATGATCACAAAAGAAAACAAGTCAAGGTGCTTGGTAACTCCTCAAAAGAGAAAAGCTAAAGATAGGGAGAAGAACCAAAAGCCCTAATGTGATCTTGTTGTGATTGAAGCAATATGGTATGATGAAGGGATCTTAGGGGCAAAAATTGGGGTACAAAAGTTGCCCTTATTTAAGTTTCTTCTATCCGGAGATACGAAGGTTTAAAAATATTTGTGTCGATATGATCGAAGATACTTAAATATAAAACAAACCCTATTTTTAGCCCTAAGATGCCATGAAAATGCTTATGTATATGAATGCATATGAACAGTACCAAAGAAACGCAAAGTATCATTGGGGATGCAACAAAAAAGTGAAGAAACAAGGGAGCAACCCCACCAGGAAAATAAATTACTGGTGAACCAAAAGAACTAAATCAGAGAGGAAGATAACAATCATTGACGTTCAGTGTCGATGTCCTACCAACATTTACTGAAGGTAGAAAGAAAAAATATCATATCACCGCCGTTCACTGACGATGAACTATCAGCGTTCACTGAAGATAGCAAAAAGATAACAAACACCGACGTTCACTGCCGATGTACTACCAATGTTCACTGAAGGTAGAAAGAGAAAATATATCATATCACCTCCGTTCACTGACGATGAACCATCAACGTTAACTGAAGATAGCAAAAAGATAACAAACACCGATGTTCATTGCCGATGTACTACCAACGTTCACTGAAGATACAAAGAGAAAATATATCATATCACCGCTGTTCACTGATGATGAACTATCAATGTTCACTGAAGATAGCAAAAAGATAACAAACACCAACGTTCACTGTCGATGTCCTACCAACATTCACTGAAGGTAGAGAGAAAAAATATATCATATCACCGCCGTTCACTGACGATGAACTATCAACGTTCACTGAAGATAGCAAAAACATAACAAACACCGACGTTCACTGCCGATGTCCTACCAACATTCACTGAATGTAGAAAGAGAAAATATATCAAGTTATCCTAAAATTCTGGCATTTTACCTAGAACGAGTCTCAACTTCTTCTTTAACCAAGGAAATCTGCCTGGAAAAGAACAAACATAAGTTGTCTCAAATAACGAGACTTGTTACTCATTATCAAGGGGAATTGCAAAGAGAAATGACTCTCTGGGGATAGAAATATGTCTTCCCGGGGAAATGCCACGATATTCCTGCTGAGGATATAAAGTATTCCCGTGCAAAATAAATGCACAAACCAAAACTCAAAGTTTTCAGAAATCCAAAGTAACTAATATTGTCATGCAATCCACAGATCCAAATCAGAAATGAATTGGAGCAAGACAGCCAATGAAGATACATCCTCTGGGAAATAAACTCAAGAAGGAAAACCAGATCCATCTAAGCAAGGAGCGCTGCAGGAAAGTCAGAACACAATGTCAATGAATGATGATTTTTAGCCATGCATGATGTATGTATGAATGTATGAGTGTTATCATGCATATGCTGGTAAAAGGATACATAATCAGTACAAACAAACAAAACCGCCTCAGGTACTAACTACATTGGGCTAAACTTCAACCAGAAAGATCAATCCAAGAAAGGTAAAAGCAACTGCGGAAATCAAACCTCTTTCCTGCCTTAACTTCACTGAGGAGAAACATAATCCGGAGGTAGGTCAGATCAAACAGATACCAGGATAGAACATTCTTCTTCCGGTTTTATTGGAGAAACAGTTTTCCAAAAGCAACATACCTACTAGAGATTGCAAGACCATCCTCAAATAAAGCAGACTGACGCCGACATAACCAAACCTCACTGGGGGATTCAAGCCTACCTACCGGGAGAAGAGATGCCCTGGGATAACCTTCCTGAAAAATCAAGAAGTCGACACTAATGCCAATACTGCAAAGAGAGCGACATCTTAGCACACCAAGGGAATAAAACCTTTCATCATATGAGGGAAGACTTTGTTGGGGAATCTGAGACGGAGGTTTCTGAACATGCAAACCAAAAATCAAAAGCGAACCAAGACTTGACTGGGGATAATGGAATCACAAACCCAATGCTGTACCTTACACCCACTGATATCGTCTTTAACTATCTGAGAAACGCAAAAAGATTGCGCACATACCAGCAAAATGACCTGAGAAAACCTTCATGAAGGGAGTAAATCTTCTTAAAACAACCGGAGTTTATTCATTCTTGGGATCACCATTCTTGTTGTCATTGTTTCATCACAAATCCCAAAGTGAATTAAATTGTAAAGATCTCTTTTTTTTTAAAATTCAATTTTGCTTTTTTAATCTTTTTGCTTTAACAGTTATTATCAGTAATAAATGGAGTATTTGAAAGCTAAATAAAAATAAGAACATAAAGAATTGGGCAAAAGCTTGAATTTCATTAATAAAATGGTAGTCTGCGAATGGCGAGACTCCATGGATGATTACAAAGTTTGGGAAATGGTAATGCATAATGGAAAAGATACATTGAGATACAATGACCACTATTCCCCATAACAACTTTTGAAATCCTGAGCAGCTGCTTTTGTGGAAGTATGGTGAGGATCCGAGAAGATTGTTGCTTCAACGATCAAGTCTTGTCTGACGTAGTTACTTGCCAAGAAAAATCCCTAACTTTTGCTTAAGCTGTCCTTGCGGGTTTTCAACTTAGCGGGAAATTTATTATGTTTATGTCTCTAATTTTTGCCTAGACCATTCTTTCGGGTTTTTGACTTACCGAGACGCTCCTTTTTGCCTAAGCCGTCCTTTCGGGTTTTCAACTTAGCGAGTTGTTCTTTTATTTCTTGAGGCGAAGTATTTCTTGACTGCGTCAGCATTCATGGGACGTGGGAACTCCTCGCCATCCATAGTTTCAAGAATTAATGCACCACCAGAGAAGGCTTTCTTGACAACATATGGGCCTTCAAAATTGGGAGTCCACTTGCCCCTAGAATCAGTGTTGAAAGACATGATCTTCCTGAGCACGAGGTCGCCTTCTCTGAATTCACGAGGTTTGACCTTTTTATCAAATGCTTTCTTCATTCTTTTCTGATATAACTGCCCATGACATAAAGTTGTCATCCTCTTCTCTTTAACCAAATTCAATTGGTCAAACATGTTCTAGACCCATTCAGCCTCTGTCAACTTGGTTTCCATTATCACACGCAATGAGGGAATCTCTACCTCGACAGGGAGTACAACTTCCATTCCATACACTAGGGAGAACGGGGTTGCTCCTGTTGAAGTGCGAACAGATGTTTGATATCCATGCAGAGCAAAAGGGAGCATTTCATGCCAATCCTTATAAGTAACAACCATTTTCTGGATAATTCTCTTGATATTCTTATTAGAAGCTTCAACAGCCCCATTCATCTTTGGCCTGTATGGAGATGAATTGTGATGGACAATCTTGAATTCTTCGCACAATTTTGTCATCATCTTGTTGTTTCAAATTTGAGCCATTGTCAGTGATGATTCTGCTCGGCATACCATATCGGCATATAAGATTGTTTTTTATGAAAGCACAACCACCTGTTTGGTAACATTGGCATATGAAGCAGCCTCTACCCATTTGGTAAAGTAGTCAATTGCTACCAAGATGAAATAGTATCCATTCGAAGCTTTGGGTTCTAACATCCCAATCATGTCAATGCCCTCACATAGAGAAAGGCCATGGGGAGGAAATCACATTGATAAGTGTCGGAGGCACATGAACCTTATCCGCATAAACCTGGCATTTATGGAACTTCTTTACAAATTTGTAACAGTCAGATTCCATTGTCAACCAATAATAATATGCCCTTAGCATCTTTTTAGCCATCGAATGTCCATTAGCATGAGTTCTAAATGAACCTTCATGAATCTCATGCATCAACATGTCTGCTTCGTGTCTATCCACGCATCTAAGCAGGACCATGTCATAATTTCTCTTGTATAACACATTTTTACTGAGGAAGAAAATGCCTGCCAATCTTCTCAGTGTCTTTCTATCTTTCCTTGACGCACCAATCGGGTATTCTTGAGTCTGAAGAAAATGCTTAATATCATAATACCAAGGTTTTTCATCTGCTACCTCCTCTGTCGCAAACACATGAGCGGGCCTATCCAGCCGTCGAACTGTAATTCGGGGTATATCATTCCAAGTATTCACTTGGTACATGGAAGCCAGAGTTTCCAGAGCAACCTCCATTTGATTTTCGTCTCTAGGAATGTGATGGAATTCAACTTTATTGAAGAAGGGTAGTAATCTTCTAGCATAATCTTTGTAAGGGATCAAGCCAAGGTGACTAGTGTCCCATTCTCCTTTAATCTTATTTATTACCAAGGCTGAATCACCATACACATCTAGAATTTTGATTCTAAGATCAATAGCTTCCTCAAGACCCATGATGCAAGCCTCATATTCCGCCATATTATTAGTGTAATCAAATGTTAGCCTCGCAGTAAAAGGAGTGTGCGATCCACGAGGAGTGACAATCACAACACCAATTCCTTTTCCATAAGCATTCACCGCTCCATCAAATACCATACTCCAACGAGATTCAGGGTCAGGGCCCTCTTCAGGCAATGGTTCATCATAATCTTTCACTTTCAGAAACATCACATCCTCATCGGGGAATTCATACTCTGCAGACTGATGATCTTCCACCGGTTGGTGAGCAAGGTAATCTGCCAACACACTAATTTATATAACCTTTTTAATGTGGTACTCGATATCGTATTCAGATAACAACATCTTCCAGCGGGAAATTCTCCCAGTAAGAGCAGGCTTCTCAAAAATATACTTGATTGGATCCATTTTGGAGATCAACCAAGTGGTATGATTCAACATATACTGCCGCAAACGCTTTGCCGCCCAGGCCAAAGCACAACATGTTGTTTCTAGCATGGAATACCGCGAATCATAATCAGTGAACTTTTTGCTGAGAGGATAAATGGCGAACTCTTTCTTTCCTGTTTCATCTTGTTGTCCCAGAATACAACCCATGGACTTATCTAACACCGTTAGATACATGATCAACAGTCTTCCTTCTACGGGAGGGAGCAAGATAGGAGGTTCAAGTAGATATTCTTTAATACTCTCAAATACCCTTTGGCAGTCACCCGTCCACACACAAAATTGATCTTTCTTTAACAACTTAAATATCGGTTCACACGTTGCAGTCATGTGGGAAATAAATCTGGAGATATAATTCAAACGCCCGAGGAAACCCCTGACTTGCTTTTCAGTTCTTGGTGCTGGCATTTCTTGAATTGCTTTGACTTTATCAAGGTCAACTTCAATTCCTTTCTGGCTAACAATAAAACCCAACAATTTCCCTGATCTAACTCTGAAGGTGGATTTATTTGGATTCAAGCAGAGACGATACTTCCTCAAACGCTGAAAAAACTTCAACAAATCTTCTATATGCCCTTCTTCAGTTTGGCATTTGGCAATCATATCATCAACATATACTTCAATTTCTTTGTGCACCAGGTCATGGAATAGGGTTATCATAGCCCTCTAGTACGTTGCACCAGCATTCTTCAACCCGAAGGGCATCACTCTGTAACAGAATGTTCCCTAGGGTGTGATGAACGTTGTTTTTTCCATGTCCTCTAGAGCCATTCTTATTTGATTATACCTGGAAAATCCATCCATGAACGAGAATACTTTGAAGTTTGTTGTGTTGTCCACTAACATGTCGATGTGAGGCAATGGAAAATGATCTTTTGGACTAGCTTTATTTAGATCTCTGTAATCTACGCACATGCGGACTTTTCCGTCTTTTTTCGGTACTGGGACAATATTGACAATCCATTGAGGATACACTGACATCACAAGAAAACCAACATTAATCTGCTTTAGGACCTCCTCTTTGATCTTTACTGCCATATCTGGGTGAGTTCTTCTTAACTTTTATTTAACTGGCGGACACTCTGGCTTTAACGGCAAACAATGTTCGACAATATATGTATCTAGACCAGGCATATCTTGATAAGACCAGGCAAAAATATACACATACTCTTTCAACAGCTCAATCAACCCGCTCTTTACATCAAAATGCAACGATGCTCCAATCTTAACTTCCTTCGGATCTTCTTCTGAACCCAAATGAATCACTTCCAAAGGCTCCTTATATGGCTGAATGGTATTTTCCTCGTGCTCAAGAAACCGTGAGACCTCTTTTGGAATCTCATCATAATCTTCTTCTTCAGCCCCAAACACAGGACAATCAAAGTTGGGATAGGGTGCAGGGTCATTGTATTCAACGGGTTTTTTTAATTAATCTGGACATATGATTTATGATTGCTTTTAGAAACTGACACTTATAACAAGTGATCATGCAGATTAATTTTCAGTTATTATTTTTTTCGAAAGGTTTTTTTTTACCATTTCCCAAGAAAAAAGCAGAAAATAAAAGACATAATTTTGGAAGCAAAGACAACTTTTATTAATGATCTTAAAAGTTATAGCAAACAAATAAGCCCTACAACATTAATACTTCCACCTTGGGCAGAGTGAAAGCTTTTCAAAAGAAAGAAACAGATTAACAAAACAAATTACTTTGAAACATGCATGCAAGAAGGAACATCAATGGTGACCCAGTTCTGAACTCGGACTCCATGCGTCACATAATTCGGTACTTCCTGCTCTGCTTCATCCTCTTCAACAACATTAATTCCAGAACCAAATGGATGGAGGTAGCCTCCGCTACACATTATGATAACTGTTCACAGAAGACTTTGACTTCAAATTTTCGCCTTTGCCATTCCTCGAAGAGAAACCCAAACCAGCTCTGTTTTTGTTCACGGGTGGATCCACAAGTCGTCCCCAAACTACATTATGACCATTGTGCACAACCTGTTACGTGTCCTTCAAGGAAACCATAGAATTCTCATTCCTTCTTATGTTGTCAATGGATAGGGCTTGGAACTGGGTTCCAACAGCAGCCTCATCCGCTTATACAATACTGAAATAGGATAGATGGGATATCAACAACGCCTTCTCCCTATTTATGATCACTACCTTCCCTTCACGCACAAGTTTTAGCTTCTGATGCAGAGTTGAAGTGACATCCCCTGCTTCGTGTATCCATGGTCGTCCTAGCAAACAACTATATGCGGGAATAATGTCCATGACCTGGAAGGTTATCAGGAACAAATGTGGTCCTATATGGATGGACAAGTCCACTTCACCGATGACATATTTCTTCGACCCATCAAAAGCCTTCACAATGATGCCACTCGGCCGCATAGGTGTTCCTTGATACTTTAACTTCATGAGAGTACTCCTCGGTATAACATTCAACGTGGATCCGTTGTCAATTAGAACATTGGATAACGAGTCATTCTTGCAGTTCATAGATATGTGGAGGGTCAGGTTGTGATTCCTCCCTTCATCTGGTAACTCATCATCGCAGAAACTCAAGTTGTTACATGACGTAATGTTTCCAATTATGCTGCTGAATTGATCTAACGGCATGTCATTCTCCACAAAAGCTTGGTCTAGTATTCTCATCAGTGATTCTCTATGAGCGGAGGAATTCATCAATAAAGCTAGGATGGATATCTTTAAAGGAGTCTGCAATAGCTGATCTATAATTCTGTAGTCTCTCATCTTAATTATCATCCACTTCTTTCTCTAATGTGGCTCTGCTAGTCTCTCCTGCAGCCTTCTTAGGTTTATCATTCTCAGCAATTTTCTTTCCGGCAACAACATCTCTTCGTACAACCGGTGCAAACACACGACCACTACGGGTGACCCTTCTATTATCAGCTATATTTCCAACATCTGGCATCGACTGGATGGGAACTTCCACCCCCATCATCTAAGATTGTATCGTTGTATTTGTAAGGAACAGCCTTATCTGATTTATAGGGAACATGACCTGGAAGACTAATTACCAATGGGGTAACAGCTGGTTTGCTATGGTACTCCACCTCAAGATGAGCGGGTGCACCAAAAAAAGGTATAATGACGTTTACCACTTCCTCAACACAACCAGCCATCAAAAGGTCATTTCCGGCAAACAAATCTTCGTCTAAAGAGAAATACTCATCCGTGGAGGCATACTCTTCCTCTGACTCTTCTTCCATCAAACAAACTTCAACCATATCAATCTCGTGATAATCATCTCTCTGACCTGTGATCTTAATAGTTCCATTGTCTAACAACAATTGAACACCCTCTCTCATAATAGAATATCCTCGGGGGTCTCGACAGCAAACTATGCAAGATCCATATTGGTGTTCCACCTGACCAGTAGTACGGCAGAAGGTAGCATGCAACTACACGAGATCCTCATTCAAATGCTCCACATCAAAAATTCTGAATTCACCCGGAAATCCAGAAACCATATTCACTTCCTCTTCATATTCTGCCCTAGGCCTGATTATATAGATTAAACCTTCATCCATCATCTCCTGTAAATCAGCCTTTATCTTCTCGCAACCCTGTATGTATGTACTGCAAACAGCACAACCAGTGTGGTCATGCGTATAATAACTAAATTCACAGAGGTCTGCGTGCATCTTCACCAAATCTCCTCTAACCAGATTAATGCCAAAAATCTGGAAGTCGCATGGACAATCGGCCACCATATTTACAGCATTCACCCCACCGTGCTTGGGTAGAGGATTGTCTTTCACATTAGGCCCCATGTCTTTGAAAGATAGAATTCCAGACTTCACCAACCTTTGCACTTCAGTCCTCAAAGGATAACAATTCTCAACACTATGCCCTGGTGCTCCCTGATGAAAGGCACACGTCTGGTATGCTTTGTAATACCAAGGCAATGGTGATGGTACGGTTGGAGGTGGTCGTGTCTGGACCAACTTCTTCTGAATCAATGCTGGTAGCAGTTCTGCATAGTTCATGGGAATAGGGTCATAGTTCTCCCTTCTCTGATTATTCCCTTGGTTCCCCTGTTGGGACTGTCTTTGATAAGCAACGGTAATCGGAGCAGCATTCATAACAGGAGTAACTGAGGCAACTTACTGGTGATGCTGATAATTCCTTCTAGGAGTGTTCACTCTCCTCTCTTATATGACAACATTTGTATCCCCCTCTTTCTTCTTTGTAAACCCATAAGCTGGCTTTTTCACACCTTCAGATTCTTCACCCTTTGTCAAACGACCTTCTCTTACTGCCTCTTCTAGGCGGACACCCATTCCTACCATCTCTATAAAATAACTTGGGGCACTTGCTACCATTCTTTCGTAGTAGAAAGCGCCTAACGTCTTCAGAAAAAATTTAGTCATTTCCTTCTCCTCCATGGGAGGAATCACTTGTGCAGCCACTTCGCGCCATCTCTGTGCATACTCTTTAAACGATTCTCTATCTTTCTGAACCATGGCCCTAAGCTGGTCACGGTCGGGTGCCATGTCCACATTGTACTTGTATTGTTTAATGAATGCTTCTCCCAAATCATTAAAAGTATGGATGTTGGCGCTGTCTAGACTCATGTACCATTTCAACGTTGCGTCGGTCAGACTATCCTGGAAAATGTGAATCAGCAGACGTTGATCATCGGTGTGGGTAGACATTCTCCTTACGTATATCACCAAGTGAGCACGAGGGCAAGTGTTGCCCTTGTACTTCTCAAATTCCGGGACCTTGAACTTAGCAGGCACTTTAACATTCAGGACCAAACACAGCTCATTCACATTCTGCCCAAATAGCTCTTTTCCCCTAAGATCCTTCATCTCTCTTTTCATTCTATCAAACTTCTCTTGGAAATCATACATTCTGTTATAAAGAACCAAGTCTTCACTCGGCGGAGGGAAAGGACGACACACATCTTCATTAACAAACGGAACCAAATTCACTGAAGGAGGTGTAGCAGGAACAGTATGCACCACAGGAGGCGCTGGAGTAACAACAGTTTGAACCACTGGAGCATCTTGGGGGCCCAAATTGAAACCTTCAGGTGCAAAATTCTCTGGCATTCCCCACGGATAACCCTGGCGCATACGTTTTTGAACAACAGCTAGAGTAGCGGATACAGGAACAGAAGGAACTTCAGCATTTGCCCTTGTTGGTTGAGGTTGAACACTCGGTGGCTGATTCTGAGAAACCACCAGAGCTTCCATCAGAGTAGTTAAGTTGGCCAAGCCAGGCTTCAAAGCAGAAACTTCTTCGCGTAGCTCACGATTCTCCTGTTCCAAGTTGTCCATCTTCTTTTTGAAGTTAGCCCGAGTGTTGTAGTGATGAGTCAGTTTGCTGAACGAAGTAAAAGCTGGGTAAGGCACCTGGATATGCATAATAAATGCAAGAAATATGTGCCATATGATGCATGATATGCAATGAGTATGATTATTTTTTACTTTATCATTTAATATTTCAAGGGATTTAACATTTATAGACATATCGCAAACATCAAAGTAATAACGCTTTTGAAATACTAAAAAAAATTTATTATAATAACTTCAAAATGTATTACAAGTTTTAATGATCCCAAGTACATGATGAAAATACAATCTAAAAAATCCCGAGAAAAAGAACTGATAGAGATCAATCTGTACGCTGGCGCTTCCCTGTGAGCCTGACAATCTGAGCCCTCAACCTCTGGTTTTATTATACATGTCTGATAGCAACCTCCTTCCAATCATCTGGATCAAGAAATGAGCAATCAGCACCTGTTTGAGGCTTAAGAGAAAATAAATCCCCTTGCCTCTCCATAGACTCCACCGCTCGACTCTTGAGGATCTCGATCAGATTGTCTTTCTCCTTCAGGTCTGCTCTGTAGAAACTCTCTAAAGTATGGAACTTGTTCTTCCAAGCATCCCTTTCCTGTTGCATCCTAACCAAAGCAAGTTTCATCTCTTCTAGATCATCTAATAAGGGAGGAGTGGTCTTCACAAATAGGTCAGGCATGGGTGTCTCCCGAGTATACGGCATCTTCAACTGAATGGCTCTCGATCGGACCCACTAAAGATATGGCTCCAAAGAAACAGCACCCCTAGGTCCCAAATCCTTCCTACTCTTCTTATGAATGTGACGCCAGGCCTTCACAATCTGCTCCCTAGATTCCTTGTGGTCTTCTCCTTCCTTCAGAAAGAAACTACTCAAATGAATACTGTTCGGTTTATCCCTCATCGGATAACCAAGTTGTCGCCGTGCAAGAACAGGGTTATAGTTAATTCCTCCCTTTGTACCAAGAAGAGGTACATCGGGGAAACTACCACAACTGTCAATAATCTCCACATCCTGATAAGCTCGATGATACCAATCAACATCCGAGTGAGTAAGTGCCATGATCTTAGGAGCCCAACGGGGTTCCTTCTTGACATCCCAAAAAGCATCAGACTGAGGCATATGAGATATGAACCACCAGTACAACATAGGCATGCAACAAATAATCATTCCCTCATGATAGGAACTCCGAAGATGAACAGAGTAATAAGCATCACCCAGTAGTGTAGGAATCGGGTTTCCAATCATGAAAATCCTGATAGCGTTAATGTCGACAAACTTGTCCACATTAGGAAATAAGAATAATCCATAAGCAAGTAAAGCGAAGATGGCCTCAAAAGCAACCGTACTCTTCATTCTGGAAACGTAACGAGCTTTCTCCAATAAGAACTGAGTTGGTAATCCTCTAATCCCTCCTTTAGTAGTCATATGGGCTTCCATCTCAGACTTCCCCAGATGAATCAAATCAGCAATCTCATGTGGTTTTGGCTTACCCTCCAAACCAGTAAAAGGAACACGGTCGATAACAGATAAATCCAATAGATAGGAATACTCCTCCAGTGTAAGCATCAACTGATAATCGGGAAAAGTAAAGCAGTGATACACGGGATCAAAGAACTGGACCAAGGTCGAGAGAATACCCTCCTTTATCTTCAGCTTAATGAGTGGAATAATGGATCCATACTTCTTTCGAAAGTCTGCAGAACACTCGATCTCTAGAATTAGACTGACCAACTCATCTATCTTGGGATCCTTGAAACTGTATTTCTCGGTCTTTCTCTTTCCAGAATCCATGGTTAACAGTACCTGAGATATTCACAAATAGTCAACCTTTAAATCCCTTGAAATATTGTTTTCTTCAAAAGATGCTTATGAGTGCATGGATGCATGATGCAATAATCACACACAAGATCAGACATATAGGGTTCATAGGTTCAACGTCACGAGCATGAGGTCGAAGGTACTACCCATAAGGTGTTGGTCTAAAAAAGTTATCACCTTCCGAACAAGGTTCTAGAGATTCCCAGAGTCTACATCCTTCCTTCGGATATTACCAACTTCCCCATTAACTCGGTAATTAGTAATATTCTCAAGAAAGACTCGTCCGAGCGTAGTATCGCATGACAACTATTTTCGGATTACTCCGTCATAGCTTCCGCACTACACCTAAAAGGACAAGATGGGTTTGGTATTCTACGGTCCTCAGTTTCAGCAGGCTCCCAGGTCGAAAGCAGTACGTCTTCCCGATTACTCGTTAAACGACACTACAGTTAAAGGGGGCCTCCACTGAGTGGGGGATCTCATGCCTCCTTTTTTGGGATTACTCCCTCAAAGTTAACATGACTATACCGCCCGTCCTATCTTAAAGTTTGCCCAAGTCCGGGTATAGGACTTATGAGTAATCACCAAGCACCCTGAAAACCAGGAAAATCCAAACAAACATATATACAAAATATAACACATAAACAACAATAACACATATACATATATAAACAAAGATAGGCTCAACCCACTTAGGGATGGACCAGCAACAGGTCAATCTTTCCCCAGTGAAGTCGCCATTTTTCTGTAGCGGTAGAAATGTTTAAGACTAAGCCATTGGATTGACTAGACTTTATACAAATAAAAATAAAAATCGCCACCACGCTTTAATGTTTCCAAAGGAATGGGAAAAGAGCGAATAACCCAAAAAAGGGGGAAAGATTCAAGGTAAGAGGGTTGGTTATGCAAAGGGAAGGTATTAGCACCCTAAACATCTACGGTACTCCATAGGAACCTCTTTGTAAAATCTGTATATTTTGGCTATAAAAGTGTGTTATATAGAAAATGGATAGTGGAGGTAAGAAAAGAAATATATTTTTTATGATTTTTGCACCCGCCGCGGTTGCGAACCTTTAGTGCCTATGTACCACCTTTCATGCAATAGGGGATCAGGATACACGTAGTTCCTCTTTTAAAAGTTTGAAACACAAGTGTGTTGGTTAATTTTATGAGATAAGATATCATCGTCATTGTTCGTGTGGAAAAACATACTTACTACCCACAATCATGAGAAAGGAGAATTTGCATCATCTCAAAGTGGAGGATATGGCTTGGATTTTAAAATCAACAATGCCTCACTCAACACCCAAGTGGAAAATATCTCACTTCACTACATATTGTAGAAGTATAGTTGTTTGCATCACTACAAGGATTGACAAGAGTCTAACCTTTTGAGAAAAGTTTAAAGATAAAAACCAAAGTGGCAAAATAGTTTGAAATGAGATTATTTGACTTTTAGTCTTCTCACAAAAATGTCAAGGTATTATTAAATTTATTGGAGTTTATTTATGAAAATATTTTGAAAATGCATGGACCTAAGTCCAAGTTTATTATGAAAGTGGTTTAAGTTTCAAAACAAGAAGAGTTTTCAAAAGGAGGCAGAAGATTTTTGAAATTAAAGAAGATGGGAGGAGAAGAAGAGACTATCCTAAAGCATAAGGTAAAAGCTAAGGATAAGAACCATCTAACCAACAAGAAGCCAAAACTTGATATTATGAGGCAAGATAGAATGCTCATTCTTCGGATTGAAACCAAGCAAGCAAAGATACTAGACCTCTTCAAATATATTAAGTCTTCACAAAAATTGGGCAGAGTAACGGCTGTATACGGGTGAATTCCAGATTACAAACAAAGGATGTAATCACAAAAACCTGCACACAAAAACAAACAAGCAACCCAATGTCTTGAGGTAAACCTCAAGAGCTCCAGACAAAATAATCAGATAGGATCACAAGGTCTCCAATATAGGCCAAGGTTTCTAATCCTAAGTCCAAGAAAAAGTCTCATGCTCCATAATTCCAAGGATAGTAACCAAATAGTCCAAGTACCATTAAGAGTTTTTTAGGGTTTATGTTGACTATTAAGTATCTTAGGAAAATAAAAAGAAAATCTCAAGTGAGCAAAGTAAAAATGACAAGAAAAATAAATGCTTAAATGAGCAAAGATTAAAATGGCATGAAATGAAAAATCCTAAAAAAATAAATAGTACATAAAGCATAAAAGAATAAAAGCATAAAATAAACAAGTCAATAATTAGTGGTTAGTTGGATGACCATCTTGAAACTTACATTTGGAACTCATTAGAGGATTGGTAGAACCAAAGCCTCCACACAACAAGTTGCATTTGCTTTTTGTCAAGTATATCAACCATTTGGAATTCTCAAAAGTACCATTTAATGATCAACGATGTTTAAGTGATTTGCATTGACCAAAGGTGTTGTAGATCCATTAGAGGATTAGTAGAACCAAAGCCTCCACACAATGAATCTCAAGGTTATTGGATCAAAGAGATCAAATTAACATACTTGGGCTTGCAATCATAAGTTTGGGCCACGAATGATCATTTATTCGAATCGGGACAAAATTTAGCGTTATGTTAAGCAATCTTAAGTGGACTTAAATAGAAGTCGCACCTATTTTGAGGCCGGTCAATAGCAATATATGCGCCATTTGTTTTGAGACATGACATAGAGATCATGCTCCAATAACATTTAGTGCAATGAGAAGGAGATGAGATGAAGAGGATCAGGGCAAAAGAGAAACCACATTTGAATTAATATTTAATCAAACTATTATTAAAATCATTCATCCATTTTTTGTGGAGTTAAGCTCAACACCATAGATCCAATGATGTTAATAAAGCCATGATCAAAAAATCAACCCAAGACAGCCAGAAAATAATCACAAAATAATATCATATTTAATATATACATTAAAAGGTTTAAAAATGTTTTAAAAAATGGAAAATAATGAGGAAAATATCAATTATATTCAAATTAATTAAGAAATGAAAAATAAGACCATAGAAAAATCAAAAAAGAGGCCAAGTAATTTTACAAAATTATTGGTAATTTTTAAAAGTCAGAAACTATTTTTAAAAATTAAAATAAATGGGTAAAATAAACAAAAATAGTAAAAAAAAGTAAAGTCAGAAACAAAAATAAAATAAGGTCACCAATATTTGTCACAATATCATTGGATCATTCCATAATTTTTTCAGAATTTAAAAATGTATAAAAGTATTTTTAAACATTTTAAACAAATCAAATAAGTGTAAAATTCATAAAAAATACCAAAACACAAAATTAAATTGTGAAAAAATAAAAATCAAAAAGAGAATAATCAAAAATATTTTTCATAATGTTTTCAGATTTTTTAGACTAAAAATAAATTTTCTATGATTTTTTGAAATTTAAAATAATTAAAATATAAAAATCAGAAAAAGAAAATAAAAGTAAAAGATGTGGACCATTGGACGAGAGTCAAAACGCGTTAGTAATCAAATCCAAGGGATCTGGCGCGCTGTGCATATCATGGTCATTTATGAATAATGTACATAATCAATAATAAATCAGATTTTTAAAAACACAAATGGCACGCCATCATTGGTTGGAAGATGACACGTAGGTCATCTTCAACCTCCAGCCAACGTGATTTCCAGGTCTCTCAAACTGTAAAATCATAAGCTCAGACATATGCCAATCGCTTCGTCTCTTCAAGACGAAAACAACCACACCCTCGCGCCAAATTTATATAAACTGTAGCTCAAGCAATTTGGAAAGAAAGTTTTGAAAAGTGATTTGAAAATTCATGGTCAAAACGTGTTTCCAGTGAAATGCAAGTGTTGCGACTAGGACCAGGGCAATGAGAGAAACACAATGATATCAGAGTTTTGAAGAATTGATGAAGGAATTTACCTATTGGAGTTAAGTTGCAGAGCTCTGAAACTGGACTTCTATAGAGCAGTGGGGCATGATTCTTGAATGTAATTATATGGTTAGCTTCGGGGAAGATCAAGGAAGGTGAATTGAGGGTGAAAATGGATTGAAAAAGGTTTGAGAATAGATTTCGAAGTTGTTGAATTATGGGTTGTGAAGCAAGTTTGGCAGGGTGATTCTGGCTATCTAAGCTTGGAAAATTGAATGGTGAGTGACCCTCTATTTATAAGGAAGCAAATGGAATCAAAAGGAATAGCAAATGATGCGTTTTGGAGGGAATTCGTATGGGTTTGCATCATGAAGAAAGTGTGACTCAAACTTGATCAAAACTCAGCCAAATCGTGCGTTTCATAATGCTAATCACTTCTGGCAAGTTGCTAAACATGATCAGAAACAAAAACGCGTGGAAATCTTGTGATTAGAGGCCAAAACAAAGATTTCAAAATCCTGACTTTGTGAAAAATTCAGTTTCAAACTACCAAATTCAAATCCATGGCATTTCCAACTCAAGGGGTCTTAGGGAATAATTCTTGATGCTTTGGAAAGATGAGGTTACAATCTTTGAAATGGAAAAAGAATGGAATCAAATGGATGCTTGAGCTGAAAGTTACATGGAGTCAAAGTTAAAGAAAAAGAGTTGACTTTCCATACTTAGAAATATTTCAAATTCTTCTTTAAAAGTGACCTATAATCTTTTGTATCCAAACATGGCCTTCCACTTAGAATTTGCTCTTGACCAAAAAAGATGGAACGAAGTAGATATCTTGAATGACATTTTGCAATTTGAACCACTCAAAATCTCTAAAACTTGAGCAAGTTATGACTTGTTGAAGTTGGCCAAAAATCATGAAATGACCTATAATCTTTTGCATTCTTAAGACAACTTCCATCCATTTTCTCATTTTGCATATAAAAGAAGGAATGAAGTACACATATTTAAGATCATCATGAAAAAATAATGTGTTCAAGGTGATAAGAGTTGACCAAGTTATGACCATTTGAAGTCACATATGGAAAATTGGGGATTCATCTGGGTGACTTGTAACCTTTCTTCTTCACCAAGTTCCTTCCACATGAAAACTCCTTGGAACTTTTGAAGTGATTTGTTGGTAACTCTTTGAAGAGAAGGAGTTTTTTGGAATCACTCAAAAATACCAAAAGATGAGCAAGATATGCTCCTTTGAAGTCCAAAACCCTAGCCTCTAGATCAAGGGAATGCTTTGAGGAACTTTTCCAAGTTTGAACAAACTTTTTGTGCCAATATTCTTCCTTTGTAAGTAGAAGTTGTTGAGGATGATGATGAGGACTCATAGCCACCAAAAACACTTCCATATCTTTAAATTAGAAAGAAATATACCCTTGTGACCAATAGGAACAAGACCTTGTTCAATCATGACAACATCTTCCCTTAACCCTTTGTATTTTTGAATCAATTTTGATAACTTTGAAATATGTTGAACCAAAATGAGCCTTGTCATGCCATTTCTTCCAAAATCACTCCAAAAGTGAGGTTTTAAATTTCTCAAGATTGACTAGGGCATGGAAATAAACTCATGAACCCATGAAGCAAACTTGCTAAACCTCATTGCCTTTACCTACATTATTAACAAGTAAGGCAAACCGATATTGCATTTTATTAATTAGAGAGAAAATCAAAGCAAAAATATCCATGATCACAAAAGAAAACAAGTCAAGGTGCTTGGTAACTCCTCAAAAGAGTAAAGCTAAAGATAGGGAGAAGAACTAAAATCCCTAATGTGATCTTGTTGTGATTGAAGCAATATGGTATGATGAAGGGATCTTAGGGGAAAAAATTAGGGTACAACATACTCTCAAAATACATTCTTTGTAACAATTCAAGTTTACTAATAGAATTTGCGTTTGTTCCTTTTTGTTTAAACAAATTTGAGCCTTTAAGAACCCTTGAAAACATTGCATACATATCATACATATCATTGCATAACAGGATTCATAACAGGTTTCTCATCTCCTCCGTTGTTTATTTCAGCAATGGCTCTTGAACAAACTGTGAAAGATCTTCAGACTCAGAACACACAGTTCCAGCAAATGATTGTCGCTCTGGCCAAAGGACAGGAAGAGCTGAAGGCACTGATTGTTAAGAAGAACACTAAGAAGCCAAGAAGACAACTGGTTTGGTAAATATGGGAAGAAGGTTCAGAGGGCCACCAAGACGGGTTGTTAATTTAGCTTCTTCATCTAAAGAGGGAGAGAATCAAGAGGGTGAAGCCAGTGAAGAGGACCCTAGTCCTAAAGAGTCTGACAATGAAACTGATTATAATGAGGAGCAGTACCCTCCGGCTGATGAAAGGTATAAGCATCTAGAAGAGTGTCTGAGTGTTATGGAAATCCAGAAGGTTCCTAGGATGGATTTTGAAGAGTTGGGTCTGGTCTCCAGGGTTGTCATCCCCCCAAAATTCAAGGCACCGTTATTTTCTAAGTATGATGGGGTCTCTTGTCCTAAAATGCATCTCTGATCCTATGTGAGGAAGATACAGCCTCATACTGCTGACAAAGACTTGTGGGTTCACTTCTTCCAAGATAGTCTGTCTGGAACGCAACTGGATTGGTTCTATCAGCTGGAAAGAGCCAATGTTTATAACTTGGAAGACCTTGTTGCTGCATTTTATAAGCAATATCAATATAATGCAGACCTCGCTCCCACCCGTACACAACTCCAAAATTTGTCTATGGGTTCGAACGAGGGTTTCAAGGATTATGCTCAGAAGTGGAGAGATTTAGCTAGAAGAGTTCAACCTCCCTTGGCTGACAGGGAGCTCGTGGATATGTTTCTGGGAAATTTGACCGGGCCATTCTTCAACCATTTGATTGGAAGTTCATCGACGGGTTTTACTGAACTGATCTTAACAGGAGAAAGAATGAAAGCTGGAATCCGAAGTGGAAAAATTAAGAAGGATGCCTCTTCTAGTGCTGCAAGGAAGCTGTTTGCAGGTAAAAAGGAAGTCAGTGCCATCTATAACCAAAAGAATTAGAATTGAACCGAGCATCGTCCGACGGTAGGGGCTGTTATGATTCCCAAACCTGCACCTGCTCAGCAAAGAAATAATCAGCCAAGAGCAGAAAGACCAGCTAGACAGTTCACTCAGATCAACATGACGCTGTCTCAGGTTTTACCTCAGTTGCTGAAGTCCAATCTGGTTACTCTGAGGGAAGCTCTGAGGAACCCTAACACCACCTCTCCTTACTATAAACCGAATGCTCGTTGTGCTTATCATTCAGAAAGTCCTGGCCATGATACCAATGACTGCTGGGCTTTGAAGAAAAAAGTACAGGATCTGATTGATGCTAAGGAGATTAAATTTGGGCCCTCGGAGACTCCCAACATTATCAATGCTCCTATGCCGAAACATGGTCGGGGTGTTATTGTCGTTGTAGAAGATGTGTTTGTGACTTCTGTGGAAGAATTGGTGACCCCACTCATGACTATCAAAGGGAATTTGCTGAAGGCCGGTTTATTTCCGAGATGTGATGAAGGTTGCCACCTTTGTTCATTTCTACCGACTGGTTACCCTTTGTTGAAGGTAGGTGTTCAGCGCCTGATGGATGACAAAGATATTCTGTTTGAGAAGACTCATGTCCTGACTGTTTTCTGTGAAGACGTTGCTACCATAACCATTTTCGTCAATCCTCCCAGGGCCTCTGCTAAAAGAACCGTCAGGATTACATCAGTTCTGAAGGTGACTCCATTGATCATAACCATGCCTGGACCAATCCCATACTCCTCGGACAAAGCTGTTCCTTGGAACTATGGGGTCGACGTCTATTACCACGGCGTAAAGCAGGACATGCTAGCCATCGAAGACGAGATTGCTGAAAATGCTAATTCCGACATCGTCAATATTGCCGGAACCAGTAAAATAAAAAGAAGTGGAAGAGTGTTCTCCCCTGAAATTTCTCCCACGAAGACTGTTATCGGGCCTGTGACCATTCCTACTGTGGTTCCACCCAAGACTACTACTGCAATTCCAGTAATCACTCATGTTAACCCTCCCATCACCGAGTCAGCCGAGACTCGAGGCAAAGACATATTGATTGAGTCTGTCCTGATAAAGGCCAATTCAGTAACCATACCAGAAGCTTCCAAAAAAGAAATGGAAGAAATTTTGAAGATAATAAAGAAGAGCGAATACAACGTGGTCGAGCAACTGGGGCAGACCCCATCAAAAATCTCTATGTTGGCTTTGTTGTTGTGTTCTGAGGCCCATGCAAAGGCTTTCGTTAAGTTTATGAAGACGGCTCACGTGCCACAAGAGACATCTGCTGATCAGTTTGAAGATTGTGTGGCTAATCTGACTGGCGATAATAATTTGGGTTTTTCCAATGCGGATCTGACACCAAAGGGGAGGAAGCATAATGATTCTCTTCATGTTTCCATTGAATGTAGGGACACGACTCTGGCCCATGTTTTGGTAGATACTGGCTCCTCGTTGAATGTGCTATCTAAAAAAGCTCTGGACCGATTGGACTGCGAAGGCTTGACCTTGAAGCCTAGCAATATAGTAGTGAGAGCTTTCGATGGTTCGAAGAGGATGGTGCACGGGGAAGTGGATGTCCCTATCAAAGTTGGTTCCCAGACCTTTGACTCCACTTTCTACGTAATGGATATCAAACCATCATATTCTTGCTTGTTGGGACACCCTTGGATACATGGGGATGGGGTTGTTACTTCTACCCTCCACCAAATGTTGAAGTACCAAGTAAGAGGAAAGATTGTCATTGTGCATGGTGAATAGGAGTATATGATTAATCACTTGAACTCCTTCAGGTACGTGGAAATGGATGGCGAGTTCATTGAGACTCCGAGCCAGAACTTTGAAGAGGTACTTAGATTATAGCTACAGCAGAAACTACCGACAGTCCTCCAAAGGTCACCAAAATCTCTCTCAAAGATGGCTTCTCTCAAGGATGCACGAGCAATGGTTGAAGAAGGTGGGTCTACCATTTGGGTTCAGCTCCCGGTTATTCATTACAAGTCTGAAAAATCTGGTTTGGGTTTCACTACAGGTGCTCAAAGGGTTGTTCGTCGTGCTCGGGCTGGAGGACCTCCCCTAGGCATCAGCAATTCTGGGGTCAATGCACTTGAAGATAGTGATGGTGATTCCGAAATTGACAACTGGATCTTCCCGACTACCAACGGCAGACTCAGTAACTGGACTGCCAAGGACTTTGTACCGATTACTTTTGTTCAAAAGTAATTGTCTTTCTGATTTTTCAGATATGTAATTTAAAAACAATATAAACTCTATAGCCATGTGTCTTACCCGGGGCACAATGGTTCTATTTGTGAGGGTTATCATGTTTCATTTTCATATGATGTCAATAAAGCATTGGACGTTTGCATACAAATTTTGCGCTCTCTATCTTTCTTTTCTTTTATTTTGTCTATACAACTATGCTCTTACACACACTCACGTATCCAAATGCAAATCCATATCCACTCTAGATCCCATTGATAACAGTTCTACTACTGCTCATTATGACTTTGAAAATCCGATCAACCAAGCCGAGGACGAAGGTGAGGAAGATTGTGAGGTACCCGGAGAACTTGCTAGACTATTACAGCAGGAAGAAAGGGCTATACAGCCTCATGAAGAGCCGATTGAGACAGTGAACTTGGGTACAGAGGAAGACATAAAAGAGGTTAAGATAGGTGCAAATCTGGATCTTAGTGTCAAACAACGGTTGATACAGATGTTGCATGAGTATGTTAAAATCTTCGCCTGGTCATATGAAGACATGTCGGGACTAGACACGGATATAGTGGTTCACCGTCTGCCGACTAAAGAAGACTGCCCTCCGGTAAAGCAAAAGGTCCGCCGTATGCGCCCTGAGATGTCAGAGAAGATTAAAGCAGAGGTTATGAAGTAGTTCAACACAGGGTTCTTAGCTGTCACCTCCTATCCACAATGGGTTGCTAATGTGGTTTCAGTACCTAAGAAAGATGGTAAAGTACGAATGTGTGTGGATTACAGAGACCTGAACAGGGCAAGCCCCAAGGATGACTTCCCTCTTCCCCACATCGATGTTCTGGTTGACAACACCGCACAACACAAAGTCTTTTCCTTCATGGACGATTTCTCTGGCTACAATCAGATCAAGATGGCACCTGAAGACATGGAGAAGACAATCTTTGTTACACAGTGGGGCACTTTCTGCTACAAGGTGATACCGTTTGGGTTGAAGAATGTTGGGGCAACTTATCAGCGAGCTATGGTAGCTCTGTTCCATGACATGATTCACCATGAGATAGAGGTTTACGTCGATGACATGATAGCCAGGTCTCAAACTGAGGAAGAACATCTTGATCATCTACAAAAGTTGTTTGATAGGTTGAAGACGTACAAGCTGAGGTTAAATCCGAACAAGTGCACCTTTGGGGTTAGGTCTGGTAAGCTTCTGGGGTTCATCGTCAGTGACAAAGGTATTCAAGTAGACCCTGCAAAGGTGAAGGCCATACAAGAGATGCCGGCTCCCCGCACTGAGAAGGAAGTTAGAGGTTTCTTGGGACGCCTGAATTACATTGCCCGATTCATTTCACATATGACTGCTACTTGTGAGCCAATCTTCAAGCTTCTGAAGAAAGATCAAGTGGTAAAGTGGAATGAAGAATGCCAAGTCGCCTTTGACAGAATCAAGCAATGACTCAAAGAACCTCCTATTCTGATGCCTCCGACTGAAGGAAGACCTTTGGTAATGTACTTAACAGTGCTAGATAATTCAATGGGGTGTGTGCTGGGGCAGCATGACGAGTCTGGTCGAAAAGAGCATGCAATATACTACCTTAGCAAAAAGTTTACCGACTGTGAAACACGATACTAACTGCTCGAGAAAACTTGTTGCGCTTTTGCATGGGCTTCTCGCCAACTGAGACAGTATATGTTGACCCACACTACTTTGTTGATATCTAAGATGGATCCGATCAAGTACATTTTCTAGAAGCCCGCTCTCTCCGGAAGAATATCAAGATGGCAAATGATCTTGACTGAGTACGACATCCAATACACAACCCAAAAAGCAATTAAGGGAAGTGTGTTAGCTAATCATTTCGCACATCATGCCGTGGATAACTACCAGTCCATGAATTTTGAGTTCCCGGATGAGAACATCATGTTAGTAACCGACTATGAAGAACCTGGACCGGATGAAGGACCTGAGGAAGGATCCCGATGGTGTATGTTTTTTGATGGAGCCTCAAACGCACTGGGTAATGGCATTGGCATTGTAATCATATCTTCTGAGGGCTATCATACTCCGTTCACTGCCCGATTATGTTTCAACTGTACCAACAACATGGCAGAGTATGAAGCGTGTATCATGGGTCTTAGAGCTGCTATTGACCTAAGGATCGAGTTCTTGAGTGTATTCGGGGATTTCTCTATGGTGATAAGTCATATCAAAGGCAAGTGAGATACGAAACACCCAAACATTATCCCTTACAAAGAGCATGTACTGACACTACTACCGCATTTTAAAGAGATCACTTTTGAACATTTCCCACGAGAAGAGAATCAGTTAGCGGACGCGCTAGCTACTATGTCGTCAATGTTCAAGGTCAGGTGGGACAATGAAGCTCCCCTAATCATTATGGAGAGGTTGGATGAACCGGCATACTGCTGTGAGCTCGATACTGATGAGGTAGCTGACAAACCTTGGTTTCATGAAGTCAGAAGGTACCTCGAAACTCAAGAATACCCCGAAGGGGCATCTGTCAATGACAAGAAATTTATGAGAAGATTTGCTGCAAAGTTCTTCCTCAACAATGGAATCCTCTATAAGCGCAATCATGACTCTACCTTACTGTGGTGTGTAGACAAGAGAGAAGCAGAGAGGATCATGGCAGACCTATATGAAGGTACCTTTGGCACTCATTCCAGTGGACATACCATGGCGTAGAAGATCCTACGGGAAGGATACTACTGATCCACTATGGAAGCCGACTGTTATCAGCATTCTCGAACCTGTCACAAGTGCCAAATCTATGCTGATAAGGTGCATGTACCTCCAGTTCCCTTAAACGTCTTGACAGCTCCCTGGCCCTTTGCAATGTGGGGCATTGACATGATCGGCGAGATCAGACCTACCGCGTCTAACGGGAATTGCTTCATCCTAGTGTCCATTAATTACTTCACGAAGTGTGTTGAGACTGCCTCCTTTGCTACGGTTACCAAGAATGTGGTGGCACGGTTCATCAAGCATAACTTGGTTTGTCGTTATGGTATCTCTGAGAGAATCATCACGGATAATGGTACCAATCTCAACAACTCGATGATCACTGAACTCTGTAAACAGTTCAAGATTCAGCATCACAACTCTTCTCCTTACCGGCCGATGATGAATGGGGTTGTCGAAGCTGCTAATAATAATATTAAAAAGATCATACAGAAGATGATGGTGACATACAAAGACTGGCACGAGATGTTACCGTTTTCTCTTCACGGGTACCGTACTTCAGCATGTACGTCGACAGGGACAACACCCTATTCTCTGGTATATGGCATGGAGGCTATCCTACCCATGGAGGTCCAGATCCCTTCTCTACGGATTATGAAGGATGCGGGTTTGAGTGAAGACGATTGGATCCAGACTCGACTTGATCAATTGAACTAAATCGACGAGAAAAGACTTACTGTTGTCTGCCATGGTCAAATGTATCAGAAACGGATGATCAAGGCCTTCAACAAGAAAGTTAGACAACAAGTGTATCAAGTAGGGGATCTGGTAATCAAGTGCATCATACTGCCGCATGGTGATCCCAGGGGCAAATGGACTCCCACCTATGAGGGGCCATTTGTAGTCAAGAACATATTTTCCGGTGGAGCCATGATTCTGACCACCATGGATAGTGACGACCTTCCATACCCTGTCAATGCGGACATAGTGAAAAGATACTACGCATAATAAATACCCGCTAGGTTGACATACCTAGGCAAAAATAAGGGCATCTCGGCGAACCAAAAGGGTTCGGGTAAAAATTAGGGATAAAAAAATTAAAAAAATTTATACACCCGGCAAGTCGAAAACCCGAAAGGGCGGCTTGGACAAAAAAGGGTATCCCGGTGGACTGAAAACCCGAAAGGGCGGTCCAGGAAAAAATTAGGGATTAAAGCGTATCATTATGTCCCATTGGATCACCTTGCAATCAGACCTCAGTAATCAGATATCAAGCTCAAACGATACCAATCAATCCAGTCAGCTTCGGACAAGCAACAAAGTGATGAGATGCTCGAAGACATAGGGGCAATAGCAGAATTGAAACCCAATGGGATCACTGCACATAGCTGTTTTCTTTTTGTACACAGTTTCTGTAATAATTTCCATTTTCACGGCAACGTTCTCTTACTAGGGCGTCATCCTCCTTATAAAAAATGCTTGTTATAGGCAAATTTCAAATCAATACAAAGCGTCTTTTGAGTACAAAACTCTGTGTTTGTTTTTTCCGTTTTCTGTTTTGTTTTGCAAAAAAAAACGTCCAATGTTTTATTCTTGACATATGCATTTGAATATGATTACTGTTCACAAATATATGCATATAAAACAGAAAGACAGTTACTAAGAACTCAAAGAAACCAGTACAAAGCCTAAATGCCAACAGTTACTCCGTCCATCATGGTACAAGGGGCAGAGACAGTTGGAAGCGAAGTCACTATCACATACAAGCCAGTGATACCTATATTCTCCACAGAGCCGAGACAACCAAGGTCCGACCTCCGTATCCCCAAGCAGGAATTCCTTCCCCAGCAGGTTCTTTCAGAAAACTGATATCTGCATTCCCCAACCAAATCATAACAGAATCATAACAGAATCTAACTGTCCACTTCAGCTCAGGCGCGATTTCGTATGCTCCTTCATAGGACATCTTATCTGACATGTTGTTCCAGATGTTGAAACACTTCAACTCAATATGTCCTAATATAAGATAGGACTTCTTGCTCTACTTGTTCCTGTTAGTAAGTTAATACTTCCTATCTAACATATTACTACTATATTTGTTTTACAAAAATTTATGTCAATCCTTAAATCTAAGGAACTTACACACCCCACGCTTTTGTGAAGGAGAACAACACCATCATTCAAGAATATCAGTTCTCCAACTGCGTCCATTTATAGTTCCTAGTAGGAACACTCTATATAAAAGTCTTATGCTCGAGGGACTGTGCATTAGTATAAGTGTAAAGGTCCACTTAGGGAGGTGCCCGAAGTTTCTCAAGATAAGGGAGGTGGTATGTCACTCACGTAAGAGACTCCATGGCCGCCTATTTATTAGGACGGTCGTCTATTTCTCAAATACATCACCCATTTCGTAGATAACTTGCCTGATTCATAAGAACTTGAGAATTGACATATCCTAGTACACAATGGCTCGAAGAGAAAGTCAATGGGGGAATTTATCATGTTCTCCTGAATGACATGGGATTGACCTCTTATATTCTTGAGAGAGGTTATTTTATCTGGGTGTACAACCTAAGCCCAAGAATTTCATATAAATTCCAATTTGTGAGACTTAAATATTACATTTAGAGCTCCTTACCTCTCTGCGTGAGTTAGCTCTAATACTACAACAAACCCTAAAAATCTCTGACAATCCTTAATCACTAGGAGTTGTCACATATTATAATTTTAACAACTACATTATTCAAACCTCTATGTTTGAATCTAATTGAAGTAACTACCACATTTTTCTTAGTTAATTCATTATCATCTTGTAAATCTTTAATTTTTTATACATTACTTTGATCGCATAATTCCTTTAAAAGACTTTTTAAAAACTTTTGCTCCGAACTTTTTTAACTTTGATTTTGAAAACAATTTTTATAAGAGAAATATCTATTAAATCCCCTTTCTAAACCATTTTGCGCCTATATTGTAACTAACAATGTGCGAGAATCAGATTTCAATTCTCATAGACGCATCACAGTTCCGTATTAAAATTAATAATAGGTGTTGATGGAGGAAAACAAGAATCAATTGTGGTGGCATGCTTCCGGTACAGCGCAGTAGAGTGAACAATATATTAACATTTCAATGTTCAAGTCAATAAAATGAAGGAGAAGTAGTTTAAGAGTGAGAATAAATTGAATAATTAAAATTATCGTGTGCAAAGATACGAGGGATTAAAACCGCTTCCGTCTAACCCGATACATCGTGTGAATCATTATTCGATTAGATTCAACGGTGGAGGATAGACTAAGGGTCAGGATCATATTTTTGTGCTTGAGTAAGGTATGTCCTAATCCTAGTGTCTTCTATGCACGTGAGCATGGCGATTGGACCTACGAATAAATTTTACAAAATGAATTTACTAGAAATCAAATATTTTCACTCCAAAATAAAACAAATCCTAAAATGAAGTGTCAAACCATAAAGAGTTCATTATCTACATAGTATAGTGAAGTCTGAACCACACGGCACTGAATATTGCTAAGGATGCAGCTACGGCAAGTTACTAAACAAATTAGCAGGTGGCAACGTGGTGTATTCACCACCGTAACACGAACTCCAAGTAATGAAAATGGTGTGGAATCTCTTCCCAAAATTCCACACTTTAGTCACACTCCAGCTCCCTACAATGGCCCTTTAGCATCCGATCTCTCAAAAAGAAGAAAACAATATCTCCCCACTATCGTTGGCACATATTACACTCACCCAGTAAGCTGTTTCGAACTCAGAAGAGTGTTATTTGATGAAATGTTCTTGCACAAAAAACTATACTTACTTTATGCTAAATTGTGACATGCAGTTAAATCTGGTGGAGGGTAAAATGCAATATGTGTATGATGAAAATGGTAGAAGATACCTTGATGCATTTGGTGGAATTGCTACTGTTTTGTGTGGTCATTGTCACCCTGATGTTGTTGAAGCAATTGTTAATCAGACTAGGCTTTTGCAGCATACTACTGTTCTTTATTTGAATCATGCTGTTGTTGATTTTGCTGAGGCACTTGCTGCTAAAATGCCTGGAGAACTTAAGGTTTTTATTTTTTTTTTTAATAAATCAAGCATTCTGGTCTTCGAAATTACAACAACCCTGCAATTTATTCTCTCAAATTGTATGCATGAGCCTTAGCACTATCCGTAAAAGATCCACTTTTTGGTGCTAGAAAATCAAAAATACGAAAGCATGTTGATTGTCGGAACACGGAACACGCTTTCTCATGCTTGGTCATTTTACTTGAAGTGCCTTTGAGAATTGTCTGTGGTAAATTTTTCAATCTTCAGTACCACCAGTGGGGAAATTCGAGTCATGTCTTCGCATGCATGTTTTCTTCAAATTTGTTTTTTCACCCGTAATGATGAAAAGTTTTCAATTTTTAAGGTTGTTTTCTTCACAAATTCTGGGACAGAAGCCAATGAGCTGGCTTTGATGATGGCAAGGCTGTACACTGGCTACCATGATGTAATTTCCATAAGAAATGGTTACCATGGAAATGCAACCTCAACAATGGGTACCACTGCTCAGTTTTTTCATAAGTTTAATGTTGTACAGGTGCCAACTTTTGTCTCATAATGATGGTATTTTGTTGTGAAATCTAACTTTACAACAACTCTTATTCTAGTTATTGTGTATATGGTAGTAGACTGGAATTCACCATGTCCTTAACCCCGATCCGTACAGAGGAGTTTTCGGTTTGGATGGAGCAAAATATGCAAATGATGTTCAAGATATTATTAATTATGGAACTTGTGGTCATGTAGCTGGCTTTGTTGCTGAGGCCATTCAGGTAATAGTTAAAATCTATGAAGTACCGACACAAACCAAGATAGGATATTGACACAGACACGTAAAATCCGATAATAAACTATGACATAAAAGGGTGCATATTATATAGTGAAAGGTTGATGTTGACACAGGGAGTGGGTGGAGTGATAGAATTGGCACCAGGTTACTTGCCTGCAGTTTATAGTATCATCAAAAAAGCAGGAGGACTCTTTATAGCTGACGAGGTTCAGTCAGGCTTTGGTCGAACTGGTAGTCATTTTTGGGGTTTTGAGGCGCACGGAATTATCCCTGACATTGTTACAATGGCAAAGGTAAACGCGCTTCTTTAGGATTTAGCAACATTAGTTTGGAGAAAATGCTAACAGTTAGTTAATTCATTACATCTCTTGGTATTTGGTTTGTATCAGGGAATTGGAAACGGCGCGCCTATTGGTGCAGTGGTAACAACTCGTGAGATTGCAAAAGTTCTGAAATATGCATACTATTTTAGCACGTTTGGAGGAAATCCTGTTTGTACTGCTGCTGGATTAGCTGTTCTCAATGTAATTGAGAAGGATGAACTTCAGCAAAATGCACATGTTGTTGGATCATATTTAAAGGACCGTCTTAACTCGCTAAAGGAAAAGCATGAGAGTAAGCTTCTTTTTCTTTCATCTTTTGTTTGTTTGGATTATCAATACTAATAGTACTAACATGATTTTTTATGGCAGTAATTGGAGATGTAAGGGGAAGGGGAATGTTGCTAGGAGTTGAACTAGTGAAAGATCGGAAGCTGAAGATTCCTGCAAAAGATGAAAATCTGCATATCCTAGAACAAATGAAAGGTTCTATCTTTTTTTTAAATCATTAAGAGTTGAATTCGGTACTCTAAGGTTTACAACACTTAAACATTCTACGCACCAACCACTTGCGCTTGACTCAACGTGTTATATCTCGTCAGATATGGGAGTACTAGTTGGGAAAGGTGGCTTTTATGGAAATGTTTTAAGGATTACACCTCCACTTTGCTTCACTAAGGAAGATGCAGGTTGATTGTCATAATTCATCGGCATCACCGTTTTCTTTTGATTTCTGATACTCCATTTTGTTCCTGTTTTGTTTGCTAATTCAGACTATTTTCTCCATAATTGTAGATTTTCTAGTAGAAGTGATGGACTACACAATGTCAAAGATGTGAAGCATGTGGAATTGTGATTCCATAATTGTAAGATCAAAATGATACCTTATTTGAGCCTAACATCTGTGCAAATGTAATCTAAAAGCGAAATCCAAAAAATTATCTTCATTTAGCATGATGTGTTCTACCACCCCATGTACGAAATCAATAAAATTGTCTTCTTATTATCTTTGTCTTGTTATCTAGCAACTCTTTTTATCTACAATGATTGATCAATTGTAAAACACTCTTGCAGTACTTGGAAAAGATAAGGATCTTTTCATATTCAATCTTAACAATGAGAGAAAAACCAATTGTGAACTTCATTGCATTATGCTTTTAATGAATTGGTTTATTACAAAGTCATGGCACACATATTTATGCATGAGATCTAATGCAATCATGCTTCTCTATTACACATACACATGCATGGTGCACTGCACTTATGTTGCACTTCTACTACACACATACATGATGCAATTCTATACACACTACTATAAATAATTCATCACTACTATAAATAATTCATTTCACTACGAAGTTTTCACCTCAACCCGAAAAAAAAAAAGACTTATTATACTTAGGCGTGTCATTTTTTTTTATAATAATAAAAACAACATATTTCCTTAGATTTTATGAAACCGAGGGAAAAAATAAGTCAGGATACACTTCGAATCCCAATTTTTATTGTTTATATTTTTATTTGTTTATAAGTGTGAATTGAATAAACTAACCCTTCGATTTTTAGATATAACCGATGGATCAAATAATCTGATTTCACTATAAAAGCACTCGTCAAACAGATTTTGACCTAATCCTTACTTATATTAAGCCGCCCCAAACTCGCATGAATTATTCTTTGGAATGGATTGCAACACAGAAAAAATGTTCAATGTTCTTCTATCTAAAATAACACATTTTTCTGCTCTTGCAATCTATATCACATAACGGTGTTGGTGTTGGTGTTGTTATATTTTTGGAATAAATTTCCTATGATGGATTGTAAGTACGGAATAAACATCTTCTAATATTTAGAACATATAACTTACTAGAAATTGGATGCATTCAAATCATTTAGCTTAAAAAGAATGTACACAATTGCATCAAAAATTCGGATTATAGACTGCTATCTTCAAACAAACAGACAACTAAAAAATGGTGAATTTGAATGCAAAGTTCTGACATTCAAGTATCAATCTTTTAGAAGTTTGAGTTTAAACAGAGAATGGAGTTTCAACTTTCACAAAGAATGGAGTTTAACCTTTGAAAAGATTTGTTGTAAACAATTTATCTTAATATTCTGTGTAAACAATATAGTATTTTAAAAAAAATTATTCACCTCAGTTTTAATCGAAAATCGAGGTGATAGTTGAAAAGGGATGATAATTTACCTCAATTTATAGTTAAAACCTAGGGGTATAATAATCATATTTTACTCTAAAAACACTCATTAAACAGATTTTACCCTAATCCTTAATTAATTCAAGTTTTCTAATTCCAAAGCCAAACTCACGTTGAAAGTTCCTCTGCGATATTGCAAGATCCACTTTACAAATTTCCATTCTCCATTTCTCATCTCCTCCTGGTGTATATACTATTGTGTACATCAAGCTTCTAATAGTTGAGGCATATGGAACATTGTTCATCTCCTAGTTTTGAATTTCAGTTGTAAGAATCTGTTTTAGATTAAGACGAAATTGACTAGCAAGTGGAGTAGCAAGTCGCTTTGCCTTTGCTATGTGAAATCTCTCTAATACCTTATCTATACATTTTTCTAGCAATAGCCACAAATTTTGTTCTTCTATTACGATCTGTTACTACTTCAGTTGGGTCATTATCCATTGGAGGTTCATTTTTTACATCACCAATATATTATATTTCCTCTCCTCCCATAATTCTCTAGAGGTGGAATTGAATATAAGTTGGTGGGACGTTCTCTAGCAATAACATTCTTGAATCCCTTCTAAATTTCTTCAATATTTTTCTCTTTAAATAAAATAACATCTTTGCTTCTAGTAATGTTTTTCAGGAGAGGTCGTCAATAGAGATAACAAATTACCTAGCACCTCCATGAGTATTAGTGGTCATTTGACCACAAACAACAAAATGCACTAACTCCAAAACATTTGGTTTTCTAGGTGGAGCTTTATGTTGAAATGAAGCTCTATGTTTCTTTCTAGACGAGTAAAGTGTACATGTCTTAAGAGACATTTTAAATCCTTTCATACCTTCCTAATTACCTATTTTGGTTTGAATTTTATGTCCCTGCTCACTCAAATGTCTGAGTCTTTTATGCCTTAGCTCAACTGAGGAGTCTTCTTTAAGAGCAGTATCACACCCATTATTGACTTTGGCTTCTATCATATAAAAAATGCTTATTTCTTACCTCGAGATATTACCAAGGGACATTTTTGTTAGCTTCTATTGATTATTCCCAAACACACTAGTATAGCCTTCATCATCTAGTAGTTTGGTGGATATTAGATGATGAAGGCTATACTAGTATTTTTTTCTAGACAAATATCTCTTTTTACCAAAATTTTGGATGCATTATCATTCCTCGTCCTTACATGACCAAAACCACAACTTGTATAGGAGGAAAAGAAATATTTTCATGATCTTACAAGGAATGTTGCACCATAATGAAAACTAAACATGTATCTTGGGATGAAAAATTAACATGACCGTCGTCACAAACTAATATTACCTCATTTCCTTGAGAAATAGTAGCGGATATATAACTCACAATACCATTTTCTTGTTGATTTCTTTTGAGATTCCTACATTATCTCTTCATGTAACCTTTCTCATGAAAATAATATAAATAATTGATGGACTTTTAGCAAGTGTACCAAATGTCATTGAAGTAATAAATTAAATATAAGTATTATTTTATCTTATCAAGAAGATTAAGGTGTTATTGAAAGTAAAATTGGGGGATTTCAAATGTTTGGTTAGAAAGAATAATTGTGAAAATAAACTTGTTGAAAGATTAACCATATTAAAGACAGTTAGGGCTTGCTTTGAATCTCTTATATGTCATTATCGATATTGGTGTATATTTTCCTTATGATGATTCCTCGCAGATCATGATAGTTTAACTTTGTTATTATATCCAATTTCTTGGTGTATAACTCACTATTCTACACTATAACTCAATAATCCCTTGGCTCAGTTGGAGATATAAAACAGACAAAATAATTATTATTATTATTATTATTATTAATAATATTAATTATTGAGAATTTTTTGTAAATTCAAAATTTTCAGAGATAATGGAAAGAAAAAAATAGAGAGAAATAGAAGAGGAAATAAATAGAGAGAAAAATGAGAGAAATAGAAAAGGAAATATATATATATATATATATATATATATATATATATATATATATATATATATATATATATATATATATATATATATATATATATATATATATATATATATATATATATATATATATATATATATATATATATATATATATATATATATATATATATATATATATATATATATATATATATATATATATATATATATATATATATATATATATATATATATATATATATATATATATATATAGAGAGAGAGAGAGAGAGAGAGAGAGAGGAGATAAAAAGATAAACACGTATTAGGGGACAAAAAATCCTAGTTGTCAAAAAATTCACAGAAATACCCTTTTCTTCTCCAAAATCCTTCTTCTCCAAAAATCTAATAGAAAAACTCCAAAATTCACCAAGAATGTTGCAGTAGAGTTTATGTAAAGGAAATATTTTCACCATTGTTAAGAGCTTCGCGAAGAAATTCAAAAAAATAAGGTAAGGAAGGGAAATTATTCTATAATCTTGGTATTCTAGCGTTTAGGGTAGTGAGGTTTCCCTCAAACCCCAAATTTGTATGAGTTCACATATGAATTTCCATTGAGATGATAATTCATGAGTTTAGGTCATAAGTATCTCTCCTATCACTACTGATTTAAATTAAATTGTAGCTTCTTGGTTGTGATTTTTCATGGATTTCTATGTGTAAGTGTTGATATCATGTGATATTTGAAAGATGATGTATTGTGATAAATTGGTTTCTGATCTTACTGGTTGACTAGAACCTGAAGTGGGCCAGAGACTTTGACTTTAATGTTTGAATGGAGGAGGAGGCGCGTACTTGGAAGGCACTCAGATGCTAAAGTCAATAGGAGCACAAAGAGATACAAGATAGAAAATCTAGGGTTTTAGAAGTATGTGATGAACATTCTATCCTTGTCCCTCAATTGTGTAAAAAGTTTATATAATTCCTCTGGCGCTTAGCCATTGGTCCCTATTTTTGGGCCTAGATATGTGGGTCTGTAAAAATAGGTAACTGCCAGGACTTGGTCAAAACAGACAGTCATACCCGTAACTAGTCGTTGGATCCGAGCAAGAGGTAGGTTATGAGCAGATGTGTTTGGACGATCCATAGTTATCTGCTCGACTTGTGTTGGGCAGACGTGAAGGAAGCCACTACTGTGGACAGATGCGTCTTGGACATTCCCTGGTTGTCTTCTCCACGCGTGTCGAGTAGATGTGGAAGTGGCCGATGTGGGCAGACGTAAGGATGCCATGAATTAGTTGTAACTGGCAGAGATATTTGTCGTTACAACGGGAAGAGAAGTGTTCACGGGCAAGCGTGATTCTTTCCATTCCTAGATCATTGTTCTCGTGTGGCTGGCAGGATGAGGACTAGCCTGTTTGAGCGGGAAGTTGTGGTCTCATTGATCCTGGGGGGACAACCGACCACGTATACCCAACTGATGGACAAAAGTAGCCACAGAGGGCGGTGGTCCTGTTGGTCCTAGGGGGACAACTGACCACATGTCCCTGATTGAGGGGAAGAAGTATTATTGAGGGAAGATATGGTCTCTTTGGTCCTTGGGGGAAACCGATCACGTGTCCTCAGCTGAGGGGCAAAAGTGATGTTGAGAGCAAATATGGTCTCTTTGGTCCTTGGGGGCAACCGACCACGTGTCCCTGGTTGAGAGATAGAATTGCTGCTGAGATCAGATGTGGTATCTTTGGTCCTTGGAGGTCGACCGACCATGTTCTCTGGCTGAGGGGCAGAAGACAAAGGCGTCCTTTGTTTGCTTCAATTGATTGGGCCAAAGCTGTTGGGCCATCTTTGATGTAGAAGTGGATTGGGCCACGCCTAGTCATTTGTCCAGACCAGAACAGGAGCCTCCAAGTCGTTGCTTCTAGGCATATGAGTGATGACTTAGAGTGAGCCCATGCACTGAGGAGGAAAACACACTGTTGGCGCTTCTTGTTCGCGACGATGACGTTTCGTGTTCTTTACAAGGACATGCTCGTACGTGTTATTTATTAGGTTTATGCATGTTTATATGCTTGTCTTCCTGAGACGTTTTATTTTGATTAAGAGTTTTGGGGGTTTGTTTGTTTGTATTTGAATCCGCTATTGTGGGTGGCTGGTCGAACGGCCAGGGTGATCACCTGACATGGGCCGGAACTCAGGTCTCGTTTTGAGGGCCTGAGCTCGCCGGTGTGAACTTCCCATCACGAGCTGGGTGTTATGCCATCGTGGTATGATGACGGTGGAACTCGTTTGAGATTTTCACGTCGGTCTAAGAATATGACCGTTAAAAGAGTGGAGACTTGCCTCTTTGTTTAATTTGGAGTGCCATGCTTGTACTTGGGCATGCCCATATGGTCGGGCAAACTGTGTTCGTTGTTTCGACGAGACACGCCGACTGTATCAGTGTCTTAACTGTAATATTTCCTTAGTTTTTTTGGCGTTTCAAGGTCTAGCAAGTTGTTCCCCGTGCAGGTTTTTGATATAGTATACCGCATTTCGTTTTTGCTCGGATGCAATAGTATTTCTTGCATGACAGACTTGTTCCGCCTTTCTTCTCCGTGCTCGCGAGCTTAGACATGATTTCAGTTGAGGTGTTATGTTCACGGGGAACATATGTATTCCAGGTTAGTATGTTCGCAAGGAACATATACCTGCCAGGCTGGTGTGCTAGCGAGGAGCGGATTCTTTCCAGGATGGTGTGCTCGCAGGGAGCAGATGCCTTCCAGACCAGTGTGCTCACTGGGAGCGGATGCCGGCCATGCTGATGTGCTCGTGGAGAACGGATGCCTGCCAGGATGGTGCACTCGCGGGGAACGGATGCCCGCCAGGTTGGTGTTCTCGCGGGAAGCGGATGCTTGCTAGGCTGGTGTGCTCGCGGGGAGCGGATGCCTGCTCGATTGATGTGTTCGTGGAAATGGTTCTTTTTTGCGCTCCACTCATCGGGGAGGATGGTGAGGTGTATTTTGCTGTGATGCCAAGCATTATTGGCGGTCCCTTTCTCCTCTTACTGTATGTACGCTTGGGCTTTGAGGAAGATTGCATCTAGTGTTGGTTGGTGTTTCTATGCCAACTGCTTTGGCAAAATCACTGCGGGAGCGCAGCCCTCGCTTGAGCAAGTACTTTTTCATATCGTCAATCGTGGACACCTGAATGACTTCTTTGTTGAACCTCTCGATGTATGCTCTGAGAGATTCTTCTTTTCCTTGTATGATCGCTTCTAGAGAGGCCTCTGTCTTTGATGACGGAGAGAGGCAGTGAAGTGCCTTGAGAACATCTTCATCAACTGCTTCCATGAGGTGATGGATTCGTTGGGGAGGATTTTGTACCAAAACATTTCCCCTTTTCTCAGAGTTGTTGGAAACAGTATGTACTTGATGGCACCCCTGACACCATACTAGTCGAGCAGGGAATCAACGTTCTCGATGTGATTGTCAGGATCAATTGTCTCATCAGATGTTCCCAAGTTATCTGGTTTTTCTAGTCCGACGGAGAGGGGAGCATCCGTGATAGCCCCAGATAATGGACCACGAGGGTCTTCCTCGTCGCTCCAGCCTAGTGATGATGGGGAAAAGTTATGCTCCCCTCTTCATAAAGATGGGCTCCTCTGTATGCCCTTCAGTTTCTTAGCCACCGGAGAGAGTTGGTCCCTCCGAGGAGGAGTGTGATCACACTTCTTAATGCCCAAGAGACAAGCTCTTTCTTGCTCCCAATAGTGATCTTGTCATCGAGGGAGACGGGCTGTGTGATCTTTACCGAGGCTGCCTCCGTTGGGGAGACTTTGATTGGTGAGAATTTTCCAACACTCACATCCTCTCATTTTGTTGGCAGATTAGAGAGTTAGTCTGGTTGAGAGCTGCGAGCAGAGCAGTCATAGCGGGGTCGGTGTTGGGCGGAGCAGGATTGCCTGGGTGTTCTTTGATGCTCCTTATGGAGCCTTCTTGATCTTGTGAGTTTCGACGTCGACGTATTCATCCTCATCAAAGGATGGGGGAAGCGGTTGCGACTGTCCCTTAATGGGACGACATCTTCAAGAAAGGGCATCTTTCCCCAGTCATCTATCTTGCGAGCAGGGGAGATGGTGTGTTTGTGAGCATTATCGTCTTCATGACTGGCCATGATCAGAATCTTGAATATCTGCTTGATCTTTGGTTTCCGTGAAAAGAAAGATGGGGATAGTATGTTTCCCACAGACGGTGCCACTGATCTTACCGGTTGACCAGAACCTGAAGTGGGGCCAGAGACTTCGACTTTAATATTGGAATGGAGGAGGAGGAGGTGTACCCGAAAGGTACTCCAGTGCTAAAGTCAATAGGAGCACAAAGAGATACAAGATAAAAAGTCTAGGTTTTAGAGGTATGTGACGAACATTCCATCCATGTCCCTCAAATGTGTAAGGGTTTATATAATTCCCCCGGCGCTTGGCCATTGGTCCTTATTTTTGGGCCTAGATATGCGGGTCCACAAAAATAGGTAACTGCCAGGACTTGGCCAAAATGGGCAAGTCATGCCTGTAACTAGTTGTTGGATCCGAGCAAGAGGCAGGTTACGGGTAGATGCGTTTGAATTCCATTAATTATACAAATGTTTGAAATCTCCAAAAAAATTCTTCTCCAATGTTAATGCAAACACATTTTAACTTCTTTTTAATTTCTCACTGAACACTAGCATGAAATTATTTGAATGCTACAAACACCTGGTCTTTTATTTTAAGGGCATACACCCAAACCTTTCAGGAGAGGTCGTCAATAAAGGTAACAAATCACCTAACACCTCCATGAGTATTAGTGGTCATTTGACCACAAACAACAAAATGCACTAACTCTAAAAACATTTGGTCTTCTAGGTGGAGCCTTATGTTGAAATGGAGCTCTATGTTTCTTTCTAGACGAGCAAAGTGTACATGTCTTAAGAGAAGTTTTAAATCCTTTCATACCTTCCAAATTACCTATTTTGGCTTGAATTTTATGTCCCTTCTCACTCAAATGTCTGAGTCTTTTATGCCTTAGCTTGATTAAGGAGTCTTCTTTAAGAGCAGTATCACACCCATTATTGACTCTAGCTTCTATCACATAAAAAATGCTTATTTCTTACCTCGAGATATTACCAAGGACTTTTTTTGTTAGCTTCCATTGGATTATTCCCAAACACACTAGTTTAGCCTTCACCATCTAGTAGTTCGGTGGATATTAGATGATGAAGGCATATACTAGTGTTTGTTTCTAGACAAATATCTCTTTTTACCAAAATTTTGGATGTATTATCATTCCTCATCCTTACATGACCAAAACCACCACTTGTATAGGATGGAAAAGAAATATTTTCATGATCTTACAAGGAATGTTGCACCAAAATGAAAACTCAACATGTATCTTGGGATGAAAAATTAACATGACCATCATCACAAACTAATGTTACCTCATTTCCTTGAGAAATGGTAGCGGATATATAACTCACAATACCATTTTCTTGTTGATCTCTTTTGAGCTTCATACATTATCTCTTCATGTAACCTTTCTCAAGACAATAATATAAATAATTGATGGACTTTTAGCAAGTGTACCAAATATTATCGAAGTAATAAATTAAATATAAGTATTATTTTATCTTACCAAGAAGATTAAGGTGTTATTGAAAGTAAGATTGGGGGATTTCAAATGTTTGGTTAGAAAGAATAATTGTGAAAATAAACTTGTTGGAAGATTAACCATATTAAAGACGGTTAGGGCTTGCTTTGAATCTCTTATATGTCATTATCGATATTGGTGTATATTTTCCCTATGATGATTCCTCGCAAATCATGATAGTTTAACTTTGTTATTATACCCAATTTCTTGGTGTATAACTCATTATTCTACACTATAACTCACTGATCCTTGGCTCAGTTGGAGATATAAAATTGACAAAATTATTATTATTATTATTATTATTATTATTATTATTATTATTATTAATTATTGAGATTTTTTTGTAAATTCAAATTTTTCAGAGATAATGGAAAGAAAAAAATAGATAGAGAGAAATAGAAGAGGAAATAAATAGAGATAAAAAGGAGAGAAATAGAGAAGGAAAAATAGAGATAGAAGATAGAGGATAGAGATAGAGATAGAGAGAGAGAGAGAGAGAGAGAGAGAGAGAGAGAGAGAGAGGAGAGAGAGAGAGGAGAGAGAGAGAGAGAGAGAGAGAGAAGGAGAGAGAGAGAGAGGAGGAGAGAGAGAGAGAGAGAGAGAGAGAGAGAGAGAGAGAGAGAGATAGAGAGAGAGAAGAGATAAAAAAGACTAAACACGTATTAGAGGACAAAAAATCTAGTTGTCACAAAATTCACAGAAATACCCTTTTCTTCTCCAAAATCCTTCTCTCCAAAAATCTAATAAAAAAACTCCAAAATTCACCAAGAAGGTTGCAGTAGAGTGTATGCAAAGGAAAAATTTTCACCATTGTTTAGAGCTTCGCAAAGAAATTCGGAAAACTAGGTAAGGAGGAGAAATTAGTCTATAATTCTTGGTATTATAGCATTTGGGTAGTGAGGTTTCCCCTCAAACCCAAAATTTTATGAGTTCACATATGAATTTCCATTGTGATGATAATTCATGAATTTAGGTAATTAAGTATCTCCCCTATCACTAGTGATTTAAATTAAATTTTAGCTTGGTTATGATTTTTTATGGATTTCTATGTGTAAGTGTTGATATCATGTGATATTTGAAAGATAATGTATTGTGATAAATTGGTTTTTGATCTTCACCGGTTGACCAGAACCTGAAGTGTGGCCAGAGACTTTGACTTCAATGTTGAAATGCAGGAGGAGGGGGCGTACTTGGAAGGCACTTAGATGCTAAAGTCAATAGGAGCCCAAAGAGATACAAGATAGAAAGTCTAGGGTTTTAGAAGTATGTGATGAAAATTTCATCCCTATCACTCAAATGTGTAAGGGTTTATTTAATTCCCTGACGTTTGGCCTTGGTCCCTGTTTTTGGGTCTTGTTATGTGGGTCCGTAAAAATAGGTTAAATGCCAGGACTTGGCTAAAACGGGCAGACTTGCCCATAACTAGTCGTTGATCCGAGCAGGAAGTGGGTTACGAGCATATGTATTTGGACGTTTCCTAGTTGTTTGCTCGACTCGTGTTAGGCAGACGTGAAGGAAGATACTATTATGGGCAGATGCGTCTTTGACGTTCCCTGGTTGTCAGCTCCACGCGTGTCGAACATATGTGGAGGTGCCGATGTGGGCATGCGTAAGGATGCTAGGAATTAGTTGTAACAGGCAGAGATATTTGTCGTACCAACGAGCAGAGAAGTGTTCACGGGAAAGCGTGATTCTTGCCATTCTTGGATCATTGTCCTCGCGTGGCTTGCAGGATGAGGACTAGCCTGTTTAAGCGGGAAGTTGTGGTCTCGTTGATCCTGGGGGACAACCAACCACGTGTCCCCAACTGACTGATAGAAGTATCCGCAGAGGGTGGCGGTGGTTCCGTTGGTCCTTGGGGACAATCGACCACATGTCCCCGATTGAAGGGAAGAAGTACTGTTGAGGAAGATGTGGTCTCTTTGATCCTTGGAGGAAATTGACCATGTATCCCTGGCTGAGGGGAAAAAGTGTTACTAAGAGAAGATGTGGTCTCTTTGGTTTCTTATGGGCAACCGACTACGTGTTCCTGGTCAAGAGACAGAAGTTCTGCTGAGAGAAGATGTGGTCTCTTTGTCCTTGGAGGGAATCGACCATGTGTCCCCGACTGAGGGGCAGAAGGGAAGGCGTCCTTTGTCTGCTTCAATTGATTGGGCCAAAGTTGTTGGCCCATCTTGGATGTATAATTGGATTGGGCCACGCCTAGCATTTGGCTAGACCAGAACGGAGCCCCCTAAGTCATTGCTTCTAGGCATACGAGTGATGACTTAGAGCCAACCCATGTGTCGAGGAGGAAAACACACTGTTGGCGCTTCTTGTTCGCTGACGATGACGTTTTGTGATCTTTACGAGGACACAACCCGTATAAATATGT